>CANSZD010003752.1:624733-1249466 GCA_947648045.1 Beta corolliflora | reverse complement strand
AAGTTTTTTTTGTGTTAAGTAAGTAGATATAATTTATTAGAAAAGCCACGTGTTTCTACATCCCAAACAAAAGACTAGACGCATATTCTCAGGAAGATCTCCTTAAACTCCTTAAAGGCCTCTCCTCCAATTCCTATGGACAAATTGACAAATCATCAAATCTGAGGTAAGTTCATGTATATATTGATAAAAGTTTTGCCAACCGTGCTCTGTTATTTTTAGGACAAAATATATCTGTACTTACATTTTATATAATAATCCACATAATCGTGTCTGTATCTATTTCCAATGCTAGTAATTGGCAAATCATGATTGATCTCTGACGAAAAAAAAATGAGTTGATTGACTCTTTGTACGAGCATATCATATTCCGACGATTACGGGAGCTATATATTTCCAGGAAGCCAACCTCCACCTTCAACTTTGTAATTTACAATGTATTATAATCCAAAAGATCGCGATCTAGCGAACGACGCTGGAATGTTTCAGCCGGGCTTAAGAACCGACGAACTCGAAAATTCGAAATAGTTCGACCGACTTGAGTACCGGGAAATAGCAAAATCAGTGTGTGTGTGTAAACTCGACTCGAACTCGAAGTCTGTAAACGAGTGCCGAGTTAATAATTGCCGAATCAAGCCAACTCGAGCTCGAATCGTCTCGAACTCGAATCTCAAACTCAATCAAGCTCCGAACACTGCTCGAAGCTCAAATCAAGTGCTCACCCTCAATCCAGTTAATCCACGTATCTGGAAGCAAAGAGACTTCGAGTAGCTTCTTTATAAAGTGAAAAACAGGTTTACGCTCCAACTAATGTTTTGGACTTTACGAAACAAACTTTCAGGTAAAATATTTCCAACCGAAAAGTTTTGATACATTTAAGTTAATACAAACTTAAATCTTTTGTTTTCCAACTAACGTTGACAATGTCTCTAATTCTAACAACAAGACTACACTAGAGTAGTAATATTTTATAGAGAAAAAGGTTATCGTTTATACCTATAAACCAATTCACCGACATTTAATATTTTACATAAGATAATTTTTAATAATTTTCCGGGCTTTTGTTCATGAGATTTTTTTGCTAAGTAAGAGAGGTGTATATTAGAATCTTTAAAACCAATTTACAACCTAAACAATCTGGTTGTTTTTATACTTGGAACAACAAGCAAATAGAGATAGGAGGGTTTTTGTAAACTAAATAGGGTAATAGAATGAAAACTCAAGTTAGAAAAGTATCCCACTACTGCTGTGCATTTCATGCCTGAGGTTTTTTTTGATCACTCCCCTATGTTATGGTAAGTAAGCTTTATCCTCAGTGGAGGGTGGGAAAAGACCCCTTCAAATACTTTTAAGATATGGAGTTCTGTTCCTAGTAAAGAAGTTTAGGACAAAGATGATCAAAGTGGTGCAAAAGATAAAAATTCATGTAAGGGTGAACTGAAGAAGCTTAATGGAGAAGGGCCTCAGTTGAGATCTCGTAGTCAAGATCCGCAATGTTGAGAAGAGTAATGCTGAAAGAGTGGCTGCACAACACTATAATCAAGTGCAATATCAAAGATACTTCTTCTTAGCTCGAAAGCTAAAATGGCTTGGTGTAAAGATGGTGATGAGAATACCAGCCTCTTTCACCAAGCCATCAAAGCTAAGGCTCGAATCACGTTTTATGCTATACATGACAATGAAGGTAATTGAGGGAGACTCCCGAAGAAGTGAATGCCGCTTTCCTCGACTATTATAAGCAAGCATTGTGGACCGCCGGCAATAGAAGAAATGTTCATGCGTGAAGTGATTGAGTTAGTCTCAGATAACTCAAGATCATACTATGATTCTTTAAAGGTCTTATACAATTGATGAAGTGCAAAAAGCTCTATTTTCTATTCCCGGAGACAATGCTCCGGGTCCCGATGGATTGGGAAGCTACTTCTTCAAGGACACTTGGTCTATTATTGAACCGATGTGGTAAAATGCCGGTTGGATTTTCTCTCAAGGGGGAGATTACTTTCGAGGTAAACACCACTATCCTTACTTTAGTTCCTAAAGCGAATGTCCTATAATGTGCTCGGAATTCGTGCCAATCGCCCGTTGTAACACAATCTATAAGTGTATTACAAAAGTGCTTGGAATAGGCTTAGATGGTCTCTTCCCGATTTGATAGATGAGAACCAGGGGCTTTTATACATGGTAGATACATTATTCACAATGTGATGGTGTGTCAAGACCTGTAAGATTTTATGGTAGAAAAAATGAGAAGCAAGTTGTATGATGAAGTTGGATATGAAAAAATATGATACAATCGAGTGGGAGTTCTTAGAAGAAATGTCGGGGGCCCGAAATTTCCAAAAGAGATTTGTTGAGCTTATAATAACTAGCGAGGTCTCCTAAATTCACTTTGATGATTAATGGCTCTACCCATGGTTTTTTTGGCTCTGAAGAGGGATTTGAGGTAGGGAGACCTTATGTCTCCCTTCTTGTTTGTGGTATGTATGGAATATATGTCATGGGTGATGAAGAAAGTAAGTTCATGTGTCGTGTTTGGTTTTCGCCCCTAAATGCAAATATGAAGTTAACACACCTGGTGTTTGCGGATGATATAATTTTCAGGCCGGGAAGGCAAATTCCCTTCCGTGTATATCATGTTACAAGCTTTTCAAGTTTTTGTCTCGAGACTTCATGTGTTTATGTATAAATGAGCACAAGTCCGATTTCTACACCGCTAATGTACCTAGTTAAGAGGTGCAAGAGAATTATAGAGGTATCCGGGTTTAAACATAGTCTCGTTGCCCTTCAAGTACTTAGAGGTACCTATATGCTCAAAAGAAGGTGTCTCAGAATCGAGGGTAGTTGTCTCAGGTGGGAGAAAATTTGGCAAAAATAAGAGTTTGGAGTAGTAGGCATGTGTCCTATGCCGGTAGAACTCTACTTATTAATTCTGCGGTCTAAGTATCCACATATAATGGGCACGTGTCTTCATTATTCCCGCAAGAGTGTATCGAATAAGATCGAGAAGATTCGTAGGGCATTCCTCCTGGGATCGGTACTTATTACGCTGACAAGTCCGGTAATGTAATCGGAGTAATGTTTCGCACCCCAAAAGTACCTGGTGGCTTCGGGTATAAACAACTCAAAGAATGGAATAAAGTTATTCTAGCCAAGTATGCCTGGCTATAGCTTGTAAGGTGGGACAACTTATGGATCAAATGGATCCATGCCGTTATGTGAAGGATCAAGACTGTGGAATTATGTTCCACCAAAATTACAAATGTATTGTTGGAAGAAACTTTCAAGTGAAGGACGAGATTAAAAGTCACTACTCTTTACGGTGAGATGAGAAATATGACTAAGTTCAATGTTCTAAGATATACAAAGAAGTTAGTGGTGACTGACTATGAGAGGTTTATCGGGATAAATTCATATGGACCAAAGTTGGCCGATCCAAAACATTGCTTCATCGATGGCTTTCGCTCATGGTAGACTTCAACAATCTGGTATAGTGTCTTACAAAGCATTGGTGTCCCGAATGATAAAAGATGTCAATTATGCATAAATGGAATTGAGATAAACATGAGCACTTGTTTTTACTTGTGCTTATTCTCAAACAGATACTAAAGATGATTTATGAATGATTGGGAATAAAAAGTGTGCGCTTAAGCTTTCAGAGGATTGTACTATTCTCTAGAAGAAATAGGAAAGAAACCAAGCTTCCAAAGGAAGGTGTTTTCAACTGTGATTTTGGTCAGCAAAGATATCAGGTGTGGTGGGCTCGTAATGAAGCTACTTGGAATGAGATTGGTTGGAGACCCGAGAAGATATTCCAAATGTTAAAGACACTTGTAATTCATAGGATCACAGTAGTAATGCCACGAAGAAAGTGTCAATTAAAGATGGGATTGATATTCCGATTGCTTAGGTCAGTTCGTTCATCGTTTTGTGTTTCGGCAGCTTTGAAAACTAAAAACTAAAAACAAAAACCAGAAAAAGTGGTTTTCATTTTTAGTTGCCAGCCAAAATCAACACGTTTTTAATAAGTTTGACTATTTTTTTCCCATTATCGACATATATCATATAACTTTTAAATACAAAAACCAAAAAACCGAAAACCAAAGATACCGAACGAACTATTAGGTTGAAATTGGTTTGAAAGTTAATATACACTTCTCTTACTTAGCAAAAAAAAAAAAAAAAAAAGGCTAAGGCTCGTTAAAATCTTATGCTCAACTTGTTAACCATAACCTAAAGACAAACTATAATTAAAGTCCACTATGAAAATATTTTCTATGAAAGTGTTTATTATATTTCATGGATTAAATTCTTTGAAAAATTTGAGAATCATTTATTGAAATTGCAAGTATTATATTTTTTTTCTTTCGAACCTCTCACGAGTTTTTCGAGCCGAGTAGGTAGTAGCTCAAGATCGACTCGTTAGTCATCGAGCCGAGCCTACTTCGAGTCGAGTTTGACCGAGTTTCGACCCGAGTCGATTTCGAGTAGCTCGAGAGTTAAACTCGCCTCATTTACACCCCTAATCGAATCGATATGATGTTGAAGGTGAGAAAATCAATTCCAAACATCAATCTTCAAATAAAAGGAACATCTCTTAACTCTTCTTTTTGTTTAACATCGGTAAAATTTGCTTAAAAGAAAACAAACAAACACACACTTAGGACTCACTAATTTAGGGAATCCTTATCAATTCACGACACAGCACTTCCTACAAAAAGACGGCCACTCAAAACAAGAGCAAACTAAACTAACATGTTTCTTCCTTATATGATAAGAGAGGTCCGACGATGGGGAGTATTACTTCCTCTACTTGTATCCTACTTTAGAGATGTCACATTTGGGTACTCCTCTTCCCGAACCTTCTTCTCCTGGGAACCAGAGATTGATAAGACATCACCCGTCCAATTGATCGTCTTCTCTAGGAATGGGTATGGGTAGGATCTCGTAGGTCTCCGTAGGTTCTAGGGTCTAGCCTATTTATTTTACATTTCGCCAAATTCTCAATACCATTTATATATCTTGGACTTACTGTAGTATCTATTATCCGGCTGGTCTAGGGTCCGGGTCTAGGTTCTTAGGTCCAAATGGGCAAAAGTTGGAATTTAGGATAAATAGGAAAGTTTTTCTTTATAACACAAGAGGCAAAAAGAATATTAAATAACTTTAGGGTTTAAGTGTAGGGTCTAGGTCCAGATTATTAAGACTCAAACCAGACCCTAAAAGTTCATCCGGACCCTTAGGGTCTAAGTAAAAAGTTGGACCCACAACCTAAAATTAGGGTCGGGTCCAATAGGATCCTGTTAGGGTCCCGGACCCATGCCCATCCCTAGTCTTCTCCTTACATACGAGCTCTTTTCCTCTGTACTTTGTAACAATTGGCCTTTCTTCTTCTTCTTTGAATGGTATGTCCGAATTGTTGATTTTGTCCCGCATTATTGGAACATATGCACTCAAATTGTGTTAGTTGAAGTATCCATACTTATCTTGATATTTTGCATCTCTTGAACATATCTAACTTTGATACTGTAGGAGTATCTGTTTGCAAGTAGAGATGGAATTAGAAAGAGGCTCTCCAATAGGGAGGGAAATGTGAACGACTGTCTCCAATATGACTATGAGACGGGGTAATTAATTAAATTCATTGCAACTTTTAAGACATAAACGTTAGGTTATATACTCCTACCTACGAACGTTATTGTCAAAGCTAGAATATTTTATTTTGTATTTTTACTCTCTCCGTTCACAAATAAACTTTATGTTTTACATTTTAGGTCAAATTTACAAGTCTTTTACTTAAAATTCTAACTACTATGTACATATAGATAAAATAAAGTTCCAGGTGAGAACACTTCTTATATGAAAATGTACGTGAGAACGAACAATTGGATTGCAATCTATTTTAGTAGAAATGTAATCCTTTAGGAAGATTATTGGCATGACAAGGGAAAATTTTAAATGATTACATTTAACCAAAAATTGATACATATTGGTTAAAAAAGATTATTACAACTTACAAATGTTCTTACCCTTATACAAGGATCATTCTCACGAAAACCCAACCTATATACCAAATTTAGCATGACTTATTATTAAGGATATGATATAAATACATGCATGATATGAAATTACCCTTTATATTTTTATTGTAAAACCATACACCTATATATATATACACACAAGTTTTGTGTTTTTTTAAAAGGTAAGATAAAGTCCCTTGCAAGTGGGGGGAAAATTGGGGATCTCTCCTTGCATGGGATGAGACTCGATCCCAAGATCTCTGAGATTGGAGGTGATGCCAACACCACTAAGCTATCACCTGCTGCTCACATACAAGCCCTATGTGTTCCCGTATATATATGTGTATACATAATATATGTGCGTATGTGAGATTTTCTCTATATAAAGATACCGTTGAAAAGAAACATACTCCTACAAAATTAATATTGTAGCAAGTGTATATACTATATACTTCCATCTAGTTTTCTTTTAAGTGCAACACTTTGACTTTTGCACTATTCACACATCTCACTTTGACTGTATTTTTTTTTACTAATATATAAAAACAAAAATTATCATATAAAATATTGTTGGATTTGTTTCAATGAAAATTTTCATAATATGATCAAATTTTTATAACTTTTACAAATACATAATTAGAGATATTAATGGTCAAAGCTGTGCATTGGCAGCGTAAAAGTCAAACTGTTACACTTATTTAGAAACGGGGGTTAGTAGAATATAACATACCAATTACCATAACATATCACTAGCTGCATCATATGAATAAAAGATTATGAGTAACATTTTGTCACTCACCATTTCCTTGAAAAATACGCAGACATTAATCTTTAGACCAGTTTTCATTTTATTATCGAGCCTAATATAAAGCACAAATGACCATCCTCACTAAACCTAACCAAAAAATTAAAAAGTAGTTTCCAAATTATCATGCCGCAGGGGCGTAATCGTAAACATCATCGTCATCATCTCCATCACCTTCAAACGTTGTTGCCGATGTGTATTCGCAGACCTTCATATCATCTTGCATTTTGCAATGCCTTGACTCCATAACCATTAAAACAGTGATTTTAAGTGATTAAAGAAAAAATGGGAAAATGTAGAAAAATGTAATGTATTGAAAGATATATTACTTGTATGTCCTCAAATAAAGGACGTCAGTTTTAAGACTGGGCGCTTTTGGTTGGTGGAGAAGAAGATAATTGGTGCTTTAGGTATATATATAAGTAGAATATTTAAATAAAAAAATATGTTCCATATGGTACGCCAAAGGTATCCACGTGAAAAATGAAGGGAAGCTCACAAGAGAGTGTGCATGGCAAAGGCAACCACGTACCACAAAAAGTGCCTACATACCATAAATAGGAGAGAAGGGTCTAATTATGCAAGGGGTAAGCGTAAAATAAAATATCACTTTAGCATTAATTCCTGAGGTAGTGGTGACTTTTAGTGTGGCTCTACTATTTTTTTTCTTCTTAAGATATGGTATTGGTTCATGTCGATTAATCATATATCTAGTGTAGTTTTATGGAGGTAATATTTCAAAAAATTAAGATTTAATTTTGTCTATATTACTGTTTCTATTTCCCTTCCAATTTTTTATATATCGGGAAAAAACCTATATAGTAAAAGGGGTTGATGTCCGACACACACTTATGCCTTCAAACGAATTAAACCAAAAAACTATATACAATATGTATGAGTTTGAAAATATGTACTAAAAAGAATTGACATATGGCATTATTAGATTTCTAGTTTCCTTTTACCTTTTCTGTTTGTTTATATACTTAGTAGTTGAAAATGAAAATAGTTTGGTAGATTGGTGTTACAATTATTATCTTTTAAAGTACGTGTCATTTTAAGAAACCTAGAAAATTTTGTAAAATGATCATTAAAAATTATACCCCTCTATTAAAATATTTGTTACATTTTTCCAACCCTTTTCTTTTGGTGCAAATTATCTCAACCCTTTGTAATTAAGGACATGACGTAAATTTCAGAAAATCCTTTATATGAAATTGAGTAATTTCTCCCCTTCACATCTCGCGCTCAAATTTATGTAGTGGTACAGGCACCCGGCCGGCCGTTAAAGTCTAATCATGACTTTTATCTATACTAATATATTAAAAGACGTGCCTAAACCTGGAACGGTGCCCGTGGTACTTTCTACTAAGGGAGTTTTACTCCATGTAATCCACAACTATAAGAAAAATTAGAAATTGCGTAGCATAGGGTTTGATCTCGGGACCTCAAGAACATATACTAAAGTCTTAACCACTAGGCCAAATAATATTTAGTGTTATTATCTTAAAGTATAAACTAGTTATTTTCATAAAAAATGACAAAATAATTTTAACGTCTTAAAATAGTACTCTACATACTTTTTGAATGAATTAAGTATTTAATCTTCCTAGAATTAATAGTAATAACTTCTTAGGCACCTTTCACATTCAATTGGGTCAAAGAGTGGAATAATATGATTATGTGATAATAATCAACCTATCTAAGCCGGTTGGTGAGATTTGTTTTGTTCGTGTTAAACTATTACTTAATCACCACTAATTTTAACATCCTACAAAAGGCAAGATAATCAACCTAATATAATAAAGCTTCGCATCTATTCAACTTTTCCTCTTTATTCCATCTTCTCAATTAAGTTATTGGATTTTCAAATTGATCTCACTCACTCTGTTTCTTTTTAATAATTACACTTTATCTTTTCACGCTTGACAATGTAAATGTTTGAGCATTAATTTTCCTAAATATGCATTTGTAAATATTATAAAAAGTTGATATTCCAAAAGTACATATCGAGACGGATCAAACAAGATCTCACATGACTATATTTTTCTTTACCCATTAATGACAAATGATGGTCAAACATAAATTTGTTAATAGTGTCAAAACGACACAAAGTGTAACCATTAAAAAGAATCCGAGAGAGTACATGGCAAGACCATATTATTATGCATGGGGCGTTTAAGCTTAGCTTGAGGCTACCACACATAAGAGCACATACTAAATGCACATATCTTGTGACTTGCGTACCTATCTTCCACTTTTTATGCACAAATAAAAGTCATGCACGCACTCTTTTAGTGACACCCTTAAATTTTTCTATATAAAGCTTCATATGTTCTTTTCATGATCATAAACCAAACTTTTTTTAAATACCAATATTACACTTTCATAACTTAGCTCTCCACGATTTACAGGCACAATGCTGTCAGCTTACTCCGCCATTTTCTTAGAAAATTGCAAGGGGCTAAGGAAAGATGATGACAATGGGAATCCTAGTGTAGCTTATGCAGTAAAGGAAGGGGATGATGACGATGACGATGATGATAATGGTACCTATGATTATGCGCCTGCTGCATAATTAGGTGAATAGATGATTACTGTTTAATGTATCTTATAGTGCTTAGATTTAACCAAGAGTTGGTAGGCTTTGGCAATGTTAAGGTCACTTTTGTCCTAGCTAGAATGAAATTTCGGCGACGTCTAATATGGAGTTATGGACTATCTCTGTACTAATATTTGTCTACAAATTTGATCTTTGATTATTTAATGTTTAATGAATTTATGTTTAAATGTGTTATATACTTAAACTTGTTAAAACGATTGGCTAAATCAATCTCGAGTGAGATAAGTTTTGTATGTTCAGGTCATTGAATCCTCTTGGGTCACATGAATCTACTTTTTCCATTTTTTCTAATTGTTGTGTACCATTATTATAAGTTTGAAAGACGATAAAATGAGACCTAATTTATAATTAAAAAAAAAAGTAATTTGACCAACTTTATTCTACCTTTAAAGCTACCTGTTGAATTAATTAAAGAACAATGATGAACTATATATATTTTACCTTTAAAGCTACCTCTCAATTACAAAAGGTTTTTTTTTTCCTAAAATCTTTCCAAAACATTACATCATCCCTAAAAGATATTTTAAAACATTATTGTTATTTATGCAAAGCGGCAAAGTATTAAAGTAAATGAGCTAATTAAGGACTTTATAGACTTCTCCTCCAATAAATAATAACAGAGCCAAGGCTGAATAGGAGACATAATAACCGATAAAGTTTACATCAAAATCAACAAAATTAATGTTCTTAATATCCTTTGTCGTGGCATCCGCAACAAAGCCTTTATAATGTTGATCTTGGAATTAAGTCCCTAGAACTAGGTGTTTCCTTTCATATAGTCTATACATTTTATATTTGCACATTTCACGTTGTTGCAACGGAAGCGAATAAACAAACAAATAAACACGACAAAACGAATAAAGAACACGCAAGATTTAACGAGGTTCACTATCAATTTGATAGCTACGTCCTCAAGGTAGGGATAAACTCTTTCACTATGATCAAGCGGAACAATGAATACAATAGGCAAGAGAATCACTTGAATACTCTCTTCAATGAATCTCTCAAAGCTCTCTCTCTAGAACTTCTCTATTGTTTTCTCTCTTGTGTTTTGATGATCTTGTTCTCAATCCTGCTAAACGGCTCCTAAACCTATTTAATCTAGGTTTAGGATTGGAAGAAAACGACATTAGAAGGGCTGAATCACGCGTTCAGTCGAAGTGCGCGACCCGGGCACTAGAAACTGACAAAACCCCAGTTTTGCTCGAAGTGCCCGACCCGGGCACTTTTAGTGCGCGAGCCGGGCACTTGGCCCTGACAAGACATCCTGTCGCTCGATATGCCCGACCCGGGCACTCCCAGAGCTGGGCACGAGCTCCGCCGCGTCTTTGTCTTCAAGAGATGTCCAACTTCACCCAACTTCTTCTCCACACCATATTGAGCCCCCCAAGGCTCCTAGCACACGATCAAGTCACCATTCTCACAAATCTCCACCTTGACTTGCATCTTCTACAAATACTCCACCTTGAAAAAATAACCATGATATCTCTCAACAATACATGAGATATCGATCCCTCCCAAGTCTCAAACCTTTAACCGGGTGTCGGGTTTTGCCCTCTTTTATCCTGGGCCGGGATTGCCTCCACCTTGAGACAACAACCCCAAAGGGGTTATATGTGACTATCAACGTTCAACAAGTCCAAGCAATGTTTGAACTTGCGAACCGAACCAAGCTTGGTGAACATATCGACTAGGTTATCGGCGGTCCCAACTTTCTTCACCACTATCCTCTTCTCACTCCTCGGAAAAATGATACCGCACATCAATGTGCTTAGTTCTATCATGATGCACTCGATCCTTGGCGAGACAAATAGCACTCAAGCTATCACAATACACATCGTACGATCATGATGTAGACCCAAATCACTAACCAAACCACGTAACCATAAACCCTCCTTTGCGCGCAGTTAGAGCCATGTACTCGGCCCTCCAGTAGTAGACAAAGTCACCCAAGGCTGCAACGTAGCCTTCCAACTAATCACGGACCCTCCTAGAGTGTATACATACCCGAGTCATTGACCTTGAGTGTCTATATCCGCAAGATAATCCGAATCGAATATCCGGTCACCAAACACTCGAAGCATCATTCCCATATATGAGACCAGACATCTACAGTTCCCTTCAGGATAGCGGAAAATCCGCTTCACGGCCTTGCCGATGTTCCTTCCCGGGTTGAGTCATAAACCTACTAACAACACTAATAGCATGAGCTATATCGGCCTAGTGCACACCATAGCATACATCAAACTACCAACAAGACTAGCATACGGAACCTTAGACATGTACTCCTTCTCCTCATCGGATTGAGGAGAAAGAACAACGAAAAGACGAGCATTAGCAGCGGTAGGAGTATCAATAGATTTCGCAGTACTACATACTAAACCTGTCGAGTACCTTCAAGATGTAACTTTTACGAGATAAGACAAGTTTTTTCGAGCACGATCCCTATAAATCTCCATGCCTAGAATCTTCCTTCTTTGCTCCCAGAGTCTTTCATGTCAAACTGAAAACTCGAAGCTTTTTTCAATTTCAATACGTCGACTTCTTTTTTTGCCGCAATAAGCATGTCATCAACATATAATAATAAATAAATATAAGAACCGGTCCTCCACCTTGCTATGATAAACACAACAATCATAAGGACTCTGTCGAATCCATGCTCAACCATGAAGGTCGTCAAACCTCTTATACCATTGCCTTTAGGTGATTGCTTAAGTCCATACAAGGACTTCTTCGATCGGCAAGCAAAGTTCTCCTTCCTGGAACAACGAATCCCTCCGGTGACTCATCGAATATCCTCCTCCAACTCTCCATGTAAGAAAGATGTTTTCACATCTAACCGCTCAAGCTCCGAGATCAAAATGTGTTACTATTGCTAATAACACACTAATAGAGGTATGACGTACCACAGGTGAGAAAATCTCATTGTAGTCTACCCCTTCCCGTTGACTGAACCCTTTAGTAACTAGTCTGGCTTTGTATCTGACACTTTCACCCTCTGAAATTCCTTCTTTCCTCTTGAACACCCACTTGCAATCCACCACCTTACGACCATGTGGCACCTTCACAAGTTCCCATGTAACGATTCTTGTGAAGAGACTCCATCTCCTCACTCATAGCAACTAACCACTTGGATGATTCGTTACTAGCAATTGCTTCCTTGTAGGACATTGGTTCGGAGTGACTTTATATCATCGGCTACATGTAATGCATAACCCGATCATATCCTCTACATAGCAGTTTTGGCCGGGTACTTTTCGGCCTTCTATATGTTCAATCAATCTCTGCGTCTTCTTCTAGGTCGTTTCGACCATCATTAGCAATTTCCTCATGATCGGACTCAAGTTCGGTTGTTTCATCGCAACAACTCCATGACTCCATCTGTCGACTAGTCTCCACAGAGGAGAATCTCCTAGAACATCGTCCTCCACCTGAATTCGAACTGTGTCTCGGGGTAGAAGCTGCCGAATTACTTGCTCAATTCCTTCGGTAGTAGTGCTATCATCGGTATCACTGGCGGGTTTGTTAGCGGATCTGAAACATAGTATTCTCATCAAAAGTAACATCTCTACTAAGTATGACACGCCCTTCGATGGGGACCAAATCCGGTAACCCTTAACACCATCTCCATATCCCAGAAAACAACCCTTCTTGGCCCTTGGTTCAAGTTTACCTTCACTAACATGATAATAACAATACAACTAAAGACACGCAAACTAGAATAATCGGCACTTCTCCCATACCATATCTCATAAGGTACCTTGCGAGTCAATACACGATACGTGGACCACGGTTTATCAAGTAGCATCCCGTTTTCACGGCTTCACTTCGATATTTTCTAGTCGACCTTGCATTAGAGAGCATGCATCGAACTCTCTCTAGCGAGGTTTGATTGAACCGCTCTGCAACACCATTCTCCTGTGGTGTTTTCTCGACAGTGCGATGTCTCACAATCCCTTCTTTCTGCCAAAACTCATTGAATTCATCATTAATAAATTCAAGACCATTATCCGTCACGTAGCCTTTTAATCTTCTTGCACTGTCCGATTTTCCACTAAGACTTTCCATTGCACAAAAGTCTTAAAAGCCTCTCCTTTGTGCTTTCAAACAATAAAGCCAACTGTACTGGAGAAATCATCGATAAAAGTCACAAAGAAACTGAATCCTCCTATACCTTCTACCCGAGCAGGCCCCCCAGCAATCTGAGTGAATATAATCCAGCGTGGCCTTAGTTATGTGAAGCCCCTTGCTAAACTTAGCCCTGTGTTGCTTACCCAACACACGATGTTCACAAAACTCGAGGTTCTTCACCTTGTGGCCATCGAGAAGATTCATCTTGGATAATATCGCATCCACGTTCACCCATATGACCCAGTCGTGCGTTGCCATGACTTAGTCACCTCCTCGAGACTAGCGGATGCAACATTTGCGGAACCCGGTCGGAATAGTACCACTGCACAACATACAAAGTACCCGCTTTGGCGCCTTTAAGCACCCACTTCGAACCTTTCCACACACATAATTCCCCATCCGAGCCGAGAAAAATTAAATCCTCCTTTATCTAAGACACCCGGAGAAATCAAATTTTTTTCTTAAGCGTGGAATATGCCTAACATTCATCGACGTACGAACCTCACCCTCAATGGTCCTTATCTTAATGGAACCTCTCCCTACAGACCTTACAAGCGGCATCGTTACCCATAATAACATTACCACCATCCCAAGACTCATAAGAAGTAAACCAGATCACGATGAGGACACATATGGTAAGAACATCCAGAATCTAGAACCCGATGTTCGGACGGACTAGACACATCAACGGCGGCTAGTGCTAAGTCCTCCTCGGAGTCATATTTCGTACCACATGTTGTGCAATGTTAGCATTGGAAGCTTTAGGATTCTTAGGGCATTGATGCTTCCAATGGCGAGGTTCTTTACTGAGATATGACGACATTCCTAGGATTGGCCCCTTTGCCCTTAGAATTTTTCTTCTTCTTAGGACCATTCCCCTTAGCCGAGTTTACCACTAACCCGGCCCTCGAATCTCCACCACTCTCTATCGTTGCCGCGCCTCTCGGCGCAACTCCCTAGTAAATAGTGTTGACTTTACTTCTTCTAGGGTCACAATCTCTCTCCCAACAACAAATGATTCAACAAAGTTTTCATATGTATTTGGAAGTGAAACAAGCAAAATCAAAGCGGCATCTTCATCCTCAATCTTAACATCTATATTACGCGAGATCAGGTAAAATAGTATTAAGTTTATCTAGATGATCTCTTAGAGACGTACCTCCTTGCATACGCAAGGCAAGCAAGCGTTTCTTCAAAAGCAACTTGATGGTGAGTGACTTTGTCATGTAGAGACTCTCCAACTTCGCCTGAGACCCGGCCGAGCGGTCATTTCATCTGCAACTTCAGTGATCACATCGTGCGCAAACATAGCAAAATCGTGGAGTGAGCCTTCTCCTCCATCGCCTCCAATTCGGCCCCACTAGGGCCTTCTACAACTTTGCTTTTGTCATCCTTTTTGACAAGAGGTTTCCAGATGCCTTGTTGCTTTAATAAAACACGTATCACTAGTAGAATAATTGCTTATTGCTGCGGTTTTACCCATACGCAGCAATATATCACGTAAAAAGAAAAGGTAAAATATAAAATAACCATATTGCTGCGGTTTCGGCCGAAAACCGCAGCAATATGGTTTCAACGGGAAATTTTTTGAAAAAAGATGACTATTTGACCGAGATATATTCTTTGCGGTTTTACGGCAAGAACCGCAAAGAATATATTAAAAATAATATTTGAACCTATTGCTGCGGTTCTTACATAAAACCGCAGCAATAGACTTTTAAAATTAAAAATAAAAGGGGCCCAACTAGGTTTCCTTTTACTTCCCTAAAAAAAAAACCTTAGGCGTCGCTTTCATCCTTCTCTCTCCTCACACTCGGTCTCTTCCTTCTCCCATATCCATCCTTTTATTCTTCTTCTCTCATTCTTCTCTCGGACTCGAAATTATTTTTTTTTGTTTTTTCGTCTTCTCACAGACTCGAACCGGTTTCTTCGAGTTTCTTCAAGATTTCTTCGCATCAACGCATCATCAACTCTTATTCTCCGGTGCGATTTTGGTGGTGAGAGATTTCGGGTGGTGAGAGATTTTGATGGTTGTGCGATTTTGTTGATGTCACCTCCTTTCTCAGATCTGCGATTTTGTTGATGAATTTTATTCAGGTTTTATTTTTGTTGATTTTTTTTGGTATTTTTTGAGATTTTGATTTTGAGGTTGTTTCTCCGTTTTAATTTGTTTGTTGTTGTAGGAAAAGGAAAGAAGATGTAAACAAGTGGAAGATGAGAAGAAGAAGGTGAGTTTTAATTATCTTAGTTTTTTTTTTGTTGTATTTTTTTTTATTTTGTGTTTTTTTTGTCCGTGTTTCATCTGGTAAACTTTTCTTCTTTCTCTCTCCTCCATTTTTGTTTTTCTCTTGATCTAATTTCATCTTTTCGATGTCAACATATTTTGTGATTTCTTGCTTTTATTTGTTCAACGATGATGAGTTTTGATTGATTTCTTATTTTTCATTCCTTTATTTTATGATGTTGCATCGCACAAAGAAAATGGAGGGAAGTGAAGGTTCGAAGGTTCGCGGCCGACGAAACGGTTGCTGCAAGTTCGAAGTGAAGCAACGGTTCGAGAGTCAAACAACGCCGTACGAAGGAGGATATTTGTTTAATTATTTTTATTTTTGCTGTTATTTTTTGGATCTTAATTGTATTTTCTGATTTTTCAATATAAAACTTATAATGTCAAATGTAAATGTTGTAGTTATGGGCTTTGTTAATTCATTTGATGTTTGAATGAATTCCAAAAAATGGTTGTGGTTTTTTTCGTGAAAATGTTGTGTAGGTAAGTATATGACATTAGAAATGTAAGATTTTTTTTTTTAAAAAAAGCAACCTATTCTTTGTTGTTGTTGGTAAAAACGGCGACAATAGACTCACCTATTCTTGCTGTGTTTTTACCAACAACGGCGGAATAGGTTGCTTTTTTATTATTTTTTATTATTATAGATACTACCTATTCTTTGCGGTTTACGGTAGGAACCACGGCGAATAGGTTGCCCTATTGCTACGGTTAAAAACCGCAGTAATATGTAATTACCTATTCTTTGCGCCCTTTATTCTTTGCTGGCGGCGAAAACCGCCGCAATAGGCCACTTAATGACCGCAAGCGAATTAGCATTTATTCTACTAGTGCATCTTTATATCGCCATAGTCCAAATCTGTTCCTCCCGGTAAACTTGTCGATCTTCGAGTTCATCGTATTCATCTTCCCGGATCCCTTACACTTGATTTTAATCTCGGGCTGCACGGTACCAAGTTTGTTGCAACGGAGCGAATAAACAAACAAACAAATGCGACAAAAAAACGAATAAAGAACACGCAAGATTTAACAAGGTTCACTATCAATTTGATAGCTACGTCCTCAAGGTAGGGATAAACTCTTTCACTATGATCAAGCGGAACAATGAATACAATAGGCAAGAGAATCACTTGAATACTCTCTTCAATGAATCTCTCAAAGCTCTCTCTCTAGAACTTCTCTATCGTTTTCTCTCTTGTGTTTTGATGATCTTGTTCTCAATCACCTTTAAACGGCTCCTAAACCTATTTAATCTAGGTTTAGGATTGGAAGAAACGACATTAGAAGGGGTGAATCACGCGTTCAAGTCGAGTGCGCGACCGGGCACTAGAAACCGACAAAACCCCAATTTTGCTCGAAGTGCCCGACCCGGGCACTTTTAGTGCGCGAGCCGGGCACTAGGCCACGACAAGACATCCTATCGCTCGATATGCCCGGCCCGGGCACTTCTAGTGCGCGAGCCGGCACGAGCTCTGCCTGGCGTCTTTGTCTTCAGTAGATGCCCAACTTCACCCAACTTCTTCTCCACACCATATTGAGCCCCCAAGGCTCCTAGCACACGATCAAGTAACCATTCTCACACACGTTTTGGTTATTTGACAATAGTATGTGACAATAGTAACCATTCTCACACACATAAAATTTAACACATCCGCGCAATCGAGAGCATTTATTATACACCTGGTTATTTTTTGTTCATTTGGAACTTTTCATACTGTGCGAAATTGGCTCATTTTTTAGGTTTTAAATGAGCAAAAACGTAGCCTTGGTTGTACATGCTCACGGTATACGGTATACCCGTGTATATGATAAAAGTTGTATTAATACGGTATGTGCTTTTCACTGATGTACAATTTTCATGCCAATTTTCATGCTCACGGTATACGGTATACCCGTGTATATGATAAAAGTCTAGCTATGAGATAAGAACCATGCATTATACAATAATGTTATAGTAGTTAACGTCCTTAATAAGAGTTATTTCACCAAACACCACTTTTGATCCTTAATAAAGTTTTATTTTTGTTAAACTTTTTATAATTACTTGGATAAATGGTTGCCGAATACGTCTTATTGTTGGAACACAAGGTGACACTCAAGAAGGGGGGGTTGAATTGAGTGGCTAAATCTAATCGATTTTCGCAAATCACCCTTATGGCACAGTGCCGTGCACTGTGTTATTCACTCGTAAAATCTCCGATTCATGTTTTTGCTCAACCGAAAATGAATCAAACAATAAAACAATGAAATCAAATAATAAAACACTGGAATTTAACGTGGTTCAATCTCACCTCTGAGATCTACGTCCACACAAACTACTCCTTTATTATTTGAATCGTAAAATATCAAACTCTTGATACAATTCGATTCCCCCACTACTAACTCTAGTAGTGCTCCCCAACACTTAACCCTAAGTGTTGCTACTCTCCTATAATATAAGAATTACAGAAAGAAAGATTCCTCAAAGACGTGCTTCTTATTCAAGCAAATAGAGGATCGTTACAAGCTTTGTTTAGAAACCTTAACTTACTAGAACTCTGTGCCGTACACTGTGCTCTGGGAGTCCGTTTTCAGCTCTCAAAATCTTTATCTCTCCAAATCTGAAAACGTGTTTTGCTATAATGATTTCTATCCCTTATATAATTCAATCAACTGAATAAGAATCCTTCTCCAAAATGTATTATCTTTTTGAACAATTTTTATTCCTAAAATAAAGGGATAGAATTCTTTTCCTATTCAAAATCAAATTTTATCTTTTATAAAAACTGATTTTTTCTTTTCCTTATAAGATAAGGATTCCTCCATATCTTATGCCAACTATTAATCAGATTTTAAATCAATTTTTATCCAAAAATCTTTATCAAAATCGTTTTCTTTAAAAATCAGTTTTTCTTTTTATAAAACTTTTTATCCGAAAATCATTACAATAAATATTTTCCTTTCAAAACTAATTTTCGAAATTAAAAACTCCCCTTTTTATATTCTTTAAATATAGACACATGAAATTAATATAATTACCTATTTTCTTAACTCTAAGAAAATAGTTAACCATCCTAATTTCATATTTCTAATTTAGCACAAAGTTCCAATACGTTAATTACATTGCATAAACATGACTAAGAACATAACTAGACCTAAGCTTCCATATCTTCAAGTTCTTGATCTTTCATGAACATCCAATAGCTTTTGGGCGGGCGCGGATGTGTCGTTGTGCATCGCACCGGCCAAAGATAAAATTTCTCCTACTCTCTTTTACACTAAGCAAGTATAATGGAAGTCGGGGTCGTATCCACGGGGAAACGAGGGACGAGTTTAATACTTAGCGTGATTCAAAACCTAGATTAAGCTAAGGGCGGAGAAACCTAATAATAATAACAAAGGGGGTTTCAAGTAGATTTATAACTAAACTACAACTAACTAGCATATAAACAAGATGAGAAATCAATATGGGAAGATCTTGAATCCGATTAACATCCACTTCAATTCATTATCGATCCTTGAACATCCACTCCAATTATTTCCATGATTATCTATTGCTGAGAATTAATCTCGCGTTCTCCTTATTCTTAGTTGAATAGCACGATCAGCGTGACTATAGAACCCTAACTAAAGGATAACCTAGTCCGATAGCGTCTAAGTTCAATCCAATAGCGGCAATAAACACGAGAGAACCAACCCGGACACGCTAACGTCATACAAGCGATAAACATTCAACAGTTCATTCAATTTCCCCAAGAAATAACTGAGACGATCAGCATCTAAGTTACTCCCTAGTTTGCTACCAATTGATAAAAGAATAAAACAATCCGATTCTATTCTTAAATCTAGCATTAGATTAATTACACAATCAAACTAGTAACGTTCCTAGCATAATCATGCAAAAATCATAGAAAGCAAGCATAGAAATTAAACCATAATCAAAGAAACTAAATAGAGAGGAAAGATCTCACAATAATGCTTGAAGCTCCATATTAATCTCGTTCAAGAACGGTTCAAGCTACAATCGGCATAGCATAAGCCAATCCCATAATTGAAATCTACAAAAACTAAACTAGAAAATAAAAACTAAAAAGAGAAGACAACAAGAGAGGAGTGGAGTTTTGGAGACTCCCTCTCCTTGTGCCTGCTGCCCCATAGGTCCAAAAATCAAGTTTAGTATTTATACTAAAGCTCAAAAATCAGCCGACAATTAGACCGACCTAGGGGTCGCGAGGTGCGAAGTATGTCGCACCGTGCGAAGAGTGTTACGCCTACCGCGGATTTGGGTGGGCAAGGCGGGTCACACCGTGCGAGATATCTCGCGAGGTGCGAGCAAGGCTGGTCGCGAGGTGCGACCTAGCTCGCGAGGTGCGAGCCGAGCCGGGCAAGCTTGCTTCGAGCGCCGGGCGTGCGATGATGGAGCGCTAAGTTGGGCGGCGGCTGCTTCGGCGGCATGCGATGGGCGAGGCTTGGGCTTGCTTGCGATGTGGTTGCTTGGAGCTTGGTTGTGGCGGAGCTTGGTTGGTGAGACGATGTTGTGGAACCATTCATGCTTCCAAAAGCTCGGAACTTACAACTTTAACAATAATTAATATATAAAATTCCGAACTTCCGCTAAGATCGATTTACATGCAACATTAACAATTACAAATAAATCCCCTAGCAAAGTGTACCTAAAATACCACGAAAACATCGTATAACTTGAGCGTATCAGCTTTCTTAGATCACTGTTACATACATACATGTTATAGCATAAAGCGTTTATCATCATCAAAATAACACTGACTTAGAGTCACAACAAATTCCCCCTTTTTGATGATGACAAACAAATAATACTTCCCCCTCAAAATATGCACCATTAGTCACATTAGGGAAAAATAACTCAACATCATTCACAAGTAACATGGTAACCAAGATAACCAATTCATTAGTCTAAGTATTATACCCATCTTCCCCCCTTTTGACATTATCAAAAGGAGAGCATCAACATGTTTCGCGAGTCAAAGTGAGATATAGTCGGCAAAATAATGCAAGTAGCTCAAGCAATAAATACTAAGGATGCTGGTGCTATGTCATAATCCAACTCACAATCCGAAGTCATTAAGCAAAAAATAATCCAACTCACAATCCGAAATTATGAAGCAAGAAATAATCATGAAGGATCATGGCTAATAGCTAAGAAAGTAAGATAAAGAAAAGTAATGCAAGCTTGAAGATTTGAAATGGCAATTGACTCAACAAGTGCTTAAACCTTTCTTTAAAGATTTTCAACTTCCGCAAATAAGCATCATAGGACTTTCTTCACTTGTGGCACTTGTGTGTGCTTACGTGCCGATGAACAATCTATTCCCTTCCAAATATAACTAATCTTCGAATCTTGGAATCGAAAATGATGATCTTCAAAACTTTGATAATTTTCTTCACATTTGAATTGAACTCTAGGACTTATCTAAAATAAGTGTCTTACTTTTCTTTTCTTTTCTTTCTTTTTTTTTGTGAAGGAAAAGGAGACCATACAATATTACTAGAGTCGATCAATAAGAGATCAAAGATAATAAGTTAATTCGGACCTCATTTTCTTTTTGATGCATCTCAGCACCTGTGCCTTGCACGGTGTGAATCGATACCTTTCATTCTTTCACGTATTTGTGTTTCATTCCAACCTTTTCATGTTCCCCCCTTAGCCGATGCGTCTTTTTCTTCCATCATCTTATCAAGATGTTCTTTCCCCATAGATTATCATGAATCAAGATTAAAAGCACTTGTTGAACTTTGGAGCAATGGGTAAGAAAAAGAAGGATAATAATAGGGAAATGAAGATAAGATGAGACATATGAAAGAAAGAAATAATGAGGCACAAATGTCAAACTCATAAATAGAAAATCAGAATATCGGGCTAAAGATCAAGCTTGCCATAGGAGAAAGAATTAACATTTCATAGCTCAATAATTCGGCAACTTAGGATTATAAAAGCTCATTAGTTCGGCAACTTAGGATCATGACATTAGGACAGTATCATTAGACCATTACGAGTCCTTTTTATATCACGTAGACCTTTACTCACAAAGCTTCACAAAGACATGCATCAACACTCTAATTAACATATTTAAATGAGGACAACAAGCATAATACTCAACTAATTTCCAGAAATTAATCCCAAAGCCATAAATTATCTTGTAAAATATTCATGCATGAAATTCAACAGAATTACCTTGATCACACAATTGGGATATGCTTAACAAATTTTTTTCAAACCACTTACCAACATCACATTCTCTATGGAGTGTGTTAGGGAATTCTTGAGGCGTTTCCAATACCACTTATTTCTCCCTTTTTTGTTGTCGCCAAATGTAACCCGACCTCCATGGTAGGCTACTAGTGAGAGGTATTGAGATTTATCGCCCGGTCATATGTCTTGAGCAACCCTTTGTCGAGATACCATAGGTCGCTTCCTCTCACGTTTGCCTGCAAAATGATCACTTGCTAATTTTAGGAACCCAAATCTGTTTGGGTCCCTTTTTCTTTCGTTGAGCTTCTAATAAATCTTTTCTAACCCATATTTGAGTTACATACTTTACATTTTTCGCAACACTCTTTTTCTTGACATTACAATTATCCATAAGATGTCCATTCTTTCCACAGAAGTTGCAAATCAAATATTCAGGTAGATTGACATATTTTCTTTTACGAAAGTCTCTTTTTAAAATTTTTGGCACTTTGTGTCGTACCTTTGTGTTTCTTTGACTGTATATCCCAAACCAGTTTTGTTTTGATTGTTAGTTGTACTAGACAAATAATCGAGAGCTTTTAGACCATACGACCATTTTTTCATACATTTTTCGAGCAATAGTCAATTGTGATTCCAAGAATTCAACAGAAGTATTTATATCACTATTTCTTTTTCTCGAAATTTCTAATTCTCTCTTAACTTTATCAAGTTCTTCACTTATCTTAGCATCACTAGGCAACATTAGTGGAACAATTCTTGATTTCTGTCTTGAATTCTTTAGTTCAACTAACTCATGATTTAGCGATTCAATTTGCTTTTCAAGACTCGATTTTTCGGCTTCTAACACGGTGTATGACCTTTGTATTATTTACGATTTCGTTAGCAAGAGACTTTTCGTATCTTAGAGCGTTTATCTCGGTATCTTTCTCTTCAATAATTTTTTCAAGTTCATCGGTCTTCTTCATCGAGTTCTTTACGGTCCTTTAATAAATCCTTATATTCCAATTCCAACCCAATCTTTTGCTTAGTTAAATTTTTTACTTCCTTTTTCATGATTGAAAAATCATCACTCATTTCTTGACAATCATCAATGATATTTCCAAGTAAAGTAACAAGTTGGTTTTTGAAAGAAGATGTATTGAAGGTTTTAGAGAAAGAAGACTTACATCACTTGTCTTCGGTTTCATCTTGGGAGTTCGAACTTTTCGCCATTAGACACAAGTGAGAGTCGTCCCGGCACTTTGTGCCTTTCTCGTGATGTGTCGTACGGCATTCGGACATAATTTTTCTTCATGGCACTTTGTGCCTCGATCTGTTCTTCGTCGAGTCGAATCTCCCCAAACGGCGGCAATCATTGCCTTTTTGAATTCTTTCTTCGATTGCTCCCTTCTTCCTTTGGGCTTCTCATCATCCCATACATAAGGGACATTCTTTAATCCCGTGATTTAACTCTCCACACTTGAAACAACCCGAATTAGTAGCACTTTTCTTAAAGTTAGAGGTAGTGCTCTTACCTTTGAAATTTTCATATTTTCTAGGATTGTTGTTTTTGTTCTTTTTGAGAAAATTTATAAATCTCCTAGTAAGAAAATCAATATCATCATCACTATCACTATTTTCAATTTCCAATTCGGTTCTCAAGGCTATACCTTTACTTTTTGGTTCATTAGTTTTAGAATCTAAGACAAGTTCATGAGTCATTAATGATCCAATAAGTTGTTCTAGTGAAAGTTTAGTCAAATCTTTAGCTTCTTGAATAGCGGTTATTTTTGGGAGCCATCGATTTGTTAAACTTCTTAACACCTTTCTCACTAAATCTTGAAGTATATATGTTTTGCCTAGAGAACGTAATTCTAGTGATTAGTGTAAATCTAGTGAACATCTCTTTAATAGATTCGTCCATATTCATAGTAAACAATTCATATTGTTGGACAAGCAAATCTATTACGGATTGTTTTACCTCATTCGTACCTTCGTGGGCCAACTCCAGGCGTGTCCCATATTTCTTTTGCTTTGTAGTACAAGCCGAGATCCTTGAGTATTCATCGGGTCCAATTCCATATTGGAGAATACTCATAGCTTTGAAGTTTTTTTCGGCTTTTGCATAGTCGGCCGAATTGTAGTCGTCTTCATCCTTGTCGACCATCTTTCCTTCGGCGTTTTTGGCTTGGATAAGGATTGGTCCTTTCCTTATGATTTTCCGGCATTCATAGTCCAATCCTTGGATGTAGATCCTCATCCTAGCCTTCCACCATCCGTAGTCTTTTCAGTTGAAAATTGGACACTTTGTGTGTCTATCTCAAGAGTCGTCTTGCATGTTCATGACTTCTATTCTCTAGGGATGAGCCTTTCGAGAATAGCACGCTCTGATACCACTTGTTGGAACACAAGGTGACACTCGAAGGGGGTTGAATTGAGTGGCTAAATCTAATCGATTTTCGCAAAAACACCCTTATGGCACGGTCTGGGTGCACCTTTGTGTTATTCACTCGTAAAATCTCCGATTTATGTTTTTGCTCAATCGAAAATGAATCAAACAATAAAGCAATGAAATCAAATAATGAAACACTTGAATTTAACGTGGTTCAATCTCACCTCTGAGATCTACATCCACCACAAACTACTCTTTTATTATTTGAATCGTAAAATATCAAACTCTTGATACAATTCGATTCCCCCACTCCTAACTCTAGTAGTGCTCCCGAACACTTAACCCTACGTGTTGCTACTCTCCTATAATATAAGAATTCCGAAAGAAAGATTCCTCAAAGACGTGCTTCTTATTCAAGCAAATAGAGGGATCGTTACAAGCTTTGTTTAGAAACCTTAACTTACTAGAACTCGCGCCGTACAGCTTGTGCTCACGGAGTCAGTTTTCGACTCTCAAAATCTTTATCTCTCCAAATCCGAAACGTGTTTTGCTATAATGATTTCTATACCTTATATAATTCAATCAACTGAATAAGAATCCTTCTCCAAAATGTATTATCTTTTTGAACAATTTTTATTCCTAAAATAAAGGGATAGAATTCTTTTCCTATTCAAAATCAAATTTTATCTTTTATACAAACTGATTTTTTTCTTTTCCTTATAAGATAATGATTCCTCCATATCTTATGCCAACTATTAATCAGATTTTAAATCAATTTTTATCCAAAAATCTTTATCAAAATCGTTTTCTTTAAAAATCGGTTTTTCTTTTTATAAAACTTTTTTTATCCGAAAATCTTTACAATAAATATTTTCCTTTCAAAACTAATTTTCAAAATTAAAAACTCCCCTTTTTATATTCTTTAAATATAGACACATGAAATTAATATAATTACCTATTTTCTTAACTCTAAGAAAATAGTTAACCATCTAATTTCATATTTCTAATTTAGCACAAAGTTCCAATACGTTAATTACATTGCATAAACATGACTAAGAACATAACTAGACCTAAGCTTCCATATCTTCAAGTTCTTGATCTTTTCGTGAGCATCCAATCTTGATAGGCTTTCTTGGATCATTTGTTCGTACATACGTGTTATAGCATAAAGCGTTTATCGTCATGAAAAATAACGTTGACTTAGAGTCACAACACCTTTATATCTTACAAAGAAATGCTCCGAATATATTCTTCCAATTTCCATGCTTTTGCTACTTAGTAATAATTATTCCACCTAGCTAGCTAGTCAGTCAATTCAACCGAACTTACCTCTGCTTTTTGCCTTGCGCACAACGGCGCGCAGTTGGAACACCCATACTATTAGCAAACACGATTACCCCGCTTACTTTCTCGTGCAAACTTGTGCGCACCACCAAAAGTTGGATTTGTTTTGATGATCTCCTTCTAGTTCGCTATATATACACCCAATGTCCGTCCTTTAATTAGTTCATCGAGTAACCTATAATTTATTACAATATTTCTTACCTTTCATATACTCTTGCTTAGAATAATCACTACTTTTTTAATGGCCATCTTCCAAAAAGATTTACAGTCTTACAGTGAGTATGATACTTCTAAAACGGATGATAAATGCAACCATCTAGTTGCGGTTTCTATATGTGAAGGGGATGACGACGACGTTGATGATGGCACTTATGATTATGCACCTGCGGCATAGTTAGCTGATTATTAAGGCTTAATTAGTTTTATATTTTGTTTTAAGTTCATTTTACAATGTTGCTAAGTCCTATAGTTTAGAATTAACACAATTTTGGTCGGAGAAAGGCGAGGCTATCTTCAGCTGTTAGAATATATTGACAATATACAATTGTAGCTTCAATTGGAATATGAATGATACTCTTTTTTGTTTACCTAATGTTTTAGTACACGCTCCCATATTTTGTTAGCAATAATGATTATTGTTCACCATATGTGAAGACATTGAAATGGTTGAGATTAGAAAAGACACCATAAATTAATCAATATGTTGATGAAATTCAATGTCCTACTCATTACTCTCATATATAATTTGTTATAATTTTGCCAATTTTTGTAGTAAGTTTAGCAATCTGTGCTAATGTTGCAAATTTTGTCATATGTTAGATCACTAATGCACGATAGCCCAAAAGCACTTTTCCAATCCAAAGTACAACCATGGGCAATGTTACAATAATGGGGTGTTAGATTTTGCTAGATGATGCAGCTAATTTCTAACGTATCCATATTATTAGTCTGGCTTAGAACTCTAGATAACTAAAGAAAATTATTGAGAAACAAGTTGAGTAGATGACATCATATATGAAATTGTCGCGGATTAATTTCACTATATGAGGTCTTTAACAGTGTCTGAACTATTTTGACCATTAATTTGTCTTAGCTTCATACTATAAGTTAGTAAAGTTAAACGTGTGAGATATACATAAGTTTCATATATTAGGTTTTTTAATCAATTTATTGGGTGGATGGAATTGGGAGTTTGTTTTCCGATATTTTTGCAAGAATTGAGTTTGATTCAACAAAAATAAAAAAGTTTAACATTATAAATTGTTGTATACATAAAGATGTATTTTTATATCAATATGTTAAGTGCCTCTATTTTTATACCAAGATATTCGAGATCTAACAATGGTTAGATTTCAGTCTCGCTTAGTAATGATCTTATCCATCATTGCCTTGACAAAAAGATATCGAAGCGGCTCCCCAATTTGTCGATTGAGGTTTATAGCGCGTCAGCTTCATTTGAGCTTATCCTCAAAGGAGAAGCACGAAATACCCTTCCAAAGGGTATTGAGTCACAAAGGAATGTGACTCTTCCATGAATCCGATCCTAGAATCCAAGGTGACGGAAGGTCACTGGGATTGGTCTGTTGCGAGTTCCTAATCTCGTTGTTACTTTGTTTCCCCGATTGTGAAATCGGCCCTCTCCTCCACTCCTTTCATCAAGGTTACGCGCTCGTCATCCACCGGCGGAAGAGAATCACTACAGTTATCTACCAACTCAAACCTCCAGATTGAGCAGTTTTATCCTAATTTAAGTTTTTTATGTTATTGTAATTGTTATGTAAGAGCGAGTATAGTTCAGTTTAGTTTCTTTGTTTTTGTTTGGTTGTATTAGCGTTAGGTTGTACTTCCCCTTTTTTACTTAATGCACATTTTCCCCGTTGTCAAAAAAAAAAGAAGATATCGTCGTTTACCAATTTATCAAAGACCTTCATTCTTTTAAGGTAAAATTGCCTCAACACCACAAAGTATGTTACGGGTGCAATGCAACACTACGAACTTTGGCTAGTAGCCAAAACATCACCAACAATGGAGTCTGGATGCAATGCGTATCATAAATGGCCTGGAGCTCCATTTTATCGCCGGAGACGGTGAATCCTCATTAATTTTTTTCCGGTAAATTATGACTTGGGTGCATGTAGCACCATAAACTTTGACTTAGTTGCCAAAATATAAAGAACCATCGGACTTGGTACAACGCGTATCATTAATGATAACGGAAATAAGTTTTTGTCCTTTATTTGCTTGCTTCAAGCTCCTGTTTTTTAGCTTTCGGCCAAAGTTTGCATCAACTCCAATAGTTCGTGATATTTTGGCTACTAGCCAAAGTTTGTGGTGCTAGGTGCACCCAACTCATTTTTGGGGGTGTGCGGGCCAAGAAAAGGGGGAAGTTGGAAAAAAAATTAATGATAATTCACCGTCTTCGGCGAGAAAATGGAGCTCTCGACGTCATTTATGATACACATTGCATTACGTTGGTAGTGTTTTGACTGCTTAGTCGAAGTTCGTTGTAATGGGTGCCTTTTGCACCCGCGTCATAGTTTATGGTGTTAAGACCAATAATTTTGCCTTCTTTTAATACCAATTTGGTAATCCGGCATATATATGAAGGTTGTCATATCTACTGAAGGTCAAAAGGAAATGCAAGTCCCAACATGAAGAGACATAAAACTATCAGAGACATCTATTCAAAAACTAAGCATATCACCTCAGATAAAAAGATGCTGAATATATTCTTTAATCTTTCATGACCTGTATGTTCGTATCAAAATTAGCTTTTGATCTAACAAATGGTCAATGTGCTTGATGTCCACACCGGCATGTGTCTGAGTTGTTCTTTGAGTTCTTACGTGGAACATCATATAATGCCACATGTGCCAACCATTTTGAGCTATGCATCCACTTAAGCATTTGGCTTGTGCTTTACCATACTGTGCCAGTTTTATTTCTGTTGTTTTGGCAGGGGTTACTATATGCGTAAGAATCTGATATATCATGTCATCGATCATTCTAGTGACCCATTAGTTCGAGAAATTCGAACATGATACTAGCTAGTATCGATTGGATCGGATAGATTACGACTAAGCATCATTCAAAAGAGGATTATTATTATTATTTCATCAGCTACATACATGAAGGCATCTTCAATTATGTCTAATGTTCAGATTTGTAATGTAAAATTTAGCATACATAAATGCATGCTTCACCATAAATTTACAACTATCGCATGCACTACCTTTAATCTTTTTGTCCAAAATTTAAATTTAGCATACATAAATGTATTCCCTCATAACTAAGTTTTTATTTTATTTTTATTAAACAAAAAAAGATTCTTTAAAATTGCTGCCACATATATAATAACACGCATTTTTTATACTTATTAATGATAATATAGATAGAAATAGCTTGTATGTTGGCTAACTAAAAACTATCTCATCAACGAACCCATGCACGGGGTAATGAGTTTGTAGAAGGGATCGAAGAATCTAAACTATATATGCTACCCAAAAATACTTTTACTCCATTCAATAATATGTGTAAATCAATAAATATTATTGAGCCCAATGTTATTGTGTACATTTGAGTTGTCCTACATTGAACAACAAGAAAATAGAACATATTAATATAAAAACTTGAGGAGTTACTTCTCCAATAGTTAATTAGTCTAGGATGAGACCTCTTTAAACTTCTAAGAACTCCGAAGTCTCCAGTTTATTTATATATTATTAGTGACCTAAACTCATTTTCATTTTCTATTAAAAGTTCAATAAGGCCGTATTCCAATCTATTGCCCTAAAATTTGACATGTATAATTTGCTTTAGTATCGCATGCTTTCTCTAGTTTCTTATTGATGCCCTAACATTTTAAACCTCTTTCCATCATTTCCGGCCTACAGCTAACTTCCTTACAAGTTTGGTCTAATATTGAGTCACATGCCTTTTCAATTTTCCATAGATGTCTGACATATATTTATAAAACTCTCACCTATTCCAAGTGCTCAAATAACACCATCCAAGTTCCAAACCATGCACAAAAATTCTTTCCCTCCCTTTTTAAATTTCTACGTGCGTGCCTTTGCTCTAAGCCTCTAACACACTTGAAAAGGGTAAAAAAATCATTATGAAGTTCATCTCACTTACCAATATTAGAAACAAAGCTTGAGTTTTGCTTTGATCAGAAGCCAATTCAGACAGTCACGGGCAAAACAAAGGCAAATTAACAGAGGGTTACTTGAACGAAATTCTCTACAAAGTCAACTACATGACACTAAAGTGAAAATTATTTATAAGTTGGGAAACCAAATATATAGGGATTGTTTCATAAACAATAATCAATATTAGTCGTACTAATACTCAAATCCTATTTGGTTGGTTCAAATAAATTGCAATTCAGATCATAATTATGAGTCATCTAATTTCCGATTTAATTAGGTTACTGGTGGGTCATTTTAATAACTTTTCCCAAGTCAGTTTAATTATCTATAATCAACCTGATAAAAAAGATAATGTTACTTACACTATAAAAGGGAACAACGATGTCAAAGCCCTTCAAAAAAACAAAGCTAACCTTAGTGGTTGTTTGGTATACGAGAAATTATGTAGAAGCAATATAAATTCCTATGATTTTCTTTATTTGGGTAGTTGTTTGATTGACGGGAAGTGGAGAAAATGGGGGCGATGAAAATACGTTGGGAAATTGAAATTCCCACAAAACGTGGGAATTTATTCATTCTCTCCCATTAGTCGTTCGAATTCCCACGTCGATTCGTGGGAAGTCTGGATTCCTTAATTTCAACGCCAACGTATTAAGATCGTTTCCTAAGAGTTACATAAGGGAAATAATTTCTAGAAAATGAAGCTTCCCATGGGAATCAATTTCCAGTGTATACCAAACAACCACTCAATACAAAGAAGATCGAGGAATATCTTCTTCCATCTCTTTTTGCAACTTATTCCTTAGCACCTAGCACTAAATATAGTCAGTCAATTCAACACAGCTGAGCTCCAATTTAGCCTTGCGCATGCAACAATGCAAGGGCGCGCAGTTGGCAACGCAAACACTCTACGAGAAGAATAACTCCTTCAACTTTCTCGTGTAAACTCGTGTCTGATCACTATAACTTTAGCTTTGCCGGCCATTATCATTGTTTGAGTTTGTGCTCTATATATAAAGCTTTCATTATCTTTGTTTAGTTCATCAAGCAATCAATACAATCTTATAAGACTACAATTTCGTTCCTTTTAATCATATTGTATTTTCTTACAAGTCTAGGTCTATCCGTCTATTCCAATGGCTATTGTCCAGCAAAATTTTCAATCTCACAGAGAGTATGAGAGTACTAGTGGTGCTGATGATGACTCCAATTATCAAGTTGCAGCTTATTTACGAGAAGGGGATGACGACGACGACGATGACAGCACGTATGATTATGCACCTGCTGCATAAGTGCATAGTTGAACGATTATTTGGTAGCTTTGAATATTTTGTTTTGAGTACTTTTGCACAAATATTGCTAGCTGATTAAGGTGAAGGTTGAGAATTAACACAAGGGAATGCTAAGGCGAGGCCATTATAAGCATTTAGAAAATGTTTTTTTTTTTTTTTTTTTTGAAACATGGCATATATTTACAAATGTTGAGAATACGCAATTGTACCTTTGTTGTCTTTAGATGGAACTTATTAAGTTGCTACTTTTTTGGGGAATTATTACTTAGAAGTATTACTAAATAAGATTATGTGATTATATTGCAACAAATTTTTATAATTATAAGTATCACTCTAGGTCTAATGATTAGATTTGATGCATATGTCCTACTCAACCTGAAATTAACCTCTTTGAACTTATCTATACTAATTTTGACGATACCCATATGGCCATATCGTACAATAACAGATTTGGACTATGTTTATCTTAACTTTTGTGAAGTATATCGAGTCCTAACCCAAAGTAAACCCAAATGACGAACTACTAATTTTGACTCAATTCAAATTTACCCAACCGAACCCAAACAAAGTTTATCATAAAAAATGACCTAGCTAACATAATGTGAATCAAACATGAACCAACCAAACATGACCCGAATTAAATCCAATCCAAGTGCTCGAATGTGCACTTTTTTTCCATTATAGCTAATAGGTGATTTACCTTATGAATCATGTTATATGATGGTTATCCACCCGGCCCTAAAGCGTCATAAAAATTTATGATTTTATGCAATAAATTTGATCGGGGGATGGAAAGACTATAATTAGCCAACATGCAAGCTGGTAAAATTAACATACAATAAAAATCGTACTTCCTTAATCTTTTATTAGTTCACTCCTTTACTTTTTCACGATCTTCAGGCTACAACTTACAGTCTTACACCATTAATATTTTTGGTTAAGTATTAATCAAAATTATAGATAAAATGATATCTAAAATCTACTTGATGAAATGATTTATCAAGATCTCTCAATGAACTTTCAGTTTGAAATAAATAGATAAACTAACTAAAAATGGATGTGTCGTATTCGAGTTTAAAAGTTTGACGTTAACCTAGCACATTAAATGAATGAGGTTTGTCGGTCAATTCACTAACTTTACCTGGTGAAAACTCGAACACAAAGCGACTAATTTTATACGTCATTTTCGGTAAATTGCATTAGAGCATCATTATTGGTGAATGAAAAAAAAATCATCCACATCTCTTTCTAACTTTCTCTTTCTAAAAAATTACGTCCATGATCTTTTAAAAACTTTCTTGCTTTAATAATGAACCAAAAAAAAGATCATCCCAACTACTTTTTCCTCTCTCTCTTACTTTTTGACCCCACCCAACTATTTTTATATAACATCACCCAACCACATTATACAATATTTTTTATTATTTAATTTTTAATGACATGGAAATATTCATTATTAATTGCTATTATATTATTAATTAATTAAATTAATAATTTTAATATTATAATTATCATTTTAATAATTAAGTTATCTACATAATTAGCTATTATTAATACGTAGCATACGCAATTAGCGTTTTTAATATATGCTCGTTAATTAGCGATCTAATAATTAAATTATGAGACACAATTAAGCATTTTTAATAATTATGGAGAAAATTAAGTGTGTCCAAAATATAGCAAAATGGGTCTCTATTTGTAGAGCTCGAAAAAATAGAGCCATTGGTAATTTTTCTTTTTGATTTGTATTTTATTAAATATAACCGTTGCAAAATTTACAACGGTTATATTTTTTAATGCCCAATAGGAAGGCGCCATGTGGAAAGGGCGACAAATGTCGCGCGCATTGTTGGTACGGGTCGTCGGCGCGTCGGCGCTGACAACTTTAATTTTTTGCCTTTTCAAGCCAAGCTGCGTTTTGGTGGAGTCTCTCGCGGCTCCCGGCCAAAGCGCGACGTTTGCCGTTGAAAAGGCAAGAAAATTAAAGAAAGCCGGATCGGGCGATGGGTCCCCACTCCCAGCGCGATCATGCTTTCAATCGTCCCATACAAATTTTTTTTGCCAATCAACCCACAATCTTTATTTCATTCATTGTTAAGGGGGGTTTTTTAAGATCAAGTATGTAATCTTTTTTTTTCGATCACCATTAATGATGCTCTTAGCGTGTTGTGCCAATGTTTGCCACCTCTACTCCTAATTGTCTTTAATTTGTCTTTCGAGTCTTAGGTGGGTGGACCACTTGGCGGTGGCAAGTAGTGGTGTTCATAACTATCCGGCCGTCTGATTTTTTCGGATATCCGATCCGATTTTCGGATATCAATATCCTTTTTAGTTTTCGGGTATTTCGGATGGGATATCCGAAAATTTTCGGATCGGATACGGATCGAAATTTTTTATTTTCGGATGTCCGAAACATGAAAATTTTCCGGATTTTCGGATATCCGATCCGAAATACCCGTTTTCAAGGCCGGATATCCGAAATATCCGAGGATCCGATCCGAAACTTATTTTATGAACTTTTCCATTGAAAATTATCCGAAATTTCGGATATCCGATCCGAAATTTTTTCGGATCGGATTCGGGTCACATTTTACCCGATCCGAAATTTCGGATCGATCGGATATCCGAAATGAACACCCCTAGTGGCAAGTAATAATGAAGATCTTTCAAAAGATTATTAGTCTATCATATCATGTATGTGCCAATACAACCCTATCACAACCTAAAAATTTCAGAAAATATTGAAAATTCATGAAAGTTATTTTCTCTATAAATACTTGTCTTGGTTGAAAAATTTAAAATCTTAAAAATATTGGAAATTCATGAAAATTATTTTTTCTATAAATACTTCTATTGGCTGAAAGCTTAGCTACACCATATGGATTTTGAACCGTTGGAGGAGGGGATTTTTCTGTTAGAGGTGCCACTGAGCGCGCAGATTCAAACGAATATTATATAGATGTCGTTACTAAAAAAAAGTAGCATGCATTCTCCATCATACGTTACGACGATCACATGCAATACTATGTATATAAAAGAATATACTGCAAATTTATTACTCCATACAAGAATCTGTTGGCAACATAATTTATTATACTCTAGCTGTCTAGCATACCAACAAGGCAATTAAGCATGTCCCAACTGAATAAAAGCCGCAATATGCCCAAAGCATCTACTCAAAATATGAACCATATCACCTCATATAGGAAACAAGGAATATATAGTCCTACATCTTTTCCACTTTTGACGACCACATAGCTTAAAATTTAGATCATTTGAATCCTGTGTCAATCCCTTACCTATTTACCTGAAAATAAAAGCCAACGTGTCGCTGAGTTGTCATTTGACATCTTATGTGGTTGGATCATATGGTGCCACATAGACCAACCACATGAACTATACACTTTAGGAATTGGCATTGCACATTTCTTAGGTGCATCTCCTATTTTTCTCGTGTGTTGCCTTGTGTCTTAGCATGTCTACCTTTTTAGTGGCCTTTTCTTCCTTATATAACCATCTATATATTATGCTTTGTCCACAACATAAACAACTTACATAGTCATAGTACTAAACTATAAGCTAGTTTCGAACCAAATTTAAGAAATTATTCCAACTACTTGGTTTCGAAATATGTCGATTAGCTTGATTGCCATTGATTTGAGAAACTGGAAGATTGGAAGTTGTAACAAGGATGATTGGAGAGGCTACAACAACAAATCTCGAACAAGGTTCGAGGAAGATGGTGATGATGATGATGATGATGATGGCACTTATGATTATGCGCCTGCCGCATAATTTCTGCAGAAAGCTAGAATTTTGGTGTTTTCTCTTTTTGTCCTAGTTAAAGAGCTCCTAGCTTCTTAGAAAATATGTCTCTAGTTAGTTGAGAAAGCTACATATTTTAGTTAGTCGACTATTGTTGGATTGGAGTATGTTAGGTGATAAATTCTGTAAGAATATCAGTAGTTCATGATGCGATTATATGAAATTAAAGTTACTTTGATCATCTTCCTCTATTCTAATGTACAATCCGACTTGTATAGGCCTGGTTCACGTTAACATTAGTGTGCATCGAGGCAAAAGCACGTATCATTTCCGAAAAATCCACTATATCGTTAAGAAACTCACTATATCATGCAAACTCTCACTACATTAATTATAGCAAAAACATATTATATCATGCGAAAACTACATCATTTCTAAACAAAACACTATATCATTCGAGAAACCCACTATATCATGAAGAAACCCACTATATAATGCAAAAACTACATCATTTCTAAACAATCCGCTATATCATTCAAACACTCCCTATATCATGCAGAAACTCACCATATCATTTAGACACTCACTATATCATGCAGAAATTACATCTTTTTATATGTTAAAGCACGTGCCTACATCTTCCTGTATGTTAAAATATAAAAATTAAATCCACCACTATATTGCATATAATTTCACTATATGTTTTACTGTTAATAAAATCCATTATATTGTATATAAGTTCACTATATCTCTATAAAATTCACCATATGAAGTTAATATCAATTACCAACTCGGTGCACACTAACTTAGTGTGCACCGAGTCCTTTTTAAGTTTTTTTATCTAATGTATATATGTACAATATTAGTTGATGATCTAATTTTCAGTAGATACCTTTATACATTAAAGTCATTCACTAGATATTTATCCTTTGTGTTTAGTATATTCACAAGGTATCCTTAAACTACAATTTAATAATGTATAGCACACCGTAAATCCTGAACAAGATAAACAGGCATCATGATTTGATTAATTTCTTAACGCTTTGTATACTGAAAATAGCAAGACAATTAGTTGGAAGAATTATTGAAGCTTCTAAGGGTATTTTATGAACTAAATTGTGATTATTTAGGATATGTGTTGGAACATTTATAGTCAAATGTGTCCGTAAGTGTGTATATTGTTTTGTTATACTCCATATTATAGCAACAAATTGGAACATTTAAGAATTATTATAGCAACAAATTGGAACATTTAAGAATTATTGAAGCTTCTAACGCTTTGTATGCAGAAACTCACCAAATGTGTCCGTAAGGACATCTCTCACATATGTCGCTATAATATACAATATTTTGGAGAGACGATCTTGCAATTTGTTGTGGCCATGAAAATGATTTTCATTTGAGTCATCTATATGTATTTGAAAATTTGGATGACTTTATGATCCACATAATTCTTTATCAACGAACTCATTTCACAGTTTTTAATTAGATATGGGATTCTGGATATTAAAAAGGGAAACAAGAAAATTTTCTAATAAGAGAGATGAAAAACCCTACCTTTTGAGGGAGAAATTTCCTAGCGTTTTTATAAAATTGGAAAACCAAACAAAACTAAAGAAATAAACTGCATCTATACTATATATTAAAATTAAAGGTGTTCATATCAAAGGAACGGTGCCACGTGGCACTATTCACTATATTTTCACCACATCATCTTATGTGCCATGTAGATCGTTACGTCATCTTACAAAATAAATATTGTTTGCCACTAGATTTGAACATGCGACCTCTTGCAAAGAGAAGTTTGTCTTTACCATCTCAAGTTCTCAACCAACTTTTTTTAGTGCTTCATAAATCCACATAATGTTATATATTCATTGCAAACATAAAGTAAATTAAATGTTAGATTATTTTAAATTTAATTTTTACAAGAGTCGAAAAAATACATGTCAGTTGTGATGAAGAAGAAAAAAGGTAACAGGAAGAACGCCCTGGACCAACATACGAGTTAAAAAATTAAAGAGTGGGGCTTTCCACCTGTAAACTTAGATGGAAACCCCTCTAAATATTGTTACTTGAGGCTAGGCTTTGAGAGGGAAAAAAGCCGGAGGGATAAGGAAGGCAGCATTACTCTCTCATCAAAGCTTCAACTTTTTACAGCCTAATTAAAGCCTTTCTCATCCATGCAAAAACCTTCTAGCAAGGCAACAAATTACTTTATATTCTAAGAATTCAAGTCATTACTCATTATATAGACGCCCTTTGGTCTTCTCCATCTTCTCAAACCCTAGACACCAAAGTAATCCCTAGGAGCTGCCATCGATTATTTATCGATGGTAAGCCCCAATTTGTTCTTTATTTTCAGTTTCAGAGTCAATAAAGATCACCATCAGTATGGTGATGTCAGTAAGTTCCATTATTGTGGGATTAGTATGCATTTATTGCAAGGGTCTTAAAGCTACTCCACTTCAGCAGGCATATAGAAGTATAATCCATCAGCCCAGATAATAAATGAGTTTGCTGCACTGAGAGAAAATTTGAAAAGTGTAGAATATGCCCAAACAAATGCACCATGCATAAAAGGCACCAAATAATATCAATATCCTACCAAAAGCAATATTGACCTCTCATACCTTTTTGTTTATATTCCGGGAACTGTCAACAACACTATATACACATGCATGCAATTTTAGCTTCTTCTTTACACAATAACGCAATTGGTAAGCACACACTTGCTTAGTACTTCCTTGGGCTTTCCACGTGCAAACTTGTGCAACAAACGTTGCTATTTATTCACTTTGAGCTATCTAGTACGTACTCTATATATAGGTTTTGAAGTCCAATCTAAGTTCATCAACATTCAAGTATTCAACAAGCAATTTATACATCTTTGTCTTTTCACACTGAAATAATTTTACTTGTCAAAATCTCCTTTGGTTTTTTACCTAAGCAGTTATCATGGCCATTCTCAAGGCAAAATTTCATGCTTATTATGACATGGAAGATGATAGCATTACTAATGGAAGATGCAATTCAATCTCAGCTCGTGTAATCGAAGGAGACGATGATGATGATGATGATGATGATGCACCTTATGATTATGCACCTGCAGCTTAATTATTTTGAGCATATTTTAGTTAGTTTATATGTTACATATGACATTTAAGTGTTGAGATTCAACCCTATTTATTGGGCAGGAGGGAGGTGAGTGAGCTTCTAGTAAAATTTGACAGTCTTTGTAATTGTACCTTGTTGGTCGAAAACTAAAATTTTGCCTTGTAGTAGCTTATCTGATCTTCAGTTAAGTAACAGTGTATTATCAAAAGATTTTGTTTATAATAATGAGCAACATATTCTTCCGTTATTTAATTTGTATTACATGTTTTCGATTCTTTTTTATTTGTTGGAATAACTCGTCTGATCCATATTACTCTATTCCAAAAAAATCGAGATATACTAAAGATATGTAAAGACAGACCAAAATAACTAAATAAGTGGCATACATGTGATTTGAAAAAAGACAAAAATATTTTTTCTTTTGGGTACATGAGGAAAGTTAGGAAAGCCAAAGCTCTTGCGCAATTCAGTTTGACGAAGATTTTGACAGCGGAATGGAAGTTGACAATTAACTTGCAATACTTGGCAAAATAAATGGGTGAAATATAGTGCAGAAATAAAGAAATAACACAAGGCAATTTTACGTGGAAACCCTCTAGATGGGGAGAAAACCACGGGAAAATCAGTGTTCCACCAATCCACTATAATAATATCAATTTGCAGTACAAGTACACTGTTTTTGCCTCGATTGCCGGGATGAACGAGCAACTGTGTTTTAGAGAGAAAAGAGATGGCAAATTAAGAATATAAAAGAAACATGATGGAGAAAGTGAGGCGAAATAGAGTTTTTAGGGTTATGAGTGAGTGGGAGAAAGTTCATCTATTTTGCATGGTTTAAAATAGGAGTGTTTATAGTAGAAAGAATGACGGTTTAAGCAAAATTTGTCAAATGTGCTGCAACTTGTTAGTTCCTACTTTTAGGGATCCCCTTGATCTTCTCAACAGCTTTGCCAACTGATTTGACCATTGACTTATTGTTTGCCTCTTCCTCCACTTGCCACTATTTTAGGAACAATCTGCCACCATTTTAGGAGCTGCCACAACAATCTGCCATGTTGGCATCTTGTGCTTCCATATTCAAACTAATCGCATGCTGCCAAGTTGCAGTGTAGAATAATTATATTGTTGCCAATGATTAATTGCCACATGGACTGAAATTTTACCCCATAACAGTCATAGAGTATTCTTAAATCCAAATCCTCTGTACATATTTTAATTTGCGTATTTCATTTTCATAAGATATTAGTCATATAATCCACCCTTCTCCATTCATATAGTGTATGTGGTAGAATCTTCCCATGCAAAAAGCTAAGCACTTCTTAAGCAAATCATATGCAGTCCAACATATATACCAATTACCAACAACAAAGTAGGTCCCTACATACACAAATTAAAGATCACTCAGCCAAAAGCATATACCCAATAAATATAAACAAATTGCAAATGCCCCCTACAACAAAAGGCCAACAACCAGGGGCGGTTTACAGCATGTGCGAGCTGCGCCATGGCATAGGGCCCCCAGAAAGAAGGGGCCCCTAATTATATCTAGTATTTGTCGTGACCGTCATGTGCAAGTAAAATTGTCTGGGTCAGTGGCTCTTGGTTTTGAATAAATTCCTAAAAGAATGTGGAAGTTTTGTGTTCGACTCTCGTAGGAAGCAATTTCAATATGGTATCATTAATGTATTTGACACCTAGTGTTTGCCAGCTGCAGCCTACAAGACTATAACCCTTTTTTATTTTTTGATTTTTTCCCTTTCTTCTAGCAATGCAAGCCTTCGCCTTCTGTGCTACATTACCAACCCATTCTTCACTCATCCTCCCATATGCCATCACTACAAGATAGAAGTAGAACTTAAAAAAGTATGTACATTTCCAAAAAAAATTACAAGTATATTATACTTGTAAAGCAAAAATGCAAGCTTACGAGTGCAATATTACTCACCAATCTCTCTCATTAAGGCATAAAAGCACCATAGCTCTTTGTAATTTTCTGATATTATATTTATTTTTCAATTTTGTTTTAGTATTACCTTTGGTACCTCTGTTAAGAGTTTCTGTAGACGTGTATATAATTTTTATATAAGTTGCCAAATTTAGTTAATTTGTTGATTAATTATATAGAGAATTCAAAATTTGCAACAAATCATATATCTCTTGGTAATTTCAATAATAAATTTATGTCATTTTTTCCAAACTATAATTAAGGGCCTCATATACGAAAATTGTCAGATCTTTTTGTTAAATTTAGCCCCTGCCAACAACTCTTCATGTCAAATCTAAATCATATCCTTTTAACGACCACAAATTGCCGCAAGAATTGCCTTTTTGCTACCTTACCTAAATCCGAATTAACATGCCTTAGCTGCATGTCATTGGATTTCTTACGTGGATAGACTAGTTTGTGCTATATATGCCAGTCACTTGGGCCATGCACGTTCCGTAGGAGCATCTCTTATGTTTACTCGTGTATTGCCTTGTGTTTTTGCATGCTTCACTTTTTCTAGGGGGCTTCTTGTTATGTATATAAGCATCATATCATGTCTCTCTTTCAATGCAACACATATATATCACAAATTAAGCTTTAGCAAGTTTGAAAAGCAAATTGAAAGCATACTACATTGAGAAATTAGAGTTATAGCGCGTAAAATTCATTCTCATTTCTCACGTAAGTATGCGTTCCCCATATGAAAGATACTCTACATTGAGAAATTTTCATCTTTGAATTCCAAAAATATAATGTCCATCGTTTCGATGATTTTTAGTTCAAGGAAATGGAACAACAATAATGGTTTTGAGATTGATGTGAAAGATCACTGTGATTATGCTTCTCAAAGAAGCTTCAAGGAAGATGGTGATGACGACGACGATGATGGAACTTATGATTATGCACCTGCTGCATAGTTTAGCAAAGTATATGAAGTATATATTTTACTATAGAAGTTTAGCTCCATGGGAGCTGACTTCCCATCTCGTGCATATGATTTTGAGCGGGACATCCAAAGACTCCACTCAAAAGTTGCTCATGAGATAGGATACTAGTGAATCTCACGCTTACCTAAAAAATAGTATTTAATTCAGATGGCGACTTAGCTTATACTCCCTCCGTCCCATAATATAAATATTCACATTCAACTTTTTTGGTGTCCCAAAATGTTGTCTTTTATTTTCTTATTTATCGATTTATTTAGACTAAATTATCGTTAATTTATCACAAACTTTCCAAAATACCCCTACTTTTCTCCCAAAACATGTGACACCTTTTATTGATTCTAACCATTCCAAAGTACATTTATTATTTTTTTATTTTGTTTAAAGGAAAAAGAAAATAAAGAACTAATTTCAATACAAAAAGTATCAAAAAAGACTTCATTAAATACATTTTTTGTAAATCCTACTACTCATTCCATTTTCCTTAATTCAAGTGAAAAATGAGAAGTGAAAGACTATATTATGGGACGGAGGCCGGAGGGAGTAGTACACATTGTTTTTTCTTTTTCTTTTCTCTTTTTCTTTTTTTTTGACAACGACACATTGTTTTTCTTATTATTTAGTTTACATTTACATGTTCCATTAGAAGTTGAACAGCTCTTATCCTTCTAGAGAATGCTAGTTTAGTTGGCTACGAGAATTTTGATTTTGAAAAATAGCTACGTGCACAAAACAATTGTCAATTGTCAATTGTCATTGTATTATTTGTTGTTATGAGAAAATGAGATATGTCAACACATTCTTGCAGAGCATGATGCTTTAATAATGACTTATGTAAAGGTTGTTTGATTGATCTTGGAGCTTAAAAATCAGCTAATAAGAAACCATATAACCATCGGTGAGTTACAATACAATTGGCAATTGATTTGCCTGGCTGAATTGCAGCCGAGAACAGATTTTTCTTGGGGGGAAAAGTAGCATTAATTTTCTCCTTTATTTGAGAACGTGTGGTCCAATTATGTTTTCAATCATCTTTTGCTACAAAAAATTTCCTTTATTTTTATCTCGCTGGTATGATACTGTATGAGCATATAAGGCCTGACCCTTGAGCAGGAGTGCTACCACAGTCCCACAACATAAGGGCATTCATGAATCATGATGATATAAATGCATATCTGTAATTTTGTGGACAAGATTAATTAGATCAATATTCAATGGTATGCAGACTATGCAGGTAGAGTAATTTCTGAAAATATAAGTCCCTCATTCATCAAAGTATTTTGTAAGCAACTTTTTTTTAACATTTTGGTAAACCGCAAATTCACCATCATTCAACATGACTACTAATCCCGCTCATAATTTTTTATTAGTTATAATATCTTGATCTTTTGCACTATTTATATAATAATCTTAATCGGAATATATGACTAACATCGATATATACATTATATAGAGAGATTTAGGGTCAAATAAAAAGATTCTTATAATGAGAAGGTTTTTTTTTTCAAAATTTTAAACTAAATGTGCATAAAATGTATGCGCATTCGGTTCGAAAAATATGCACAATATATTTGAAATGAATAACATAATTTAATTTTCGAACTAAAGTACTTTCTCTTGGAAAAAAATGCATATTATGTTCGAGAAAATGCACATGATAAATAAAGTTGTACATCTAGTTTAAAAATAATTTACACAGTTGATTTAGAAAATATGCAAAAAGATCATTCTCCTTTTAAGAATCTTCTCATTTGACCCTAAAAAAATAGTTTTCTCAACTCAAAGTATCTCGGTTTTGAGTGAAATCAACTCGACTCAAGTTTTAAGTTATTCAAATCTTATGAGTGTAAAAAAATTAGCAATTAAATTTGAGGGATCATAGGCCTATACGAAATAGATCCCAATTTGATTTATAGGCATATTGGTGTAAAAAACACTTTCAACTAGTTCCATAAAGATGATATTTTTTCCATAAAGATGATCTTTTTTCCTTACCTGGAGATAGCGGAGAGTAAAGCTCTTCTTCTTGCTATTAAGCTTGCAAGGCATCGTGGTTATGTTAACATAGTTTTAGAGTCGGATAGTCAAGTCTTTGTAAATCGTCTTTCTAAAAGTTTGTAGTTTTTATTCGATTTTGATAGTATTTTTAGAGGATATTTTGTCGTTTAGTTGTCATTTTGATTCTGTTGCTTGGGTGCCATGTCGAGAGAGATGAGAATTTTGTCGCCCATCATCTCAAGTGAAGTAGTTCACTTTTGGTGTTGAGTAGGTTTGGGAAAATCACCTGCCCGTAGAGATTGCCCTCTATGTACTTTCGGACATTTTGTCCATGGGTTAATGTTTAGTTGTTGTTTCCTTTAAAAAAAAATCTTTTTTCCTTACCTAAAAAAATAAAAACTTAATTTTATTTAAACTAACCACAAGATAGAGCAATTAATTAACAATAAATCCTACAAGCTTTTCCATCATGTCATTGTCATAACTCATGTGTGATCTGATTTCTTCCACAAGCTTTTTTTCCTTCCTCCTGTGGGCCCCATTGTAACATAAAAAGTATCCTCAAAAATAAAATCCCCTGTCGGCTGGCTACAACGACACCGTCTTATATCTAATATCTGAAAAAACGACGCCGTTTACCTCATATTTCGCAATTGAGATCAACCCCTCCATAACTCTTCCCAATCTCAAGCTCCTTTCACTTCTCCTCCTTTCTATCTCTCTCCTCATCACCGACGCGGGATTTTTGCAATGTTGGCAGCCATTTTCAATCTTTGAGGTTTTCCATTTTCTTCTCTTTTTTTAGCTTGAATTTTTTTTTTTTCATCTGTTAGTCAGATTTGATTGTAATTTTCTGCAATTAAGATCTACCCATTAGTCCAAATGTTGTTTTTACTCCATTAAAGCAGAAATTACCAACTGGGTCTTTAAAATTTTGTAGAAAGTAGTGAACTTTTTTACCCAAAAACAAGAAATTATCACAATGATTCCTGTAAAATTGGAGGTTTCAAAACAACATTATGCTACTAGTAGTCTTGTAATTGGGTATGCTCTTTGTTCCAGCTTGTTAGCTGTGATTAACAAATTTGCAATCACTAAGTTTAATTACCCTGGTTTATTAACTGCTTTGCAATATTTAACTTCTGCTTTAGGAGTTTGGATTTTGGGGAAACTAGGGTTTTTGCACCATGATCCCTTCACTATTGACATTGCCAAGAAATTTCTGCCTGCTGCTTTTGTGTTTTTTCTTGCCATTTTCACAAACACAAACCTCCTTCGCCACGCCAATGTCGATACTTTTATCGTGTTTCGCTCTTGTACTCCCCTTTTGGTTGCACTTGCTGATACAACCTTTAGGAAGCAGCCATTGCCATCTAAGCTGACATTTGTGTCATTGCTGATCATTTTGGGTGGTGCTGTTGGTTATGTTGCTACTGATTCCGCATTCACATTGACGGCTTATTCGTGGGCGTTTGTGTATTTGGTGACTATCACTACTGAGATGGTTTACATCAAGCATATGGTGACTAATCTTGGATTGAATACTTGGGGTTTCGTGTTCTATAACAATTTGTTGTCTTTGATGATGGCACCCGTGCTTTGGATCCTCACGGGGGAGTATGCCGAGGTTTTTGATGCCTGGACTTCAAGTGCAGGGGATCGGTTCAATTCCACTGTATTCTTTGCTGTTTCACTGTCTTGTGTGTTTGGGTTGATGATTAGCTTCTTTGGTTTTGCTGCTAGGAAGGCAGTTTCTGCTACTGCTTTTACTGTTACAGGAGTGGTGAATAAGTTTCTCACTGTTGTGATTAATGTAATGATCTGGGATAAGCATGCTAGCCCTTTCGGGTTGGTTTGCCTGCTCTTTACTCTTTCTGGTGGTGTGCTCTACCAGCAATCGGTTACTGGTGCTCCACCACAGCGTGAGCCTGCCGTGTCTAAGCAGAGTAATAGTGAGAGTGATACCGAGAAATTCATTATGGATGAAGAAAAAGGCATCTCGGGCAAGATTTCGGGTCTATGATGTGCTCTGTTGTTCTGTCATTGAAGAAGATTCTTATTGCTACTTATTCTTGGAGGTCATACTCTCTACCATCACAGATCACGAAGGTTTTGTATGGACTAGATGCATAATTGTTTTATCATTATAATGAATTTACTTGGTCGTTTTTGTTTCACGTACCATGTTTAGATAGTACATGGTATTGCTTTTCTTGAGCAGTGTCGTGGTAGGCATAAACTACGTTATAAATATATCGTTGTGATAGGTAGAGAACTTCTTTCCACTCTTTTCTTTGATCCCTAGAATGCCTAAGTACCTTGAAATGTATCTTTGTGATACCTTGAATTGTATCAACCATCATGAATCTAAAGTTTAGGATTTAGGAGTAATATTCATGGCAGATGTAATCATCTCAGTGTGTTGAGAACCTATATGATGTGCTTTTATTGTGCCTTTCACATCCACAAGTATTTGCGTGACATCATTATCTTTAATATAATGCTCATCAGATCCCTCAAGTAAGAGATTTATGACATCTCGTGTCTTCGCAATGTTGGCTTGTTTCTTTAAAGGTTTTTACCCGTTCCTCTAATCTTGTCAGTACCCTAGAAATTGAAAGCTGGTATGCTTAGTGTTGTTAGTCATATGAGAAGTCTAATTCAATGGTTCTTGTGTTTTACTTCTGTATTTTCTCATTCAACTGGTTTATTATTTTCTCTTGTCAATCATATTGGGTTTGGCTTTAGAAGTGTTTCCACTTATCGGAAGCCAAATTGTTCTTCCTTTTGGACCCTTTTCTTGCTATTCTATGCCTGTGATTTGCTTGCACTCTTGCCTGTTTTATCCTTTGTTTTTCGGGATTAGTTTATACTGGCACCTTCACTTGTATAAAGTTTCTTCTATGTATGTAGGATCTCTTGAAATTCTGTATTCTTCATGTTTAGTACTCTCTTCTCCCTTTCCTGTGAGCTGGAACACTTTTATCCATGGGGCCAGTTAGTCACACAGTGGGAGGCCGTCGTCTTATACTTGGTGAAGCCATGATAGACGCCCACTCGCTTGATTAGTTGATTGTTGCCAAACTGCATTATTTGATAATTCTTGGACCCCATTCGGTATCGGTGCCAGGTATCCAGTTCTAAAAATTGGCAACAGATCATTGAAAACTACTTTATTTGGTTTCCGTAATTGTTTTAAGCTTTGAGAAAACCGAAAACAAAATAGTATAATGAACAGACCCTTAATTTGTCTTACAATCTTGTTTGTTCGACACCTTATCATGGTATCTTCATTTGATGATTCAGGTAGGGATATCTGCATGTTATTTTTGATTCATACTTCATTGATTTATATAGCTTCTTATTCTTCAAGTCTCTGGATTAGATCGTACGAGTTATGACAGAATGCAATATGTTTAAGAATGCATGTTTCCTCTTCAAAAAAAAAAAAGAATGCATGTTTCCTAAGTCATATTGCTGTGATTCTGTTCTCCATTAGACATACCGCGGCATTTCCGGTACTGCTGTTACAAAACAGAGTGAAGTTTGGATAGCTTGTTATTCATGTATTTTGTTTTAGTACCATTTTGATGCCATGAAAGTGGGGATGACTTGATGATTTAAGATACCTACTTAAGAATTAACTTCATATACTCAGCACCCAAATCCGAAGCAAGCAAGAGCACCGATTATCTTTACGTTAAAACAGTTTTTTACAACAACTTGTTTTGCTGTATAATCACAACCACTGCATAATGATTCCAAGGTTCAAATAAGTTCAGAAAAATTCTCCAATAAATATAAGAAAATGAAAATTTGTGCATAACAAGTGTACAATATACAACTTGACCTGAAATTTTTTTTGGAAATACTTTTCCAAAACACTACCTCAACTACTAAAGTTACTTTAAATAGTGTGTTAGCAAACACGCTCATAGTGAAAGTTTTTTTTGCAAGAGTTATTTAATTATGTATGTTCTACTAATAGAGAGCAAGTTCTGTAACAATTCTTGAGTTCTTTTACAATATTATGTTTTGAGTTATTCGGCGACCAAGTTAGAGTGACAGATCTTAGCAAGCGTTATAACTTGTAAGTCATTATATTATACACATCGTTCAAAGTCTTAGTGTATTGTTGGTTGTTATTCATCTGATTTTCAGATTTTCATATGAAATCTTCTTGTGTCGCTTTGTTATTGTTTCTTGTGTTTATGTTTCACGTTACTATTGTTGGCAAATTCTCAATCGGGTATCTTTGTCCACTACTTCTGATGAACAAAAGCGATCGGGTAATCCGCTCAAGCAATAGAATAGTAGGACTAATTTTTCACTACGTAATTAGGCCTATGTGCCTTATCATCCCTAAAGAAGACTCCTTCCCCATTTTTGAGTAGGAAGACCTAGAAATTGATATCATTAGTAGTGGGCTTTCCGAGCTCAAAGCAACAAGCATCACGAGAACTCGACTTTCAATTTTTGGCATGGATAGAGGAACTCAAGTAGTGGCCCAAATTAGTGATAGGTTGACCAAGTTATTGAAAGAAACTTACCTGTACTATAGGATTTTCCAACCGTTTGACAAATTGACATGATAGGAAATCGATATTAAAACAACCAGCCAACCGGGTGATGTTTAAATTTAATAATCATCAATATACTCAATTTATCCCAATTTAATCTCAATTTGCTCTTGTAATTGTACACATTGGCTATCAATACTTTTAATTATCTATTGGTCGAATATCTAAAAAGTTGATATACTGAAAATTTAGACTAAAAAAAATCTAATAACATCTCATATACTTACTATTATCTTTATATACAGTGGTCAAATTAGAGTATTTAGTTAAAAGACAAAGTATGACGATCAAAGTGCAACCAAAGGGTATATTGCTTCACTCAATAGTTTGAGGTTTAAATAATAAAATTTCAATAAAATTTTATAAAGGTCTATTTTTTAGGCTATAACAATTGATGGCAGATTGATATTGATTATATTTCATAGTCGAATTCTTAATTAAGGTAAGTTTTATCATAATACTAATGTTTGTGGTGATACAACTTCATTTTTGAACATGTGACTTGTTGAGTTGCTTAAGTAGTTTACCCAATTTGATTTTTGACATTATTCATATACTTCCTCCGTAACAAAAAAAACAACATTTGCCTTAATTAGTAAAGTTTAAAACCTACCTTTTTTAGTAAAGTTTTTTCAACAAAATTACAAAATTGCCATTACTTAAGAAAATAATAATCTAATTATAACATCCTAATTTTCATTACCATTTTAATCACAAATTCTTTAATCTTAATAATTCCACATTTCACCACCACCCTCCTTCATCATCACCACCCTCATTCATCACCACCACCAACCTCCAGTCATCATCACCACCACCACCCATCTTTTTTCATCATTTCCACATATCACCACCACCGCACTCATCACAACCACAACTCGACCGCCAACCACCGCCGAAATCATCATTGACCCTAATGTTCGACGGAAAACATGATCACCAACCCCAGAATTCAACGATGAAGAGGAGCAACGAAGAGAGAAGATGGTGAAAAAAGAGCGACGAAGAGAGAGAGAAGACTGGGTTTTGGGTTCGAATTTTGTGTGTTTGGGGGTCGAAATCTGGGTTTAGGGTTTCAGATTTGGGGTTTGGGGGGTCGAAATTAAATCTGGGTTTGGGGTTTAGGGGTTAGGGGGTCGAAATTTGGGTTTGGGGTTTTGGGGGGTCGAAATCTAGGTTTGGGTTTTCGAATTTGGGGTTTTGGGTCAAAATCTGGGTTTGGGGGTTTCGAATTTGGGGTTTTGGGGTCAGAATCTGGGTTTGGGGTTCGAAATCTGGATTTGAGTGGTGGTTGGTGCGCTGGTGGGTGGTGGGTAGTGGTTGTTGGTGGTGGTTTGTGTGAAGGCGGTGGTTGGCGGGGGTGGACGATGGTGACAATGGTGGTCGGTGTGGTTGTCGGTGGTGAAGGTGGTGGTGTGCGGTGGTCGGTGATGAAAGTGGTGTTGATTATGTAATCTTCTCTCTCCTCCTTTTCCCCTAATACATCTCCTAATCTTCACTTATCAAATTCTTTATAGGAGTCCAAATATCAACTTTTTGTAATTTTTACTTATTGATGATTATAGATATTAAGGTTCAAATTAGTGTATCGGCAAACGTTACTCAAAAAATGGGTAAACTAATAAAAATCGAAGTGAGTAGTATAGGGTGGCAATTAAAATGTATATTTGGTGGTGGATGCACATTAGGCATTATCATACACAAATTATCAGAACATGTGATCTTACATTCTTCTAACAAGCACATCCCATCTCACTCTAATCCAACACTATCTCTAGACATCTTGTACCAACCTAGTTGTCATTTCTCTTCTCCTTCCTTTGTTTTCATTTGAATCTCAAACTACACTGACAATATTAAAAAATATCATGATCGACAAGCTTCCTGATCAATGGATTATACTAGTTAATAAATGAATTAAACTAGTCATTAAATGAATTAAAGAATATCATTATTGAATTGATTAAATTGGTCACTAAATTAATTAAGCTAGTCATTAAATTGATTAAACTCGTCATTTTATTCAGAAATGTGGTCCGTTCTCTTCTTAATATTGTGTTTGGGCCGTTGCCTATCTGAAAACTAAAAGTAGCTGGTCTCTTACAAGACCAATTGTTATCATATGTCACCTCATCAACAGGATATTTAATAAATAGAATTAAATAACATTTATGAGAAGTCTCTTTTTATTTTATTTGATAAATAAAAATAGTTTTTTTATAAGGAGAAAAACCTACATTAGCCCCTAAGAAAGGACTAATCTAAAACATCCTTACGGATGATAGAAAGGGAAGGAAAGGAAGGTCAGGAAGTACAAACCAGCGATGAAGAGAACGACACGAATGACCTTTTTGAGCCAGGAAGTCCGCAGCCTGATTAGCTACCCGGTAACAGTGGGAAAAAGTACATCCCCACACAACAGTAAATCTTCACCTGCATCACCAAAGAATTAATTTCCCAATGAATTTTCCAACTATTCCGGAGAGAATTAATAACAACTATGTTATCACCTTCAACACACACATTCTTAATCCCAAGAGCTAAAAAAAGCACGAACCCCTTCCCGCATACCCCAAGCTTCAGCAGTTAAAATTGAGATCTTCTTATGAAAAGACATAGCACACCCATAAACAAAATCTTTCCTCCCGGATCTCGAACAATAAAACCACAAGCTGCATGATCTCCATCCATTCTTATTTATTTTTCTTGTAACTTTAATTTCTTTTTTATTTTTGGAACTCTCTTTTTTATTTTTGGTACTTCTCTTTAACTTTTTGTTGTTCAAATAAGGTAGTACTCCCTCCGTTTTTTTTAATTGCTACATTTTCCTCAAATGGTTGTTTCTTTTTAATCGCTACATTATTTAAACTTTTCTTATTTGGAGTGTTTGGCCCACCAAAAATTAATAATAATATTATTATTTTTCACTTTTTCCACCAAAAAGTACTCTTTTTTCACTTTTCCCCTTATTTTATATTAAATGGGTCAAAAAGTACCCCAAAAAACTTGAAAGTTGAAAATGATATTGCCTAAAATGTTGTAGAAAACACAATATACCAATTAAAAAAAAGAGGGAGTATTATCTATAAGAATTTTTTTCTTAAAAACATTCCGATAAAACAACAAGATGAACTAGGGGTGCTAATCGAGCGAGTCGATCACGAGCAGAGGGTTGCTCGACTCGTGCTCGCTAAGTTTCGAGTCGAGTAAGAATTTTTTAAAGTTTCGGTTCACCTTATATTCTAGGCATTTGATTATTTTATCTTATTTTCTTTACAATTTTTTTCCTTTTATACTAGATCAATTTATTTTTAATGAGTGCTAATATATTTCTTTATTTAAAAGAGAAATTAATTGAAAAAAATTGAGTTGCTTGCAAGGTTATCGAGTTTCGAGCTCAATTGAGCGATCTCGAGCTAACTCGAGTCGAGCATTGACCGAGTTTTGAGAAGTCGAGTTCGAGGCCGCAATCCACACTCGATTAAGCACCCTAGGAATTAGGATGAACAATTAGGAGCGCAGAGAAAATATATAGAAGTAATAAAGATATAGTAAACTCTTTACTCAATGCTTGCCGACTACCGACAAGCTTGCAGGCGGCTGCGATCGAAGTTTCAAATGATGAAGGGGGTTAACCGCTAATTTTACTAGTACTTACCTTGCAATCGTTTAAATTGATATTTTATTTATTTATTGTCACATAAAACCAAGCTCAATGAGACTCCAAGCAAGAAAAATTAATGAAAGATACAAACCATAGCTTAATTACAGAATATTGCTCCATGTATGTAATCAAGGTTGGCAAATAAAAGAATTTCAAAATCATCAAGAACACATAAAAACCAAATGGATAAAACCATGCAAATTTAGGCACCAACTAAGTGTCTTTAAACTAACTTCAGAGATTCCTTAACTCTTACGAGGAAAATTAATTTGGTTGACTCAAAAGACTTTGAGTTCAAGTTCCACATGATAGATATACAATTCACTATGCCGGAGTATGCCCCTTGATAAACGGTTCATAAAATTTATCAATTTAGGATTCAAGTTACAATATTGTACTAACTTGGTCGAACCAAAATCTTAGTTGTACAATTTCATAAGTTTGTTTATGGTCCACTAATCAAGGTCGTGCAACTTAAATTTTCTATTGATATTTGTAAACTTAAACTAATACCGATACATGCTTAGATCAGATGATAAAGATCGGAATTATTTTGATCCAATTTACTCAAATTCGAATACAGAGAATGTATCAATATTTAATAGATAAACATTCCTTCCTTTCAAGACACTACTCAACTCGAATCTAAACTAATTAGAAATTAGTATAGATTCTAAAATTACTAAGTGAGGGTCTTCATAAAAAAGATAAAAATAAAAATGGGAGTATTATATTAGTGCTAGCTAGTATTTAGTAAGTACATTAGTGGAGTAGATACCAAAAAGAAAAAACAAAGGAACATTAGGGAAAAGGTTGGTATTGTGTTGTCAGCTGAAAGAACGGAAGGGTGATACACAACACAATGGTTAATTTGTCCCATGCAGTCATGCACAACACTTAGGGTAAACAAAGCAAATGTTGGTCCCAAATTCGAGTAACCTCTCTCTCTTTCTCCCTCACGTCATTATATGCTCTTTCACCTTCATGCATATAGAGTATTTTTTTTTTTTAGAAAAGGGTTTATATGAGATATTCATCATTAGATACTCATTATAGTACTCCTTTTATTTTGAGCGGGTCAACAAGTCAAGTTGTGTTAATTTGTGTCGAACTACATATAAACATGTTGACTCTCTTTGACCATAATAAAATTGGTAAGCGATAATGTCCCTTTAGTATGTTATCGTAACTCCTTTTCGCTTTTATCTTTTCTACTCATATATTAGGTTATACCTGCTTATATATTAGGTTTTATCTCTCTCTTTGTAAGAGTTTGGAGATTTTCTTTTGTAGTATTTACTTTTCTACTAGAAACTAATTCTTTGATGGAAATTTGTGCAGTGCCATGAGAAATATCAATTCTTGTCTACAATCAATTCACTCAAATCTACTTCAAAAATTATAATTGATCAATAAACCTCCTTGTGGAAGGATGATTTAAAAGAGCGTTTTGCAATAGTGTTAACTCCCAGCAATGTTCCTTTCAAAAAAAAACTCTCAGCAATGTTCTAACTCTCACCAATGTTCGTGGTTTTGAGATAGTAGAATATAGTAGTATTTGGTTTTATTTGGTACCGTATGTATATGCTAGGTTTGACTTCTATCGTAAACTTCATATGACTTCAAATTACTAAATTAATATTATTTTCAAAAAAGAAAATGAGAAGTGTGTTAACGGGCTGAAATCCCGCACAAGTTAATCCAAGTCGGCCTACACCAAAGAAAGTCCTTTTGAAGTAGGGAGGAGGGTAAGAGGAATCCTAATAGGCTTTAATCCTAAAATCTCATATTTTTGAGATACAAAACTTAATAGACCAAACACCTCTTAATAACTAAACAACTTTTATGGACCCCAAAAAATTGTCAATACTACAAGCTAGAGGTCATACATAACATACATATGGAAGTTCAAGTAGTTGTGTACTGTTTTCTTATATTTTTCTACTTGTACAGTTGTACTAGTTCGTATAATCCTCTAGGTTTTACATACTTTGTTTTCTTTCTCCAAAGCTCTTTTGATTTGTAACAGTTGTATTCCGAGATTTTCGTTCTTCATTTTTTACTTATTCTTGAATCTTGGTTACTATTGACTTACGCAGTTTTAACGTTTAGTATATGAAACATTATATGAGTTGACTACAATGGAGTATTAGTTTATAGGCCTGTTGTGGCACTTTCTTTTTGGAGTCGGATACGAATTTCGGTTTATGACCAATGCATCAATGTAAACTAGATGATCAATGTCTATTAAGGCATATTGTACGGACGCCCTTTCTAATTTTTGACAAACCATGTGAAATTTAAGGGGTCAAAAAAGTCTTAGGAGTTAGGTTGAAAATCAATTTGAATAGCATCATGATTAAATTTAATCTTTATTTCATTTTCAAAATCGTTGATATTTGAGAACTCGAAAAGAAAAAAGATTGCATATTCATTTAATCTGAAAATGAGACAGAAATGGCGAAAATTGTATGCATATAATTATATATTTGATAATGGTTGAAGTCTAAGATCTTTAACTACAGAAGATCAAAACTCAAATGTAACCGATAATTCCACTTATTCATATAGCTCTTTTCTTTATCTTTTATAGTCTATTTTTGATATATGATTTCTATCAAAACATATTAATATGAATTATTAAATCTATAAACATATTCACTTTCCATAAACTCTAAGCCAAGAGGCCAAAGTTTTTAACTACAACAGTATATAATTATAATTTGGCTACAACAGTATCGGTAAATTTATAAGGAGAAACCTTTTTACTTGAATATGATGGAAAAAATAAATTGTGTATCAGTGAAATTAAGAAGTTCAGAAATCAGGCAACTTAGTTCAATATGAACTAGGCATACTTAAATTAGAGGCAATCAGAACGGATAACACAAGACACGATTAAGAAAATGTGTGATGGTTTAAGGTAGTGGTAGTTAAAGTAGGAATAAAGTAGAGAGTAATTGTTACCCTTCACATGAGGGCTAGCAATAGTTTTATCTACACTCCTCAGTCCTCACCCTATAGTAATAGTTATCCCTCAACACGAGATTAATAATTTTTTTATCACTCTTTCCTCCTTCAACTACCCATACCTCATCTAATCTACGATCTCTTATTGAATTGATTAGATTACCTCTTAATTCAATTATTCGCACTCCACTAAAACACAATCATTTTTTGTGCTTCATGGAATCATGGGTACACAAAGGCCTTGTTAAGAAATTAGCGCATAGTTGTTGGCTTATTTATTAACTTATTTGATCACCTGGTAGCATTACAATGGTAGAATTAGATATTTATATTGGTTATTTGAGTCGGCGGTTAACTTACACTATTTACAAAGTTATGTGATAATTAATTGTAGGTTGTTATTCTTTGATATACAATATAGACAACGACTTTTGTGGAGAACATCTGAAAGCCAATGAGAAAAAAAAAGTTGACTACCTCAAACAACTTTTCATCTTGGCTAAAAAGCCATTTACCAAACATTATGCATGATTTATGGGTGTTTCACCATATAAAAAAAGCCAACCAAATAAGTGGCTGATAGAAAGCCATTTAGACATTAATCAAACAAGGATTAGCTTATAATATTTCATTTAACTAAACATTAACAGGGGGTTCTTTCTTAATCACCCATCATAAACCTATGCAATTATGTGTAATCTACATAAACATCTTTGATACATTGTATGCTTGAGGAGTCATTTTCACCTTTATATTCTTGTCAAACTTGTAGGATTATGTTGACGGGTGCAGTTAAGGAGTCATTTTCAGTTTGAAATTTGTCAAATCATTTTCATCTATATCAACATATAAAGAAGCGTCCATATTATTAATCGGTAGGTACGTGAACTTAATATGGTACAAGGAGGCAAAATAGTGATGGATTCTTCTTAACTAGTATAAATTGCTGCTTCATGAATCAGTTGTAGAAATTGGGTAAAAGTTTTTAAACTTTGAAAACAGCTGGAGCCTCTAGCCTCTATGAACCAATAAGTCATGTTACTCCACAGCACACAACCCTCTAGATATAGCATCATCTTCCTCTTATGTATCTTGCCCATGTGACTAGCTTAAGTCATTTATAGTTGTAACTAGTACGAAAATGTACACTCATTAAGTTGAGAGGGCGGTCGATATTATGCTTTATTGTGTCAAAGCATAGTTGGAGCGACCAACAAGTGTTTGGATTAGCAAATAAGAGAGTTATTTCAATTTAAATTAATTAGATTTCTTGGGTTTAAGTCATGACAGTGTGGCAACAATTGTTGCGAGAGCTTCCCTCCAATTAAATTAAGCAGAATCCAAGTCAAAATTTGAATTGAATAGGTTTGGTCTTCAATAAAATTATTGTTGCGGCTAAAGTTTGGCCTTCCGGCTTCAAAGTCGTGTAAATTTCGATAGATAATCGGACTTTTCATACAAAAATTATGGGATAAGTATTGTATTAGTTTGGGATAAACATCCATCTTAATTAATACTTCACATAATGATGATAAAAATCAAGTCAGAGGTGACAAATTTAATTAGGGTTATGAATGACATGGTACTAGCTAGTGACCATATATATATGGATAATTACAATTGACCTAAGCATCTTTATCAAATGTCCTTGTTTCTTGAGAAGTAACAGAATTTTGGACATTGTTGAACCCCATATATGTTGTGCACATGTGAATTGTCCCACATTGGAGAAAGATGAGAGAAAGACTGTGATATAAGGTAGAGGAGCTATTCCTACTATTGTCAATTGGTTTTAGTATGGAACCTCATTTAGGCTATATATATATGGATAATTACAATTGACCTAAGCATCTTTATCAAATGTACTTCTTGTTTCTTGAGAAGTAACAGAATTTTGGACATTGTTGAACCCCATATATGTTGTGTACATGTGAATTGTCCCACATTGGAGAAAGATGAGAGAAAGTACCACAATATAAGGTAGAGGAGCTATTCCTACTATTGTCAATTGGTTTTAGTATGGAACCTCATTTGGGCTATATATATATGGATAATTACAATTGACCTAAGCATCTTTATCAAATGTCCTTCTTGTTTCTTGAGAAGTAACAGAATTTTGGACATTGTTGAACCCCATATATGTTGTGCACATGTGAATTGTCCCACATTGGAGAAAGATGAGAGAAAGTACCACAATATAAGGTAGAGGAGCTATTCCTACTATTGTCAATTGGTTTTAGTATGGAACCTCATTTGGGCTATATATATATGGATAACTACAATTGACCTAAGCATCTTTATCAAATGTCCTTCTTGTTTCTTGAGAAGTAACAGAATTTTGGACATTGTTGAACCCCATATATGTTGTGCACATGTAAATTGTCCCACATTGGAGAAAGATGAGAGAAAGTACCACAATATAAGATAGAGGAGCTATTCCTACTATTGTCAATTGGTTTTAGTATGGAACCTCATTTGGGCTATATATATATATATGGATAATTACAATTGACCTAAGCATCTTTATCAAATGTCCTTCTTGTTTCTTGAGAAGTAACAGAATTTTGGACATTGTTGAACCCCATATATGTTGTGCACATGTGAATTGTCCCACATTGGAGAAAGATGAGAGAAAGTACCACAATATAAGGTAGAAGAGCTATTCCTACTATTGTCAATTGGTTTTAGTATGGAACCTCATTTGGGCTATATATATATGGATAATTACAATTGACCTAAGCATCTTTATCAAATGTCCTTCTTGTTTCTTGAGAAGTAACAGAATTTTGGACATTGTTGAACCCCATATATGTTGTGCACATGTGAATAGTCCCACATTGGAGAAAGATGAGAGAAAGTACCACAATATAAGCTAGAGGAGCTATTCCTACTATTGTCAATTGGTTTTAGTATGGAACATCATTTGGGCTTGTATGTGGACCGAACTCTCCTCCTCTGTATTGGGTTGCCCAAGCCCATTTTCAGTCATATCAAATTCATCATGGTATCAGAGCCCCAACATCATTCTCAATGAGGAATACCTTACCAGTATGCCTTAATTCTAAGGACACTCACATGTGAGGGAAGTGTTGAACCCCATATATGTTGTGCACATGTGAGTTGTCCTACATTGGAGAAAGAAGAGATAAAGTACCACAATATAAGCTAGAGGAGCTACTCCTACTATTGTCAATTGGTTTTAGTATGGAAACTCTTTTGGGCTTGTATGTGGACCGAACTCTCCTCCTCTGATTTGGGTTGCCTAAGCCCATTTTCAGCCATAATCACTAGACATATGGTTCTGTATATAATTTTTGTTTCAACATTTATCCAATACTTGGTTTAATAAACTTAAACCTTGCTGAATTTGTAAGATGCTTGAAGAGAAAAAAGATTTAATGAGAGAAAAAGGAAGCGAAATCCTTGTTAATTAGATAAAACCAAATACTGATCAAAGCCTGCCCAAGTAGACCTGGGCATGGGCCGGGCCGGGCCTGTTCACGGGCTCGGCCCGTGGGCTTGGGGAAATGGCGGGCCGGGCCGTGCTTGAAATTTTCAGGTTTTGTCCACGGGCCGACCCAGGCCCACGGGCCCGCGGGCCGGGCTCGTGCCTCCTGCGGGCCTGGCCCGTGTTTTATATTGTTTTTTTGTATTTTTGACATTTTAGGCTAAAAACACAAAGGAAAGGAGAGTTCGGCCCGCGGGCCGGCCCACGCGGGCTCGTGCCGGTGAGGGCCTGAAATAAAATTTCTTGACCGTGGCAGGCCCACGGCCCACAGAGCGGACAACGGGCCAGGCCGGACCTTGAACGGGCTCGTGCTGGGTCGGGCCCAAACCGAGCCGGGTCGGGCCGCCCCGTGTGCTGGCCCGGCCCATGCCCACCTCTATGCCCAAGCATGATAATGTCTATTGTCTACCCCGGTCCCACCTTGCCCGCCCGAGAGTCACCTTGCCTCTTAGAGTCCAGCTTCTATAATCCTCCAACTTCGATCTTGAGTTGCACGTCGGAGCACATACTTCTTTGATACCCAAAAAAATTTGGTTTAATTTCTTAATTAGGTTACTTAAAAATATTGAGAGTGAAGGAAAGCTTAGTTGGTTAGAGGTTCTCTCCTGATTCCATGAGATCTTGAGATCGATTTTCATCTCTTGCCCTTGTGGCCTCTCTAACACCAAAAAAAATTATTCATTAGTACTCCCTCCGCTTTAAAATATAAGGCACGTACAATATTTGAGATCGAATTTTGACCGTCCGTTACTTTTCATTCATGTTGATAAAATTACAAAGAAAATTATAATAATATTTTTCAAGATGAATCTAATGGTATTATTTTTTTATAATTATGTTGGTCATATGGAGTATTATAAGTGATATTTGTGATTAAAGCAAATTTAATAAAGCGTGCATGCCTTATATCTTAAAACAAAGGAGGTGATTGTTATGTACTCCCTCCGTCCCATAATATAGTGCTTATTTCTTTTTGCACAGTATCCAAAATATACCGTTTACCCTCAATATCTTCAGTTTCATATTAGTAAAAAAATCATAAAAAGTTGATATTATGAAGTATACATTGAGGCGAATCTAAAAAGATAATACATGGGTATGTCTTTTCGTATATATTCATGAGAATATTTGGTAAAAGATTTTAAAGTTTGATCATTAAGGGCATGTTCTCTTCGGCATAAAACAACCGAATCGAACCGAACCGAATCGAACCGAATCGAATTGAACCGAATCAACCGAACCGAATCGAATCAATTGAACCGAACCGAATTGAACCGAACCGAACCGAATCGAATTAAATTATAACTAATTAATAGTAATGATTATCATTTAAGAACTGAACTGAACTGAACTGAACTGAAAATAAGCTGGGGAGAACAGGCCCTAAGAATGAAACAAGCACAATATTATGAGATGGATGGAGTATTAATGTATTATATACTCCAAAAGTCTTGATGAACTTAAAGCATTAGGAAACTTAATGAACTTAAAGCATTAGGAAACTTAAACGATTTATGTTTTTCTTTTTCTCTTTTTAGTTTACAGCGGGTTACATATGCAATAATATCATGTAGTTAACTTCTGTATCTTCTAAATTCTATAGATTCACTATTTTTTTTGGTGCAAAATTCTATAGATTCACTATGAAAGTAAAAGAGACCTCTAAGAAGAAATACATCCTATCAATTCCCTTCTTTAATTTCTTGCTAAATTATAAGGAATTGATTTTGCATCATTGCTATCTTTCACCATCTTTTATTTTACCGTTGCTCTTTTCATATCCATTTAAGTTATGGTGGATTTGACCTTAATTAATTATGGATTGGACTTTCCAACTACTACCTAAATAAGAAAACTTTGATGATTGATACTAATCACATTAAAATTGATTGATTACATCAGTAAGTTAAAACTGAACACTCTTAATTAGAAGTTGAAACTTTGACACCTTCTTTAATTTGAAGTAAGACGTTTTTCCATATAAGACTACTATTATCGTCCATTCACATCACATGAAAAAAAAACTATTACAAAAACACATTCATGGGTTGCTATTCTAGTATACATTAATGAGTTGCTTTTCAGAGACCTCGATAAAGTTATATTATTTGCTTAATTGCTTCCAAGCACTTTTTTTTTCACATTTGTCACATATTTTGCTCAAATGAACAAAACGTAAAATATGCAAATATAAAATGTGCAAATCATGTGAGAGAGAAAGTTCTAGGTGTTTCGGAAACACTAAAGCTTTGTCAAATACTCCCTCCGTCCCTAAATAGAGTGTTCATTTTTCCATTTATGTTTGTCCCAAATAGATTTCTCATTTTCTTATTTGGTATGAGTCCACCAATTAAAATATTATTTTACTTTCAACTTTTATAATATCACCCACTTTCCCATATGGCTCACATTCTCTCTCCTTAATAAACAATTCATAAAAAGTGTACCAACTTCTATATTTAATTACGATTTAATACAACTAAGGTCCTACAGTACATGATTTCTTCTTAATACTTGTGCCCAAAAGAAACCGACACTCTATTTAGGGACGGATGGAGTATAAATTATTGCAAACCTAGTAACAATATTTTATTTAGGGGGAAAAAACTATGGCAAACCCAACAAGAATCAAAACATTTTAAACTTAGCCCGCTTCTATGAGCCGCCGACTTGTCATAATTCACGTGTTAACATTACATTTCACGTAGCATGTAGTATATATATAATACATGTTCCTTAGTTTATGTCATGCCCAAATCTCCCATTTTCATAATCTCTCTTAATTCTCTCTTCACAGATTTCACTCCCCACCTTTGCTTCTTCCCATTCAACCCACAAACTCCAAAATACTTACTACATAAAGTAAAAAGTAAGACACTAATAAATCAAACTTTACATTGTGATTTTAATTTCTTGAAGTTTCTCTATTGTAAATACTCTTCTGATGATCTTATCCAAATAATTAATCTATATTATCTAATAATATATAGATATGAGTTCCCATGAGCTCCGTGGTGCACCGTTCCCGGCATCTGATATCGACGGGTTCCCAATCCCCGGCGATTATCAGCTCACATCGTGGGTTAACACCTTTATCCCCGAACTTGGATCACTGCCTACTCTAGGGGCCGGGTTTTACCCGGGTCTTAGTTATTCGGATCCGGTTCAAAACGAGTTGATGAAGGTTATTGGTGACACGTGGAAGGATGAGATTGAAGAGCAGCAGCCAAGTGAGGAGAGTCAACTGGTGCCGTTGACTGTGGTTAGTGACTTAGAGGAAGATACGGGAATAAGATTGGTTCATGCTTTGCTGACGTGTGCGGAGGCTATCCAACGTGGTGAATTCCAATTGGCTAATTTGTTTATTGGCGAGATGAGCAATGGGTTGATGACACGTGTCAATACGGCGTGTGGGATTGGCAAGGTAGCCGGCTACTTCATTGATGCTTTGAGCCGACGCCTATACCAGCCGAGCCAAGGTATGGGCTTAGCCGAGCCAGGGTTAGTGTCTAATGAGGTGTTGTATCATCATTTTTATGAGGCTTGTCCGTACCTTAAATTTGCTCATTTCACGGCTAATCAAGCCATTTTGGAGGCATTTGAAGGTCAAACTTGTGTACACATCATCGACTTCGGCTTGATGTATGGCTTGCAATGGCCAGCTCTCATCCAAGCCTTGGCTCTAAGGCCTGGCGGCCCGCCATCGTTGAGACTAACCGCGATTAGCACACCATCGTCTAATGGACATGAGTTTTTCCATGAGACCGGGCTAAGGCTAGCCCAGCTAGCTCGGTCCACTAATGTGAGGTTTTCATTCAAAGTTGTTACAACTTCACGGCTTGAGGACATTAAGCCGTGGATGTTCCAAACAAACCCTGAAGAAGTTGTGGCTGTTAATTCTATCTTACAACTACATCGAGTATTAGGATCAAATATAGACCCAATACTAGAGTCAATTAAAAGTCTAAATCCGAAAATTATTACCTTAGCTGAGCAAGATGCAAACCATAATCAACCCGAGTTCCTAATTAGGTTCACGGAGGCGTTACATTATTATTCAACAATGTTCGACTCATTAGAGGCTTGTCAACTCGAAGCCGCTAAGCCTTTAGCAGAGACATACATCCAAAGAGAGATATGTAACATAGTGTGTTGTGAAGGGTCATCTAGGGTAGAAAGACATGAGCCGCTAGCCAAGTGGCGAGCTCGATTGAGCCAAGCCGGTTTTAAGCCGTTACATATGGGACATAATGCCTTTAAGCAAGCAAACATGTTGCTAACATTGTGCTCAGCTGAAGGATATTGTGTGCAAGAGAGTGATGGGTGCTTAATTCTAGGGTGGCATAATCGTCCGTTAATTGCGGCTTCTGCTTGGCAAGTGAGGATTGATAAGGATGGCATTAGTTTGACCCATGATGGATCATCGTCTTCATCATCCTCATCATAGTATGAATTACAATAATTAAATCATCTTTATGTTTGAAATATTTTAGCATATGTACGTTTTTAAGGATAGCATCAAGTGGGTATATTTCTTTTTGGTGCCAAAATATTACTGTAAGGAAAATCGTTTAGTAATTGTTATTGTTTGTGCAAAACAATCACGCATAAGGTACAACTTTTGTAAGCTTATTTCTTTTTTTTTTTTTTTTTTTGACATCGCGAAAATTTGCGTGAATCAAAAGATGGAGTTACATCCTAAAGCTATTACAACGAAACATGAAACAGAAAGTAAACAAACATGACTATGAGCTTCACTGGCTCTTACACATACTACTAAGAAAAACCAACTTATTATTGATCCAATCCAAATGAGCCTTGTCTTGAGCGATTTTTGGTGGGCTTGGGTAACATGTCTTGTCGAAAAAGACCTAATAGAATGAGAGAGAGTCTGTTGAGATACTGAGCTCGAACGATCTTCAGAGATAGATTGATGTAGTTCATCTTGTGGAACCCTTTGTTCACAAGATGGTAAATCCCAAGGTCCTTGAGCAGCCATTTCAATCTGGGATTCTATTGATGGAACTACTAAAGAAGTCACCTCCTTTTGTGACTTCTGACCCTGCTTCGAGGGTACACAGAGTTTTGCCTCATATGGCTGAAACTCAAAATATGTGGAGGTCGAAACTTGCCCCAAATCAAATTGGAGGGCCTCCCACGAGATGCGTTTTTGATGTGCGATGACAGGCATCACACGAAATGGGGGCGAAATGTGCGATGTCTGTTCTGGTTTCAGGTTTGTAAGCTTATTTCAAAACATAAATAATGTAATGTTTAAATGTAAGTTATATATATGCCTCTTTATTATAGATCATAAGACACCTATAATTGCTAACATCAAATAATAAGGGCTAGGGCTTCCAAAAATTGAGGGTTCAATTTTATTTTTTTATTTTTTTTTACTCTTTCTATCTCATCCTCCATTATTCCATATTAAATTTTCAAAAATATGTTATAAGTTAATTAATTTCAAAATATGATCTTATTAAACTATTGATAAGATAAGATGGTCTTAAATTTGAGGGGTAATAAAGGTAATAACTAAATAGTAACCACTAACTAAACATGTAATCTTTACATACAGATTAGAAAAGATTGTCCACTCAAAAATCACATCGGATTAACGCATGACCTGTTTGTCATGGTATTGATTGAGAGCATTGTTTATCTCTCCTTGCTCTACAATTGGCCTTTAGGGTGAAGTCATGAATTAAAAGCTAACGGGGTCAAGAATATTTAAAGTAAAACAATATAAAAATTATCTTTATATATCTCACTTCACCACTTAAGTAAGAGCGTTTAATTAATATAATAGCTAGTTTAATAAAATACACCTTAAAAACCTACAAAGACTACTTTAAAAATATATGAACCGCAAGAGTGTGTTGCATGGGCTGGGCCTCTGCCAGCCCCCTCATAGTTTCACCCCTGATTGGCCTGGTATTTATTTGCATCCTCAACACAACTCTATAGTAACACTCATTCACTATTATTAAAGCATTAATCGACCCACTATTAACCTGTAGTATCTCTTATCTCGACCCTCCAATTCCAAATAGCCACATCTAGATAGTAGATACCATTAGCGAGGCTATGCTAGACTTTCGATGGAGTAATGGGACTCATTCGCTGGATGACGAGAGGGGTCCAGAAAAGAGTCGACCTGGTTGGGCCTCTAGCCCATGTTCCGATTCCAGGAGCTTGCTTAGAAAGCTGGGCCTATAAGCCCACGTCTTCAACTGAGTGCCACTGCACGAGTGTATTTGGCCTTTCTTTTTTTTGGCCCCCTTTCGGAGAACCCGTGGTAAGATATTAATCCTCTGGGCTGCCCTCGTACAGGGCCACTGACCCAGAGGCCCAACAAGCCCCAAACCCCCCCTTCCCCCAACGATATTGAAATTTTGCTTCCACCAAGGTTTGAACCTTGGTCTCTCATGTGGGAGATAGAATTATAGAAAGCCATACCATTGGACCCAAGGGTCATTGGTAAGTGTATTTCGCTACTTATATATTTACTGTATAATTACTGTAATTTTTTACCTTAAATAAGTTACTTATATTTAAGTGACATCTTTAAGATAAAGTCTAATGTCATACGTTAGAAGAGGGTAACTATTTTTCCCAAATCGTCACTTTTACTTATATAAGATTGATCCAATTAAGCTCTGTTTGATTGAACTTATTTTGACTTATCTTAATTTATCTTATCTGAACTTATCTTATCTTATTTTATCTTATCTGAACTTATGTTATCCGAACTTATATTCTAGTTTATCGTGTTGTCTAACATAGTTAATCCGTTTTATTCAACTTATTTTATTTTATCTGATCTTATCTTATCTGAAAACTTATCCTTATATTATCTTTGTCTTATCTTAAATGAATTTATCTTATACTTCCTCCGTTCCAAAATAAGTGAAACACTTATGTCAAAAAGCTCTCACATAAATGAGAGAAGTGTTTCACTTATCTTGGAACGGAGGAAGTATGAATTTATTTTCTCATACTTAAGTAAAAATAAGTTGAACAGTTTATAGCCTTAATGTTAAAAGGTATTATTTGTTTTACAGTAATCTCTCTTGACTAAAGTGACTTAATTTAGTTTAAAATGAAACAATAAATTTATTGTATACCTGAGATGCGCAATACTAATTGCAAAGAGTATTAGGAATAAATGGAGGTGGGCATGGGCCTGGCCAGCACGTGGGCCGGCCCGGCTAGGCATGGTTTTGGCCCGGCCCGGCACGAGCCCGTATGAGGCCCGGCCCGTTGTCCGCTACGTGGGCCGTGGGCCTGTCACGGTCAAGAAATTTTATTTCAGACCCGCACCGGCACGAGCCCGCTTATATGGCCCGCGGGCCGAACACCCCCTTTCCTTTGTTTTTTAGCCTAAAACTGCCAAGAATCCAAAAAAACAACATAAAACACGGGCCAAGTCCGCTGGCCCGTGGGCCTAGGCCGGGTCGTGGACAAAATTTGGAAATTTCAAGTCCGGCACGACACGGCCCGCCACTCATGAGCTCGGTCCCGGCCCGCCATTTCCCCAAGCCCACGGGCCGAGCCCGTGAATAGGCCCGGTCCGGCCCATGCCCAGGTCTAGGAATAATGAAAAGAAATTAGGGTTCAAAATACTACTTCCTCCGTTCCATAATAAGTGAAACACTTACTATTGTAGAACGTTTCAAAATAAGTGAAATATACCTTAAATGGAAAAAAAAAAGTGACAAAATGACAAGAGTACCCATCACAAACTTGTGTGGTTTGCTTTTCTCTCTCCTCCTTTTGATAATGAAAATGGTATTTTATGACTTTTTGGCTTTTGAAAGTAATGTTTATTAAATCTTGTGTCCAATCCCTATATTTCACTTATTATGGAACGGATGAAGTACTTTTTTTTCTTGTTTTGTTGCTTTTGACACCCAAAAGAAAAGGTAAGCGCCCTTATATGTCCCTACCACCTCACCAGTAAAGTCACCCAACTACCCATCATCCTGACTCTTCCTCATTGATTCAGTGCTCACGTGTTATAACTTTACCTGACACTTAGTAAAATGGGCTATTTATTGAGAAAGATAATCTTTCTTCATTTGGTCAAAAAGAATTTATATGAAAATGGACCAACAGGTCCAAGGGAAGTTTGGTTACATAACCAATTGACAATGAAAAGGCCATTGTTTCTACAGGCGTGATAAAACGCTCATTGTGAGCGGTTTATCTGCCCACTCACAGCCAATCATTATTAAAAAAAGGTTAATGTGACACCCTGTGGCAGAAAAAAAACAGATTTATATAAATAAAAAATTGTGGGACGCATTAAAATAATATTAAACTAAAAAGTGAAACTGACAACTAAAAAGTGAAAATATTAAATTAAGAACCCATGTTTGTGTATTTGAAACCTTTGTTATTGTTAAATCAACCCCTGTTTGTGTGTTTGAAACTCATGCTTTTGTTAACTCAACCCCTGTTTGTGAAAAAGTAAACATGTGATCTCTGACACAAAGCAAAAAGTTGTATTGATTTGCGTGTCCCATTTAGTTTTTTCCCCCAAAAAGTACATTTGATTATTGATACGAACCCATACTTGTGTATTTGAAATCCTGTTATTGTTAAATCGACCCCTATTTGTGTGTTTGAAACCCATGTTTTTGTTAACTCAACCCCTGTTTGTGTATCCCTTTTCCCCTTCCATTCCCTAGTCAATTCATTTAATTGTTAAATTACCACTTAACCCTTTTGTAATTGTTAAATTACGCATTTACCCCTGTGAGTGGGTAGTGATAACCGCTCACAATGAGCGTTTTATCACTCCTCATTGTTTCTATTATCTTCTCTATTATAATTGCATCATAACTTATTTCGTAAAGTTTCATAATAATTGCATCATCATCTTATTTAATAACAAGACAGGATGGGACGACGTGTAGAACACGAACCTATCCAAGAGTGACACTTCAATGGAACATGTACAAGAGGGGGGTGAATTGTACTTGGAACTTTTGGTAAAGTTTCTCGCGGAATTTAAAAGCTATAAAGGAACAGTGATAAGAGAGACAGAGAAATATAAAATTGAGGAAACTTCTTGAACCTTATCAAGAAGAGAAAACCTCAAAAACTTATATTATTGTAACAACTTTATTACAATACTCTCTACAACTCGAGTTCCTCTTGAACTCAAGTTCCCACAGTAATCCCCTTTGATTACTTGAACTTTTCTCTCTCTTGCTTCTACTCCGAAGCCTACCCTCACTGATTTAGCTCTAAGTCTTTACAAGAGTCACTCAACCCTTGATCCCCAAATTACAACTCAATTTGTGAAACACACTAGTAAATATATTGAACTTAGATATTTAAGGAACTTCGGAACACTTATTGAATGCAACTGACTTTTTATGAAAACTCTTAAGATTTAGACTTAGACAATGTGTTTTCAGTTGGTCGTTTGTAATGAGAAAGACTTCTCCTTTTATAGTGAATTCTTCCTTATTTAGTTCCACTTATTCCTCAACTAAGTGTGAAGCAGTAACCCACGTAGAATTATTTTCCCACGTTCACACTTCTTGAGAAACAAGCAAAGATATTTTCAAACCCACTAACTGTAAGTGGTTTAGTGGTTGAGAAAAACAAGGAGTTAACTTAGGAAATTCATTTTTACTTGCTCAGTAATTAAAAAAGATTTTTATTTAGAAAATAAAAACTATTTTATTTATTTACAATATTTCCTAAAAACTCTCAGTTAAATATTTCTCAAAACCACTTGTTGCATTTAATAAGTTCCATCTAGTTCCCTAAAACTAAGCAATATAAATTACTTACATAAAACCTAAGTGCAGACTCTTGAACTTAGACGTTATGCCTTCTCTTTAAATCTTCAACTCTGAAGATCCATGCGTCCCAGCTCAGGAACAGCATACAGTTCCTTGAGGAACTGTGATCAAGAACTTAAATCATAAAACATCCCTTTGTAGATTAAATCTTGTTGTTGTGTATATATTACTTTGTCTTGATTATAAGTGTCACGCCATCCATGATTCCAACTCTAGAACTCGCTTAGACAACCAATTTTGTACTCCAGAACTAAAACACTATTTATCAAAACAAACCAATATGTCAGGAAGTTTGCAAAACAGTCATCATCCAAAACTAAGGGTCAACAAAGAGCAACATTTTCGACGTACAAAGTGGATATCAATTTCAATGTGTTTAGTGTGCTAATATTCAATAAGATGAAGTATATGAAATAGTGTAGTTGATATTTTACAATATACCTCGATATTTCTTATATCATATGTCCTCACCTATTCACCCTTCTACTCATCATGGGCGGGGCCTTCCTTCGTTATCTAGGATCCCCCTCCTCCTCCTTTTTCAAGCTCAACTTGGACGGTTCGGTTCGTTCATCTTCACCTGCAGCCGAGGTCATTATCTGTGATCATCAAGGAACTCTGGTCAAGGCATGCTCCTAGAATCTAGGAAACTCCCAAGTCCACACTTCAGAGGCCCCAATCAATGAATTTATCAAAACTATCCTTCACATTGAGGGAGATAATCTACTAGTCATCAACGCAGTGCAAGGTACGTGGGATCCCTTGTGGCTAATAGACAACATCATCAGAGGTATTCAAACATTACTCTCTTCCTCCCATCATTAGAGCATCAAGCACATCTACCAAGAGGCAAACAAAGTAGTAGATTGGATAGCCAATGTCGGTCATTTAATAGATTCTACTTTTTTATAGAAGATTTTGATAACTCGACTTTAAATTTCATCCTTGTAAATAACGTATTAGGAGTTCCCCTCGTTTGGAGGGCCTCCTAATACTTTTCTTCTTACCTTAATAAAAAAATAATGTCATTAAACTAAATTTTCTTTGAAATGAATGTCTCACATCTCAATCAACCATTATTATATTTGGTGAGAATTACTTTTTATCATAGAGTTATTGTAAGTCAATATACAAACAAAATTCTAAAACATTCTATATTATCATTACAATATACAGATACTTTAATATGAGATGAATAGGCAATTTATATGTCTATATATTTAAGAATATAGAAGTAAATAGTGTAATGATAATGAAATTTAGTGTAAATTTGTAAAGAAATTCTCTTGTTAATGACCCTGTGAATGAAACTTCATCACAAAAAAACATGGGTTTCCCTTTATAAATTTTCATTGCCACTCAATAGGGCTGCACACCGGGCCAGAACCGGACCGGACCGGACCCGGCTGGACCGGTGGACCGGTTTAGTAAGTTTGCACGGACCTGGACCGGACCGGTTTTGATTCCGGTCCAGACCGGACCGGACCTGTTTTTCCGGTCCGGTCAGTCTGACCCCAGTTGAACTGTTTGGTTTTTAGATGTTTTTTTTTCCCTAATTCAAAAAAAAAAACAGAAATCATATTCAATACAAAAAATAAAAACAGAAATCATAATCAATACGAAAATCAGATTCAATACAAAAAATAAAAACAGAAATCATAATCAATACGAAAATAAAAAAAATCAGAAAATTGGATATACAAAATAAAAACAGAAATTCAATACGAAAAACTAAAGCACGAAATCATATTAAAGATAATAAAAAATAAAATTTACGAAAAAACGAAAAAAAAAACATAAAACTGACGAAAAAAACGAAATTTAAAAGCATATATTCAAATAGAAATAAAAAACGAAATCAGAACAAAAAAACAGAAATTTAATTGAAAAAACAAGAAATAAAACTGACGAAAACAAGAAAAAAAAGAAAAGAAAAGAGAATTAGTAACTTACAGTTGTTGGAGACGACAGAACGAAGAGACGAAGAGAAGCGTTGAGAAGATGGTGTGCCGTACTGCCGTGGCGGTGTGGCCTCACTGGCCTGTGGGAAGGCGACAGAGAACGAAGATGGTGCAGACGTGCAGTGCGTCTAAGACTCTGGGAAGACGAAGAGAAGAGAAGAGGAGAGAGAGAGAGTTGTGCGGCTGGTCTTAGCGTTTAGTTTTAGGAAGACTGATCTTTACTTTCTTAAGGAAACAAGTAAAAAAAATCGGGTCAACCGGTCCGGACCGGTTTCCACCGGTTTTTACCCGGACCGGACCGGTGACCCGGAATTAACCTTTTTCTTGGACCGTGGGCCGACCGGCCCCGGCCGGTTTCCGGGCCCGGTCCGGTCCAAATTCCGGTCCGGTCCGGTCCGGTCCGGACCGGTTTGTGTGCAGCCCTACCACTCAATACTACCTTCCCAAGTAGTAATGGATAGTAATGAGATTTTAGGAAGAAAATGAGTATATGGGAATGAAGTAGCATTACCATAGGTAATGACATTGTATTTCTAGTACAAATTTACACTATAATGCATTACCATTCCCACTATGTATGACCACTTACCAAATGAGCCGTTAAAGTACATAATATCATTGTAAGACTCGACTCCTAAACCTCTGAAATCGAAGGTGATACCAACAATACTAAACTATCATCTGCTCATCGTATCTGATATACATTTCTTGTTCATCATGATTCATGAAGACGTACACGGTACATGTACCCAACTAACCCGACAGCCCTTGTAAAATTCACAGTATAAACACTATATATAACATATCCCACACTTCATCTTCTTCCCCACCAAAAAAAAACCACAACAAAACCCCCTAAAAAACCCTTCAAAAATGTCATCCAAAGATGACTCTTTCTACCAATTTTGCCTACTATCACTAAATTTCCTCTCTTTACCAACTATCCTAAGTTGCTACTTCATCCAAGCTCCATATGGTCGCCATTTTCGTTCAGGGTGGGGACCCACAATTCCATCATGGCTTTCATGGCTTCTCATGGAAAGTCCCTCCTTTTTTTTCTCTCTCCTCATCTACCCTTTTGGCCGCCACGTGTCCTCTTTAAGATCTCTCTCTCTCCTCTCAATTTTCCTCCTTCACTACTTCCACCGTACTTTTATTTACCCTTTACGCCTTCGCCGGAAAACCACTAGCGGTTTTCCGATATCCGTTTCTTTGATGGCTTTCTCGTTTAATTTGCTGAATTCGTACGTTCAAAGCAGGTGGGTGTCCCACTACGGCGACTATGACTCCGATGAGTGGTTTTGGGGGCGGTTTTCCGTTGGGTTAGCGGTTTTTGTTTTTGGTATGGTGGTAAATGTGAAATCGGATTTAGTTTTGGTGGGCTTGAAGGCCCAAGGGGGTGGATATAAGATTCCAAGAGGTGGGCTTTTTGAGTTGGTGAGTTGCCCAAATTATTTGGGGGAGATTATTGAGTGGTTGGGCTGGGCTATTATGACATGGTCTTGGGCTGGGTTTGGGTTTTTTATGTATACTTGCTCTAATTTAGTGCCTAGAGCTTGGGGTAATCATAAGTGGTATATGGAGAAGTTTAAGGAAAAGTATCCCAAAAATAGGAAAGCTGTTATTCCTTTTTTGTATTAAATGAGTATGTATGCTATGATTAGAGATGGTGAGCTAGGGAAAAGAGGGCAGTGCAAAGTATTAGTGTAAAATTTCAGCAAGGAAGTGTATTTGCTTTTGAACATGAAGGTGTGATCAACACCGGCTTTTTAAAGTGAATTTTAGAGTTTTGAATGAGCTTTTTAGATTAGCTTTTACTGTTTCGAAGTAGCTTTTGGAGTAGATTTTAGTGTACTGAAGACTGAAGTAGCTCTTGAGCTAGCTTTTAGTGTATTGGAGTAGCGTTTATAGATTTTTCTATTGTTTTGACTTAGTAAATTGAAGTAGTTGTGTTGGCAACATAATGATGAATTTTTTTTTGAAAGGAACATAATGATGAATGATAGCTTTTGAACTTCTAAAATAATGCTTCGCAAGAGCTAACAAATTGTTTCTAATTTCACTATCATTTCTAAAAGCTGCTCCATTTCTAATACCTTACATCTAACATCTATTACAATAAATTGTTTAATTTTGCTTAGTTAAATTAGATAAAATTAAGTTACAGTCAACAAAAATCAACTCAAATATCTAATAATATCGATAAATTTAGTGCCCGTAAGTAAAAATCTATTCAAAGAAATTAAATACGTTGAAGAAAGCATGTTTGAATATGGACAAATGGATAAAAGTATGTTCAATCCTTGAGCAGCAGGTGATAGTCTAGTGGTATTGGCATCACCTCCGATCCCAGAGATCCTGGGATTGAGTCTCATCCCTTGCAAGGAAGGATCCCCAATTTCCCCCTTACTTGAAAGGGATTTCGTCTTACCTTGTAAAAAAAATGTTCAATGCGTATAAATTTTCTATTGTCATTATGGAAAGAACAACATCTTGTTTTTCACTACGGTTTTCCTACTATGTTCAATGTTCTTAATTCTCCTTGCAAAAGCAAAACCATGATGCAAAATTCCTCCACAGTTGTCCAAATTAAAATGCACTGGACTTGAAAATCTGTATGATATATTAATATTAGAGGGAGACATGGAAGCTAATATTGGACTATGAGTTCGAATTTTTGGACGGAGGGAGTATTATATAGAATTATAGATGATGAGACAAATGATAAAGGACTAGCAAAAGCTTCTCATAACTATCAAAATTTGTTATGCACCATTTCACTAGTCACTAAACTACAACTATAATTACAAGAGAGCTACTATATACATTCTGATTGATCTCCTGTAAACCTATTCTTAGCAGTAAAACATTACATTCTTGACCTTATCTTTCAACTCTGGCAATGGGCGAATATTTTGGCCGTTACTGGTGCGCGGATTATGTGATCCCCCAGAACTATCGGAGCTATCGGGCTCCATGTAGAATCGAGCTCTGTAAGCTGCCAAATGAGCATAATATGCTGGAGGTACTGCATGAAACAAAGAGACCAGACTGTAAGTTTACATCACACAGAATTTCATGCATCTGGCTTTACAAAAAATCAAGTAAACATAATTCTGCATATTGATGGATAAACTTCTTTATCTTATGATTGTTGTAGAACCTAAAACTGCATATATATATAACATATGATTATCTTACCAACTGAGACAGATCGTGTGCAGCGAGCATACCTGCAGCAACAAAACCAGAACAGATTTCAGAAGAATGCTTAGGTGAAATCTCTATTAGCTGTTAGAGATTGTTAGAGATTATCTTTTAAGAGATCTTCTTACGTATAACAGAGGTTATTTGTTAGAGATTGTATCTCATCAGCTGTGAAATTGTTCTCGTCCCAGAGAACATGGTAGTGAGCTGGTCTGCTGGTTCCCTGACAAGTCATTAAGGATGGTGCCATTGTTATTTCCAAAGAAAAAATGTGACAGAAACCTATAACTTTATTCGAAAAGAAAGGCTATTAGCGAACTATTCGGTCGTAACAAACGAGGAAAGGGGTGGGGCCCACAAGAAATGGAATTACAAATCTTACCCCATTCTTCCCATTCTAATTAGTTCTCCAAGTAAGCTTTCTTGATAGTCAGTTTAGAGAAACGTCTGGTGGTGAGCAAAAGAGAGGAGGAACTGGACAACAAGTGGAATTACAATATACCCTACTCTCTTGTTCATCACCGACCGATTCTCTAAATAGCCTTTTTTCTAATTCGAAAGTCTCAAGCATAAGATCTCACCTGAATCCCGGCATGACTGCATAAGTAAAAGTCAAAATCAGTTGGATGACATATTTTCGTATCCACCACAGTACCTACAATTTCAAAATTTAAAAGTTAATGAACATCATTCGGCAAGGTTGAGCAAAAATCACATATCTTATCACATACTTTTATCTATGAAATTAATTAAGATAAATTCATGAAAAGTATGGAAAATTACCAGGTAATATGTTCCCACTCTTGTCAGTGCTTTTCTTGTCGTTGTGATTGTTCGGAAATAATCTAGTATGATTACGCTTTTGGACTACAACAAATGTTACTGGAGGTTGATAGCCAGGTTCCAATGATGCACAGGCCTACAAAAAGCTAAAAGTTACTGGAAAGTCCGAAAGCCATTACCCATGAAGTTATTATTAAGTGATGGGCTTACCTTTCTAATAGCATCAAGTTCATACAATAGGACGTGGTAGAATTGCCCATCACTGACACCATCCCTGAGTCAAGTTATCAATCATATTAGACAACCCAATATGAATTTAAGTATTTAACATACTTGATTTTTGTCAAGAAAATGTTTTCCATTTCAATTTGTAGTGGCATGTACTTTAGTAAATCCATGAAGAAAAAAAAACAATCAAGATTGGCTGTCATCATTTCAGAGTAAATAAAAGAGATTGAGATAATGTGATTTTACCGGTAAAATATTATCCTCAGCGGCTTTTGTCCAGTGGCCCTCTTGAAAGAAAGTAAAAGCTCTCTGCAGCAAAATGGTATTATTACCCACACCATAAAATAGAGTAACAAAAGCATGGAACACATGGATGTCCTATTGGCTACTATATCCTATACGGGAGAGCAATCCCACCCAAAAGAATTGAAGTTTAAATAATTCAAAATCTGATGCTAAATTACATGTTTACTGTTGAAAAGAGGAGCACAATAGAATAAGACATTGTTGCATTTTATATCCACTATGTTAACAGAATTCAACTGCTGCCTGCTGGTATCACTGTATCAGACAAAAATACAAATCCAGAACACTTCGCCAACTTAATACAGAAAGTAGCATCCGACATGGACACTTGTCGTAAAATGAAGAGTCTAAGAAACATAGCTTATTCATAAAAGAAGCATATTTTACGATACAGCTGGGGGTCAACATTATACTGGCCTATAGCTACGAATTTTCCTTCTGGATTCTTAACATGATAAGAGGGGAATGAAAATTGAGTTGCCACGCCCTTTTCTCCAGAATCCCAATCTCCTCCCTTTAAGTGTAGTTTCCACTTCGGATATGACTAGATGTAAATCCCAGAATGTTATTATGCAAAGTTCATAATAGGTAACTTCTTAGTTCAGACATTTCGCCATGCACCAATACAAGTAGTGCTAAAATCACGAGAAGATGAAGGCAAACCTGATCATTCCTCCGTTTACAGTTCCTTGTTGTGGATCTTGACAGGTTTTGAACAGATCTTGTATAATTTCTTGTCTGTGAGCCTGGGCAGATACCAAGCCAGCATACTTTGTCACTTCTGGCCAATCTTGTGATGCTACAACCTGTGAAATAGAAATCAGATTGATCGAATATATGAAATTATTGAAATGTAACCTTTTCTACTAACAAAAGCAATAAATTTCTTACAGCAGCAATGGATGGGCTTGTGTCTTCCCCATTTTCTGGGTGAGTAACATCAGCTCCAAAAATTATTGTTGGGATGTCGCTAACCATTGGAACTCTCAAACTCAAAGCATCCAAGAGGACTGTATTCCTTCCTCCCATCTGTAAGTTAGAATTATATGAGAGATGTTCTCAAGGCTTGCAACCCCTTCAAGACATTAGGCAACTTTTTATTGCACGTACCTTGACATTAATTTTCAAGGATACATTTGCTAGGTATTGTCTGGAAACTTTCAACACATATTTAGTCAGGCAGCATTGTGAAATTAATCCCAAGTCTGTCTCACAAATGCGTTTCAAATCACCTACATGGAACACGGACTCTTAATCAGTAATATGATGTATGACAGTATGAGATCTATCTTTTTGAACACACAGACTTCTTGAATCAGGATTTAATATCGAGGAAAGATTTTAGGGAGTTTGAAAAAATAAATCATAGCTGAAGCTGCAATAATATGACACCTTCACATCTTAATGCAAATAAAAGTGAAAGTCTGAGAACCTAATAGCAATTATCACTGAGCAAATACTACAGGAAAAGTTTAAAGTAAAATGAATCAGAAAATTTACCATATAAAGAGCCATTATTGTCTGGTAGAATGGCAATAACCAACTCTAACTCCTTTCCATCAAGTTTGCTTGCAGCAGCATTATATACATATTTTAAGGCCTTCTTCACCTGGTCTGGTCGTGAAGAATGGATAGGGATTACAGGTTCAGGGTTGAACTCCTAGAAGTGAAAGTGGGTGATATCAGTTCAAACAACTTATCCAAGCACCCTCAAGAACGACAGAAATCAAAGTTCAAACAACTTATCCAAGCACCCTCAAGAACGACAGAAATCAAGCTCCTACAGATATCCAATAAAGGACCAACAAAAAGCATGAATATTCTCTTCAATTTAGAGTGACTGCTTTCATAGAGTTCCACACATGTTATGATATCTTTTGAAAGATTCATCTAACTGCAAATCTCTTAGACTCTTAGCAGTTAGCACGGTATGTAGAGTGAAAGATTATTGTTGAATATGCATTTTAAAATTAGTAAGGGCACTCAGATAAAATAATGGAATACATGAAACTAAAAGATAGGAGTCATTATGGGACGGAAAATCTAGATAAAATAAACAATTCAAGTTATACCATTCCAGAGACTTGACACATCTGCACTAACTGACGACAAAATCCACGAGCAGCACTCTCTTGTACACTTCTTGAGAAATTGATGCAAGCCCAATGATTAACCGTGCCCCCATTTATCACTTTCTATATATCAAACCAAAACAGCCTTTCTGTTAATGACCTCTCCTAAAAAACAACCAGGATAAGCTTTACACAATAGATACTACTAACCTTGTTTAGCATATTCCACTGACCAAGCTGAGGCAAGTGTTGTTTCTCTTTTCCAGTATCATGGTACTTCAGCTATTAGAAACATAATCGGTTCCAGTGTATATTCAGTATGAGCTTGATATTTACAGTAAAGAGAGAGAAAAAGGAATGAGTATGAATACAAACCCATGGAGCAGGAAGAACACGGGCCTCAACAGTCGCAAGCTTGTCATCTATCTTTATACCGAATTCTTGTGCATGTGGATCTTGGTTGTATCCATTCTGGTGAACTGTCTGCAAATAAAAGGAAGATATTTACTCCCAGCAATCAACATAATTAATGTATGTCATTTAGCTCAATTCGCATGCTCATCATGAAAGAGTATTCATTGATTGGGAGAGCACATTGGAATGCACCAGCAATCAGAACAGAAAAAAAATTAAGTTGTGGACCTGCAAAATATCTGCTTCCTGGTCATATGGTCGTCTACATGTAACTTTCAGTAAAGAAGCTATCTGCTTGTCATTCAATCTCCTCGTATATCTCTGTCCTTCAACTATTTTGCATGCCTGGTAGTAAACGTAGCAAATCATAGTATCACTATAACAGTCACATAAGCTGCTGAGACCTTGTTCAAAAAAAAAGCTGCTGAGACCCATATGTTCTCTAACTAAAGCTAATTATAACATACCTCCATGGGCAAATAATTCACTTTCTTTTGATTCCCTACTTGAAGGCAAGGAAGGTGGGCGTATTGAATGGTATAACCATACACTTCCTGGAAGTACTCAATCACCGACTTCATATTCATTTGCTCATCAACAGGGAAACTGCCGAGAAAAGGGGGGGGAATCAGCAAATAAGTCACTAGGAACAAAGTGCTACAGTATCAATCATGGAAATACAGGAGAATAATACAAAATGTCTAATACATTAGCTCCCTGGTAGGCTGTGCTGACAGTCCTGATACTCGGTATTTCCTCCGCACATTTCCTCTATGAGTAACCTCCACTTTAATACCTCTAAGTGCTTTCTTAACCTGCACATATAAATGCATGAAGGTTAGCATTTGATATTATCAAATTATAACTGTCATTCCTATCAATAGATATTAGCTAACAAAAAAAGGGACCAAATTTTTGCATTCTGAACCAATTAGGGCCTCTGCTCATCCATCAATAGTATTAATCTGTCAACTCCAATGAGAGGACAAATGTCCATCCATCACATCAAAATTTCAGCACTCTTCAGAATAATATATAACTCACAACAAGAAGTCTGAGTTAGTTTTTCATCAAAAAATTATCTGGGATAGTTATATGGTACTATCACATCGTTTATTAAAAATAAAAATTAAAACAAAATTATTTTGCATCTGAAATCATGCCAGAAGAAGCATGTTTGTTGGAACAAAAATTATACAAGTTAATCTGATTGCAAAGCAATTGTTCCACTTGATTCTATACCATGTGTTCTATTGAAAAGTATAGCCATAAACTCATCAAATGGCTGATCATAAAAGGTTCTGCTGAAGTATGGAAGTATAAGGTGTCGTAAAATCAAGACGTCATTGTGATACCTTAACAGAATCTGCATCGGATAATGGTCGTGAACGTACATCCTTTCCCAGAATTTGAGCTACAAATTCAACGACTGGTAGTGCTTCAATAAATGCGCTTGCTGACATATCTGATTGATCAAATACAATGGTGTTACCATGGCCTCCAAAAATATATATTTCGTTTGAATTATTCAACAAAAGAAGTAAATATCTAAAATTAGAGTAACACCCACCAATATTCAGGGCCAACCCCATCTGAGTAGGTCTTACACTCTGATAGAAGCCACGCCATGAGTGCACACCACCTCCGAGTTGATGAGGCTTTTGAATATCAGGAGAATAGAATAATCTTCCAAATGATAAATACCTTCAAGTTTTCAAATTTATGATAAACAAAAGTCAGTATAGAGGAGCGTCGCAGTTGTTTAAGATCTGAAGAATTTTAACATGTGCAAGCACGCACCTTTTCCCTGCCATTTCCCTCAAGACAGTATCAATGACAGTGAGAGCTTCTTGAGGAGCTTTAACATGTTTACCTGCAAGAAGCTCGTGTAGCTCATGCATTCGAGCAAAACCAACAAACTGGATTTTCACCTCGAAATCATTCTCCCTAATGCAAAAAATAGTAAATAAGCAGTGACTCCACATTTGATCATGTCAAATAGAAAGTAGGTAAGAAATTAGCGTACTTTCTAAATTCAAATCCTTCACACTCTTCAAGCAATGTAATTTTGAACTCTTTTGACGTAAAAGGCAGTAATCCAGCAGTGTAAAGATTTCTCTTTCCATCATAAACAGGAAGTTTTGCCCCCAAGTTAGTTTCTCTGTTAAGTTTTACTAGCTCAGCCATGATAGCTTTATTCAGTTTACTGGAATTTACTTCAGGAGTTATGGTAACCTGGAAAAATGATTCACAATCAGAAAACAATTTACTCCATAACTACCCATCTGAAGAGCAAAACCCTAACGAGAAAAGTAGACACTTACATTATATTGACATAAATCCGACCTCGATAGCTCAGCAAGAAAGTAATTCGCCTTAACAACACACTTTGTGCCCAACTGGCCAAAACCCGGCCTTCGTTGGAAGACAATGCTCTTGTTTGATGTGGGAGGCTCAACATGCAACTCAAGTTTCCCACCAGCAGGTAAATCTTCAACTATGGCACCTTTTGACTTCCTTCTTCCTCTCCTCCGCTTTGCATTTTTAGGAGCATCTTCCAATCTCTCTCCAGAACTCTGAGAAAGTTTGATAAATGCCTGCTGAATTACTAAACTGCTCTCCACAGGTTTCTTGGAGATCATATGCTTCTCCTCCGGGTCTCTCATTTGTCCATTTGGCATCTCTGTAGCATAAAAGTTCAGTTTTCAGAAGAAAGTTCAAGGTTTGAAATTGTATTTCTAACACTTCAAGCATTAAATTGAGAGTTTTGAAGTTGTGCAAAGGATAACTTTATAAGTACAAACTGGAGTTGTGAGGAAAGTGGCACAGTAAATTACTTTCTTAACCAATAATAATAAAGCTCCAGGTTCAAAGGATAACGGAACTAGGGCAATGAGTTTACTCCATGTGAAGGAGGCTAAAAGAACAGGAGAGCTTAAAATCTGAATAGAATCTGAACTGGGTGAAAAAATTTAACATGGAGTAACACAAGTCAGGCTACATGCAAGCATACAGATCATGCACAAAACCCACTATGCAAAAATTTGAAGACTATTCCATCCCTTTAGCTGGAAATCAATTTATAGCTAGTTTCATGAAAATATAAGGAAATAGTACTCCTAATTCATTTTATAACACTATTCACCTGATTTCTGACAGAGAAAAGTTGAATTTTTTTACTAGAATTGCTCAGCAAACATGAACTGAAGTTCTTCTCAAATCTAACCAGTTTCTCCTCACTAGTCCCAGAACAAGAAAGTATAGCAAAGATTTGTTTGGTAGAAAGAAGACAAATGAACCCAGAACATAAACTAGCTTTTTTCCTCTTTATTAATTACGTTCTGAACATTCTTAAACGTTCTTCTACCCTCTTACGTCAATTAATTCTACATCAATCCCAACTATAGTCCTTCACTCCAACTATATTAATATTTTTACTTTTACTGTGTTTCTCAAAGCTTACCCCCAAACCCATAATTCGAAAGAAGTGACACAGTGTGTATGGGAATAACTGGACACACGAGAGAATTTCCCGTGGCAAATCATCAATTTCCATGGTCAAAAAAGGAGAAAAAGAATTTACTTTTCTCTGGGGATTTACCAAAGCAAGCAAAAAGAATTTCAAAAAGTAATTATTTAATCTAATAAATCACAAATTTAATGGCTAAGTGGTCCCCAAAAGTATGGGAAGATGGGTAGTTCCTTGGATTTTTTTAGAGGACAGTTTCATGAGCTAGCAAGAAAAAAAAACACTTTTTTTAAATTTCCGCTGCAAAGCATAAAGAAAGAAAAAACACTCTCATCTGTTTTACAGTGACAAAACGAAAGGAGACAATACAGCAAATAGGGGAATATCAGTGGGCAAAAGGGTAGTGTAAGGAGATTTAGATAGCTCAGGAAGAGAGAGGATGAGGTATTAAATTTGGTCCACAATAGGTAGTGGTGTAGCGTTGTTTGCTAGTAACCAGACACAATGCATCTGCCATTCTTCGGCTGCTAATGCTACTGCTACTGCTACTGCCCTTTGTTATGATAACTGTAACAATGTCAGCACTGTAGTGAATTAAAGCATTACTTTTGCTTAATGGGCTGACGCCCCTACTTTTCAAAAAAAAAAAAAAAATCACACTTTGTTTTTCTACTCTTGATTTCAATTTTTGCAGGAGGCTATTTGGTTGAAGGTTTGTGATCATCAAGTAAAGTGAAGAAGTGGGGTAATTTTCTTCACAAGGTATTGGGGATAAATGATTTCCCCATATCACTGATTGGAAATTTTTGCAAGTATACAACTGTACAAGTTACTTCCTCTATGTACTTTATCTTGTGGGGTGCCCAATTGATCCCAAGGATAAGTGACATAGCAAATCAAATGACATTTTTGTATGAAAGACAAAAATATTAGAATGGGTGCGCCATGACATTGTAAGATGTCTCATCCAAATGAAGTAGTTGGTACTAACGCAAGACTGAACTTAATCTATCTTTGCTAAAATCAACTTATTTTTTTTGCTGAACTTAACTTTTTTTTGCTAAACTAAACTTATTTATACTGAACTTTACTTAAATTTGCTAAGGAAGAAATAGATGTGTAATGATAAAATGGATGGCAAATTTGGTAGACTTTATGGGGACACTTCCATTTATGGTAAATGTAGCAATTAAAAAAATATTGAATTTGTACTAGGAAGAGTAAGAACGAGAATAAAACAACTACTAGGATAAAGTAAGAAAGGAGTGGGTAGAAGAGAAGGATGTCAAATCTTATACTTCCTCTAATCTAAATAAGTGCGATAAATGAAATTCACGTCGCTAACGCACAACTTTGATTGTTAATATTTCTAAATATGTATTTGTAAAAATTATAAAAAGTTGATATTATGAAAGTTTTCATTGAAACAAATCTAATAATATTGTATACAATCATTATTTGTGTATTAGGAGGAAAAGGATTAGGGAATATAGAAAAGATAGTCAAAGTAAGGTGTGTGAATACAGAAACATAGGAAGTATGGAGTATCTCACAATTTGTGTATTAGGGGGAAAAGGGTTAGGGAATTCCACCCCAAAATGCTTCTAGTGGGGTTGATCCCACGACCTTGAGTTTGTGGGATACACACTTCTGTAAAGGCTAAGTACTACTTAGTTTAATTTGTGTGATTGTGTATTACACTATTACTTATATAGTTATATGCCACTTTTTCTTATTGACTGATTAAGATGTGCATTTAAATTTCAACTTGGGTGTATGAATCCTTGGAGGAGCCATGCAGCCAATGGTGGTAGAAACAAAAGAAGCAAAAAAGTTAAAATATTTTTTGGATCATTTATTCGCATGAAGTTCGTAGTAGGTGAAATTCACCTGTCAATGAGGTGAAATTCACCTATTCATGAAACAGTCCAATCATCTATTGGGGACCGAGTTATAGCCATGAAATTTGCCCACCATTTTAACGAGCATTATATTTTTCATTAGAGTTGAGATAGTGATGAGATCTAACCTAGGACAAATCATTGTTTTCTGTAGTCCAAATCTTTCCTTGTGAACATTTTATAATTACTTTTATAATTTTAATTTGATAAGAATTACTTTTATAATTTAGTGAACACTGTAGAACAAATTCAGGTTTTGGACTCATTTGGCTTTTCACATGTTGTGAATAATCCAGTGAGAGGTTTACAGCACATATGTATTCAAATTGACTCCCAAGATTCACCTAAAATCTCTTGTATCAAAACTTAGTCTCAGCAATGATGACAGACTAATAAAGCATCAATTTTTTCAACAGAAAAAAAAAAACATAAAACCAAGGTAGTTATTAGTGTCTAGTAGAGATTCTTCTATTCTTTTTCTATCCTTACTGTCAAATAATACATTTTTCAAAGAGATTAACCACCAAACATTTCTTCCAAAAACAATTATTTCAAATTGGGCCTACCTAAAAGACAAATCCATATTTCAAATGCTCCTAATACAACAAATATATGCATCATTTGCATGTATTATAATATGAAGGTACATATATTGTTCTTTCCCTCAAAAAGAAAGTACATTTTGTCATTTTTTCTAAAGCCTGAAGCCCACTTCTGTAACAAGGAAACAGAAGTCCAAAGATAATTTTTTTATATGGGCCGTTGGTGCTGTTCCTCACATCTCACTCTCACACTGTCATGGGTCTACACTATTTTTCTCTCAGTCTCACTTAGCAATTTTAGAGTGCGCTTAAGTCCAGAAAAATGAGGGCCGTACTTTTCTGTAAAAGGGGTTGACTTTCTTGTAACTGGGCCACTAACGTCCCCTTCACAAACGAAACAAAACATAACTAGAGAGCCCAAACAACAACAATAACGGTAAGCATGTGAAACTTGGGTAAACATATTACTCCCTCGGTCTCGCAATATACTCCCTCCAGTCTTTATTAGTTTACCCGTTTCTTTTGCACATAGTTTTAGGAGAAACAATGTTGTGGGACATAGAAAGAAAGAGAAACTATTATTTTATATTAAAGTTGAATGTATGTGTGATGGAAAGTTAGTGGTCCCATTCCAAAAATGGAAACAAAAGAAATAGGTAAACTAATAAGGGACATCCCAAAAAAGGAATACGGGTAAACTAATAAAGACCGGAGGCCGGAGGGAGTAGTTATCATTTTCCTTTTAAGGTTGTCCTAAAAAATGTTCCTATTTCAAATCCTTTCTACTTTAGTTAATTATTTTATTGTAATTCTATTGGTTATTTTTGTTCATTTAAATTAATTTTATTTTTTTATGGGAATTTAAGTTAATTTATTGACTGAAACAATCAGCACATTTCACAAAAAGTCGAAAAATGCCCGAGTTTGTGTAGAACTTTTGGGCCCGATTTTCGGGACCGGATTGGCCTAATTTTTTTTTTTTTTGGGGATGATTTTTGGGGAGCTCAAAAATGATACTCCATCCGTCCTAGAAAGATCTGAACACTTGTTGGGACACGTATTTTAAGGTGATAAGTTGTAGTGTGATTATCAAATATTATTTTATTTAAAAAGTTGATATAATAAGAGTTGGTGGGGTATTTTTTTATTAGAAGAGAGAGGAAGTTGAGTAACTTTTTATTGATAAAAGGAAGAGTGTGGGTCAAAGATGTGCAAAAGAAATAATATATTAATAGTGGGACCATGTCAAAAATGGAAGTGTTCAAACTAATTTGGGACAAACATAAAAGGAAAGTGTTCAGACTATTATGGGACGGAGGGAATATTTTAGTTTAAATTTTAGCCTGCAAAGCCCGCTATATTTGGCCCGAAATAGCGAATTTTGAGCACAAAAAATCGGTTCGAAACTTAGCCAAGTCCAACATGGTGGGCTAAATTTTTTGTATGTGACCTGGTCTGCCATTTGATCACCTTTATGGGGGTGTTTGACAATTAGAGTTTTGGAGCAAAAAGAGAGTTTTGGACCACTTTTAGTGTTTTGACTAGTCAAAAACTCTAAAAGAGGTATTTGGTAAAAGAGAGTTTAGGAATGAAAACTCTCAAAATGAAAAAGCTCATAATAGGAGCTTTTTCTTTAGAAGATTAGGTAAAAATATGTTCAATGACTTTTTTGCCTCTAATAATAGTACTACACATGTATTAAAATGTCTATAAATGTCATTTAACACAAACAAATGGCAATAAGCTTTAAGCAATCGGTTAATTGTTACCAAACACATTTATAAAAAAAAGTTGTCAAATCAACAGTCAAATCTGCTAAACCAAAAGTTAAAACTCTAACAGCAAACTCTAAACTCTAACAGCTAAACTATAAACTCTATTTGTCAAACAGGGCCTATATTTTGCCATTCTTTATACTACTATATTACTACTCCTAAAGTACCGAAATGCTACTTCCTTTATTCTTTTTAAGTTCAACGTTTCCATTATTTGAAAGATTTATATTAGTTACAACGTTTCCTTATTTGGTAATAACTTCTCTCTACCTCTTCTATCACATGAGTCCTACTTTTTATTCATCTCTATCTCTATATCTCTTCTCTTCACATGAGTTTCTAAAAAAATTATCAAATGGAATTTATATTGTAATAATGACACAAAGAAAGTATTAATTGTAAGTCTTCAACCAACGGATTATCCTATTTCAAGTATATAACCTAGCCAGTAGCCACCTAGGAAGACTAGAGATGTCACATTAAATTTTAGCTATAATAGCAAAGTCAATGTTAAGGAGGTGGCCCATAACTCTAACCCCTATACAACATAATGATATTATGATGTGAGACAAGCAATAATCACATAGCAGCACAAGTAATTTGAAAAACATACAACCTTTTTAGCTTTGGCATGTTTAATAGAGGATAGCCTAAGCTACTAATAATAGCCAAACCCACCAGAGCACGCAAAAAAGATTTACACACACATGCTCTTCTCTTTCTCTCTCTAAAATAACTGCCCCCTTTCACTCTCACGTTTTTAAGCTCAATAAATGCCAAAAGAAAAGAATATCCCTCACACGTCTTCCTAGTTCTTCTGCTACAAAAGATATGGAAGAGTTTGAAAAATGCAACACCAAATACACCCCGCCAAAAGGACAAATTGCCAAACAAACAAAACAATAGAATTGATTTGAGAGAAAATTCTGAAGTAACAAACAGCCAGAGAATGAAACAAAACAAAGGAAGTAGAAGTAGAAGTAGAAGTAGCAGCATAGAAGCCTAGAAGGCTGTATTACCCAGTCTCTGGGCGTCAAACTAGTGCAATATTGTAATTTCCACTGTAGTGATGTACTCCAATTTGAGCAGCATTTGGAGTATTTTTCCCTGTTTCTAATAGTTTTTCCAATTTGACTTTCGACTTACTCAAATTAAGTGTCATACTCAAATTAAGTGTCATATCCCGCTCTGAGTCTCTGACCATTTTTATTCGTATTAATTTATAAAAATTACTATTATACTTCTTCCGTTCTGTTTTAAATGAAACGTAGGGCATTGACACGGAGATTTAGAAGAGGAGAGAAATAGAGAGGAAAAAAAAGGGACCCATGTGATGAGGATAGAGATAGAGAGAAGTGAATACCAAATAAGGTAACGTTTTACTTATTTTGAAAGGCCTAAAATAGTAAATGTTTCATTTATTTTAGAACAGAGGAAGTATAAAACATTATTGGATTTGCTTCAGTATTCAAAGATATAAACTTTTTATAATTCTATTAATAAATGATATTAAGAAGTTAAAAATTGAAATATTAAGCAATAAATAGGCATTAATTACATCAATCGACAAGTGATTCTGTCATAAATTTTGAAATTAATACTATTATAGGAAATGTATTTTAATGCTTAGGCCTTAGTTTATATGCAATCCTAGATGATTAATCGATTGTGACCGTTGTGCGCCAATGTGAAAATCAAACACAAATTAGTGAATAGAATGACTGATGACTAATGAGTACTCCAACACTGGAAATTTAATGTAACCATATTACATTACATATTCACCTTAACTCCGGAATTTAGAGTACTTTGCCAATGAAAACCAGTCCATATATAATTTCATATAGTTTTGATTTAATGAGACGATCTATGTGACATCATGTACTCCAACAAATTTTAAATCTACCTTGGACAATAAATATCATGCAGATTGCAGAATCAAATCCTGGAGATATACGATTTACTATATCTATCAGTTATAAGTAGGAGTTATAGAGTAGTAGCAGAGTGAAAGAAGCTAAACCTTTTGCTTTGATTTTACGTCTCCTGGCTTTATATATACTTATGCAGCAACAGCAATAGTAGCAGTAGCAGCGCCGTTTAGCATTAAAATCAATCCAACAAGTAGCTGTTTAAACTATACGTCGTTAGTCTCCTCTTTTTATGCTCTAAATCTGAAAATCTTGTAACCTATACATTTTTGCAATAGAAATTGATTGTTAGAAAAAATAAGTAGGAGAGAGAAAATAAAAAGAGCGCAAATCTAAGAAATGATAGTAGCAGACTAGCAGTATATAATATGCAGCCATTATTGATGAAGAGATGTTGCAGAATGAGAAAGAGATAGTTGACATTATTTGTGTGTGATTGTGACGTGATATTTCATGAGATTTTTAAGATCTATGGAAAATTAATTTCGGTGATTGAAGATGAAGTAAAAAAAAAAGTATGAACTTAATTACGAAATGCAGCAAATTAATTAACGTTGATTTACGTTTATTAATTAACATTTGAAAAACTCTGGAATCAGAAATTTATCTAGAAAATTTCGGAAAAATACATGCATTGATTTGAACTCTTGTACTACGGATTTCGTTTGTGTTTTTCAAAGGAAACGAATTCAATTGAAAAATCATCGATTAAACTTGCAGAAAATATGAACTCAAACTGAAAAAACAAATTTGTTTTTACGTGATTCAACAGTTTAAAAAACTCTGAAATCGAAAAACAAACAACTCTTAGTACTATAATCTACTAAATCATTGAGAAATTACTAAACGCAAACTATTCAGTTTATTAATCACTTCATCAACAAACTTAATACAAAAAGTCGTTGATTAAAATTTCCAGAAAACATGAATTTAAACTGAACAACGAATTTCATTTTTACGTTAATTAACAGTTTAAATCTCCAGAATCAAAAGAATATACAACTTCTACTACGAAAATCAACTAACCGCGAAAATTTGAAGCAGCAAATTAAATTTGATTTGACGAAGAAATCCAACAGAGTAAAATTTTGGATGGAGAAAATCATAGAGAGAGAAAATTAAGAGGAGAGAGAAAAAAAATTACCTGGTTGAGAAATTCAAACGAAGGAAAACTTACCAAATGGAGGTGGAAGGTAAGCTAGAAGTTAGGGTGGGGAGGAGAGAAGTGAGAAGTAGCATTAGCAGAGAGCACTAACACTGAAACCAAGTGAAAGGGAATTTTATGGGGATAAAATGGAAGCAAGTGAAGTTGGAAATAGTGAGGAAGGGGGTGATCACATTTTTATATAGAGTAATTTATTTTGGTGTTATGGAGGTATGAATTTTTTAAAACAAAATAAAATATTTCTTTTTTTGGACATATACTAAGAAAGCGATATATCAATTAGTTAAATAAAATCTATAGATAAGTAAAAGGTTTGATAGAGTTTATTTCATTATGATGTTTCACACGCTTAAATTATTATGTAATATTATGAGTAACCTTATGCGTATATTATTAATAGCTTGTTGTAACGGTATAATCCCATATTATACTAAGAAAGCGATCTATGTATCAATTAGTTAAACAAAATAAACAAAGTGTACATATAAGTAAAAGGTTTAATAGTATGTTTCAGTATGATGCTTCGCACGCTCAAATCATTATGTAACATTATGATAACCCGATGTACATTATCAATAGCTTATTGCAACGGTATAACCCCATATTGCAATAAAATACTAGTACAATACTTTTTTTTCGACAGATACTAAGAAAGTGATCTATCAATTAGTTAAACAAAAAAAGTGTATATATAAGTAAAACGTTTAATAGTATGTTTCAGTATGATGCTTGGCACGCTCAAATACTTATGTAACATTATGAGTAACTTCATGTTTACATTGTTTGATAAGGTAAGATGAAGTCCCATACAAGTAGGGGGGAAATTGGGGGGATCCCTCCTTGTATGGGGTGAGACTCGATCCCAGACTATCACCTGCTGCTCACTTCATGTTTACATTATCAATAGCTTATTGTAGTGGTATAACTATAACCCCGTATTACAATATTAGTAAGCTCATCTTTATACTAATAAGAACGTATAAAAACTTAAGTAATCTGATAAAAGCGTTTAATTAAAACCATCGGACAAAAGACGAGCTTTTTTTAAACATTGTATAGGTAGCTTTTCTGGATATTCAGAAGCACACAGTTAGCTCATCAAGGGAGGGTCACTTTTGATAAAGAAGCTTTAATAGCATAACGGGGGAGTAAAAAAGGAGAGAGGGGGGAAGCTTTATTGAATAAAGGCGTGCAAAAACCAGTTGAATAGAATTGAATAAAAACAACACAACACACAACATCTTTTGAACATTTTGGAAACTGAAAAAGGAAGTGTTATTTCCATTATTTTTGTTAAAAAAAAGAAGGGAATAAGAGAGGAAGTTGAAAAAGAATGGAAGTGGTGTTTAGCGGAGAGTAATAAATTAAGCACTTCGATAAAGCTGCTTCGGTTTTAGAGATTCCTATGTAGGGAAAGGAGAAAATTATTAAGTATTCAATCCGGATGTACTCGTATTTATAAAGTATACAATCCGGATATATTTACCTTTTCTTTATTAAGGATGTTTTTTTTCCCTGATGATTGTTCAATAGCTATGGCCTTGTTTGACACTAGCGTTTTAGGTAGCGGTTGGACAAGATTAAAACGCTACTTAAGAAAATTATGAGTGTTTGGCAAGGTACTAGTTGTAGTGGCGTGTACTGATTGGAGTAAAATTATGGGTAGCGGTTGTAGAACTTTTTTTTTACAGGCGGTTGTAAAACGTTACTACAGGTAATGTTTGAGATTTATAGGTAACGAGCGAATAAAAACTATATAATAGTATAAGGTAGAAATGTGAACCAATATTTTTAATTTTTTTTTTTTGTCTGTTTTATTGATTGCTTTTTTATGGCAATTCTTTTTTTTTTCTTTTACCATAGCAGGGATGTGATTTAAATATTTATTTTAAAAATAAGATATAAATGATATTTCACAATATTTTTATACTCCAAAATCCACAAGTATTTTGGTTAAAAAAGGTAATTATATAAATTTTTAGAAAGTTAAATATTATCTTAAATTTATACATTTTTTTAGTAGTTAAAAAGTTGTATACTCCTTTTTCTGTGTAAGTTCTTTGAAAAATAAATACTGAATTTACTATTGAACTAACTAATGAAACTGTTTTAGTTCATATCATATTTGAATAAATGTCATTTATTGTCTTTTACAATTTCAACTTATTTTGTCTTATCTTATCTTATCTTATAAGATTTTATAAAATCTTATCTGATCTTATCTTATCTTATAAGATAGTTTATTGTGTGTGTCTAACATCTTATTTATCTTATCTTATCTTATCTTATCTAATCTTATCTTATAAAATCTTATATAAGTTAAAATAAGTTGAACAGAACGGACCCTAACGTACAGCTACTAGTAGATAGCTATCAGCTACCCCCGACTGCTACAACTACTGCAACAGCTAGCAACTACTAGAACTGCTAGTTTCGCCAAACATACCCTATAATAAAATTGTACTTCCTCTATATCTTTTCATATTGCTTACTTTTATTGTGTACGTTTGCCAATGGACTTTTTAAATCAATACATATACATAGTCGAGATCCAATGAGAATGATCTTAAAATGAGAAGAGTGAGAAAGATCTATGTGCACATTCTTTGAACTAAATGTGCATACTTTTTGTATTAAATGTGTATATTACAATTTTTGAACTGTAAATATATGCTCTTGAAAAATTAGATGCACATTCAGTTCAAAAAAAAATGCAAAAAAGTCCTTCTCATTTTAAGAATCTTCTTATTTGATTATAAATGTGTGTTGTGGGTTTACAAGAGTATCATAATAATTATAATTGAAGAATAATGGAGTAAATTTTTTGAATAGGCTTGAAAGTTTGTGTGTTTCTTATGGATAAGGATTCAAAGTATGCCTTTTTTATCATTGAGGACTCGGAGTTTCTTATTTCACTGTTATAACTAATATCTGATTTGAGGTCCTTAAGGATAAGTTTAGAAATTTTATTAACACATTAAAATTATCTCATGCATAATTTCAAAACATCAGTTTTTTCAAAATTTCAACCAAACATCCTCTTTAGTGATTTAAAGTCGTTGTCGTATTTTCTTTCCAAAACCCTATTATGTTTATTTTTAGACCTTCAACGTTGTATAGTATATACAAATATATAATTAAAGATATTAACTTTCAAATAATTCAAACGCGTGCATTATATGGAGATTGTGAGAAGATACAAGTCTAAGTCAAGATGAATTTAAGTAGTATGGGCTACATACTAAAACTTAGTTTATGCTCAAGATAAGTTCTAATAAGTTCTACAGTGGTGAGTAGTTTGATACATTCAAATAAGAATCAGCATAAATGTTTTCAACAAAACTAACGTCGTTCCATAATTGAAATTATGAAAAGGTAAAATTGAAACCACAGTTTCCAACTATGACCAATTACTCAGTTTGTTATAAAAGGTCACAAAGCTTTGATTATCTCATAAAGGTCCCAACTTTGGTAGTCTTCTTCTAAATGATCCTTCATCTTAACTTACGTCGCTTTAATTAAAGCGATTAATTATCACACACTCTTTATTTGGTTTAGGTTAATTGGATATATTGAAGAGTTTCATGTACCATAAACAACTAATTTAGCAACTTAATTAAGGTAAATAAAATATTTCTAGAATAGACCCCTTAAAGTTGACTCTGCATTTGTAAAATGCTTGTATGACGTTTACTACGGGTCAAATACGGAGCATTTGTGGGCTAATTAACCGGAGTATTTGAGCATTTTTTTTCACTAGAATTATTCAAAATATTTGCAAATTATTTTTTTTAAAAGTAAATCGACCATATCTAAAACTAATAGTGTTAATTCTTAATTGAGAAATTGACACAAACCCATATGCGAATAAAAATGAAGCCTAGGTAAAGAAGTAAAGCGACCTTTCAATAAGGTACGATGATACCTCTCCACATGTAACTGTAAGTAACCCTAATCTTAAAGATAGGAGTACTTTTTTTAGCCTAGAAATAGTGATATAGAAGAATATATTTACCAGAGAATCTAATCTAGGATATAATTAAATTAAAGGACACAAATTCACCGAAGTAACACAATCAAGACTTGCCTTTTGAAGGTAAGGTACGGTTTGGGTGCGTCTCCAAGCTGTATACAAGTAGTTTATAATAACTTGCTTAAGGTATTCGTTTGTGGCCTAGGTCGGTGATCTGAAGACATGTTAATTATATTACTACATTACTACTAAATTAATAGTAGCGTCAAGAGTAATATAATTATGCACAAACATATTAATATATGATGGGAATATTATCAGGCTAAGTTATAATTAATAATAGTAGAACTAATGTCTAATGGTGAGGTAATTTGTGAGGAAGGAAAGAAAAGGGGAGGTGCATGAAAGGATAAAAAAGAAGAGGAGAGCACTGCACAGGGAACAAGAGAATGTTTGAAGGGAGAGAAATGGAGAAATGGGAATAGAGATGATGTTGTTTTGTTTGGGAAGTGAATTAAGTAAAGGATTAAAGCCAAAGAAGGGGAACTGCTCGAAAGCAGACGTGAGACCACTTTGAAAAAGGTGTGGAGGCTGGCATTACCTTCGAGGCTTTGATCTCTTTTATGTCCCCCCTTACAACAAAAATATTTTAAATGTGAGGTTTATTGTTGGCACCAGGGAGCCCGAGCCAAAGCATGGGTTTGGCCCGGCAGCTCGAGCTAAGTATCTATATGTGCATGAGAGACCATGAACATTGACTCGACTCTTTTATGCATGGGTACGATTGGCCCGGCAGCCCGAGCTAGGTATCGTATTTGTGCATGTGAGACCATGAACATTGACTAAAATACTTAATTCACTCCTTTAGGGTAGTTGGTAGAGGCATGGACTTCACACAACAAATATACGGAATCATATGATCTAGACATGACATGTTTTGTAAATGTGGGTAGTGTCGTGCTTGGGTCGACCTCTTGAATTTGGTGGAATGGCACAAGACCAATGACTTGTGCTTGGTGAGCTTGCCAACATCATGAAGGCACAAATTGAACGAGTATCGCCTAATATCAATGTATTATGCCCTATACAAGTAAGATAACAAAAGGTTGAGTGTGATCTTTTTCCCTTGTGTCAGAAATTTCTAGTAAGATAACGAGTATGGCCTAATATCATTGTATGGCCTAAATCTAGGGGGTGAAAGTTATTCGGATGAAAACTGAAATCTAATCCAATCAAAACCGAATTAGCAATTCGGATTGGACTTGAACTATGTTCGTATTGGATTCAGATTGACTATATTTGAAAAATCGGATTTTCATAATGGATTGGATTGGAATGAGGGTGATTGGATCAAAAAATCCTAAATAACCAAATAGCAAATAGGCCTTATCTTGCATATTTATTATTGGGCTTAACTGATTTGTTATTTATAAACAAAACCCAAATGGTCCGGCGACCATTCCCTTCCTCTAAAAGTTAAAACCCTAACTTGTTGCTGTAAATTTGAACTTGCTATGTGATAAGAGGTTTTTAGTGTGTCGTTAAGGCACCAAAAATCGCTTCTCAAACAATATTTATAACACCTAACGAGCAATTACTAAGAACGTAGTAAAGGCAAGTCAAGGGTCGATCCACAGGGAAATTGGGATTAATGAAAGTCTAGCAAGTCTAGACTGCCTAATTGAAGGGTATTTGGGGGTTTGAAAAGATTTGGTAACAACTATATCTAGCTAATAGCAAGAACTAGCAAATAACTCGAATTAATTAATCAGATAGGAAGACACTAGAGTTGAGGTTACTAATATGAATAAGAATGGACAATGAATGTTAATGCGATTGTGAAGTAACGGAGAAGATTATGCAAGGTTTAGTTTTCCTCTAAAATACTCGAGTCCTCTCTCGAATGGTCCTCGAGAATGATCGCTTAATCAATCGACTAAATCCTCTCTCGAATGGTCTTTAGTCAATTGATTAAGGGATCCAATAAATTCGGAAAACCCCTAATAAAGGATCCCCTTAATTTCTACCCAATATCTTGGCCTAGAAATTAAGTTGATTCTTGGGGATGATAAAAGAGTTCAAAATTCGATTAAGAACATTGAATTCAAAATACCCAAGCATAAATGTGATCAATATCTATCCTAAGACCTCAAAACACCAAGATCAATGCATGAATTTCTTTAAAACATCACAATCACATCAACAAAACATTTAAAATCCTAATTCATACTTTCACCCTAACCCTAGATAAGAAACTACTCACTAATCATGGATTCTAGGCAATTAAACACAAAATCTATGACCAATCTAAGGCTAAACATGATTAAGAGATAATTAAACTAATAGAAATAACAATTATGATATTATGAGAATGAAGATCTAAAAATAACTAAGAACAAGAACAAACACGAAAAGAATGCAATAAAAACTGAAACTTCAAATTAAATTCAATGAAAAGTACCTTGAATGTTATCGGAATCTCGAAGTATGATTAATAAATATCAAATCCCAATAAAACTCAAGTGTTTATCTCTCTAGTATGAACCCTAATAATATTCTCTAAACTCTAGAATAAAGCATAAGTTTTAAAAACTAATCAACTCTTGTTTTTAATGCCTAAGAGAAATACAATTTTCTCGCGGAAACAGGTGGTGCGGGCGCACCACTAAATTGGTGCGGGCGCACCAAAGCCACTAACTCAGATGGCCAATCTTCGCTGGGAAGGTGCGGGCGCACCATGGAGATGGTGCGGGCGCACCTATGATCTGGTGCGGGCGCACCTAACTGACTGATAATAAAGATGCCCAATCTGTGGGTGGTGCGGGCGCACCAGTTTGAGGTGCGGGCGCACCTATGTGTGCGGGCAGTGCTAAGAGGGTGCGGGCACACCATGGAGCTCAAGTCAAGCTTCCTTCATTCCATTTTCGCGCGTGCAAACTCCTCAAAACTCCCGCCTATTACCGTATCTCCCAACTCTTGACCTTATAAAAGATCATACCTGCAATCAAAGCACGGGAAAACACGGTGAAAGCAAATGTACTATAAATCCAGTCAAAATTGACCGAAAATCTAGCGAAATGTCACAATGATCAACAATGATCAAGTGAAGGAAAGAGAGAGAGAAATGAGGAAGAAAGAGGGAAGAAAAGGGTATAAAGAGGATCAAACCAAACCAAAAAGAGCTCATAAAGTACGTTAGAAACGCACTTATCACTATGTAGTTGAGCATGATGTTATACTGTTATTAAACCTTCAGCTGTAATGAATTATGTATTTGTAATGAATTATTAGTTGTTATTAGTTTATTAATGAATTTTTATGGGATCATATGAATTTTTATGGGATCATATAAATTACTTCTATTATCGAACACTTTATTGACGCTCGTGCCAAATTTATTTCATCAAATTACAAAGTTTAAAAAAATTGGATAATTCGGATCGAATCCAATATAGTGTATGAAAATTCGAATTGGATTGCTTTAGACTCAAACTCTAATCGGTTTGGATTTGGATCGAAAAATTAAAATTCTCGCATTGAATTGGATTAGGCCTAAATCTAACTGTACACTGAACTTTCATCACCTCTACCTAAGTCTAGTATTTTTTTCTTCTAATTCTTCAAGTAGACCTAATTTCTATTATTCGATCAACAAGTTTGAACTTGACCTTTTGAATAAACTATAATTCATCATATTTCTAATTAAATTGGTAAATTTTGTCTTGTAAACATATAATATTTGAAAAATTACTCTCACTTGACTACTGCTAATTAATTTGTTTAAGGTGAAACCTCATTTATACTTGTATGCAGTCTGAAGGCTCATATATTAATAGGTATGGTTCATTAGTTCTTGTCCATTTAATAATTAATCGTATAGTTTAACTATATGCATTTATAAAAACTAGCTAGTACACACAAGAAACTACAGACTGCTTATTAAAGTTAATTGGAAAAATTCACAACAATAATCCAAACTATTGGGGGTCTTCTCAAATTAATCCAAACTATGGTTTATTCTGGTATAATCCCAACTTAATGGTATCCCTTCCCAAAATGATCCCATATGACCAGCTACCTATTAAATAGGTTAAAAAAAAATTTCTGTTCTTTTTTCTTTTTATTTCACCCTTTCTCTCTCTTCCTCTCTTACCCACCACCATAAATCAACCCCCTAACCACCACCTCCATCGAATTCCAACACCTAACAATCACCTCCACCAAAAAAACCAACCACCGACCTCCTTATAAACAACACTCCACCATCAATGCCGCCTAAATTCTCATCGTCGCCAGATTCTCACCCGGAATTCCTCCATCCCAAACCGACTGTGAGTTCCGCGTTCTTCCAGTGGTTTTTCTCGAAGATTTGAGATCATCGTTCTCATCTCTGATTTGAACTTCTATTACTCCGAGTGAATTATCATTAAGGATCCTTCGATATTCTCTCTTGTTCAATCAATCCTCCCTTCCAATCGGAAATTCGCCAAATCCAGGTCCTTTTTACTTTTTCTCATCGCTTCCTCCATTCTCCTGGTGATCTGGTCAGCGATGGTTTGCTTGGCTGCATCCATGGCCAAGCTCACTGAACTCCTTATCTGTTCAGTAATGGAGTCCTGCGGACTTGCCATCTGAGCTTCCAACATATCAAGCCTTTGACATGATGTCGATGGTGCCTTTTTTTTTCCTTTCAGCCAGAAACGAGCTGCTCTGATACTGAGTGTTGTCGACAGCACCATCAGCCCTTGTAGTCGTGTAAATCAATTCTCTTCGTCGCGAATTGCAGGGCAACCTTCTTGATGTCGACAACACCAACAACACCATCAATGGTGTCTTCTTCGAGGAGAGAGAGTGTGAGAGCGAGGAGAGAGACTGTGAGACAAAACCATGAACGGTACTTTCATGATGTCGACGAGTTTAGGGAGGAGTAGGCGTGAGGTTTTTGTGGTTTCAGGTTGGCCATTTGATTTTTGGCCGTTGGGTTTTTGTGGTGGTTGGCTGGTTAGCTTGGTGGGTGATTCGGTTTTTGGTGGCTGTGGAGAATGGAGATAGTTGGAGTTTTTTTCTTTTTTTTTTTTTTTTTTTTGCTTAAAATTAAAATCAATAAAAAAAAATTGGACCAATTAGTGAAGAACACTTGGACGATATGACCTTCCCAACCGGTTAAATCAGGTTATGGATCATTTTGAGAAGATATCCCTTATAGTTGGGATTATACTGGAATAAACCATTATTTGGATTAATTTGAGAAGACCCCCAATAGTTTGGATTATTGTTGTGAATTTTTCCAAGTTAATTTCGGTCCATACTATCATTCTATGCTCCTATAACAAAACCTAAACACACAACAATTATATTTCTTCAAGCTTATTGTCAACACACACTCTAACACTTCAAAATTAGTAATCTTCAACTTATAATTAAGACAAATAAGCTACCAAGTCACCAACTTTTTGTCTCTCTGAGTATCCTAGATATCTCATCACTACCTTAATGTTCAATCCATGCATGGTGAAAGAGAAAATGTAGGGGAGATTAAGCGTTCCCGTACGTGTACGTAGCAAACCACGAGTTCAAAATATACTTTTAGAGTAAGTAAGCAAAAAATTAAGGTTTCATCATGGGATTCTTTCAAAGTACGGAATAATAAGAATATTGAAAATGAGTTTGATCATTACGCTTACTTAACTAATTCTATTATGACATCCATGATTCAATTTCTTTCATCATTAATTTTGTTTTTATATAAAAGTATCTGGTTGACTCATGATTATTATGTTAATTTGTCATTGACGAGTTAATCTCCACTCTTATCTTGAAAATTGAAATGTTATAAGATGTAGGGTAAAGTCGCAAACTCGTGACTATTTCTTCCTCCTTTTTCCCCTTCAACCTATTTATTTGCTTCAAGTGGAGTGGCCTACTCAATCGAAGAACTCACATGGAGGAAATCAGTCGAGACACATTCTTGTGATATGAAAAGTTGTGGTGTCAAGATCAATCGATCAAATGATGAACAAAAAGACAATTATTCTTATAAGTACATTGAAAAGAGAAAGGGAATTTGTTTAAAGAAAAAAAGTTTAAAAGAGATGGTGGAGATGAGTTCATAACATACTTGAATTTAATCGTTGAATGATGACAATCCAAGACGAAAAAATTGCAATTGTGTTTATATAGGTGCATAGGCTATGTATGCATGATAAGACCCCTATCACTATAATCCTTTTTGTCGGTACCAAAACTATGGTGCAAGTTAATTATAAAATTTATACAATGTTTCTCAAATTTACCGAAAGAAATACTTATACCACCTCTATTTTTATTTGATAGATGCATATGAATTAGAAAATTAAAGGAAGAAATAAAATTATATTTGTAGGAAATAAAATTGGTAGAACAATTCTAATAAACTTATTTGAAAGCCATGGTGTGAATTAACATTACCTAAAGTTGAATTTGCCTCATTACATACACACGGACTCTTGGCAACTAACCTCCAGGGATACACGACTACTGTTCCTCAAGTGTAATACAGAGTTACGGTTTGAAAATACTAGGATGCAAATTTGGTAAAAAATATGGAATTGCACTAGAAATCCCACTGCCGCCGCGCCACACGACTGAGCTCGGTGCACATGTGTGGTGAATAGTTCCTTCCCAGTCAGCCTTCAACATACGTTTAAAGAAGGAAACTCTATATAAAGAAGGTAGGATACCTCTAAACTACCAATGTGGGAAAATGAGTTTTTTGTTCTTTTGAAACAAAATTTGGAGAAGAAATACTAACATTACACTATTAACTCCAACAATATTTTAACTAATTTTTTTTGAGGGGATGTTTTCACTAATTAAGAGCTTCTAAAGGTAGGCATAAATAATGAGAAAACGTTATAACAGATCAACAATTTGATAAGTAATATAATCTCCTTAAATTACTTAAACCATGTTATGAATGATGTAAAAGAGTTTAAAGTGTGCGTGTTGCCAGTAATTTTAAAATGATAATAGTATAATACTATAGCGAGTATCTACTTTTAGGAGTTCTGAATTTCGGAAAGCTAATGTTTGGTCTTAAACTTGAAGGTTTAACATATAAGAAATTAATAAAATATAGTTTACCCTTAAACAGTGGTGCATGGACTGATGCACAATTGCACACACTTGATTAACTGTACACATATCATGATATAACATATGCAAACATGCACAGTAATAGAGATGTGGGTCTATTGGCATGTGTGGATCTTTCCTGATTTTGACAAAAATCAAAGTATGCCAAGGATTATTATTTTCACAATACTAGTAGATTTCTACCTAGAAAAGTAGATATATAATTGGCATGTATTTTATTTTACCTAGATCACTAACGTTAGAATTGAGGATCATACCGAGTTGTATATTCCTAGTTTGATTATGCTATTTGGCCAATAGAGGTGTGTACTAAGATTTATGATATACTTCCTCTGTTCTTTATTGTAGTTGCAAGTTTGACCATTAATATCTCTAATTATCTATTTGTGAAAATCATAACAATTAGAAATCTTGTATATATATATTGAGATAAATCCAAAAATATATATATAACGTGCTAAAGTTTGTAATATATTAGTCACGAATTCGCTGTTAAAGTAAGTACATGAATATTGCAAAAAAGTCAAAACGTTGCAATTATTAGAAAAGGATTGAAGTATATAGAAGTATATGGTAATTGGCACCGGTTTAATAAAGAAGATTTAGGTATATACCACGTGATATAGCGGAAAGCCCTAAAAAATACAAAATACAATAAATAATTAACCATCAAAATCAAATTGATGGTATGCGAATCTAAGTATTTATAGTACTTGTGTCAAAAAGGGTTCAAGACAGTCCATATGTCTAATCATCTCCTTTTAATCTCTTTTGGTTACAATAATGCTCGTACTTATGCAGATGAACTACAACAATTCCACCTAAAAGAAAGTAAAACACATAGAGATGCAATTATTTGCAGATTGCTTTATATTGCAGAGAAAACTGGAAAAACAGTTTTAGGGTAAACATTATAGTGGGAGCAAAAGGTTCCAGAACAAAAACACAGACTCACTCCTTTTCATATATAGTGCTTGCTGTAAAGGTAAAGGCATTGTTTAGTGGATGGATCATTCAAATATCATCATATGTTGATCCCACCATGCATAATATCTATCCAATCCCACCATGCATGATATGAGATATCTATCTCTATCTCATCCATAATCTTAGATACATGGTTACTTATGCATGCTCGTAACCCTTTTAGGTCTGAATCTTTGAGAAATAATGATGACAAATGTATGAATCTTTCCACTTTGCTTGGGCATATACTTCATTTAGTTAGAGTCCCTTAATCTGTTAGGATACGTTACATGGGAAATTGCCAATTATTTAATCAGCCTTGAAAGGACATTCTCGTAAATAACATGTCATTGATATTAAGTTGTAGGGGTTAAATATCCAATCGTGATGTATATCCAGTGGCATTATCGCAAATAAATATTACTAATAATAAGTCGCATAGCTAGGTTAGGTATAAATATTAAGTTGCAATTTTTTTCAAAAAAAATAAAAGTCACGACGAGATATTTGACCCCGACCCTATGACAGTATGACTTAATATTTGTGATATCTTATTACATCAAGGAGATAAACCAAAAACTCCTCATGTTATATTCAACTAATCTTTATTTATTTTAACTAGAACACTGGGGTTGCATTACATCTGCAAAGTCATAATTCAGCCACATGTCTTTTATGTTTTTAGATATACTTAATTAGAGTTACACCAAGGCCATTAACCAGGTATACTTAATTAAGTTAACTTAATTAAGTATATATTGATGTGGTTGTTAATTTAAGACTATTTTTGCTCATTTAAGTTAGAAAAACAAAAGTATTTAAGTATCCAGAAGCATTAACCATATCATTTATTTGTAATAATCTATACTAATATATTAAAAGGTGTTCTTAACCAAGGAACGGCGCCAAGTGGCGCTCTCACTTAGGTTGTTTTAGTACACACATGATCCATATACAAAAAAAAAAATAGTAAATGCATTGTACAGGGTTTGATCCTATAACCTTCAAGTTTATATACTAAAGTCTTAACCACTAAACCAAATGATATTTGGTGATATCATTTTATAGTAAATTATTAATAATGAAAACTGTAAATATGTAAGTACTTGGAGCATAACCCGGACCTACAAACTAGTTGAATTAGTGAAAAGACGTGGACTTGTTTTGTCAACAATAATTAAGGAACTAATCATGCAACCGTATGGCGTTGTTAAATTGTTCGTATGTTAAGTTTGGTCAGATTGAATTTTCCCGTTCAAAGCAAGTACTTATGAATTATGATTGGCTTTCTGTCTCGGTGAAAGTGGATGAAAACGTAGAATGACTTAAGACCAGTGGAAGTTCAAGCTGGACAGTTGGGTAAATAATTATGCGATCATAAAGAGAAGTAGAAAGTATTTGACTGTGAACGTGATGGTCATGGATATCTGATATATATGATCCTTCCCTTCTTTGACTAGTATTTTAAGGTTGAAAGTAAAGAACATGCAAAAAGGACAAGTGTAACCTGATATATATTATCTTATCACTAATGTTAGAAACAAAGGAGAGCAATGGTTTAAGGATAGGATTTCAAGGTTGTGTCGTGTTAGGAGACCACTGACTTGGTATAGCAGAGAGTGGGGGATAGCTAAGTTGGTTAGAGCTTCCCTTTCGGTTCCAGGTGATCCTGGGATCGATTCTCATCCCCGTCTTTGTGGCTCATTCGCACCAAAAAAAAAAACTGACTTGGTATAGCACACTTAGTTATCACTAATTGAGAGTGCTTTCGAGTATAGCACACATAACCCAGAGAAGAGAAAAGAAGAGAAGAGAAGAGAGAGATGAGTTTTTTGTGTATTGGAAATGGAGAATGGGATCAGAATAAACAGGAAAAAATAATATGTAAAGCCCATAATCAATTAGTTGCGGTTCATAGCTGTAATTAAGGTTAGTAGCAGCTGACCGTTTTGATTTATTCAAATCCAAACGTTACACACTTAAGGATTCTCAAAAGGAATCTGGTCCAAAAATACATACGTAAGGATTCTCAAAAGAAATCTGGTCCAAGCATACACACTTGATTATCCTCAAAAGGAATCTGGTCCAAAAATAACACTAGTGGAATAATTGCTTATTGCTGCGGTAGTATTGCTGCGGTTCTACCCATACGCAGCAATATATCACGTAGAAAGAAAAAGTAAAATATAAAATAAACATATTGCTGCGGTTTCGGCCAAAAACCGCAGCAATATGGTTTCAACGGAAAATTTTTTGAAAAAAAGTTGACTTTTTGACCCGACATATTGCTGCGGTTTGTGGCAAAAACCGCAGCAATATATTAAAATAATAATATTTTAATATATTGCTGCGGTTCTTACCAGAAACCGCAGCAATATGTCTGCGCCAGATATTAAAATATTACTTTTTTTATATTAAAATTAGAACATATTGCTGCGGTTCCTACTAAAAACCGCTGCAATAGGCTGTTTTAAGTAAAAAAAAAAAAAGTGTGCGGCCCAATTAGGGTTTAGTTCCTCTTTTCTTTTAACTCATCAGCCGTTTTACTCTCCTCTCTCTCCTCTCTCTCTCTTCTCTCATTCACTGAAGTCTAACACTTCGCCGGACTTCATCGGACTTCGCTCTTCGTCGCTGCGGTTCGTCGCTCGTGGCTCGCCGTCCTTCGTCGCTAGTGGCTCGCGTCCTTCGTCGCTCGATGGTGTTGGCGAGTCTCCGTCGCGACCACTTCCCACAACGACGACGAAGAAGACGCCATGGATCCTCGCTTCAATCTCCCTGCTCCTCGCTATTCTTACGTTGCCTAACACTTCGATGATCGTGGCTCCGTTGATTCTCTCCCCGTTTGATCGATCTCCACCGTTCGATGTAGATCTTGATGCATGTCGGAGATTGGCCCCGATGGTCTCGCTCGAGAAGCTCCCGTCATCGCTTACACTGAAAAGGTTTATCTCTCTCTTCATTGTTTCGCGGTTAATTATCATCAATTTCGGTGTTCTTGGTAATCTTTGCCCTGAAACTGTTGAGGAAGCCATTGCTATGGTCCCTTCTCTTAAAGACAAAGGTAGAGATCTTGATGATGAAGCTATTGACAAGATGCTTAATGATCTTGCTCTTGTTAAGAAGTTTGAGTGATTTTTTTTTCTACGGTTAGGGTTTCTGGGTACCGTGAAGTTAGCGTTATATGTTATAATTTGGTAAATTGAGAATGTTAATGCAATGTTTTCTCCCTTAATTATGATGATATGATAATACAGTGATGATTCAGTGTTTGTGAATTGTAATGTGCAGAACAAGTGTTTGATGAAAATCCTTGTTGATTGTTATTTGTAGATGAAGCCAAATTGGGAAAACTGATTACTTTGGTTATTTTTGCTTTTTCATTTTACTTTTTGATCTTTTGTATTATTTATGTAATTAGTTTTCTTAGCTTTATATATTAATGAAATTCATGGTATTTAATCTTTAGTTTGTCTGCGAATTTGGTAGATAGTGGATGGGTTAGTTGCATGGTTTTAATTGCAAAATTCCAAAAAAAAAAAATTTACCTGTACCAGGACCTATTGCTGCGGTTTTGGGCAATAACCGCAGCAATAGGCCAAGCTATTACTGCGGTTTCTAGCCAAAACCGCAGCAATACGTTGTACGTTTTTAATAAAAAATAAATATATTGCTGCAGTTTTGGCTAGAAACCGCAGCAATATGTTCAAATATTGCTGCGGTTTAAAACCGTAACAATATATTAATTACCTATTGCTGCCCCCTTTATTGCTGCGTAGCGAAAACCGCCGCAATAGGCCACTTAATGACCGCAGCAATAAACAATTATTCTACTAGTGTAAGCTTGGCTTAGCTCTAATTCCTAGATACCAAAGCTCAATCTGAGTAGCAGAACATGTGTTACCTAGCCCAACAACCTCATGTCCACAAAAACATCATATACTAGCAACTCAAAAGGTAGATGAAGGAAAAGATACTATAAAGATAGAAAACATCTTTTCCATGACCAATGTGTGACAAGGTACAAAACAAGACTTTTGGAAGCCTTTATCTAACAACTAATTCAAGGGATGAGCAAAAAATATTTAGGTCTTCCTGATATAAGGTTGGATCTGTTAAAATTATGTCAAAATAAAGCAAATATCAAGTTAAGTAGCTCTATCATATATAGTTTAGTTTTGATTCACAAAAGTGAGTTTTAATTAATTTACAAAGATTAGTTTTAATCAATCAAAATAAGTGAATACATTTGACAAATATTGTTTGAATGAAGCAACAAAAATCAAATTTAATGAGTTTTAATTAATGAGAAAAATTATGTTCAATAACAATCAGTCAACAAAGAATATGACCTTTAAAGGATTTAATAATGGTGAAAATTATGATCAATAAAAAGGACCATTATTTTTGAAACTCAAGCATACACATACATATGCCTCATTAGTAGTAACTTGAAAATGTATGTCCTCACGACACATGATGTTTAGACTTTGGAGTAGCCATTGCAATGTTGTAATGATCTCTTAGAATAATAGAGCCAATGTTCAATCTTGTAGATAGACGTTTTATCATTAATTTTTATGCAGTGCAATATATAGTAGTAGTATATCACAAACAATCCTAAATTGTTTAGCCTTCAACTTTGTAATAGATAATACATCAACCATTTCATTCTAAGTGTTGGATTGTGTAAAACTCCTCGAGTTGGAGTGTTGTGTATTGATCAATATATATAGGTTTACAAAAATCCTAGTCCTAACATAGTTAGGAAACTATACAAAATATTATCATTATCCTAAATCAATGAGAAAAATATTATCCTAATATTATTCTCTATCACACCCCCGCAGTCATAGCGGGAGGAGGACGTACGCTAAGGCTGGATTTAAAATCCAAAAAGAGTTGTCTGAGAAGGCCTTTTGTGAAAATATCTGCAAACTGATACCTAGTAGGCACATGTAAAACACGAACGTGTCCTAGAGCAACCTTTTCACGAACAAAGTGAATATCCAACTCAACATGTTTAGTGCGCTGATGTATTGCTGGACAAATAAATAGCACTGATATTATCACAATAGACAAGTGTTGCCTGACGAAGAGGGCAATGCAACTCAAGTAGTAAGTTGCGCAACCAACAAGATTCAGCAACAACATTAGCGACGCCTCGATATTCAGCCTCTGCGCTGGATCTAGAAAGAGTAGCCTGACGCTTAGAAGACCAGGAAATAAGGTTGTCTCCTAAAAAACAACAATATCCGAAAGTGGAACGACGAGTGTCAGGACACCCGCCCCAATCAGCATCAGTATAAGTGACCAGGCGCAGGGAAGAAAAAGGATATAAATGTAAACCATGATCAATAGTGCCATGAATGTAGCGCAAGATCCTTTTCAATGCATCATAGTGAGAGACCCTAGGGTCGTGCATAAATAGACAGACTTGCTGAACAGCATAAGAGATATCAGGACGAGTAAACGTGAGGTACTGGAGAGCACCTGTAAGACTGCGATATAATGTAGGATCATGAAACTGAGGGCCAGCATCTGCACTAAGTTTAGATTTAGTGTCAACAGGAGTAGCAGCAGACTTGCAACTAGCCATACCTGCCCGCTCAAGAATTTCCTGTGCATATTTATGCTGAGATAATAGCATATAAGATGGTGTCCGGGTGACAGCAATACCCAGAAAATAACTCAAAGGACCTAAATCAGACATAGGGAACTCAGTCTGCAGCTGAGTAATGATCTGTGCACGTAACGCATCAGAGGAAGTGACCAACAAAATATCGTCAACATACAGAAGCAAATATGCAGTATCAGAGCCATGATGAAATGTGAAAAGGGAATTATCACTCTTAGTAATGACAAACCCCATGTGCAAGAGATAAGTAGCAAAACGTTGATACCATGCACGAGGCGCCTGTTTGAGGCCATAAAGAGCCTTACGCAGACGACATACGTAATGTGGAGTGCGAGAATCAACAAACCCCGGAGGTTGATGCATATAAACTGTCTCACGAAGATCACCATGGAGAAAAGCATTTTTGACATCAAGCTGATGGATTGACCACTTGCGGGCCATAGCTAAGCTCAATACAGTACGAATAGTCTGGGGTTTAACCACAGGACTAAAAGTCTCATCACAATCAACACCAACTTCCTGAGACCTGCCATCACAAACAAGTCTAGCTTTGTGTCTTTCGAGTTCTCCATTAAATTTCAATTTATATTTGAAAAGCCACATGCAATTAACAATATTCACCCCTGTAGGTCGTGGAACCAGTTCCCATGTCCCTGTTTTAATAAGAGCACCATATTCATCTTGCATTGCCGCATTCCAATTAGGGTCATTTAAGGCCTGTTTGTGGTTTTTAGGCAAAGGAGATTTGTAGGGAGTGGTGCTAGAATTTTGGGTGAGTAGAGTATATTTGGGATTTGGCTTAACAATGCCGCGTTGGGATCGGGTAACAGGTGGGGAGGGAGCAGGTCTAGTGGGCTGAATGGAGGGCAGCCCACGCAAGGGAGGGGGGGAATATAAGGGGGCGTGCATATGGGTGAAGAGGCGTAGACGTGAGGGGGTCTTGGGCCGGGCCGAATGTTCTTTGGGCGGTGGGGGAGTAAGGCAGGCAGGACGGGAAAGCTGCTGGGTATGCGCATGGGCCGTGTGAGGAGGTGAGGCAGGATTAGCACGCGCGTGGGCCTGGGGAGGTGAATCTTGGTTTTGGGCCACGGTTACATCAGTAGGAGGGTGAGGTGGGGCTGATAAGTGGGGGTAAATGTGGGCCAATAATGGTGATGGCTCATCAGTAGTTAGAAAGTGATAATCACTAGGGGAATAATTTGTGGTGGTCAGGAAGGGGAATGTATGTTCATCAAATGTTACATGACGAGACAAGATTATTTTGTGAGTGGTGAGATCAAGACACTTATACCCACGATGATTAGCAGGATAACCCAAGAAAACACAAGGGGTGGATCTTGGAGCAAGTTTATGTGGAGCTGTAGCAGTCAGATTTGGATAACAGAGACAACCAAAAACCCGTATATGGTCATATGATGGTGGGTTGCCAAATAAAACTTCGGAGGGTGATTTGTGGTGAAGTCATTTAGAAGGCAAAACATTAATGAGATAGGTGACAGTTTCTAAGGCATGAGGCCAATATGTAAGAGGAACGAAAGCATGAAATGACATTGTTAATGGTACGAAGCATGCGTTCCGCTTTGCCATTTTGAGAGGATGTGTGTGGACAGGAAAAGCGAAAAACAATGCCATGGAGTTGACAAAACCTTTTGAAGGGTTCATTATCAAATTCACGACCATGATCACTTTGAAAGGATTTAATGGGGCGTTCAAATTGAGTGTGAACATAAGCATGAAAATCCAGGAGAGTTTGATAGGTTTGAGATTTGTATTTTAATGGCACGGTCCACACATAATGAGTATAGTCATCCACAAGCACTAAATAATACTTATGACCATTAGCACTACGAACAGGAGATGTCCATAAATCAGCATGAATTATATCAAAAGCACAAGTAGTAGTACTAACAGAATGGGTAAAAGGAAGGCGAGTGTGTTTGCCAATTTGACAGGAATTGCAAAAACTAGAGTCAAACTCTTTATTACAATGTATTAAGCTACGATTTTTTAAGAGACTAAGAATAGAAGCTCCAGGATGTCCTAAGCGACTGTGCCAAGTGTGAGGAGTGACAGTAGCTAACGAGGTGGCAAGGCATGTGGAAGGAGTGGAAGTGGGCACTGGATAAAGATCCCCCGAGCTATTGCATCTCGTTATTATATTCCCCGTGCGAAGGTCCTTCACAGAAAAACCAAAAGGATCAAATTCTACAGAGACATGGTTATCAGTGGTGAATTTACGGACGGAGATTAAATTTTTAATGATTTGAGGGGCAAACAAGGCATGACGTAATTGAAGGGCAGGTGTGGTATTGGATAAGGTAGCATGACCATAACCCTTAATAGGAATGCGAGAACCATTGCCAACAAGTATATGATTATTAGTGCTCAAATTAAAAAGGGGTAAGAGAGTACCGGAATTGTTGGTCATGTGCGACGTGGCGCCGGAGTCCATGTACCACGAATCATCATGCGGGTGGAAGCTCATAGTGGCAAACGCATTGCCTAGCTCGGTAGGAGTCATAAGAGGCCCATGAGAGGGCTGTGGGGCCGAGTAAGGCTGCTGCTGGGCCACGTGGACCTGTGAGTAATGAGGAAGCATGGGGCGTGCATACTGTTGAGGCGTGGGGTAAGGAAATCTGGGCTGCTGGGAATAATGAGCAGGGGGCTGTGCCCAGCTGGTTTGGGCCTGCGGGGTCCAGGGATGTTGTGGGCCGGGTCCAGTAGTTGTGGGCTGTGTGTTTTGAGGTTGATTGCCCCACTGCTGGGAGTTATTAGATGACTGGGAGGACGAACGTGATTGCCCTCTACCACGCCCACGACCCCTGCTACCTTGGTTCCTGCCACGCCCACGCCCACCGCCTGCGGCTACCACCGTGCGACGGTGACTGAGTCGGTCCCGGTGCCGGAAGTTGTGCCGTCGGTGCCTGAGATGCTGCAAAAGATTGGGCCGACGTAGTCGGATCATTAGCGCGGCGAGACTCTTCAAGAAGGAGTCTTGATCGGGCGGTTTCAAATGTTGGTAACGGATCCGACTGTTGAATAAGAGAAGCAACGGTGTCATAATCGGTATTGGTTAATCCGGCAACCATACGAAGAACAAGTGTTTGTTCGGAGATTATTTGATCGACATTAGCCAATTGGTCCTTCAAGTTTTTCAACTTCATGCAGTAAGTGGAAATATCAGCAAAGTTTGAGAGATGCAAGGCGTTGAATTCATTCTCCAAGTATACGGCACGAGTATGTTTGTTATCTTGGAAGATAGCCTTGAGACGGTTCCATGTGGCTTGAGCCGTGGCACCCCGATAAAGGACGGTTTGTAAAAGATCCGATGATATAGCTAGTGCCATAGATCCACTTTTTCACAATCGAGTCAAGACGCGACCAGAGGGCGTCGGAGATATTGGGACGAGGAGTTTGTGGATCAATATGATCAAGAACGTTACACGCGTGACAGTGAGTTTCAAACAACTCAACCCAGTTAGTAGTGTGAAGTTTCACGGTCTAGGATGAGGGAGGTGTCGTTTTTAATGTTGGAGATGGCTTGGGCTGGGTGATACTCAGTGGAGGTAGATGGCGGGGGAGTAGGCTCGGCATCCTTGGGATCTGTGTCCTTAGCCATGAGGGACGAGAGGCAGCGGAAAACAGTGTAGGGAAGCTAAGTAATCCCGGACTGCAAAACGTACGGCAAAAGAAAAGCTCGTGAAAAAAAAAACAGAAAGTTTTGCGTGAAGGGAGGATGGCTAACCTAAGCTCTTGATACCATGTTGGATTGTGTAAAACTCCTCGAGTTGGAGTGTTGTGTATTGATCAATATATATAGGTTTACAAAAATCCTAGTCCTAACATAGTTAGGAAACTATACAAAATATTATCATTATCCTAAATCAATGAGAAAAATATTATCCTAATATTATTCTCTATCACTAAGCATGGTACACATGGCCATAGTGCTCTTGCTGAGCCGCCCACATGAATAATTTTAATATTTTCTCCTCAAAATGTAGCTTGTTGAATATATCAATCATATCATTGTAAAGACCATCAACACTAAAGACTAAATTAGCTTCATCTTTTCCTGCAGTCATCGTTGGAGACTCTAGTTAGAGAATAGAAAAATGGTTCATGAAGATTAGGTTAATAATAATGATCGACATATGTACTTCATATAAGCTCCATGAACTTGGAAATCCGTTTCATACCATCTACAAGAAACTAATCTACCTTTTTTTTTTTCCGAGGTGGCGAAACTAATGTACCCAATTCATCCAATCTACAAGAAATATGTATAATTTTTTCATAAACCTTGCATGACTCAAGGCATAATGTTTCATTTGATCCTCAAGAAATTTAGGCAACTAGCTTAGTTATTCATATAATATACACGAAATTCATATAATTGTTTTAATCAATCTATACAAAAGTCTATGTATTTACTTCATAGAGATTGCACGAAAAAGTAGGCTATCGATTTTCATATACTTTGCACAAAACAGGGGAAATATCCAAGAAAAACATCGCAACATTTATAGCTCAATCAAGGTCTTGGGTGGTCAAAATCATCATCCTATTGCAAATTCGATATAGCTTTTTTATTATTTTGGAGTTCTCTTAATTTGATGTTACTTTTTTTTTTCTAAAGGTGCGAGGAGAAGAAAAAAGTTTTTTTAAATGAATGAAGAAATGAGGATTTGGACCATTGAACTTAGCCGCCTATCTCTATCCCTTCTCTTCCTAGAAAAAAACTAGTTTTTCTTTAGACAATTCAATTGGAAGAAGGGGAAGAAATTGAGGATCCTTTTTGCAAGAGTTGAAAATCGAAACCGTGTCATAAGTCTTCTCGATCTGATGACCTAATTCAAGTCATATTGTGTTTCATTTTTCACTAATATCGATTGTGGATACCGTTTAACTTTAAATTAGGATATGTGTTCCTCAACTTATTTAAAATATACTATTAAGTTTCACCAAAAATAAGTTTAATTCAGTAAAAATAAGTTTAGTAAAAAAAATTCAGCAAAATTAAATTAAGTTAAGTTAGCAAAAATAAATTGCAGACAATAAAGTTTAAAGGTTGTGTTGAGTGATTAAGGGAATTAAGTGAACTGAATTTTCCTGAACTGAACTGAAGTGAATTAAATTTGTATGAACTGAACTGAATTTTCATTAATTCAGTCCAAAAGAACTGAATTTTCATTACTAGATTTTTTATGTTAATGTTTCTAATAAACTTAAGTCTCTCTCTAATGGAGAGTTTTTTTACACATATATTGGGTTATATCTACCCATATATTGGGTTTTATCTCTCTCCATGTGAGAGTTTTGAGACTTTGTTTTTGGTTTTTTGTGTAATTCAAGAGGTTGATTTGTTGATCGAAATTTGTGCGGGGTTGCAACAAATGTCAGTACTTCGTTTACAATCACTTGAATTGAATCCATATCTACTTCAAAATTACAAAAGATCGACAGACCCCCTTGTAGAAGGCTGCATCAGACAGCGATGTGAAAAACGAGGGTTTTCAGAAGTGTTAGATCTACTCAACGATCGTGGTTTTGTCATTTTAGAATTGTACTAGGTTTTAGGCCCGTGCATAATGCACGGGAACTATTTAGTATAATAACAATGTTTATATATCAGCTACAATGAAAACGTGTAAACAATTCTTACGTTAACTTGATAAAAAACTTTGTGTTTAAGAGATATACACCTTTATATTAATCATAAAGTTGTCTAACAGATACATGATACGCATATGTTTTGGAAGACTTCTTTTTAGTGCAAAACGAAATTTATTAAGAAGTTACTTCCTCCGTTCTATTTCTATAATATTGCAACAATGAGATTTTTACACTATCCATTAACCATCATAACCTTTCACTATATATTATGATTTTTATGTAAGGAAAAATATTGTCATGTGGGGTCTTGTTAGATTCGTCTCGATATATACTTTCAGAATATCAAATTTGTATAATTTTACTAAAAAGTAATTAAAAATAGTAATAGTTAAAATAGTGCATTGACAAACATGAAAACTCAATTGTTGCAGTAGAAAAAGAACGGAGGTTGTATAACATAGTCAGAAGCAGTTACATCATCATAAGCAAAGCCAACAACACCTTAGGAGGAACTTTGGAATTCCATATTTTCTCCACACTTTCGATACAATTGAACCGCCAATAACTTATGTATGGGAATTCTTTGAAAAATTAATAAAGTGATGACATGATTTAATATAATATACCAATTTTGGTGTAGCCTCACAAAGCCATCATCTAAGGGTTGAGATGACATATATAGGTAAATTAATGATCTCAACCGCTTCAAAAAGGGAGAAAATTTGCACGAACTTGGTCTTATCCCAGTAACCACTGAGGGGTCAATTGTCTTAGAAACCCTCTCCATATTACAGTCTTCATTTTTTACTCGAAATGGGCTTAAAGTGTGAGACTTCCCATGTTCTTTCTCATAAATTAGTACTATTAGGCAATTTTTACTCGTGACTGAGAAATGGCTACATAAAATTAGCCATGACTAAGAACTGGTCTCGGGAGATACAAACCTACCATGTGATAGGGATTGTCCTTGACTTTTAACACATGGCCAAAAAAACTGCCTTGATTAAAACATCATAAGAAATTTTGTTCCAACTGACGGAATGAGTACCATACGGGATATAAATACCTTATTCCTCGTTGCTACCTGAAATTACCACAATTTCGATGATATATTGTATCATACCTTATTCCCCGTTCCATCTGACGTAATGAGTATCATACGGGGTTTCCCACTTTACTTTTTTGCCTAAATACCTTATTCCTCGTTGCTACTTGAAATAATCCTTACTTATTAGTTTCTTCCTAAAAACAATTTTAGAATATATTAAGCCAGCACAGTTTTAATATTAAGACTAATTTAGAAAATGATAATTTTGTATAGTAAACAAATATAAATACACAGTACTTGTATAATGTATGTGTGTTTTATAAGTTCTCCATATGATTTACATTTCAATATTATCTTTTACATCAAAGAAAAAAGAAGCTGTCAAAACAAAGTGCATAGGCAAATTAACAACTTTTCTAATTCAATAACTTTATCTGATCTTTCCACAACAGTTTTACTCTCTTATATATAGACCAACTACAATTGAATATTTATAAACCCCTCTTTTGATATATAAGCTTGATATATAATTAACTCATTTTGTTGATTCACCTTCTCAATTAGTGTCTCGATGCTCATTAAAGAAAGCTATATTTTATAATTTAAGCACATGAGCCATGTTTCACTCTCTCTGCTAATCCTTTATTTTAGAATTTTTATATAGAATGGGCCAAATTCAAAGTGTACATTTTCTTTAAAAATGATATTAATATCAAGCGTAAGTTCATAAGTGGATGTATTTATATCTTTTGTTTCATTTGAATGTAAGAGCGTGGGAAAATTTTGAGTGATCCTAAGGTTAACCCTCTTAGACACACAATAAAATAATAATATTAATATATATACAATAAATTAGAGAGAGAACTATCATAAAATTAATGTCTGAATGTACTCTTGGCCAAGGAAATTTCAATAATTAGAGGGTTGGCAACCCGTTGGATCACCTAATCATCTAAATTTTTTCGAACTTATATCATCATAGTTTTGTCAAAATAAGTTGAAGTAAACCGACCCTTATTGTTGGTTTTCACTTTTTTTACCTAATTTAATTTCTTGTTTCATATATTGTCTCTTGTCTTACTTCTCTCACTTTAAGGGTCTGTTCTCCCCAGCTTATTTTCAGTTCAGTTCAATTCAATTCAATTCCTAAATTATTATCATTACTATTAGTTATAATTTAATTCAATTCAGTTCAGTTCAATTCAGTTGTTTTATGCCGAAGAGAACATGCCCTAACTCTATTTTTTTTTTGAATTTTAGTATGTATTGGTCATGGATATGATTTGTTATGATGATTCATATTAGCCCACCTTAGACCACTTTGGGACTAAAGATTGAGTTGTTATTGTTTTTGTTATATGTAACCTCTGATCATAGTCATGGTGTGATATATTTTTTTTTAACAAAACATCTTTTTATTTTTTATTTGGTAATAAAATAAATTTGCATGACTATTATTATTGCATTTGCATTTCCTCCTGAACGGGCTAGCATCTCATGCTCATGGTGTGGTATTCATTACCAAAAGTGAATTAAGAAAAAAGAAAATTAATTAGCTGGCTAACATATTATCAAGATATCATATACTACTTCACATTTGCAATTTTTTCATTCAACCCATCACCCATGAGTTGTTCTATACTTCTGTCATAAAGTATGATATATAATAGGATGATTATGTCATATATGAACACTGTGGAAAAGGTAAAAGAGTAAACAGAGGAAGGAATGAAGAAGGAAAAAGAAAACACCACACTCAAACTCAAACCCCCTGCATAAACCATTTTTTCTTTTTTCTCTCGCTCTCCTCCAAATCCTTCGATCTCCCCATGAAAGAGAATACTTGAATACTTCCATCTCTTCTTCCTCTCTCTACCTCATTTCTAGAGAAGTGAGAAAATTGTTAGTCACTTCAAATTTTTCTTATTGGCAAAATTTTAATTGTTAGGGTTTTTCGTTTCTCTCTCATCTAATGGCGGTTTTGGGGTTGGAGTTTTTCTCTCTCCTCTCTATTGGTTGGTTCCCAGTTGATGCTGCCGTTTTGTTGTGCAGGCTGTACGAATTGTTGTTTTGTAGGAATTTTTCTCTCTTTTTTTTTTCTTACTCCAATTGATCGAATTGTTGCTCATTTTTGGATGAATTACAGCAAAATTGAGCTGACTCACTCGCTCTCAACTCACTGAATGCTCATATCCATGGCCGATTCATTTATTTTGCTTCTGGTTCAATTTTTCTCCGACCTTTGATTATTCACCTTTTTTATCATAATTTTCTCTGTTTGAGGATTCTCAATTTGGTGAGATGTTCTGAAATTGTGAGTATGTAATATTTGATGGGTTTAACATACTGTTTGTGAATACTTATAGTTATAGAGTTGGTATTAGTTCTTTCTTTGCCTAAATTATAGCAATTATAAAACAATCAATTTCCTAATTAGTGGATATTTGATTGGGTTTGATTACTTATTGTTTTTAATGGAGGGAAGGAAGAAGAATTTGAAAAAAATAAAAATGGAGAATCATGATTTGCAAAAATTAGGAACGGGATTTACGGCAATAATCACGGCAAATCACAATGTGAGAGTGTTAGACAATTTGATTATTACAATTTGGGCGTGGTTTAAGGCAATGAAAGCAAGACAAATCTCCATAAACAGGTGATTAGAAGAACACTTATGCCACGTGGCATAAGCAAAGAAAAGGCCGAAAATTGAGGATGAAGGAGAGTAGAGGAAGGAGGATGTCTTGACACGTAGGACTGAAATTTTGTTGCTTTAAATGTACATTTGGAGTTGCTTCAGGTAAATTATAACCTAATATTTGTTCTTTTTTTTCTTCAAAAAACTACATAACGTAGAAAATTATATTGCAAAGTGATTATTTGAAGTAATAAAGGAAATACTTACCTAGTTTATTGATCAAACAATCTTATTGAGGAATAATAGTTTTTTTTGAAAAAAAATTAAGTTAATTACATTATAACATATTACTACCTAATTTCAAATATCAGTCACATCATCATAAGCTAATAAATAATTTTAGAAAAAATGGATAAAATCTTATATCAATTAACCTAATATAAAATAATTTTTTTTTCTTATTTATAATGACATCTTTAATTTATTGTATTGCATATTCAACAAATCAAATTTAAAAATTACAAAAATTAGAAAGATAATTACATAATTAGATATTAATAATGTTTAATTGTTTGTTATATAACCTTTTTTTTAAACATCATCATAATTATATTTAAAAATCAATATAATTATTTTTATCATTAGTTTATCATCATTATATCATGAGATAATTCCTAATTATGTTAATGTACAGTAAAAATTCTAAATAACGCAATTAAATCATTATTCATAAACAATGGTTAATGATAGATTGAATTTCATAACAAAAAAAAAATCAACTCTGTTAATGATATATTGAATTTCATAACAATGGTGGTGATGGGGTCTCTCACTCGGCTCAAATCTCACTCGGCTTAAAAGGTTGCCCTGAGTTGAGGCTCATCCGTTACGTTAAATGATTAATGAGAATGAATTCCTCTGTTTTCTAACCACCATCACCACCTGCGTTGGTGTCGTTCATCACAGCAGCGCCGATGACCCAGCCACCAGACACCCCGCAGACCACCAATCGTTTGGAGTTCGCTCTCTTTCTTCACGAATCTGCAGATTTCAATTTGATCATCTTTCGCAATTTTGCTGCCATGGCTTCCGTGATTCTCATAATTCCATTCTCCGTAATGCCTAGTCTTTGCTTGCTTGTAAAAGTTATTTTATTTTGAGTTTTTCTTGATTAGATTATTACGATGTGAAATTCAGATTCTTTCTCAACCAACATTTCATAACAGCTTTCGCCGCCATGCTTCTGCTCATGTCTTTCTCTGCTAATGTCTTCTTCATTCATCTTTTCCATTGCATTTTTCTCTCTCCTCTAAATTGGCATTTAGCTTGGAAGTCATTACATAACCGATTTTTTTAAAATGTGTCAGCTATTTCCTTTCATGCTAATATTCAATTTGCTTCAATAAGGGATTATGTTTTGGAAGTAATTAATTTCTTTCCTCAAATGTGAATTGCAAGATTTAAGGTTGTCATACCCGCCTAATCAACACAGTTTGCAATCTTTTAATCAAATCTAGTGACACGTGGCAAGTTAATAAAAGGCTTTGAAAAATCTTGGTGCAATGAGAGGCGAGAAAGAATATGGAGCTGCCACGTAGGATGAATTTTTCTTGATTTAATATTATATATGATTTATTTCATTTTGATATGTATTTGTTTAGTTTTGACTTCTACGTATGACTTTGAATCAATGAATTAATTTTAATTTAAAAAAAAACTGAGCCTATAAATTCAAAATTGTTTTAAGAGTTTTTTGCGGGGATATACCAAGGTAATAGGGCATTTTGTGGGGATATACCTCACTAAATTTTTTTTGTGGGGATATACCAACCTAAATTTAAGTTTTGTTAAAAGGTACCAAAAACACTATTTCCGGCGAGAAAGTCAAATTTCCGGCCTTTGACTTGCTCAATTACTCTCTTTGTATAGTGCGTGATACTCAGTTGCTTCTATGACAATTCATTTCCCTCCAACTTCCTCACTGTCACCTTTCTCTTCTTTCTCTCTCTTCAGTTTCACTCTTTTCATCTTCTCTCTACTGTAAAAATCAATTTTTACAGCAAAATTGGATGCACTTTACCAGAATTACCTCGAAGAACTTCTTAAGGTTAGTTAATTATTTCTTATTTTTGAGTCTTAATCTTTTACTTTGCAAAGCATGTGATGAATGAATTGGAGATTGAAAAGTATTTAATTACTGTTAGGGTTTGAATTTGAACGATTCTGATTCTAATTATGCAGATGGGTTCAAAAAGTTGTGCAAAGTATCCAAAATACGATTTGAAAGTAGAAATACATCTTAGAATTTACCATGGGGGGTGTTTTGTTAGAAAAGAAGGGAAATTGGAGTATGTGGGTGGGGAGACTTACCATGAACAAAGACTTAAACAGCTCTGCTACTTTGCCATTGCTAATATAGTGACGAAAAAACTAGGATATCCATATGCTGGTAACTTATACTACAAGAGAAAAGGGCTTAGTATGTTGAATGGGAGGAGATTATTCCACTATGATTTTGATTATGATGAAGTTTTGAATTCAAGGGATGATTATAACTTCCTAAATTTGTACATTGATCACTATGAGGAGGATGCGCGTGGTTGAAGAGGGTTTTGTGGCTCACTCGCGTGTTCCTACTAAGTCAAAGGCCGGAAATTTGACTTTCTCGCCGAAAATAGTGTTTTTGGTACCTTTTAACAAAACTTAAATTTAGGTTGGTATATCCCCACAAAAAAAATTTAGTGAGGTATATCCCCACAAAATGCCCTATTACCTTGGTATATCCCCGCAAAAAACTCTTGTTTTAATTACTCCTAAAATATCAGTGGAGAAATATACACAATATGACGATTGACGATGAGAAATCGATATATGTTGGAGGAATTCCCTACGAATGCACTGAATCCCAACTTCGTCGTGTTTTTGATTTATATGGTTCCGTCGTCGCTGTCAAGGTTTCTCTTTCCTCATTTCATTCAATGCACTCTTAATTTTTATAATCTAGGGTTCCATATTTTTTCATCAGTAGCTCAATTTTATTGTTGAATTCGTTTGGATTTGATTAATTTTGTATAATAATTGTCATGCTAAATGTTCAGATTCTTATATTGAATTGCAAAATTACTGAGAGTGTTGCGATGTTAGAGCATATATGATTTTCGTCTGAAGAATTAGTCTATGCCGAATTTAGTAATATTCAAATTGGGCAGTATTACCTAAATAATCATGTCAATGTAAATAGCTAAATAAGTATGTGGTTATGGAGTTTTACTCCTATGTTTTTTTAATTAATGATTATTACATCAAGGCCAATGTTACTCCTTCAGTAAAATGAGAGGTTGTTTGCAATTGACTTTGATCGGTTCGATTCGCAGTGACGCTCTATTACAAAGGAGTAAAGTTTAGAAGTTTAATGAGTTAGTTGAATTTAGTTTATCATATTTAAGAAGTAAATTTGTTGATTCTATTGGAAAACGACATCAGTGAATAAGGATTAAAATGGACTAAAACAAATGATTTGCTAACTTTTCATTAACTCATGTTACTATTACATGGGGTAGATAGTAGACTGTTTGACGGTACATGTTAATATCCGAGTGTCTAACACGCCAAGGTATAGAGATATTAGGGCACTCTTCTAAGAGTTGGACACGATTGTGGAGAATACATAATTCATGAAATACATTCTTGACTGTATAGTAAGTTTACATGTTCCTTCCATGTTACAAACTACATATATATATATATGTCGGACTTGTTTGCTTGTTCTTGTCAATTTTCTTTTTTATCTCTAGCTCAGATGTATATATTGCATAATTGTCTCCTCGTTCCATGTCTTTTTTGTATTATTATCTCTACATCTATGTTGTTAAAGATAATCAAGTCATTCTTGTAAAGTTGAAGTCTCAAATAAGATTTCATAACCAAGTTTGAAGGATGTATTGGATGACATGGGTACTTAAGATAGAATGAAGATTCGAACTAACACATTTTTATATGTTTCTGATATGGTAATAGTGAGTGAATCCCTTATATAGGGTAAGACTACATACATCTAATCCCTTGAAGTCTGAAGGGAACCTAACTGACGCAATGGGTAATAATGATGGTTTTATTACTAAGGATTGAGGATGGTGTGGGTTTGATGGTAACGCGAAAGAGTGGAGAAAGAGGCGTTTTTATACTGAGAATAATATGCTTTCACATTTTTTAAGATGCTCTATTGAATTTTTGAATATACTAGCTTTAGATTGCCAATATGTATTGCCTCAAACCAAATGATCAACTAGGGTTGCTTTCATGCTATTAAGGGGGGTAGCTGCTTATGTCTCTGGGACATTGGATGAAGAAGTGAGCTTTTTTTTGGTTGTGCCATCATCTTTGTTCCTATGTATCCCCAATGCCCCTTATAATTTTGCTTCTTTTACTTTGCATAGTCGTTAGTTCTTTGTTTTACTCGGAAATAAATGGGTTTCCATTTAGTTGTAGGAAGGATTAAGGATTATTTAGAATGTCTACCTTGTTCCATTGTTGTTGAGAAAAAGCATATTTCTGTTGCATGGCTCTAAATGAGGGTTTCTATGATTTTTATATGATGATATTCGATTAAGTTCATTTAAGTGGTGCTCAACATGCTTGCCTTTTTTGTTAGTTTAGGCATCATCTCTGTGTCATATACTTTAGTGTAAGGGATTACTAGAATAATTTTTTTGATCACTGTCAAATGTTTGTATGTCTGACAAATAGATAGTTAATGATCGTGGTGTGGGAGGAAAATGTTATGGCTTTGTTACTTTCAAAAATCCTCGATCTGCAATTGAGGCCATCAGTGAGATGGATGGGCGGGTATGTATCCTACCTCCACGTTATGTGTACTATAATTTAATTTAGTAAATCTCAAGGAGTAACTTTCCATACTTACGAGTGTCACAGAATTCGCCCAAGTTCCTTGTGAATTTGCAAATTGGAACGGGGGGGGTTTGGAATAGAATTCACAATTCACAGGGAAGGGGGCCGTTCTCTGAAAGCAATACCCTGAAAGCCCAATTCCATCCCTGAACCCGTTCCGCGTTCTGTAGCGAGCTGCGAATTGTGTGACAGTGGTACTTACTCCCCGTCTTTTGATTTCCTTTCCATTGTTGTAATGTGCGTTCCTACAGACTATTGGTGGTCGAGTTGTGCGGGTAAATGAAGTGAAAACAAGAGGTGCAGATGGGAGATTTAACTATGGTCATGAAAGCTTACGACGCAATCAAAGGGACATCGATGGGGACAAGGGCAGAAGTAGAGAAAGGGAGAATGACTATGATAAGGACAGGCAACGTGTTAATCCTCGAGAGCATGACGGAAAGAGCGAAAGAAGGCATGATCACACTCGTGATCGTGAACACTCTCGTGAACGTAATCACTGTCGTGGTTCTGAACATTCTCGTGATCTTGATCACTCTAGAGATCACTTGCAAGGAAAAGAACGAGATCAAAGCAGGGATTTAATGCAGTGGGAACTAGAACGGGAGCGGGCACATAGCAGAAATCGTGATCGGGAATTGGAAAGAGATGACAGTTTGAATGATACTAAAGATAGGGAGCTTGATAGAGTTGATGATCATGATAGAAGGGTTGACAAGAACAGAGATCACCGTACAAAAAGAAAGCACAGGTAAGAGGTCATACATAATGAACTTTCTATCTGCTGCTGTTGCTGTACATTGCAAGTGTGAAGTGGCAGTGTCAAAAAAAAATTCTTATTAATTTAAACCTTTCCCACTTGAATATAGTTTTGAGATTAGTGAAAATCTAGCACTGAATACACATATTCAGGAAAAAGTATAAAATTCCTAAAAGGACTTTAAAACCGATTTCTCTCTAGGACAAATAAAAACTGATTTGCATCTACCGTTTTTGCAGCATTACGATTGTTTCATGTTTGTGGCCATAATTGCCTTTTCTAAACTTGGTTTGGCCTTTAGAATAGATGATTCCTAGAACCCAGTATCTATAAGAGAGATCTTTGTTTAGAAATCTAATCCCCCTCACTCTACCACATATGTAGTTTTTGCACCCTCCTCCCCCAACTTATGGCTGATTCGATTAGGCGCTCTTATGCCTTGGTGCATCACTTTCTTATCTTGTTAGACCCTCCTTGTTCAGTTTCTTTACGTGCTAACTGATATTGACAATTTTGAACTCTCGTCATCATGTCTAATCTATGTACTCTACCTCAATTGTCAGTTCTTTTTATGAAAATTTTGTTTCTCCATCCATTTTTAAGATGTTAGTCTATTTAGGAAGCTATAAGCCTATGCGTATCTTGCCACATCTTCCTCTCGCTTCACCACGTCTTTCATGTCCTCTTCCAGACTTCCATGATCTGCAATAATTGGGTACATTGAAGAATTTAGTGGTTGATATTTTCCCCACTCGGGTCTTAAGCTTTGGGACTTTGTTAATAAACAACCATCGAAGATGTGCATTGAAGAATATAGAATGAGATTGAATGTTATTGTGGCTGTTGCGGTAATCGGTATTGGTGGTTGCCAGAGGGGGAGAAGTGGCGGCAGTTGGGGAAGGAAAGGGGTCAGGGGGTGTTGCTGCAATGGTGGTGGTAATGTTGGTTATGCTACAATGGTGGTGGTGGTTTCAGAGTGATGGTGAAATTTCTGGTGCTGTTTTGGTGCTAATGTTAATGTGGAGTATGGATGCTAGATTTGTTTGTTTGTTTTTGTTTTCCCATTGATTCCGGAATTTGGGTATATTGATTGGTAGTTGTTGTAGATTCTAGAGGTGGGGCCTTGGGGATTTACAGTTTTACCGTTCCTCATTGATATGACAAAACCTTATGCTGGAAATTTAAGGGGTCAGCCCCACTGTTATCATTTCCTAGAATTTTTTAACCTAACATAATACATGGGTTCTGAGTGTTTTTAAACCTGTACTAGCCTTATTCCTATGGGGCCCTTAATTTGTGGTAAAAAATGTGGTATTTTGTGTTTATATGATGTGGTTGGAATTAAGTAGACTAGATGTTGAAATAGAATAACCTAAAGCATGTTTTGAGCCTTTGTTGACAATCTCTGTCTCGGTCTTTCTCTCTTCTTTTTTTTTTTTTTTTTTTTTTTTGTTTTCCTGCCAAACAGTTTTAGTAGTTGTGAGCGACAAAGTAGGGAACTTTCATCAGAATCGAGTGATTATCATGACCAGGTAAGCTTACTTCTAGGGCATACTGTTCATCAATATATTATATTACATTTGGTGAGAAGATGCCATCTTATTATCAACATTGCGTCTTTCTTTTTTATACTATTAGGTGGAAGAGCAGCTAGATTTGTTGATTAAAAGACGTGAAGAACTTCAGAAGGAGGTCTGTGTTCTGATTATACTCTTATGATTGTGCCATCAAGGCAACATCAACTTGACTTAGTATCTTCTAAGGCAACATTATATATGTTGGCATTTGATGGAGTGAGTGGTCTTAGAAATTTATATAGGCTGATTGATAAATGTCTAGATTTTTTCCTTGCCGCCCAGAGCTTACCCTATCAAGGAAGCTAGGTGATATATATTTTGGTGGGATGGGGTGGGGACGTGGGGTGAGGTGGGTGTATCCGTGTATGTAGGATTGTTTGGTATTGGAGGTCATGAAGTCATATACATTTTCTGAACTGTTGCTGGTTTCTATCTTTTATTGGGGAGAGTGAGAGGCTGAGAGCGATGGGGGAATTACAAGATCTAATTAACCTGAATGAGTTAAACATATGTAGGGAAAATATGTGACAATCGGAAGACTTCAGTTTAATCTTTTATTTGAGCTTGTGGATCTGTTTAGGTTGACTTATTGCACATTGCACTTCACTTATGTTGGATTAGTCATTACAGCGTATTTCTAACAACCCGGACTAGCTTTAGTTTCTTTTGTTAAGCACTTCTGTACATCCAAATCTCTTCGAGTCAAGTGTTTGGTGGACTAGTTGTCAGCATTTTCTTCAAATTTGGGGCCTAGCTCTTCTATTACTACTCGTGAACTCCCTGCTGTACTGGCTTGTGTTCCCTTGGCTGCCTCTCTTGGCACAGGCTGTTCAGCATGTCCTAGTGGTATTATATAGTGATGATTGACTTTACTTTTCAATTTCAATGTTCACTTGCACTGTTTTGAGTCTGAAACGATGCATTGCTTGTCTTCTTGGACATGCTCTATGAGCTCACTAGAATGTAGGTTTTTATCAGGTCAGAGATAGGGAGCTTGGCATTTCTGTTGGTGCCATCCTTGGCAGTTGGCGAGAAAACATTATAGACATATAGATTTCTATGATGAGCTCAACAAGAACATAAATTTATTGTAGAATTAACGCATAGAAGAATCTTTCTTTGTGATTTTTTTTCTGGAATATAAACAGTGTGATTATGTGAATGTGAATCGTGAAAGCATGGTTGAGTAACGCTGTTACTCTTTAAAAGTTAAAGCTAGCTAGCAGTGTCTTAAAAGTTTGCAACAGGGTATTGTACTTATGGCAGCTAAGGATTTTAGTTATGTTTTGGGGGGTAGGGGGTAAAACTGTGAACTGTGAAAGCATGGTGGAGAAACGCTTTTGGCCTTTTAATGTCGAAGCTAGCTAGTAATGTTTTGAAAAATTGCAACAGGGTATAGTACGTCTTATGCAGCTAAGCAATGTAGTTATGTTGTTTTCTGGACTTTCTGTCAACTCTTCCTATAGATGTAACTTTGATCCTCATATGCTAGGTAAAAATGATTTATATTAAATATAAGTTGAGAAATTGTTTTGGTAAAACTTTGAAAACTCATTACTGAATAAAAATCTTGGACTTTTTTTTACCATAGTTTATACATGAAAAACTAAAAAAACTGCTGTTACTTCTCTGTTGGCATGTTTTAATGGTATTGCATGTTTTTTAATCAGCAATGAGAAAGTCCCAAAAGTTCAATTAGAAGTGGTTTAAAACTCTATGCTAGTCGGACTTGGATACTCCCATCGGACATGGGTGTCCAAGTGTCCAATATTCCGATTCAGCTAATTTATGAGAAAATTCCATGATATTAGGCCGATATGAAGTTTTGAAGTGTCCATACTCTATATCCATGTCGGAATGTCTAGGACCCAACACGGGTACTTGAGATAAAATAAATAGTCCGAATGACACAAGTTTGAGCAATTCTGAGGGTCGTACTGAAGCAGAAGCTGAGGGTACGAGACATGTTAATAAATAAGTTCCCCTTACCTGGGATACTGCCCTCATATGGAGTTATGGACTGATGGACCATGTCAATATTCTGAAGATATTAAAACAAATTAAGATATAGGTTGAGCCCACTGTTTGTCAGACTGTCTTCTTGTCTGCTCTATATTTGTAATACTCTAGCTCTGCATTTGGTTGCCTTTGTACTGTCATGCTCATCATTTTGATTTGTTAGAGATTTATCCCATTTATCAGTCAAAAAACAGCTATTCTTATGGATCACATTGTTGAAATTATTCTAATGATCATCTGTAAATCTTTTGGTTTGCTGTTCAATCTTCACTGCTAGTGGAAGCTTGTAACAACTTCTGCCTGCAAAATCTGAATCATGTGTGTCTTTCTATGTTTCGATCATTGAAGTCTTATGCCAAAACTCAGAAGAGATTATATTCTTTTGTTGGCAGAAATCTGACATGGAGCAGAGGTTAGAAGAGAAGAAACAACTAATAGCTGATTTGCAGAAAAGATCCCTGGTATTAGCAACTCTTCACTTTGTTGCTTATGTTTCGTAACTGGACATCCTTTGGCATCTTAACATGAAAATTGATGGTTATAACTTATAACAGATACTGGAAGACTCATTAACCTCAGCCAAAAAACATTCTTCATTGCGTCAAATGCAGTTGACCGAGGTATATGCCTGGCTGGAAGTATACCACATTTTCGAGTATTTAAATGAGCATGTTAAGATAACAGGCTTACATCATCATCATGACATGGTATTACTTGCAGTTGCGTAAATGTTTCCTGCAAGTGAAGGAGTGTGGTGAAAGACTGAAAAGCTCTGAAGTTGAACTTCAGGTCAGTTTCCCAAGTAGCCATAAAGCTAACCCACAGTATCTAGCAAATAAATATTTGTCCCTGCATCTTACTAAAACATACTCCCTCCGTCCCTAAATAGAGTGCCCATTTCTTTTGGGCACAAGTATTAAGAAATCATGTGTATGACCTTAGTTGTATTAAATCATAATTAAATATAGAAGTTGGTACACTTTTTATGAATTGTTTATTAAGGAGAGAGAATGTGGGCCATATGTGAAAGTGGGTGATATTATAAAAGTTGAAAGCAAAATAATATTTTAATTGGTGGACCCATACCAAATAAGGAAATGGGAAATCTATTTGGGACAAACATAAATGGAAAAATGGGCACTCTATGTAGGGACGGAGGGAGTACTACTCTATAAAAGATGCTAATAATGAGAAAGTATACTCTGAAATAATATTCGACTCTTCTGCTATAACTTTCATTCTTCTGAGTCTTGTGACATTGCATTATTTGACTCTCACCACACTTCCCCCTCCCCCCTTCAAAAAAAGAAAACAATTCCATCTCGCGCTCTCTAAGCTTTTGTGACAGTCAGGGGAATGGAATCATAAAGAGAAAGTTGTGGATAATGCATGAAGGCATTATCTTTCCTGGTTGTCACAGTGTATGTACAAAATGATCCATGATGGTCTTGTTAGCAACCTGGGAACTAGAAACGTGCGAGTTTGATCTAGCAGACATTGGAACATTGTGGCATCTCTTGCTCTGGTTATTGGGATCTATGGAGTGCTTTACCGAACTAAGGATCAAATCAACCAATCAATGCTAGAATGCTTTTACCATATGTGCCTTGTTATTTGCAGGACCTCGTCTATTCAGTAAGCACGGAAATTGATGCTGGTGGTGATCTTGGAGCAAAGGACGTTTACCTCACAAATGGCGAACGTTGAGAAGCAGCCTCTTTGACATTTAGAAATACAGTTTCATGTAATGTATATGCATTAAGAGTTTAGGACTTATTTTCTTTTGTTTGTTACCGTTGAATCTGAGCTGCTATTAGACTGCAGCGCTCCAGGCAATGCAACTTGTAGATTGTTGGCATTGTCGATGTGCTAAATATATAATATATATGTTCTCCCTCTGTTTTTTTAGAACATATTTTATCTTTTCCAACTGTTATATTTGAGAAGTTAGTTAATTACATTGGATTTTTCTCGTCTCGGAGATCTCTCAGCCGAGGTACTTACGCCAGTGGCGGAGCCAGCTAGGGGCCCGTGCACCCCCAAATTTGGGAAAAGGTCTGTAAAAATCTAGTGCATCTCACGCACCGTAATGCGCTAAGCGCAAGAAATAATCTAGCCGCGAAGATTACCTGCGTCCCGCGCATTCTTACCGCGTGCCGCGCACATCTTGAATTCTCGTTCAAAGAACAGGTGGTTGAGTTCTGACTTCTGAGTTATGATTATTCTGTTTGGTCTATTTAGTTGATTCACAGGAAAACTATTTTGGTTGGTTGAAGGCGTAAGGTGTTTGGTCTTGTTTGTAATTTCTAAAGCCTTAAACTTTTGTTGAATATTATGACACATAGCTATAGCCAATTCTGACTTCCCCTATACCCCTATTCCCCACTATTAAGTAATAATACAATACTGTTGTGAAAAAATATGGAGGGAGAGAAGCTATAGATAGAAATATATCAGAGAGTGTATTGAATTCGTATTGTGTAAAACTGATTTCTTCCATCGACGGTATTTATAAGCAAAATGTTTACTGTGTGCTATTGCAAATTCAACAATTTCAGCGCGGCGAAAGAAAACTTTTCCTAACATGCATTAAATGCATGTCAGGACATTCACCATACTTAAACAGTGGAATTTGCCATTCCACTGTTTCTCAACACTCCCCCTTGAATGTCCACTGATAACTCATAATAGACGTTGTCTCATTAAGAACCTTATTAGGAAAAACCCTGTGGGAAAAATCCATAACTAGGGAAAAGAGTACAACTATTATGTATCCTTATATGCTTAAAATTAACTGCCTCATTAAAAACCTTGTCAGGAAAAACTCGGTGGGATAAAAACCTGATCGAAGGGAAAAAGAGTGCAGTGCATATAATACTCCCCCTGAATCTAGCATATATCACGAAGATGACGCATTCCAATTTTTCGGACTAATTCTTCAAATTTCTTCGCCGGAAGGGATTTGGTGAATAAATCTGCAAGATTCTCACATGATTGGATTTGTTGGATGTTTATCGTCCCTTCCTTTTGGAGGTCATGAGTGAAGAAGAGCTTTGGTGATAAATGTTTAGTTCTGTCTCCTTTGATGTACCCTTCGCTTACTTGGGTGATACATGCAGTATTGTCTTCGTAGATGATAGTTGGATTTGTTGTTATTGTTTCCATTCCACATTCTTCTTGGATATTCTTGATCATTGACCTTAGCCATACACATTCCCTTCCAGCTTCATAAAGAGCAATTAATTCTGCATGATTTGATGATGTGGCCGTCAAAGTCTGCTTCGTGGATTTCCAAGATATTGCAGTACCTCCATAAGTGAATAGATACCCGGATTGAGACTTAACCTTTTGTGGGTCTGATAGGTACCCATCATCTGCATATCCAATGAGTGACGCATTTGGTTTTAACTGGTAAAATAATCCAAGATCTTGTGTTCCTCGAAGATAGCGTAACAAGTGTCTGATTCCATTCCAATGTCTCTTCGTTGGTGCATTGCTGTATCTAGCTAACAAGTTTACTGAAAAAGCTATGTCAGGTCGAGTATTGTTAGCCAAGTACATTAAGGCACCAATTGCACTTAAATATGGTACTTCAGGACCAAGAATTTCTTCATTTTCTTCTCGTGGTCTGAATGGATCATCTTTCACATTCAGAGAACGCACTATCATTGGAGAACTTATTGGGTGGGCTTTGTCCATGAAAGAACGTCTCAAAAATTTTCTGTATAGTTTGATTGATGGACATAAATCCCATTTCTCAAATGTTCTATTTGCAACCCAAGGCAAAATTTTGTCCTCCCGGGATCTTTCATCTCAAATTCTTTCATCAAGTACTTTGCAGTTACTTTGAGTTCTCTAGGAGTTCCAATAATATTCAAATCATCGACATAAACAGCAATGATGGCGAATCCTGATTTGGATCGCTTTATGAAAACACAAGGACTGATTTGATTATTTCTGAATTCTTCTTTCAATAGGTATTCACTAAGACGATTATACCACATTCTTCCAGATTGTTTTAACCCATAGAGTGACTTTTTCAATTTTATTGAAAACATCTCTTTGGGCATGTGATTTTCTGGTATTTTTAGTCCATCAGGGACTTTCATATAAATATTTGTGTCAAGTGACCCATATAAGTATGCAGTCACTACATCCATCAACCTCATTTGCAATCCTTTCGAAACTGATAAGTGTTTCGGGTGTGAAACGGTGGCCGTCAAGGGATGACGGTCAAGGTGTAATGGACAAGGTTTGGCGACGTCAGGTATGCCAGTGTATTGTAGTTTGGATTGTCGGGAGACCTGCACAATGAACAAAGGTAACTGACCTCGGGGGGTTGCCGAGGAAACCCACTCCGATGCCTAAGTCAGACAAGGTACGTTGGGTAGGTACAAGTCAAGTGGGTAGGTGAACAGTAAAAATCGTACCTGGGAGTCAGTGCAGGTGGCTATTTATAGTACTTTATCAGTAGGTCGGTTTCCTTTAGAGGAATCCAGGTCTTACACGTGTACTGGCACATCAGATCCGTACACGTATGCGTCACGCTTTGGGCATGCTGTCAGACCGACAAACTTTCAGCTATCTGTCAGACCGGCAAGCATGGATTTTATCATTTGTGTTGACCGCGCCTTCCCGGTCAACTTCTGTGTCAGGCCGGCAAATACTTGCCGGCTCGATTTTGTCAACCGCCAAACATGAGGGAGTTTATATACTCCCATACAACTAGCCCCCCAGAGTAATGGCGGTATGCCGCTATTACTTTGGCGAGACTATTCCAACTATTTCATTTCGAAAAGTGGCGCTGCAACTTCACGTGGGCCATGCCACGTGTTCTAATCTATGCGCGGCAGTTGGGTTATGCGTGATCTGGGCCGCTTATTTTTTTTCTTTAATTAGCACGGTTATTTCTCTCTCTTCTTCATTTCCCTTCTTCTCCAAACGACCCTTCTTCGTCTCTGGTAATCTTCTCTTTTCCTCCCTTACCATTTTCGCTGTTGCTCCCGAAATTCTGGTTTCATTTATCTTTCTTTTTCTTTTGCCTTTTGCGTCTTTGTGAACATTTTCTGACTGGGTTTGTTTTGGTGAGTTCCAGTTTGTGTTTTCGTGGGGGCTCAAAAGGAATTTCGCACACTTCCGGGTTGGGGTTCTTTCTCTTTCAAGGTAAAGCTTCAAACTTTCTCCTAGTTTCCGCTTTCTTAGGTTTTCTTTTTGCTTTTCTTCCCAAAATTTCTTCTTGGGTGTTAGTATGTCTAGTATGTCTGAAGATAGTCAAAATGAGCCCGAAGATTATACCCGGGCCCTTTTTGGGTCAGACCCAGAAATTCCGGAAGTTTCTTCCAAGGAAACTCCCACTTCCTTAGAAAGTGGTGGTGGTCCTTCTACTCATGAGGATGGTGGTAGCCGGCCTGCTTCCATCGCTCTTTCGGAACCGCGTAGTCTGTCGGTAACGCGTGAGGAAGTGAGACAGGGTTTGTCGGACCTTAGGGCAGAGGACGTGAAAGGGAAACGTCCGGCAGAGACGGTCCTTTCTTCTGAGGTACTAAAAAAGTTGCGTCATGAGACCATCGGTGCCTTGATTCCTACCCCGCCAGATGCTCCTACTGGCGCGGTGGAAATTGAACCCCTTAGTCTTGAATATTGGCTAGAGACTGATGAACAAGCCATATATGAGTATGGCACTAATTTAGGGAGGGCTGGACTTACCGTAGCGGTTCCTCCTTCAAGTAAAGATGATGCCGACATCTCCCATGAACCGACTAACTGGGACGATGCTCTAAGTAGAGGCAAACTATGTCGGGAGGAGCGGTATCAGTGGAGGAAACTTGGCGGCCGATCTAGGGCCGCTACTAACCCGGTGTTGAGGAAGACAAAGTCCCCTGACTATGTCGACCTTTGTTCGTCTCATTCTGAGAGGACGCCTTTGGAAAAGGCTAAGGACAAATCAAACATCCGAGTTGTCGAGAGTTCAAGTAAGCCCCCTGGTGCTACCTGTTCGACCGTCAGAGATGATGACGGTGAGGATGGTGATGACGAAAGACAAAGTGGAAGTGAGGACGAGGATGATGGGGATGACGTTGGTTTGGAGGATGAGTACTTGCCGGTGGGCAAGTGTGATGGTCCCATGAAAATGAAACCCGAAGTTGTCTGGCTAAGAGATGCCAAAAAATATGATTATTGCTCAGCGGCCGCCAAGCTGTATAAGTTGCCGGCGGAGTACGAGTTAATTTTGCCGGGACCTGACGATGTCGTGATTCGTCCCCCTGAAGGGTGTGTAGGAGTGTATAGCTATCACTTGGAGTTTGGGCTACGTTTTCCTATGGACCGACATTTTGTAGATTTACTTGTCGGTTTGAACGTTTGTCTTGCCCAGCTTACTCCCCTAGCCATTCGTCACCTCATCTGTTATATATGGACTTGTCGGTTTTATAACTTTCCTTTGACGTTTAACTTGTTTAAGCATCTCCACAATTTAAAACGCGATGGGTCGAATCATGGCACTAAGGTGGACGACGTTGAAGCCGGCAAGAACAAAGGGTGGTATTCCTTGTACACTACCCGGGGTAAATTGACCGTCTTCCCTCGCATGACCTCGTTAAAAGGCTGGCGGCAAAGGTGGTTTTGGCTGCGGGTTCCTGAGTCGTACCCTTTACGCCGTTGGTTTACCAAACCCCGCCGTAAATTGGAACATATTGACATTGCCCCTTTGACCGAGAAAGAAAAGAAAGCTTTTTCCCATTTTGATACCGTACCTCCCCCTGGCGGCAAGAAAGGTAGGCCTTTGCCGAAGGTTTGGCTGCCGCACCCTAGATATGTTTTGGGGAATATTCCCCTATCTGCTACCGGGATGTGCCGAACCCATCCATCCGGTAAGGATGGTAAGGACCGACGCTATTTGTTTGCTTTTTGGTTGTGGGCAGTTATATTTATTTATTTTATTTTATTTTAATCACTCATTGTGTCTATCTTTTCAGCTTTAAAAGCTTTGGATCGTGAGTGCCTGGGCGTGAACCAACGTTGGGTCCCTACTACTACTATGCCTGAAATGCCGCCACCTGGGAAAGAGGCTGAATCCATTGCCGCTTTTGCCAAGGCGCAACATGCCGGCCAATCTAGCTCTAAAAAGGATAGCAAATCTACCTCTCGCCGTCAAGCACCTAGGAAGGACGCTACCGGCAAGACTTCTGGTGTTTTACCAGTTGTGAGGGGAGGTTTGACTAAGAGGGGGGAGAGTAAGGCTCAATCTGAGAGTCGCCGCCAGACTTCTGATAAAACCCTTTCTCCTATGGAAGTCGCTAAATCTGTTAATCTTGACTCTGCTTCTGCCGACATCTCTGGTTCATCTCACGACAACAAAAGGAAGTTGCCCATTTCTATGTCGGACCTGAAGTTTACTGATCTATCTACTGGCAAGCGCCCTGCTTTACCATCTGAAGAAAGGAATGAGATTCTTTCTAAGATACCTGACGGTATATCCTTCAAGGGTGATAATTTCATAGAACCTGGCCAAGTCGTAATTCCTCCTGGTCATCCTTTCTTTAAGCACGACGGCGCGCCAGCTCACCCGGTTAGCACTGGGCAACCTGTTCTGAATGTCGAGACTAACGAGTCTTTGCAATTCGATTTCCCTGAGCTTGGTGGTAACTTGGGGTGGCGAATTTTGCAAAATTTACAACTCCCTTTGGATAGACCTGTAGATGTCGTCCATACCCCTGCAGCTGTTGCCTCCCATAAGCTCATGGAGGTAAGATAATACTTTGCCTAGTATCGATATTTTAACTCGATTTTTTTTTTTTTTTACAACTTTCTTTTTCATATTTCCTGCAGGCCGTCAATGCTTTGAACAACTTCACCCGGTCGTACCAGTTGATGTGTGAGCAGAAAGATGCCTTTGCTAATACTTGCAACGGGCTCAAACGCCAATTGGAGTCTCAAGACAAGGCTAAAGAGGACTATAAGCAGAAAACAGATGCCGCCGCTAAGGATAAGATAAAGAAAGAAGTTGAAAAACTCAAGAAAGAGCAGGCAAAGAATGCTGAGCTGAAGGCCAAACTAGCAGCTATTGAGAAGGAGCTTGCCGAGGCTAAACAGGTAGCAGTTGAGGAATACCGAGACTCTGATGAGTTCGTGAATTATCTCATTCAACGCCATGCCGGTGGATGGTCAGCTGCCATGCGTTGTGTCCTTAGAGAGCATCCTGACTTTGATTGGGATTTAATCGAGGCAGCGTATGGTGCTGGCAAGCACAAGGGGCCCTTGCCTGAGGAAAAGGAGCCGGTTGCTGAGTTTCACGTTGATAACGCTGATCCTCGTTATGACATGGATGTTGATGATGGTGGTGACGCCAACTCCAAAAATGATCAGATGTCTACAGATGATGTTGCCATTGGTGGCAAGTAGGAGTTTTGGCGGTTTTCACCTATTTCTTCTGTTTCTTCAAACAGCTTATAACTTTTTATTTTGAGCCTTTGTATGAACATGCTCTACTTTTTCTTTGTTTGCCGTAAGCAGGGTATTTCTTGTTTAAAACTATTGTGTTTTGGGTGCTTGCCGCCATGCAATGATATATCCGTTTGTTAATAACACGAGTATCTTAACCCTGCTTTTAACTTTCGTAAAGGTAGTGTTGTCGAGCGCCGGCAACTGATTTATACTTTGGGAATGAGTTTCAAATTATTTCCGCGAGTGCCGGTTGGTAACCATAGGCACTTGTTATAGCTTTTTTGCTGCAAAATGTAGGATAAGTAGTCGTATATACATTTCTAAGTGTTAGTTAGCAACCATATACACTTGTTGTGGCTCCTTTGTTGGAAATGTATGATTAGAAATCATATACATGTCTAAGTGTTAGTTAGCAACTATATACACTTGTTGTGGCTCCTTTGTTGGAAATGTATGATTAGAAATCATATACATTTCTAAGTGTTAGTTAGCAACCATATACACTTGTAGAGGGCCTGAATCAGGAAACATTTTGTTTTTCTGGAGATCATTGTCGGTAAGGTGCTGCCTTGTAGGTGGCTAGCTTTTTTCTTTTTCATTACTATGTGTCAGCCCCCTTGTTGGTGGTGGACTTAAACACTTTACAGCCTATTTTAAAAGAAACTAGGGATAAAGTACTAAATACATAATTTTCATTTTCAGACAAAATACTTCTTAAGTACATTTGCATTCCAGCTATTGGCCATTATCTTGCCGTCCATCTTGCTTAGCTTATAAGCGCCTGGTACTATTTCTTCTTGTATGACATATGGGCCCTCCCAATTTGCGGTGAGTTTACCCTCGGCATGGGCTTTGCCGATTGCTGCTGTCCTTCTTAGAACTAGGTCGCCAACCTTGAGAGGTCGATGGTTTACTCGCTTGTTGTAAGCTCTTTTCATCCTGTCTTTCGAGGCCGCCAACTTGATTTCTGCCGCCAACCTGACTTCCGGCAGAAAGTCCAGAGCTTCTTTTTGTAGTTGGCCATTGCTCTGCTCTTCGAAGCTCCTTATTCTGAAGTTTGGCAAACCCACTTCCACAGGGAGGACAGCATCTACCCCAAATGTCAATCTGAATGGACTTTCTCCTGTTGATTCTTTTTCTGTTGTCCTGTTTGCCCATAGCACCTCCGGTATTTTTTCTGCCCATAATCCTTTTAAATCATCAAGCTTCTTCTTTAACGCGTTGAGGATTTGTTTGTTGACTGCTTCTGCTTGGCCATTACTCTGGGGGTGGCATACCGAAGAGTAAGCAAATTTAACCCGGAAGTCCGCCAAGTATTTCTGTACCGACTTACAATCGAACTGCACACCATGGTCAAACACAATGGCGGTAGGGATGCCGAATCTGGTGATGATGTTGTGCCAAATGAACTTTATGACCTGCTGAGCCTTGATCATGGCGGTGGGCTCTGCTTCTATCCATTTCGTAAAGTAGTCGATGCCGACAATTAGGAATTTCCTTCTGCCAGTTGCTGTGGTAAATGGCCCCAGAATGTCCATTCCCCATTGTGCAAATGGTATAGGGCATAGGATGGGTTGCAAATCATTTGCCGGCAAGTTAATGATTGGCGCGAACCTCTGACACTTATCACACTTTTTCACATATTCCTGTGCATCTGCCACCATAGTTGGCCAATAAAATCCTGCCCTTAGGGCCTTGTGGGCCAATGTTCTACCGCCAATGTGGTTCCCACAAATGCCTTCATGGATTTCTTCCAGGATCTTTACTGATTCATGTGTCGTGACACATTTGAGCAATGGCAAAGAGAATCCCTTTTTGAATAGTTCTCCTTGATATATGATGAACCAGCTGGCACCTTTCTTAACCTTGATCGCCTCTTTCTTCTCTTGCGGCAACTCTCCCGTTAATTTGAACTTGACTATGCCAGAGAACCATTCTTCCTGAGTAGTGATTGCGGCAGCCAACATCTTTCTCTCAATACTTTTTTCTTTTAGCACTTCTACCATGACCGTTCTTTCAATGTCGATCAGTGACGAGCTGGCTAGCTTGGATAGGGCGTCGGCTTGGCTGTTTTCTGCCCTGGGAATGACTTTTATCTCAAAACTTTGCAGTTGTGAAGTCATCTCTCTTACCATCTCGAGATACTTCATCATTGTTGGCTCTCTAGCCTTATACTCCCCTTTTACCTGACTGCCGACAAGTTGAGAATCTGTTGACAGATGAACTTTCTTGGCATCAACCGCCAAACATAACCGCAAGCCCGCCAAGGTTGCTTCATACTCTGCTTCGTTATTTGAGGCTTTGAATGAGAATCTGATAGCGTACTCGAATACATGCCCTTCGGGCGACGTCATGATTATGCCGGCGCCTGACCCATGCTGAGAAGATGAGCCGTCAACTGACACTTTCCAAGTGCCCGTTTCTTCTGCTTCTTCTTCGTATGTTGCTTCCACAATGAAATATGCCAGAGCCTGGGCTTTAATTGCCGATCTGGGCTTGAATTCTAGCTCGAACTCCGACAACTCAATGGCCCATTTCAACAACCTGCCAGAAGATTCTAACTTGTGCAAGGCCCTTTCTAGCGGGTGGTTTGTCAAGACCTGTATTGAGTGTGCATCGAAGTATGGTCGTAACTTTCTCGCTGCGATCAAAACGGCATATGCCAGCTTCTCAACGAGTTGATACCTCTGCTCTGCCGAGTTCAGAACATGGCTGACAAAATATACCGGCAGTTGGTCTTTGCTTTTTTCTACCAGAAGTACTGCCGCTACCGTCTTTGGAGTTGCCGACACGTATAGCTGTAGCTTGTCTTCTGGCAAAGGTCTGGCAATTGTGGGTAACCTACTCAAGTACTCTTTGACCATGGCGAAAGCTTTTGCCTGCTCTTCTCCCCATTCGAACTCCTTGTTTCCTCTCAAAAGTTTGAAGAAGGGCAGAGCTTTGTCGGCAGACTTAGAGATAAATCGGGTTAATGCCGCCATTCTCCCCGTTAATCTCTGTATGTCCCTCACATTCCTTGGTTCTGGCAAGTCGATGACGGCCTTTACTTTGTCGGGATTGGCGTCAATCCCTCTTTCGCTCACCAGAAAACCTAAGAACTTGCCTGATTTTACGCTAAAGACGCATTTTTTCGGATTCAGCTTCATCTGGAATCGCCTCAGTGTTTCAAATGTTTCTTGCAAATCTTCTAGGTGACCTTCTTCAGTTTTTCTTTTTACAATGGAATCATCCACGTATACCTCCACATTTCTTCCTTTCTGGGCCTCAAATACTTTATCAACCAGTTTCTGATATGTTGCTCCGGTATTTTTTAATCCGAAAGGCATGGCTTTGTAACAAAACACACCGGCATCTGTTACGAATGTCGTCTTCTTTCTGTCACCCTCAAACAAGCTTATCTGGTGGTATCCTGAGTAAGCGTCCATGAAACTTAGCCTGGCGTGCCCGCTAGTCGAGTCGACAAGCTGATCAATCCTTGGCAAGGGATAACAGTCCTTTGGGCAAGCCTTGTTAAGATCTGTGAAGTCAACGCACATTCTCCATTGACCACTGGCCTTCTTTACCATGACGACGTTCGCCAACCATGAGGGGTAGTCGCATGGCTCGATGAAATCCGCCGCCAGGAGTTTGTCAATTTCTTCCTTAATGGCCTTATTCTTTTCTGCCGAGAAGATTCTCTTCTTTTGTTTGACGGGTCTCATAGTGTCATCTACATTCAGATGGTGCACCATTACTTTTGGATCTATACCCGACATCTCATCAGCGGAGAATGCGAACACATCTGCATTTTTCCTGAGCAAAGTAATTAAATTCACTTTTACTTCTTGGTCCATGTCGGCACCAATCTTGACGGTCCTTTCTTTGTTGTCGTCTATCAGTTCGACCTCTTCAGTCTCGCCTCCAGGATGGCATACTTCGACTGGTCTGGGTTGCAGCTCATCATTAGTTATCCTCTTGCTATCGGGTACTTGTCGGCTGCAATGCTTTTTGGCGGTATCTCCGCTGATATTTTCTTCTGATCTTCTCTTCTGCGACGTGCTCTTCATCATAGTGTGATAGCAAGATCTTGCGGATTCTTGGCTTCCTTTCACCCTTTCTGGTTGGCCAGCATTGGACATATACACCATAGTTAAATGGTATGTGGAGACCACTGCCTGTGCATCATGGATCAAAGGACGACCAATGATTGCATTGAATGCCGTGGGAACATCGACTACCAAGAATTCTACCATCAAATCCCTTGCCTTCTCTTCGTGACCAATCTTAACTGGCAACTTTATGGCTCCCTTAGGTATGACGGAAGCTCCAGTAAAACCCGTGACGGGGTAACTTACTCCCTTCAAATGCTCGGAACCAATGTTCATCTTTTTGAAAGCCGTCATGAACAAAATGTTCGCGGAGCTGCCGCCATCAACTAGCACCCTATGGATGACGCAGTTGGCGACATTCAGGGTGATGACAAGAGGGTCGTCGTGCGGGAAGATAATACCTTCAGAGTCTTTCTTAGTGAATGTGACTGTTGGCATATTTGGCGGTTTTGGCCAACAATTTGTCTCATGAAGGTTGATCTGATGACGGTATTCTTTTAGAGATGCCTTTGCTCCACTTGCTGTCCCGCCATAAATAGGGCCGCCAGATATAACATGGATGACCGTCAGTCTGTCGCGCGAGTGACCATTTCGCTGATGGTCTTCGACATTGTCTGGATCATGACTTTGCCGGCCTGAATCATGTCGGCCAGCCTCTTACTTCGACTTGTATTGGGTAAAATACCCTCTTCGGATCAGGTCCTCCAGATTGTTCTTCAAATCCTTACAATCTTCAATGATGTGACCATGATCTTTGTGGAAGTCACACCATTTGTTCCTGTCACGACCCTTGTGGAACATTTTCCTAGGGCGTTGCCATTTGTCATCATCTTTATGCATGGCGAGGATTTGTGCCCTGGGCTTGTTGAGGGGCGTGTAACTCTCAAACTTTTCTTTCCTTTCCTTGCCCTTTAGCACGCTGGTATGAGCAACTTCTTTCTTGATCTCCTTCTTGCCTTGATTTCCTCGTTTCTCTTCTTTGACGGGTTCTAGATCGCCTCTCCTTGTATTCGACGCTCGGTCAAACTCTTCACTTTTGATGAACTGGTTGGCTTTTTCCAAGACAGCCGCCAAGGTTTTTAAACTCTTCCTTCCCAAATAGCTTCTGAAATCGCCATCCTTTAGGCCCGACATCAGGGCTAGCACGGCCACTTCCTGCTGCAAATTTGGAATTGTCACCGCTTCACCATTAAATCTTCCCAAGAAATCTCTAAGACTTTCACTTTCTCCTTGTTTCAAAGCCATCAGCTCTCCTGTGGTTCTTTCTCGCCTCCTATTACTGACAAACTGAGTCTGGAATTCGGCCGATAGCTGATAAAAGTCTGTGATGGATGCCGGGGGTAAACTTCTGAACCATGTCTGTGCTATACCCGCCAAAGTAGCCGGGAAGACCTTGCACCAGATAGCGTCTGATTGGGTGTATAAATGCATATGCCCTTCATATGCCGACAAATGATCGACCGGGTCTGACGTGCCGTCATATTTGCAAAAGGGCATTTTGATGCGCTGCATAGGTTCAGCTAGGATCTCTCTGATGAAGGGTGAGCCTCTTGGCATGATAGGAGCACGTTGCCGGCCTGAGTGGGCATTGAATGTCCTTCCCTGCTGGCCGGTGTTACCCCTTGACTCCCTAACAGTGCTCTGTCGGTCATCGTAAATCGGCTCAGTGTACTTGTCGGTATCACCATCCTCCTCTGTCGGGAGGGTTTCTTCATCATAGCCTGCTTCCGCCATCTCTTTTTCAAGACGACGTCTTTCTTGAGAGAAAGGTTTTGTCCGCCGTAGTGGGTTGCCATCTTGATCACGACCGATGACCCTCCCAGGACGCTTACTCGGAGAGTTATTAAGCCGATTCCTGAAGCTACGACATCGAGTATTGCCCTGGCGGCCTGGATTTGCTCTGGAGTGTACTGCGCGAGGCCGGAGGAAAGATTTCTCGGTTGAGGGCCTGTCGGTGTTGTAGGGTCAGGCTGAGGTGATTCGGGATCTTCATCTTCCATATGAACTGGGTCAGAGTCGTTTATGGGGCCGCCATACCTAGTCGAGATGAGGTTGCCGTCTGGACAGTCGTCGCCAGCAATACTGGGGTCCATCCCCTCCTTCTAGCGCCAATTGTTTCGGGTGTGAAACGGTGGCCGTCAAGGGATGACAGTCAAGGTGTAATGGACAAGGTTTGGCGACGTCAGGTATGCCGGTGTATTGTAGTTTGGATTGTCGGGAGACCTGCACAATGAACAAAGGTAACTGACCTCGGGGGGTTGCCGAGGAAACCCACTCCGATGCCTAAGTCAGACAAGGTACGTTGGGTAGGTACAAGTCAAGTGGGTAGGTGAACAGTAAAAATCGTACCTGGGAGTCAGTGCAGGTGGCTATTTATAGTACTTTATCAGTAGGTCGGTTTCCTTTAGAGGAATCCAGGTCTTACACGTGTACTGGCACATCAGATCCGTACACGTATGCGTCACGCTTTGGGCATGCTGTCAGACCGACAAACTTTCAGCTATCTGTCAGACCGGCAAGCATGGATTTTATCATTTGTGTTGACCGCGCCTTCCCGGTCAACTTCTGTGTCAGGCCGGCAAATACTTGCCGGCTCGATTTTGTCAACCGCCAAACATGAGGGAGTTTATATACTCCCATACAATAAGCTTACCAGAAATCTTAGTGTAGTTGCATCAACTACAGGAGAATATGTCTCATCATAATCAATCCCTGGCATTTGCGAGAAGCTTTGGGCTACTAGCCTTGCCTTATATCTAGTAACTTCATTTTTCTCATTTCGTTTTCTCACGAATACCCATTTATACCCAACTGGTTTTACACCTTTTGGTATTTGGGTTATTTGATCGAATACCTCACGTTTTTCAAGTGATTTCAATTCTGCTTGAATTGCTTCTTTCCATTTTGGCCAATCTTTTATGCGGCGACATTCATCTACTGTATTTGGTTCTATATCATTTTCATCGTATGTCATTTCAACCGATATGGAGTAAGCAAAGATTTCATTCAAGACAACATCTTTTCGATTCCATTGTTTCTTTGTAGAAACATAATTAATTGAAGTTTCATTGTTGTCTATGCTTTCATGTTCATGTTCTTCTGGAACATGCTTATCTTCATTTTTGTTTTCATCATGAATTTCATCATGCTCCTTTGGAGGATTTATATTAATTTCGTTCGTTGTTTCTCCTTGCTTTTTCATTTTTCTCAGTTTTGAGTCTTTAGAACCGGGTGGTCTACCACGTTTTCGACGTGCTATTGACTCATCTTCAATGGCCTTATTGTCACTAGGAATTTCAATTCGTGCCGGGGCATTCTCAGCATGCACATCTGACTTTGTCACTTTCTTAGTATCTGTGAATGCATCAGGCAATTGGTTTGCAATACTTTGCAAATGAACAATTTTCTTGACTTCTTGTTCACATGAATTTGTTCTTGGGTCCAGAAACGACATTTGCGATGTGTTCCATGTAATTTCTGTTTTTATATTTTGTGGGTCCACTTTCTCTCCCCCTAAGGATGGGAATACTGACTCATTGAAATGAGAGTCAGCAAATCGAGCCGTAAATAAATCGCCAGTTGTTGGCTCAAAATACTTGATATTTGATGGAGATTCAAATCCAACATATATTCCCATCCTTCTTTGTGGACCCATTTTAGTACGTTGGGGAGGAGCAATAGGTACATGTACAGCGCACCCAAAATTTTTCAAATGTGAGACATTCGGTTCTCGACCTGATACTAATTGTAACGGTGAGAATTTATGATAGGCTGTCGGCCTTAATCTTATCAATGCTGCTGCATGTAATATAGCATGACCCCAAACAGAAGAGGGCAATTTTGATCTCATTATTAATGGTCTTGCAATTAATTATAATCTTTTGATTAATGATTCAGCAAGACCATTTTGTGTATGTACATGAGGCACAGGGTGCTCAACAACAATCCCAATAGACATGCAATAATCATTAAAAGTTTGGGCTGTAAATTCCCCAGCATCGTCTAATCTTATTCTCTTTATTGTATGATCAGGGAATTGAGTTCTTAATCGAATTATTTGAGCCAGAAGTTTTGCAAATGGAACATTTCTACTTGACAAAAGGCTCACATGTGACCATCGAGTAGATGCATCAATTAATACCATGAAATAGCGGAATGGTCCGCATGCGGGGTGAATAGGCCCACAAATATCTCCGTGTATTCTTTCTAAAAACATTGGAGATTCAGTGGCAATCTTATTTATAGATGGTCTAATTATCAATTTGCCAAGTGAGCATGCAGAGCATGATAATCCATTTGACCGAGGAATTTTGACATTCTTTATAGAGTGTCCAATTGAAATTTCGATGATTCTATGCATCATTCCTGTGCCAGGATGGCTAAATCGGTCATGCCATAAAGTAAATAATTTTCTATTATCTAACTTCTGGTTAGATATCATATTAATTTCAATCGGACGTATATCTATGCGATATAGTCCCGAGGAAATTGCTGGTAATTTTTCATAGATGTATTTCTTGCCGCATTTTTCTGCCGTGAGACATATGAATTCCTCTTGATTCACTGTCATCGTTTCCAAATGGTAACCATTCTGACGTACATCTTTGAAACTTATGAGGTTTCTTCGAGATTTACTCGAATATAACGCGTCATTGATTATCAATTTTGTCCCATTTGGAAATACAATACAGGCTTTCCCAGAGCCTTCAATTAACTTGGCTGTCCCAGATATTGTGCTAACATTTACCTGGAATATTGTAAGTTTTGAAAAATACTCCTTATTTTTCAATATGGTGTATGTTGTCCCACTGTCGAGGAGACATTGTTCTTTGGATCCAACTTCTGGTAAATCCATATCTTCATAAATAATAAATAGGCAAAATTGGCCTCAACACCCTGAACCATGGCTTGGGTGCACCCAACACCACCAACTACGACTAGTAGCCTAAACACCACCAACTACGGGGTGGGGTGCAGTCCGTACCACTAACTACGGGGTGGGGTGCAGTCCGTACCACTAACCACGGGGTGGGGTGCAGTCTGTACCATAAAAACCTACCGTCATCGGCAACATTTTAGGCTTCCGGTCTCGGTTGGCGGGGTGCAGTATGTACCATAAAAACCCACCGTCATCGGCAACATTTTAGGCTTCCGGCCTCATTTATGGTACGGAATGCACCCCACCCCATAGTTGGTGGTGTTTAGGCTACTAGTCGTAGTTGGTGGTGTTGGGTGCACCCGAGCTATAGTTCAGGGTGTTGAGGCCAATTTTGCCTAATAAATATGAAGATCAGTATAAGAAAATGCATATTTTATTAATATTCAAAAGAGGGAATACATGAAATTGAATATTGAAGCAATTAAAATAAACTAAGCATATTAATGCATTGCAAAGTTGTTTTCGGCTTCAGCATTATCCATAAAAAAATCTGAAACATCAAGGCTGGGCATGGATATATTAGCTTCATTAACAAAGTTTACTTCAGCATTTTTCCCTTTGTTCTTTATTGAAGCCTGATATAGGTTTACCAAATATTTGGCAGTACGACATGTGCGACCCCAATGCCCAGTCATGCCACATCTGTGGCAAGTGTCATTTCCTTTATAGGACGACTGCCTCTGATTTCCAGATGACTGTCCCCAATTTTTATCAGACTTTTTAAAATTGTTATTTCTTGGGGAAAATCGACCTCTGCCACGTCCACGCCCTCGGCCACAGTAATTACCACGTCCTCTCCCACGACCGTTGTAATTACCGCGTCCACCTCTATGTATAGCATTTGCTTCAGGTGGATCAGAGCTTTCTATTGCATTTATTTCATGTGTGGCTGAAGACCCCGTAGGTCAAAGATTATGATTTTTCAGCAGAAGATCATTATTTTGTTCAGCCACAAGTAGAACTGATATTAGTTCAGAGTATTTTTTGAAAGCTCTAAACCTGTATTGTTCTGCCAATATCATATTAGAAGCGTGGAAAGTGGAGAGCGTTTTTTCTATCATTTGCTCTTCTGTGATGGGGTGATCACAATATTTCAGCAATGATACAATTCTAAACAACGTTGAATTGTAATCACTGACTGCTTTAAAGTCCTGGAATCTCAAATTGAGCTACCAAAATGTGCCTTTGGGAGGAGCACATTTTTGTGATTCCCATATCTTTCACTCAGGCTATCCCATAGTTCTTTGGGATCCTCCACAAGGAGATATTCAGTTTTTAAACTTTCATGTAAATGATGCCTGAGAAGGACTAAGGCTTTTGCCTTTTATTGTTCAGTCGCTTTTTTAACTGATGCGGCTGATGTAGTTGCATCACCTTGTTGGGTTGTCACACCATTAATTGTATGTTCCAGTCCTTGGGCCTTTAAATTCATTTGGGCGTCCACCGTCCATTCTAAAAACTTTTGCCCGGATAGATCTAGTATGTTAAATTGTCTTTTCACTAGATCTCCCATTTTTTACTACAATCATGTAAATATTTGAAATTAGTAAATGATAATAAATCATATATATTATCTCCCCCTGATTTAGATCATTATAATTATACATAAACAGTACAAACAACAAAAAAAGCAAAAAAAATACTAAAATAGCGTACAATTTTAATGAAGCAAAAAAAAATGCCAAAAATAGAAAAAAAACAAGGAGTGAAAGAAAAAATAAACTTCCTAAAATGCACTTAAAGATACAAAAGAAAATGATATACATGTGCATTTTTTTCGTCATTCTTCCGGGGAGATAAAAAAATTTGTCTCCTACTTGTGTATGAGGAGATATATCATTAATGCCATAAGAAGGAAAAAAAAACCGGCTATAAGGAATAAGTATAGCCTTATTATCCTAAAATCCTCCTCAAAAGAAGAAGATGAAGGTGGAGGACGGTTGTCATCGGCGTGGAACATGGTGGCCGGAAAGTTGAGTAAGAAGAGAATTTTTTTTGTGAGTTTAGAGAAAAAAAAGTTGGAAGAAGATAAGGGATGTGTGGTGAAAATGGGGCGGGTAATCCGCTTTTATAGAGGGTTATCCCTAACTGTGCAGTTCATCTACAGGTAAAAATATACAATGCAATAAAATTTTAAGATTGGCAAATATATATATTAGAGCAAATTATATGTACTAAATTTGTCTACTATTATGCATGTTGGTAAAATGGTGATATAATATATGTAACTACAAATGCAAAAAAAAAAAGAAGATTAGAGACAATAATATATAATAGTGTTTTGCATGCTTGTTCCCTGCATACATATAACATTATTGCACATATAAGAGATAATAATTATATCACTTCACTAGGCCGTCCATATAGGCGGCAAGTTCAAAAAAAAATTAACCCGTCCATATAGGCGGTTCAAGAGCAAAAGAAATAACATAAAATAAATGTCCTTGCCCTTCATAAAGGTGGCTTTATTATCAGATTATATATTTTCTGGGTTAGTGGTATGGTGACGTTTACTATTAGTTCCTTCCTGTTCATCCCTATTTCGTTTATTACTTGGTGAAGGTTGATTTTCAGTTGGTTGTATAGGAGGGTTATTATTGGTGTCGGGAACAGGGGTTTGTGGGTTTTCTCTGGTATGGGTATTTGTACCGTCGTTAAGGTTACTGGGTCGGGGCTGTCTTACAGTTGCCCTCACTGGGTTGGTAGTGAATGACACATTGTTTCGCTCTATCCAAAAGTAAACACCCGAGACAGACACATTGTGTAAAACAATGTTAATCCCGTTACTTTGTTGATCCATGTTCGGAGAGTAAAGGGTTGGGCTTGGAGAAAAAAATTTAGAACTTGAAACAGAATGGATGTAAAATTTTTAAAGATACCTTTAATTTTTTCGGTAGCAAACTCGTGCTGATAACGTGTTGTGAAAAAATATGGAGAGAGAGAGAAGCTATAGATAGAAATATATCAGAGAGTGTATTGAATTCGTATTGTGTAAAATTGATTTCTTACATCGACGGTATTTATAAGCAAAAGTTTTACTGTACGCTATTGCAAATTCAACAATTTCAGCGCGGCGGAAGAAAACTTTTCCTAACATACATTAAATGCATGTCAGGACATTCACCATACTTAAACAGTGGAATTTGCCATTCCACTGTTTCTCAACAGATACTATTTTTTTATTCTTCTTCTTCTGAAAATCAGAGGAATGGGAAAGGGGTTAGTATTGTACGGGTTAGAAATGATTAAAGAGTGTTTAGATAATGAAGCATTGTTTAACGCTTGGGTTTTTTTTTGAGGTGGTTTTGCTTGTTTATTATGTTGATCCTAGGCTTTTTGGGACTAATTACATTGGGTTTCCAAAAGCTGGAAGTATAATATGATTTATTGTTTTATTTGTGTTTTTGTTTATGAATCTGGAATTAGGATTTCTGGGTTTTCAGTGTCTTCCTTTTTGATGCTTTTATGGATTATGAATGTAGGCAATTTTAGAATATGTATATATAATATGGTAATTTATCAAATTAATTATACGATAGTAATTGGAATGAAAGTATGAAATTAAGTATTGAAGTGATGAGTGACACACCTAGATCAAAAAAATCAACGACAATGGGAAATCAATCCGATTTTCGACAATTTATGTTCAAGAAAATGAAATCTCAAGATAATTCATGTTCCTCACCGCCACCGGTAACACCCCCAAATTCAAAATCCTGGCTCCGCCACTAACTTACGCGCAATATGTGTGTGGCTTTGGCTTTAGAAAATGTATGTAAACTTAATCATTGACTCATTGTAGTTGACTTGGTTTTACAATGTCGCAAAATAGGTTCAACTTTGGCTTGGCTTTATAAAATGTGTTTTGACTTCAGATTCTTTCTTATGGCTATAACCTTGTTTGACAAATGCAAGGCCGTCTTAAATTTTTTGAAGCCCCTGTGCTAATTATAAAGTTAGGCCTTAAATTTTAAAACATTATGCATAAATTGTGAAAATATAAATAATGCATTCTTTAAAATAATTATTATTAAAATATTTTAATAAAGTGAAGTTCGAATTTGAACAATATGTCTAAAACAAACATTTGATGCAATACTTTTAGGCCCTCTAAAAAGTGGGGCCCTGTGCTATAGGGCGCTTTGCACGCCCTATTAGACGGCCCTGGACAAATGACAATTAGTTATAGTGGTAGTGGATGATGTTCAACTAGTAGATATTAGGTTATTTGACTAGTTGATGGCTTTAATAATTTACATAAACATGCTGTAAAATTTGCAATTAGGAACAACTAATATATCCACTTATTACCAAACACGTGACGTAAAATATAAAAATATTAATTGGTCATACTTTTAAGTTCTAATATAATTCTAAACCACTAAAAGTTGAGCAAATAATTCTTCACCAAAATGGCACCATTATATATACTAGTAACTAGTGAATGTCTCGGGCGACGCCCCAGGTTGTTTCTTTTTGTAAATTATTATCTAGTGAGGAAAAATTGACGTCATAATAATCTGAATAATACACCGTTAAAAGTTTGGAAATGAAAGCAATAACTTAGCTTTCTACCAGTAATTAGAGTAAGAGTTTATGTCTACAATAGTATATTGTTATTACCATAAATGTGTTAGGTATCTAACTACTTGTTAAGTCTTTTTAATGTGATATAATTACAAGACATTATTATATTTTATTTTGAGATAATAAACAATAATGTTATGTTGGATTCATGGTTAAGCTCTCACTTTTCATTTCAAAGGTAGATCATTTGCATCAGAGCCTTAGAGGAGAGTGCCATCTTTTAATATATTAGTATAGATACTACTATATACTTCATAATTGTGTAAAATGACTAATAAGGACATGTGCATAATCTAAACTTTGTTGTACTTGTTATTGTTTATTAGTGTAATTTTCAAAAATTTTAGGACATAAATGTAATTGGCCCACTCATTCTCAAACCTCTAATATCAAAAAGATCCTCCCCCAACTTTTTCAAACAGAGCTTTCGAGCCCAATCAGCTAAATGAAATCCCTATTTACCAAATACTCATTTAGAGGATTAACTAGCCAAATCGTCTAATATGAGTTGAAAACCTCTCTTTACCCAACAACGCCTTTAACCCATAAGATTTCATACTTATCCTAATTCTACAATCAACCCCCCCTAGGTATATTTTGAGCGTTTTTAGTTACATACTGTACTTCATATTCGTAGTCAGTCTTGTCTTGTACAAACTACAAACCTCACTCTTCTTCTTCTTCCCCGCGCTCTCTCTCTCTCTCTCTTTGCACTGCTACGGTTGACGTCGGCGTATATTCTCATCTCGTTTCGTCGCTCTTTTCCGACGATCTCTCAATTTCTCAAGGTTAGTTTCTCATTTTTTTCTTTGGTTAATTAATTAACTAGCTCTAAAATATCTTTTTCAGTTTTGAACATTTTAATATACTAGTTTATCAATTAGTTTCCACAATTGTTTCTCTTTTAGTTTAATGATCTGAGAATTTGGTTAATTGCTGATTAAATGTTGGATAAATTGTTCTACATTGATTAATTCTTGCGTGTTAGTGTTTTTAAATTTACGATGATGATGCAGTGAAGTTAAACCCCAAATTAGGGTTTTGAGCAGGGTTTTTGGGCGACAGATTGTTAAATTTGAGTGCATTTGCGTCTATTTTAGTATTTTAGTATTTTAGCTAGGTTTGAAGGTTTTTAAACGGGTAATCTTTCTAGTAGTCTTTGATTCACTCAGTTGTTAAACCTGTAAGCTTCATTTGATGAGATGGTTGACGGAGGTAAGAAGATGAAAGGGTTTTGCGGATTGCGCGTAATATTGTTATACGGCAGTTAACTCGCGTTGTTTATTTAGAGCATCGTCTTTTCTTTGGAAATTACTGATTTGGATGGTTAATTTGGAACACTATTGAAATGTAAGTGAGTTGCATGTTTTTGCATTCTTTGATTTGCAAAAAAAAGAAAAAGAGAACAAGTGAAAGTATGTAGCTAGAAGATAATGGGAAAAAAAATATAACTAGAATAGAAACACATAGTATCTTTAGTTTTACTTTCTCATAGTTTTACTCAAAAAGAGTTAGACATAGAAATATTCAAAAATCAATATGTTTCTACACTTTTGCTTAGTAATTCTTGTTAAATGCAAATCTTAATCACACTTTAATGGATTAATCTTAGTATGATTGTGGAATATCTTAATTAATTGTTAATAGTTAATACTCCCTCTATCACAATTACAAAAGGTGCTTCCAACTCCTCTGAGGAGAGCATGCATTATTTTTTTTCTTTAATTGGTGACATGTAGCCTGTTAATTACATTATTACTCTCTTCGTTCTTAATTAATTGTCTTGTTATATATGGGCACACATTTTAAGAGTAAAAAGTAGGGCATTGTAGAATTTTATTTGGTGGTTAGTGTATACTTAGGAGTCAAAAGTTGATTGAGTAAGAGAGAAAGAGAGTTAGTGGAGGGCCTGACATCAAATGAATAAGAAGATAGAGTGCAAAATAAAAGGTACACACATCACTTGGATTGAGTGGATTGAGTGGGGGTAACATTTCCTTTCAAGGTATCAAAACAATCACTTATGGACTTATTAAAATAGTATGTAGAACAATTATTATAGGACGAAGGTAGTACATGGTTTAAATTAGCTGAAAATGAGAGAAGGAAAGGTGAGGAAAGAAAAAATGAAAAATGTTTTGGAAAACGCCTGAATTTAAATCTCTTCTTTGGATTTTGGTTACAGATGGCAACCAGCCCAGAAACTCTGCAGTTTCTATCACAATGTTTTTTGAACACTCTCTCTCCTAACCCTGAGCCTCGACGCCATGCTGAGGCAAGTCTTGGTGAGGCAGCTGAGCAACCTAATTACGGGTTGGCAGTTCTTACACTCATTCGTACACCTGGCATTGGCGATGAGATCCAGCAAGCAGCAGCAGTGAACTTTAAGAATTATCTAAAAGCGCGATGGGCACCAACAGCAAGGCGCTCTGAACCCAATGTTCCTTTGCCCAACCCTATTCCTGATGATGAAAAGAAGCTAATTAAAGAGCATATTGTGTCTCTCATGTTGGAGTCCACACCTCGTATCCAAGCTCAACTCAGTGAGGCATTGGTAGTCATTGGCAAGCATGATTTTCCTAGGCAGTGGACAGAGTTGCTTCCGATGCTCAATACTAGGCTTCAGCAAGCACTCAGCGACGGTGGTAATTATGCTTCTATAAATGGGATTCTTGGGACTGCCAACTCATTGTTTAAGAAGTTTCGGCATGAGTATGGAACAGATGATCTGAGATTGGATCTAAGGTATTGTTTGGACAATGTTGCTGTCCCATTGTTGCAGTTGTTCTCCCATACGGCATCTCTGATCGATTCAGGTGTCAGTTCTGGTACTTCTGCTGCAAATTTAAAGCCTCTGTTTGAGTCACAGAGGCTGTGTTGTAGGATTTTTTATTCCTTTAACTTTCAGGATTTGCCTGACCTTTTTGAAGATAATATGGAACTGTTTATGAATGTATTTGTAAAATATTTAACTGCTTCATACCCATCCCTTGAACAAGGAAGCGAGCTGGCTCTTGTTGATAACCTTCGTGCAGCTATTTGTGAAATCTTAACCCTCTATGTTGAGAAGACTGAGGAGCCTTTCGAAAGATATGTGGGTGAATTTGAGAGAGCTGTGAGAAGCCTCCTTATCACTGTTTCTGCATCTTCAGGGCGTGATCATCTTGCTATAACGACCATCAAGTTCTTGACAATGGTTGGCACGAAGGCAGACCATTACAAACTCTTTGACGATGCTTGCTTAGATCAGATATGTCGAAGCATTGTCATCCCAAATGTGATGCTAAGGGAAGAAGATGAAGAGCTCTTTGAGTTTAATTATATTGAATTTATAAGACGGGATATGGAAGGGAGTGATGTTGGCACTAGGAGAAGAGCTGCATGTGAACTTATTAAAGGAATCGCAACTCACTACAGAGAGAAGGTTGCTGCCATGGTGAACAATGTTATACAGACCATGTTGGCCACATGTAGTGAGAACCCAGCTTCAAATTGGAAATACAAGGACTCTGCTATTTATCTGGTCATATCACTATGCACTGCAACTCACTACAGAGAGAAGGTTCCTACCATGGTGAACAATTTCTTGACCGGGTTTTTCGATCTGCAATCATTCTTTACATTGGTGGTTGTTCCAGAGTTGCAGAGTCAAGATGTTAATTTATATCCACTGCTCAAGGCAGGTGCACTTAAGTTTATAACAGCGTTCAGAAATGAGCTTCCGAAGTCTAATGTGATGCCTTTGGTTCCTCAAGTCTTAAGGTTTCTTGGTGCTGAGTCAAATGTGGTCCACTCTTATGCTGCTATCTTGATAGACAAGGTTCTGCTGGTTAAAGATGAGGGTAGAGCTAGATATGTTGCATCTGACATTGCACCATATCTCCCTGTGCTGTTAAACAACCTTTTTAGTGCTTTGAAGTTTCCTGAATCTGAGGAGAACCAATATGCTATGAAATGTATCATGCAGGTTCTTAGTGTTGCGGATGTTCCTAGTGATGTTGCTGCTAGTTGCATGTCTGGTATGACTTCTATTCTCAACGAAGTGTGCAAGAACCCTAAAAACCCTAGCTTTAATCACTACCTGTTTGAGGCTGTGGCTGTGCTTATTAGGCGGGTGTGTGATAAGGACCCTCTCGGTTATATCACTATTTGAAACTAGCCTTTTCCCAAGCCTTCAAACAATATTAACGAACAATGTGATTGAGTTCTTTCCATATGCATTTCAGCTCCTGGCGCAGCTTGTTGAATTGAACAGACCCCCCTTGCCACCACACTACATGCAGTTCTTCGACCTTCTTTTACTTCCTGATCTATGGACCAAATCTGCTGATGTCCCGGCTCTTGTGCGTCTGCTTCAGGCTTTCCTTCGGATGGCCCCCAATGAACTTAACCAAGGTGGAAAGCTAAATGAGGTGCTTAATATATACAGCAAGCTTCTTCCTTCCTCCAGGACTGATGAGCAAGCTTTTTTTGTGCTCAACACTGTTGTTGAGAACCTTGGGTATGAAGTGATTGCAGATTATCTTCCGAAAATTATTGTTTCGTTGTTGACCCGTCTCCAGAGTAACCAGACCCCTAAATTTGTTCGGTGCTTTCTCATATTCATGTCACTCTTCATAGTCAAGCATGGCTGGAAAATCTCGTTGGCACCCTAGACAATATTCAGCCTGGTCTATTTCGTACAATTTTGGTTACATTCTGGATACCAAATCTCAAACAGATCACAGGTGCCACTGAGACTAAGTTAGCTGCAGTGGCTTCTACAAAACTAATTTGTGAATGTTCTGCCCTTTCAGATCCTGCATCTTCTGAAGTTTGGGGTAAAATGTTAGATAGCATTGTTACTCTTGTTACTAGGCCAAAAGAAGAGAGAGTAGAGGAAGAATCTGAAGTTCCAGATTTTGCTGAGACTGGAAGTTATTCTGCTACATTTGTTCGCCTTTATAATGTTAATAAAAGAGATGATGATCCGCTCAAGGAAATTAAAGACCCAAAGCAATTTTTGTTAGCTTCCTTGAGAAATTATTCAAACTTTTCTACTGGGAGATATGGACAAGTTATCAGTGAGAATCTCGATCCTGCCAATCAAGCAGCGCTCTCTCAGCTTTATAGCACTTTAACTAATGCCTAATATGAGCAAGTAATGTCTCCAAATTCCCTTCTTTTCTTGAGTTCGTAATGCATTCATGAATTATTATGTCTTTTCTATTGTTTGCTGTAGATGAGTTTATCTTTTCTGTTGATTTGGTTGTACCATGATGTTCTACTAATCTGTGAGATTTCTCTTTGATTCTCTCAAACTTCCACCTCCATGTACAGGCTTTTACTTACGCTTGATAACATTCCTTTTTTATTCTTAATGCAGAATGAACTAAATCCATTTGGTAAATTCATGCGTAATGGAGGAATTTAATTCAGTTTGTCAGTAAACGTAACCCTGTGTCTTAGGTGTTTTCCTCAAAGAAAGCCCCATTTTTGGACCCCTTCTGGAGATAACTACCAACTTGCTCAATTTAGTGAGAGGTGGACTGGGTTGGTGCTTAGCATGTTGGTATATTTGTTTACCTTGATGTCTCTTATTAATTCAAGCGATTTGCTGATCCAAGGTAGGCAATGAAATTTGAATTTATATAGATTCTTTTTTATAGGCTACTTTTTTTCTTCACCCTCTTTTCTTTTGGTACCATTAGCTTAAAAAGAAGGCCACCTTAATCTCTTGGCTCTTGTGTAGACAATAGAGATGTTTGTTTGTTGAACCTTGTATTCCCGTTTTTTTCACTGCTTTCCTTTGCTGTTGCTGACTTGTGGGCCATTTTGATGTGTCCAGTTTGCTTGAATTATACAATTATTTATCAGGGAGCAACTTCCATTTGATATATTGTGGTTGGAGATGGTTGTAATTTTCCCTATGATACCATTTAGGAAGATATATTGCTCTCGCCAATAAGTAATTCAGGATTAAAAACGTACCGCAGAACTGATTTAGTTGACGAAATTCATACACTTTATTGCTCATTTTATGCTCCCAGCTGTTCAAGAAACCTTTCTGTCCTTGTTAGTAGTTGAGGTTTGAATGTCAATCTATGTTAGTCGGACTCTTCAATTTATGACAAGTACGTGTGTCGGATCCTTGACTATTCAACATGGGTATGGACACTTCTAAACCTTATTTCAGGCCAGTACCTCATTTTTCTTCTTAAAATAGCTGAGTCACACATGGACACGTACCCGTGTCGGACACGAGTACCCAAGTCCGAGTAACATAGATGTCGACTACTTCGCCCTTTTGTAAAATTCATATTTTGACTATAGATATTGGTATATTACAAATTAGGCTTTGTGTTGGGTCATCAAACCGATAGTAATTATGGCAAGTTTTCCTTCGTGTGTGAGTGATTATCATTTTTTTTTTGGGGGGGGGGTGTTGGGTTTGCTCTTTTTCACTTTTCCAACTTGGTTGTTGAATTAAGAGTTCAATGTTTATGCCCAAGTGTTCATGTTGTGTCCTGACACCTCACTACTCCAAAGGTTATAACTTTCCCCTATCATTAGACTTATTCTTACTAAGTGTGATTCTACACATGTGATTATTGGTGTTTTAGATTTAGAACATGAGATATATCAAACGCTTGATAGTGTCGTAATTTGATTGTCAAATGTACTCATTCTTCTAAATGCTTGAATTGTCATATAGGTCAATTTTTGCTGCCTAGTTGGTTTCTCGCGCTTGAAACTTGGGGTGCATTCTCTTCCCCTTATTTTTGCTCAACTTATATGAACTTATTTTATAAGTTATCAGTATTGGATCTTATCAGAATTTATTGAAACTTATTTATTTAAGGTGAAGAGAATCCACCCTCTATTTGATTTTTGGTGGTTGTATACTTAGTATTTCATGGCATTTATATATCAATCATCACGTTTTTAATCTACATGTGTTAAATATATGCTGCAGCCAACAATATGCAAAATCTGTACTGATTTACTGTTTTTTTTATGCAGGATATTGATCCATGATAGATTAATTGCTCTCAGTTGAATGCATTTTGGGGTGTCCATCTTGAGTCTAATGTGGGTGTTCTTTCCGGGAGTGATCCAGTGGTTGGGCAAATCAGAGAGTGCAAATGAATGCATATACGCCCATGCATCGGCAGATGTCTTCTTTTTTAAAGTGTTCCTTGATTGCAGTTCGATCATGAATTTCCTATGCAATTGTGCATTAGTAGTTTGTACTGAGTCTTACAAAGACTCCAGCGGCTTTTTTTGGTTGGGGGGGGGGGGGGGGGGTTGTCGAAGGGTGTTGTTAATATCGGATTTGGTCTATTTTTATCTGGGAAGAGAAATATGTTGTAGAAACTTGTTCGAGGAATTTTCGGGTTCCCAGATTTGAATGATTACACAGTATACACAGGCACACAGCTGTTGGGTCTTCATCTAAATATTCAGATTTGCTGGTATTCATTTTTAGGATTAGGAAATTTCCCTTCAATATACTATTTTAGGAGATCGAATGTCACTTGATAGTGACGAGGTCTCTTTTCTAGTGAATGTTTCTTCCATTGGCATTGCACCAGGCAAAAATTCAAGTGCAAGTGTGACGACGATGTTGGATAATCTAACACTTAAAATGGACCTGTCTTTTTATGAATTTGGGATATGCATCATACTCAAAGACGCCAAAGTAATTCATTTTTTTGGGGGTTAATTTAAGCAAATTCTAATAGTTTTCATAGATAATCAAACCAAATTTTCATTAATGGATGATTATGCAAAATATTTTCATTGATGGATGTTTATGCAAAATAATGTTGGTTTTTTCTTCTTCAAATGAGCCAGTTAAGTAAACTACCTTGCTAATCAACTTTTTTCTGGATCAGTCAATTTCAAATTTTTAATCATGTTAATTTTTGAGTTAGGCTAGTTGCGGCTAAGTCAATGTTTTATTTTGGCTAAAATTAGGTTTCTAAGATCCTATTTTAGACAAAAACAACATACCATTCAAAATGAGGCGTCTTATTCAAAGTCAACTAATTTCATACGAGGTGAGTTTGTAAGTCCACCCATGGTACTGGCAAGTTTCGCAAGAGGCTGAAACAAATTCTCAAAATCTCTGCAACACTTCGAGCAATACTATAACAGCTACTGTTGCCGAATAGGCCTACAAGGCTATAACCAAGCTAATTCCCTAAAAAATACTGAGTCTTCCAATAATACCCTCACAAATTCAGATCACAAAATCTTCCCTCCTTTCTCTCTCTTCTACTCCTTTCCCTCTCTTCACCGTAGCAAAATCAATGGCGCCCCAAATCCGTAAACCTCCGCAAAAACCCCCTCAACGTCCCAATAAACCTCAGCAAAATCAACAAATTAACAAGCAGTTGAAACCGCAAAACCCTAACATCAAACGAAATTGGTCAATTGCTGATTTCGAGATCGGAAAACCCTTAGGAAAGGGCAAATTCGGTAGGGTTTACCTCGCTCGCGATACCAAGGTTTTTCCCCCACTAATTTTCCTAATTTCTGCTCTAGCAGCTTTTTCTTAGTTCAATTATTTCTATTGTAATGTGTTTTCAATTCCAATAATCGATTGTGCAGAGTAAATATATAGTGGCGTTGAAGGTGATATTCAAGGAGCAAATAGAGAAGTATAGGCTGCACCATCAATTGAGGAGAGAGATGGAGATTCAGATGAGTTTACGGCATCCGAATGTTTTGAGACTTTATGGATGGTTCCATGACGATGAGAGGATTTTCTTGATCCTTGAGTATGCTTTTAAGGGTGAGCTCTATAAGGAGCTCCGTAGATCAGGTCATCTTCCTGAGAAGCAGGCCGCGACGGTATAAATTCAACTTAATTTTCATTTCCTTGAATTCTTTCAGAATTTTGTTGTTTTGTTCTGTTATATTTGTGTGGAATTTCTGGATTTTATTGTGGAAATGGTGCTTTAGTTGTTGCTCATTTGGCGATTTTGGAGTGTGTTAATTTCGAGAATGACTGGTGTACTTTGATGAAATGAGAAATGGAGAGTGATATTTGATAGGATAAAAGGGATTGCGAATGGTGATTTAGTTGTTCTCGAAATGCTCTAATATTGAAAATGGCTGTTGTACTTTGAAGAAATGTGAAATACAAGAGACACATTATAGAGTTTGATAGCAAAAAAGGGATTGTGTATGGCTTTTCTCGTTAATGGATTGATAAGGAACTGATTAAGCTTCAATTATCCGAAAATTTTGTATCTTTTCTGTTAATTCTGGTGGGATTCTTTTGTTTGTTAGTCAAGGAGGAAAGTACAATGCTGGTTTTGTGTTGAAGAAGTTTTGCTTTAAGTTTAAATTTTGTGACTTATTTTTCTACAATGTTTATGTTGATGATTTGGGGATTTTTGTATTTTCTGTCTTAATTGGATATTGAATTTCAGAGTTGCTGATACTAGGTTGCTTCTTTATATTCTTTTTTAGTTTTTTTTATTTTGAGTGTTTATGGGAGACAGTACATTGCAAGTTTGACAGAAGCATTGGCGTATTGTCATGACAAGAATGTGATTCACAGGGACATCAAGCCGGAGAATTTGTTACTTGATCATGAGGTATTATTTTGAGTAACTTGATGTGCTTCCAATTTGCCCTTTTGGTATTGGACTATATTAATTTATGCATGGTATATACTTAAACCATAATTTTGAAGTATATGGTTATAAATACTTTAGGATTACTAATCATTGAATTTGTAGAACTATTAAAACCGAAACATTACTAGTGTCAATAACAACAGATTTTCAGCCTCGAGACTGCCACAATAATAACTTTTCTTCATTAATCAGTAATTGCTTTAACAATGTGCAGAAAGATGTGAGTCAATGATTTGTACGTATGAACTATTGGGACCAAGATTTAAATGCTTGGTTATTAGATAAGTGATGAGCCTCATGGCAGAACATAAATAGAGTGTTTGATTCTTTTTCCCCTCAGGGTCGTTTGAAGATTGCAGATTTTGGGTGGTCTGTGCAGTCGAGAAACAAGAGACACACAATGTGTGGAACTCTTGACTATCTGGCACCAGAAATGGTGGAAAATAAAGCCCATGATTATGCAGTGGACAACTGGACTCTTGGTGTCCTTTGTTATGAGTTCTTGTACGGGGTACCTCCATTTGAGGCTGAGAACCAACGTGATACTTTTAGAAGGTAAGAATAAGTACATAAACCCAAAAAAATAGAGTATATATATAGATTATAGGTTAAGAGCCTGGTATTTAACATAGCATTTTCCATATGTAGAATCATGAAGGTTGATTTAAACTTTCCAGAGGCACCCCAAGTTTCCTCAGAAGCAAAGGACCTAATTAGCCGAGTAAGTTTTTGCTTCATAAATTTTTTCCTGAATACCAATGGGCTTCTGAATTGTGTTTTCGTTCGTTTTTCTAAGTGTGTTATGTGGACATCTTGTAGCTTCTGGTGAAAGACTCCTCGAAGAGGCTCTGTCTGCAGAAGATACTGGAGCACCCTCTGGATCGTAAATAATGCAGATCCCCACAGGAATATGCCGTAAATAGATCTTTATCATTCACCAAGCGACTGAGCAAGTCAATGAGGATGTACGCAGTGCTGTATCAAGAATGTATTAGTGATCACCATTGTCAAGAAAATAAATATTGTTTGGATGTCATTGTTGAAGGTTCTGGCTCTTGTGCCTGGTAAGAAATTGATCCTCTAAGTCTTATTCTTCTGTGCAGTAACCTATAGGCTATAGCAGTTAATGTCGTGTTATTTCATCATATTTGGTCTCCCTAGCTTTTAATTATGTTCTGTTGAGAAAACATGTATAACATATTCCTTTCATTATGTAAATTCTTTGACACTTGGAAATATGCTATATAACATGAAATCTTTGCATGGGTTGTAAGTTAGATGAGAAGCATATCACTTGTGGAGCAAAATTCTGTATACTAGTTGGTATTGCTTTGCTTATTTTTGACACATGGTTAGAATTTAGAAATATGATCCACGGGAGAAATATGATGAATTGACTTTATTCATTTTTCACCTGAAATATGCTTATCTGAACTTTGTGAATTGAACTTGAGGGCGGCGGCTTTTCTCCTTTTGTAACTTTATTAAGTTCAGAGCTACCATTTGATGGTGAGTGTGAAGTTTCCTTGGGGACTGGTAGTTTCATGGTGTGAAGACTGAAGAGAGTTGGAAGTTGTCAAAAAGAACTGCCTGAGAATAACAAATAGTGCAGGTCAGGTGAAAAATATGCAGAACATTGTTGTTGGAGAAGGTTCTGTTTTTGATTTCAAGATGAGACTGCATTTTCGGCTTCTTTAGAGCCACTATTTTTAAGGTCCTTTTTGATTGCTTAAGGTGTGGATTACAACAGTTTTCAGGTTGATTTGAAACTTGTAGCAGGATTCGTACTTGCTAGGGACTGTTATTTTTAGGATTTGGGAAGAATTTACGTGCTAGAATAGTCCGCATATTTGTAGCATAACTTTGAGTTCCTCTTAAAGCATGGTCTGTATATTTGAAGAATATTAGAGTAAATGTGACATAGTGTATGTTGCTTGGTAACAGTGGTGCCTCCCCCAATGATAAAAGAAGTATCTATACTTCTATAGCTAATTCCTTTGTTATTCTGACTTTTGTTTCTTAAACCTAAAGTATTTGTATCATCGAATGTAGTTGACATGGTTTTAGATCTGGCACTTTGTTTCGACTAAAAACATGGACAATTTTCATATCATACTTGAATATGAAACTTAGTATGCACGCCACTTAGTGTTCGTAATAATATCCAACTTTCGGATTCATCAATATATTAAGGAAAACGTAAATTTGTACATACTTTTAGCAAGGTAACATAGTATAATATCTATCTTATCTCTTGTATGATAATTTTATTAGACATCATATACATCATAAGTAACTTCTTAAAAATTTTATTAGTAATTAATAGTAATTAGTAACCCTGTTATTATTTTAATAATGCTTAGATAATTCTAAATATAATTATCTCTATCTTATGTCACCGTACTATTAGTAGTATTTTATATTGTGACGCATTGTACACAAGAAATTCTATAATTGTAAAGTGTTGTGTATACTCTCTTTCGTGCGTCCTGATTCTGTTTGTGACGAGAGTTATCTTACTAGAGCGTAATATGCACATACTTTTTTCCCATTTGTGTTTAGCTTTGAGGCTCTTTTGTCTCTTTTGGTGTGAGATTTTGCTTTACTCATCATGAATATCAATAGAAAAATGTGAGGTATAGTATATTTCGAGTTGGTATGGTATAAGGGTAGGGTGACATTGTGGTATTGTGCTTTATTGCTTATGCTATTAACTTTTGGTCACATGAATCCGGTGAAGTATTTTGGAAAGTTCAGTTTGTGCAAGGTCCAAAACCCTTGTCTTTCTTGATTAACTAAATTGAAGAGGAAGTATTGTGTATGATGCATCACACCATTGACTTGGTGAAATGGAACATCTCAGATGTTGGGCATCGAGTCTTAGATATTGCACACCCAGTCTCATGGTCAGTTTGATGATTGAAATGTGAAGAAAATAGAGAAAGAGAGGGAGAGGAAGAGAAGAGGCTACCTTGGTTAGTTCATCGAAGGAGTAGAAGAAGAGAGAGATTTGTCGCTATGCATCAGGTTAGTAAGTTATGAGTCTTACAACCCCTCTCCTCAAAGACCAAAATCTGAGACCAGTAGCCTAAAATTCGAGACTAGAAGTCCAAAATCTTAAAGCCGAAGCCTAAAATTCGAGGCTAGAAGTCCAAAATCTTAAAGCCGAAGCCTAAAATCTAAGAAAAAATTTATAATTTGGGACGCCAAGTCCAATATCAAAGACTCAACATCCAAAATTTGAGATGCAAGCTTGATATCTGAGACTTGAATACAAAATACGAGACTTGAAACCCGAATTCGGAGATAAAAAATTTAAACTTTGAGGCAATTATTTGAGATTCCTCACACTAGTTCGCTAGTATGATGGCATCATCCAATATTTTACGATATTAATTTAGCGAATTTTTTTTTTCCATAAATGATCTGGTTTGCAAGAAATGCTCATTACCTTATCGGAACATGTCCTACTCCCTAGCTACCGAATAATATCCTATGCAATTATGCATGCTTAAAGAAAATGACTGCAGTAAATCGTATTTTTCTTTCGATGTGAATGTGCGTATATATCAATATATAAGAAATTATTTTCCTTTCATAAAATGGTCCAAAGTTGTTAGAAACTTTGCCGGAATAATGTGCAATTATATAGATATTCATAGAAAGTCGTGTTAATGTGATCAACATAAGTAAACATCAACAATGTATTATGTTACACCGTTTTATCTTCGGCACAAAAATTTCCTTCCTTCCGCCCTTTCCCTTTTGTCTTTTACTTTTCCTTTTTGCCTTTATATCCTCTTTAGCATATCTCTTGGATAATTTTCTTCTTTTTTTATTTTAACCTTTTAATGAATGTTTAATTCTTTTAATCTTTGTTCTTGTATGAGTTGTGTTCTTTTTTTGGGAGGGTAGATGTTAAGGGTAAGAGTAAAGGTAAGGGCGTAAGGCTCTCACTATATCTAGCTGATCTAAAGCTTTGCACAACCCTACACGATGTACTTGTACAACTTAAGAGGCACTCTACAGACCAATTTTTTTTCGGATTACTAGAATGACATGATGAAAAAATCATTGAAATTTATGCTTTAAGCACGCCACGACGTGACATACACTTGACGAGTCCACCGGCACCAATACAAGGCACGACTCAAGCCGCCTGTGTTGTTGCTGTCATAGAGGGAAGTCTTTTGGTTAAGATTAAGTTATAGTTTGTAGAGATCCATGAACAAACCACATGTGAGTGAAAGTATTGTCCCATAATGAATAAAGTATGAACATAAGGGGGAATGTAGTGCCATGTATCCCACATCGAAGAATGTGGAGTGTTTTGTCTACTTTTAAGGCTAATCAACTACTCTCGTTATTGTCATATGGTTTTAAAGGTGGAACCTTGTTGGTTTTGTGAAGTGGACTCTCTCACACTCTCGTGGTCACATATGTGTCACGGTCTATTTTGATTTTTTTCTTCTCCAATAATGGGCCTCCCAGGACTTGTTTGTAGGTGGATCATAAGATGTATCTTTTGTTGCGCATTTTGGGGGCTAAGTTTCCGGAAACTGCTTTAGAAGTTAGAACAAGTATGCCACTATGGGTTCACAATAATTATACAATCATTTAAGTTCTCACAATCATGAAGTAAGTTCTTTGGTCAAGGCTAGAGGTCCCTTAGTTGCCAGAATATGCGTTTGATGGGTCCAGAATGTGTGTGAAAGGGAGACTTAAGATCTTGGAGAATGAGCCAAGACTAGATCATCATTGTTTTGTCCATAACTTATATGATTTCCAAATAGAGGAGCTTTCCTTTTGTATAAAAGAACAAGGAAAGGAGAAAAAGTTCTTTCGGTTTTTGTTTCATCACTAATGAAGTGTGATTTTGGAAGTTTGGGTGCTATCTCATCTCCTTATAATTCAATTCTAAGCATCACTGTAAGTAATTACACATACTTTTATTTTCTTCCCCCTAAATTCATATACAAAAAATTGATTCATATCAGTTTATTTGGTAAAGTCTTGTGAAAATGTACCCGAGACCTGATACCTGTGAGGCTGTGATCGAATCCCGTCTACATCACTGCACTTAGTCGCTCAGTTACACACAAAATAAACACTTATTAGATTACATTGTAGCAATTATACTCCTTTCAAAAGTGGAACAAATGGGAAAAAACTAGCTATGTTGTTCTTGATTATCTCGTCAAGCATAGTCCCCAAAAGTGATAAATCAGATGTAGGAACTAGATCATTTTAATGGATATTCTTTTCTCCTAGTTTAACTAGGGTATCGCTTACAAATTTCTTTTATGATTGCCATGATCACAGATGACGAGGTACCTAGGCTACATAATACTAAAATCGTGAGAGATTTATGTGGAGAATCATACTTTATTTGGTTAATTAATGCCCTATCATGGACAAGTGGTGCAAAGCATAAGATTTTCTATCTTTCAGTTTACATGCACCGTAAATAGTGAAACTAAGCATGTGAAGTAAATTAGAAAGGTGAAATTTTGTAGTAACATTTTTCATAACGATGCAAGCCTTTGTCCTTGTTATATTAACCAAGTTTAAGTACTCTTCACTGTCTTTAGCTACATGTTACAAGACCCAGCTCTCTCACCATATGAGTTTTACCTTTCCAGCCTTTAAACTTAAAAGCATGAAACTCCTCAGATTACTTTTTATTTCATTGCCAACATCTGATGTGTAGTTTATTTTTTATTTTTCAAAGAATAAATGAAAAGAGAGTAGACTAGTGGTACGGTAATAATGTAGACTGGATTAGTTTTCTAGTTTCTAAACATCATCTCGTAAGACTCTACCAACTTAAGAACGGTTCATATTTACTCCTAGTTTTTAGGTTGTATAATGAATTAAAATTTAATAATTTATTTTGAAAATCGACAAAGAAAATTAGAAGTTTTATTTAATTGGCATCCACTAGCTCCTTTATCATATTATTCATACTACTATTACTATTGTCTGGGGTTGAGGATTTACAGTTTGGAGCAGTAACCTTCTTCTTGTTGACAATAGACATTATTATTCCAAGGGCAAAAATATAAATTTAACCAAAAGTTAAAGATGAATTTTATCATTGGATAGTGAATAAGACATCACTCAAAGGAATAATAGTTAGCAAAACAAACACTCATCACTTAATTTCTGTTTTATGGCCTGCCTCTTTAATTTAATTACCCTCCCAATCTACACAGATAATTCACACAAGAATGAGGACAAAAGTTAGAAACCCAAACCCTAACCCTAACCCTACAACAGTCTAGAACTTAAGAGTAATCTCACTGCCATTACTCTCCTGATCACCATCATCTCTAAATGCTGCAAGCTTCTTTCTCTCTTCATCTTCCCCACTTTCACCTTTCCAGCTACTGCTCTCCGACTTGCCATCTTCGATGCTCTCTGACCGGCCAACACCGGCTGCCTGAGCATCTGATTCCGGTGAGCTACGAGTCTGTGTGTGCGAGGCGGTTTTGTAAACATGGAGCTGGTGGTGGTGGTGATGGTGATGTAGGGCTGCGTGGTGCAGTGCTTGAGGGTGAGCTTGTGGTGGTGCTGATAGTTGTGGGTAAAAATCTGGTGGCACTGTTGGTGAACAATAATGTGATGACACTTGACTTGTTGGGTGATGAGTACTATAGATGGTGGGTCCACCTCCATGCGCCGCGGCTGCTGCCGTGGCGTATTCTGGTGGGACCCATATTCCTCCTAGCACAACCAGCTGTGGTGGTGGCCCTCCTGCTGTTTGGGGACTTGGGCTTGGCCTTCTTGTGTGAAGTCTATATTTCTGCATGTTGGTAAATTACAACAGTTAAAAAAAATGAGTTTGATACATCTACTTACTGGGTAAATTACCCATTAGAGATAGAGAATTAAAAAAAATAATTAACTCTGCTGAGTTACACTCCACAAAATATTAATGTCTACCTCTAGTGGGTGGATTACCCACTGAGTAGACAAAGTTATTTTAAAAACAATTTAAAGGAGCCTCAATTCAAGAATAAAAAGAATAGAGACAATTAGTATATTATCTGCAATATTGTACAGTATAACAGCTTTGACGATGTTTATTTCATGATTGCATGCACAGAAATGAGAGATTTAGAGAGAGAAAAAGAGAAAAAGAGATCTAGAGAGAGAGAGTGTTTTACCTGGAGATGACTTTTAACTTCATCATTGGTTAGGCCATCAACCTTCATTAACTCTCTAATTTGTTTAGGGGTAGCCACTGTTTCAATAGATAAGCAATAACCAATAATTAGCCAATTAACTTCCCTTAGCTTGTTTCTTAAAGCTAATGATAATGACATGATTGAAATTTTCTAATTAAGACATGATGATTATACAACAAGGACTTGTAAACATCCCATCATTATGTTCTAGGTATGTAATACATGATGATGTTCATTAGAATTATATACCTTGAGAACCGCCAAGCATTTGAAGAGCATTGACAAATCGACGGTGCAAGTCCGGTGACCAACACCGTCTTGCCTTCCTATTAACCTGTGCGGTGGTGGTAGTGGTGGTGGTGGTTGTCGCATTGGGTGGTTGACTATCTATAGCCGCCATTCCAACCATGGCATTTCCTCCTTTACTAGAATTATCACTCCTTGATCCACTTAATCCATTTTCACTCTCTAATCTATTATTATCTTCTACATCTCTCTCACTAGATGCTAGAGCCAAATCCGGAAGTGACCTTAAGCTTGAATTATCAAGGACCGAATTTCGTTCTTTTGCAAATGGAAGAAAAGCTCCTCCATTTCTTTGATTGTTGTCTAATGCAAGTTTAGGGCTGCTGATATTGAATGCATTTTCAGCTTCGGATTTAGGCAATGTTGAAGATTGTTGCTTATTCGCGTCTCCACTTGCCGGACTCCATAGTTGTGCAGATACCATCCAATTAGCTTTATCAGAAATGTTTATTGGCTTTTGATCAGAACCTTCTAGGTTTGAATGTTTTAGGGGCATAAAATCTTCAAGAATTGGTCTTCCCCCTTGATTTCCTTTGCAAGATTGTAACTGTTGTCTTGAGGACTCCATGGCTGATGAGCAAAAATTCCCCACAAAAGGAAAGGATAAAAGTTATTAATCTTTTCTATTTTTAGTTAATTTAGAAGAAAACTCTCAACCCTAGATAGAAACAAAACTTCAATATATTTTTATTCATCTGAATCAATTTATCTTTTGCGATTAAGACTTTGGCATTATTGTTGTTGTATCATCGATTCAGTATATAAACATGTTCGTGTTTTTATTGTTTGTAGATATTGAGTGAAATCTTAAATATTAAAACAAAAAGTTGTGTGCAAAAAATAAAAATAAGAACTTTTTAATTGTCCTCAATTTTTGTGATTAAGAGGTAAAAGAAGAAAAGTAACCAAAATTTCACAACAAAAGAATAATAACCTTTTTATATATTATTGTTAGATTTAACATTTTGATTTAATGGTTGTTAACCTTTTAATGCTCAAAATGCAATGTTGAAAAACATGCAAAAAAATGAGGAAAAGGAGACAAAAAGAAGAGAGGAGAAGAGAATAATATGCTTCATTATATATACCATTGGTAAGAAGCTGCATGCAAAGGGGTAGCTCACGCTTGAAAGCATCAATCTTGAGGCGTTCTTCTTCGAGGCGATTGAGGTATTCTTCAAGCTTGTGTGTTGTTTGTATGTCTGTTGAGTTATTGTGATCGCCTCCGAAAGATTTAAGGAGCATAGAGTAGCTTTGAGGTTTACACTCAAGGCTTAGTTCTGATGGAGAAGCCATCATTTCACTTATGATAATAAAAACCCTAAAGTTGTAATATAAGATGAGTATTTCTTGTTCTTCAACGTTGATGATATAAGATATATGTAATATATATAAGTTTGATTTTGTGCAATAACTTTTATTGTGTGAAATGTTGTTACTCTTATAGAAATTAGAGTGAAGGAGGGTGGCCTTCTCCTTTTGAGGTTAAGAAAGATATAGAGAGAGGGAAAAAGGGATAGGATGTTGTTTGTGAACACAAGGAGGATCAACTGCTTTTTAGAGTTGTGTTCGAGGGAGAATAAAGTGGAATTTTGGGGAAAGAGAGAGAGAGAGGAAAAGGAAAAGTTGAAGAGATAAAAAAGAGGGAAGGAGGGGGGTGATGGTAACTTCTTGCAAAGAGGAAAGGTAAAAAGCTCAAATTTGTGATAAAAACAATAATAGATAGAATACCTTGTATATCCCTAACTATTTGTCTTTTTGAATTCCCGACTTCCAAGAGTTATTAATATCTTTAATTAAGTATAATTAAGTTAAATTGTAAAAATGATATTTTGAAAATATATTTTAGGACGAATGTAACAATAGTTCATATGATTTTTTTCATGTGAACTTCAACTCCAAATTAATGGAGCAAATAATTTATAGACAAAGAGAGTAATTGATTTACGGGTGTAATATATGTAATATAAACTGGTGATTTGACGCGTTAATATCTAGTAATTATCACGTTTATAATGTAATTTAAACAGGTAATTTGACAACTAAGTTAGAATGCAAAAGTCATAAAGATAAATATACTTGGTGCCTCTTTTTGAGTGTGAGAGGAGAGGGGAGAATCAAGAAGGGGTGTATTGACAGTGTAGGGGGTCATGTGCTGGGAGCCTTTGTTGAGATTTTTAGAACCTTTGGAGGTTCCTGTTTATCCCCTCTTTAGCTGTACGAATTTCAAAAATCACTAATTCAAAAGATGATTCTCCTTCCTCATCTCTGTTCCCTTTTTCTCTCATTTTACATTTTATCTTTTCCTTTTTGTTTACCATCATTTTTACTCACTTTATTAGGTATATTAGTATTTGACAATTTTTTTTTTTTGATTTGGTAAGATGAATAACCACTTTGGAAGGAGGGGGAGTTGTAAGGGGAATTCTCCTCCAGTCCCACTCTGGTGGGATTCGAACCCCTAACCTTAATTTGACATGAGTTATTAGTATTGGTTTACAGTATTTGTTTATGTATCAACTGAATATACTGATTTTTGAAAAATGTATTTTTCTTCCTGCTCAGCTTTTGCTATGTCTTGGTTTTTTTATTAGAAAAATGAAAGAAGATAAGAACTTTCTCAAGAGAAATTTAATTTCTTTTATTATTAAATTGAGAATTTCTTTTCCTAGGGTTAAGAGATGCAGAATATTAATCCATATGTTTAGATACTATGTATCAAAGTCATGATGCGATGATTCATGTCATATACGTGCTCTCATCAACACATGTGGCTCACGTATTGTTCCGCTACAATACTTATACAAATTACAAAAGCATACAAAATGATCATCCTGGTGTAAGGTACTATTGTATTTACCAGTTTTATGTTGTTCTCTTCACATATTTTAGTTTTCAGAAATTTCAGATAGGGGCCTAACTCATAAGAACATAAAATATTATTTTCTTTTCGAGTTTCTCCTAGATAAATTTTATTATTCTTTATATGGTATACTAAGAGCCTGGTAGGGCAATTATAATAATATAGTCGTGATTCGATTATTGCATAGTTTCCTATGATTTTATCAATTGATTAGGTAAATGACATTTACCTAGATAAGTTTGTAACCAAATGCATATTATAATAACTTTGGTTGTATAATTGTATTGTTACAAGTATTTCACCCATTCTATATCTTTTACTTTGCCCCTTTAATACTCAGATTACTCACACATGGATCAAAGAGGTATCGAAATAATTTTTGAAGCTTTTATCAAAAGAAATTGATGAGAATCAAAAACCATCCAGAACAAGACTTTTCCCACACTTTTTTTTATAGTTATATTCATTCATGTGTAAAGATTGTATTACTTGAGGGGTTTAGGCCCCACGTTAAAGCAAAGTTAAAGATGAGATGGATTCGATGGTCATAATTTACAGATCATATGTTAAATTCCAAGCCAAAAGGAACTTACTTAAAAAATCACAACTAAAAATGAAAAAAAAAATAGAAAGAAGGGCAGATGTCAGACATCTATACGGCTAAGTACTACAAGAACAAAGTATTATCCCTTATCGTGATGAATTATACCTCCTCTCTTCTTTTTTTAATAGTAATAGAGGGCTATTATTATCAAATTTTAATAAACTTTAGCCATAATATTTTTAATAATATAACTTATAAAAACATAATATCATAGTTTCGTTGTTTTTTTATAAAAAAAATAATGAACTTTTTATATTTTTTACAAAAAGTTATGTTATAAAAAGCATGAAAATATCGATGTTATACTCCCTCCGTTCCATAATATAGTGCTTGTTTCATTTTAGGTGAGTCAAACTTTAAAATCTTTGACCAAATATTCTCACTAATATATACAATAAAACATACTCATGTGTGATATTGTTAGATTCGCCTCAATATGTAGTTTCATAATATCAACTTTTTATATTTTTTATTAATAAGGAATTTAAAATATCAAAGGTCAAAGGTCCGTTTTGGAAACTGTGTAAAAAAAAAATAAGCACTATATTATGGGACGGAGGGAGTATAAAATTAGGGTTTTACTTCGCGTATTTCTAGGAGTTATATATACATGCTAAAGATATTTTTATTAAACTTCTATTAAATGTTAGAATTTATGGTAAAATTATACTCCCTCCGTTTCAAATATAAATATTGAAATGGTGGTGAATTAATGGTTAAACTCTTACCTTTCAGGATATTGAATAATTTAAAACCAAAAGCGCTGCCAAAGAGCATATACTATTTCATCTGTTTAATAATTTCATATGATGAATTATCTGGGTGTAGATGGGAATGGTGCTTACTGCCGAGTATCTATCAACCATTCAACTTTCTTTTTTGGTTTCAAAAGTAACATTGAGAATATATAATCTCTACTTGAGACATTCATTAAAAAAAAGAAAGAGAATAAAATATTTTATTTGATGTAAGGAAGGAATATCTCAGTTCCAGAATTCTGAGACTGTAAATTAAGGACACACAAAGCTTAAATGAAAAGAGAGAATGGGAAAAAAACAGCCCAAAAGAATGATAAAGGAGGGGCCTTTGAAGTGAGGAATCTTCTCCTGCTACTTAAATCTTTAGTGAAGTGGGTGGGAAGGTATGCAGATTCTCTTTATAACCTGAGGATTATTATTATTATTATTATTATTATTATTATTATTATTATTATTATTATTATTATTATTATCATTATTATTATTATTATTATTATTATTATTATTATTATCATTATTATTATTATTATTATTATTATTATTATTATTATTATTATTATTACTAGTATTATTATTATTATTATTATTATTATTATTATTATTATTACTATTATTACTATTATTACTACTAGTATTATTATTATTATTATTACTACTACTATTATTATTATTACTACTATTATTATTACTACTATTATTATTACTACTATTATTATTATTATTATTATTATTATTATTATTATTATTATTATTACTACTACTAATATTGTTATTATTACTACTATTATTGTTGTTGTTATTACTCCCTCCGTTCTCTTTTGTTCTTCCTATTTAGAATCTTGACACTATTTGCAATTGAAGAGAATCTTCTAAATTATTTTCAACATATGATAAAAAATATAGTCATGTGGGGTCTTGTTTGATTCGTCTCAATGAGTACTAGTTCCGGTTCCGAAAGATCTTCCCTATTTGACATTTTTCACTATTCACAAGTTTCACTTTGACTGTCGTTTATGACTTATATGCAAGAAAAAATATAGTCATGCGGGATCTTGTTAGATTCATCTCAATATGTATTTTATTAATATCCACTTTTTATAATTTTTTCAAACACACAATTAGAGATATTAGTGTCTAAAGTTTTGCATTGGCATGCGTGAAAAGTAAAAGAGGGAAGATCTTTGGAACCGGAGGGAGTACTTTATTAATATTTAATCATTATAATTTTTACTAATACACAATGAAAGATATTTAAGGTCAAAGACGTGCATTGACAAACGTGGAAGTCAAAATAGGAAGAACAAAAGAGAACGGAGGGAGTATTAGTCAAAAACATACTTTCCCTATTCTTTATTAATTGCAACATTTGTAATTCATAATACTTTCTCCATTTCTAATTGATAGATTCATCATATTGACTTTTTACACTATCTAGGTATCAACTTTGACCATATTAAATTACTACTACCTCCGTTCTTTTTCTATTGCAACAATGAATTTGGACACGGTTTTTAAGGAAGTGGAAAAAGTGGACAGTTTAGCATAAAGACATCCTTTAATTAAGTAGAGTAGGAGATCAGATAAATCAATCCTTCATAAAGCAAAAGCAACTTTATATGAGTAATTAATGATGGTTTTAGTAAGATAAAGTAAGGGTAATATTGTCAACTAAAGTTACTTTTTTTACCCAAAGTGGAATTGTTGCAACAAATGCGAAACTACCCAAAGTGGTAATTGTTACAATAGAAAAAGAACGGAGGAAGTATTTAGTAAAGATAAATGTCTTTACTTCAATTGTTGTTTGGTTAATCTCAACGTATATTTTTAAAATATTATTTTTTATAATTTTTAATAATATATAGTTAAAGATATTGATGGTCAAAACTCTACATTGGCAAGTAATCAAGTATGCCAATCAATATGATACATCTATTATGAAACACATAGCAAATATTTACTATTTTGGAATCTTGGCTCACACTCTCTATCCTCTCATTTTTGTACCTTGTCTCCTTGCATAAAATTGTGTCTACTGTAATTAGGGAGTAGTTTGAAATACTTGTTTGCCAGTAGTATGCAACTACAGACCTATTTTAGCTATGAAAGCAGTCACTAATTTAGCTAGAGCCTTTGAAATACTCGTCACTACTACTCCCTTCGTTTCTTTTTAATTTACTCACCTCACTTTGGGGGAGAACCAAGAAAAAAGTACAAAAGTATGAGAGAGAAATTGAAAAGGTGGAGAGAGAAACTAAAAAGTGAGTTGAAATATTAAAAAGTGGATGTCATGGGTGGAAAAAGAGTAGAAAGTAGATGTGACATATTACCAATGATAAAAAAGCAACAATGTGTAGATTAGAAAAAAACAGACCAAAAAAGAAAGTGTTTAGATTAAAAATAAACGGAGGAAGTACTATTTAGCTAAACCATATATATTGAGCTACGAAATTGATTTAACTCGTTGCTATTTCCTTAATTGTCACTTATTAGCAACAAATTTGTCCTACAGCTCAAATCTCAATGACCTTTTTCTTGTAGCACATAGTTATTTGTGAAACAGAGGGAGTACACAATTTAAAGTAACAACTAGTTTTTAGGCCCGGACTATGCCCCGAGTAATTATAATTTTCATTTATTAGTAGTTTACTTTAACATTATAACATCAAACATTACTTGGTTTAGTGGTTAAGTCTTTAGTATACAAGCTTGAAGTTATGGGATCAAATCTATACCATGCATTTTCTAATTTTTTAATTGTATGTAGAGTACATGAACTAAATACTCTAAGGGATAGTGCCACATGGCACAATTCCTTGTTTAGGAACACCTTTTGATATATTAGTATAGATGTGATCAAGTCATTTAAAAAGAATATAAGGAATCAATGTCTTCAATCTGGGATTAAAACTAAATTCAGAAAAAGCTTGAAATTTAATAATTTTTGGAAATTTGAATTTAAGAGTATTGTTATTGGTGAACATTCTGGATCCGGGTATAGTACTCTCTTTTTTTTCTTCTTGTTTTGGGACCATACATCCATGAAGGATTGTTCATGTTATGTCTTGAATCTCAAAGTGATTTCAAGCCCACTAACACGGTCAACTATGGACTCTTTCTGCTTCTTTCTAGAAAAATTATATGCAAAGGAAAATTCTTGTACAAGCCACCTGAAGTCTTCTATGTTTCTTTGCTTCTTTTGTCCTATCTTTTCAGCTTTTCAATCCACTAAATTTACACTCTTTGTCCTAAATTCTTTTTATAAAGGTTAATATACATACTTACATCATATCCATAGTGAAAACAAATAAGGGTGCACTCCCTGCAATTTAAGAAAAATAAGTATAAGAGCTCATCAGGTCTAAAATTAAACACTTCCTTATCCTTAACATTAATGGTTTTGAAAATAAAAGAAATGATTCACCTCTACTCAATTACATTATTACCTATTACGTTTTTGTGTATTAATAAATATTTTTTATGAAGGGAGTAGGACCTGTTCTCTTCGGCATAAAACAACTGAACTGAATTGAACTGAATTAAATTATAACTAATTAATAGTAATAATAATAATTTAGGATAAAACTATTCCTGGGGCCTCAACCATCAGCTTAAGCTTTTGGTTGAGTTGGTTCTTTTGACATGGTATCAGAGCCAGGCCCACAGCTGAGACCGTTAATTTACTCTGGGTCAATTTAAAAAAGGGACCTCACATGTGAGGGGGAGTGTTGAAGCTATGATGTATAGCGCACAACACATGTGAGTGTCCCATATTGATAAAAGAAGAGAGATGGGTTCACTTTATATTGCAAAAGGACTACTCCCCTTATTGCCATATGGTTTTAAGGTTGAACCTCCTTTGACTTGTGAAGTGGACTCTCTCTTATTGTGATGGGTGCGACCCAGACCCATATTTAACATGGTACCAGAGTCAGTGTGACATAAAGGTCACGGGTTCAAATCTCATCCACCCTCCTTTCTAAGTGGAATATTTAGCGCAGGTATGAGGGAGGCATGTGCTGCATCCACACTTCAAGCCCAATGGGCTCTTGCGTGAGGGGGCGTGATAGAGTATAAAACTATTCATGGGGCCTCAACCATCAGCATAAGCTTTTGGTTGAGTTGGTCCTTTTGACATGGTATCAGAGCCAAGCCCACAGTTGAGACCGTTAATTTACTCTTGGTCAATTGAAAAAAGGGACCTCACATGTGAGGGGGAGTGTTGAAGCTATGATGTATAGCGCACAACACATGTGAGTGTCCCATATTGATAAAAGAAGAGAGATAGGTTCACTTTATATTGCAAAAGGGCTACTCCCCTTATTGCCATATGGTTTTAAGGTGAAACCTCCTTTGACTTGTGAAGTGGACTCTCTCTCATTGTGATGGGTGCGGCTCAGGCCCATATTTAACAAGGAACTAAACTGAAAATAAGTTGGGGAAAACATGCTATATATGCATGTTAGATTGGTTAATATCATATGGTTTGGAACTTGGTGGCTTAGAGTTGCGAGAAAGTCTAAATCCAAAGCCTGAACCTGTAGAATGAGAGCCCCTCCTAAAGTTTCTTTAAATAAATTTTAGAAAAAAGGTAGGTTTAATTTGTTTTAATGAGCTTATTTGGTCTCCCAATACTAAAATTCTAGCTTTGGTTCCTTTCTAAGAACCCTATTGGTTTCAACTTTAATGATATGAAGATAATGCACGTTGATCATGGTGTTAGTATTAGCCATTAGCCAAAATTGGTATACAGTATGGGAAACAATCTTACATCCCATGAATATATCTATACCATTATTCAAGTCACTATTTGTGCTAATTATTAAAAAAAATGTTAATATGTGCAAGTGTTATTCCTTTTAGTTTGTCTCAATGTAATATTTAAAGATATCAAATTTTGGTAATTTATTGATAGATAATTAAAGATATTAATTGTCAAAGTCATGTCTTGACAAACCTAAAATTCAAACCGGAACCGTACCACTTTTGTGGAACAGAGGAAGTTTCTAATATCCATATATATGTCATCATTATTGAAAGCTTGTTATACTAATATGGCAATGAGGTGCTTAGGTTATACCAATAGCTAATTGACCCTGTGTATGTATATGTATATAGGACTTTCTAATTCGTGCTCCTAAAATCAACAAAAAAAAGCTTTTGATACTTAACTAATGTGAATATCATGACATTATTAGCTTTCTCTTTCAGATTCACCATGTCCTTAACTTCTTTTTTTTTCCGAATGACTTCATGCACTTAATTCAATACATTTATTTTTGGGTTTTTCTATAAATTTGACTGCCTAAGAAAGTTATATTAATTATTTGTCAACATGTGCCCGTGGCCGTGAGCACACATATACATCTATATACACTATACTACCTTTCTATCTATTTTGTGATATTAATAAAATTGGGTTATATCCAGATCCAGTTATCCACTAATGGGTCAAGTTATACTTTGTAAACCTGGATGTGCGCTGAGCATCGTATATCAAAAATTATTTTCTTGGTCATTGCTCATTTAGACTTTGGAGTCTCGTATAGTGAACGTGTACTGCAAATTATAAGGGTATGTTCTCCCCAACTTATTTTCAGTTCAGTTCAGTTCAGTTCAATTCAGTTCAGTTCCTAAATTATTATCATTACTATTAATTAGTTATAATTTAATTCAGTTTAGTTCAGTTCAATTCACTTGTTTTATGCCGAAGAGAACATGCCCTAAGTGTCATTTAATACTCTATTTAAGAGCCGAGGAGGACCTTTCTCGTGAAAGTTAGTGAAAGAGTGCATGGGCTTGGAGGGTTGTGAAAAAGTTTGTTAAGAGGTGAAAAAAAAGGGCTTAAGAATCGAATATCTTTACACCAGAGAGAAGCTAAGAAGAAAGAGTGAGTGGCAATAATGAAAGCGAAGGTTGGTCGCTTTCTGAATATCAGTCTTCCAGTACAAGACTCCAACACTTTCCTTTTCTCTAGATTCTCTCTTTAATTTTCTACTGTGATTGTGTTGTTTTTCATGTAAGTTGGTTTATTATTTGAATGAAATACTAGTTTATGCATGAAAGAAGAGAAAGAAAGAAAGAAGGAAAAGCAAGATTCTCCTCGTGACACGCGTTGAGATATTCTCTCCCAATCCCATACTATCCTTCTTCTGAATATCCCTTTTGTCTGCTCCTCTTAATCTTCACATATCACAACCCTTTAATTTCTAGCTACTAGCTAGTACTTCCTTGCACTATTTGTTCTTACCCGAAAACGATCGTAACCTAACCCCCTTCGTCCTTTATTGTCGGGTTAACGTCATCTATCGGGTCGAGTTGGGTCCGGTAAATGGTAATTGTTCAGTCATGTATCATTTCGAGTCCTAAGTAAGTTTGGACAGGGTCGTAGCTATGGGCGCAAAGCCATTTCTTACACTGCGCCCTCCAAAATAATTTGATTTTATTTGAAAGGTCCCAATTTGAAAAAGTCTGATGCCTTGTAAACCGTAAACAGCAAACGCATCACACTCCATTTTTCGGACTGCATAATTCTCGCTATCACCTATCCTTTTCCTCAATCTCTTCCACCAAAAATTGAACCTTCCATATTTATAACTTTCTAACTTCTTCCATCTAATATTGTCATCAGTTCTTTTTCATAATTATCAAGATTAAAATCAATCCATCAATTAGCACTGATTTTGTCTACTCTCTTTGGATAATTGTGGTCTTTCTCTCTCACTAATAGTAGGAAAGAAAGGGCCCGATTTTTATTATAAAACAGGTCTCCATAAATCTCCAAGACGGCCCTGAGTTTGGGTTAACTTTAAGTTTGGTTTACTGTCACATGTTCACGTCATGTTCCGATTGAATTTATTGTCGACTTGGGTCATATTCATTCATACAGGGTTCTTCTAGGGTTTGAGTTCAGGTAGAATTAGGTATATCTCAAACTCAAGTACAGTTTTGATTAAGTTATGATATCGGTGAGGTATTGCTTGAGTTCGGATTAAGTGAAAATTGTATGTTTAATTTTTGAGGTCCAAGTTAAACTTGAATCGAGTCTTTCTAGAGTCTGAAATTCATTTGCGTTGTTTATCATCAAGTCTTGTTCACCGCAGATCAAGTAATTACCTTTTTTCTTCAATTGGCCGGGTGATATTTATATCAAGTTCTCATTAAAAAAAACTATGTTTATTTTTTGGGTGTGCATTGCTCAAGTTTAAAAACTAATATAAATATGTAGACTTTTAATTAAGGAGTATAACGAGTGTCAACTACGAATGCCATACCATAGCTTAATGCATGTTTTGTTAGAAAAAAGTGGTTTAGAGATACAAAATAAATGTATTGAATTTAAAAGATAAAAAAAGTAGAATTTAATTTACATAGCTATACTGGACAGTGGACATATATAATTAAGTTGTGGACAGTGGACATACATAATTAAGTTGAGATAATTGATGATATTCAATAATTATACCATTATAATTGACTAGATAAATATTTTAAAGTAGGATCCATTTATAATAGAAGTATTTAAGAGTTTAAAAAACTTAATTTTCAGATCATCTTTGTGAAAATATAGGATCTAATTTGTTTGATAAGAATATAGGATCTAATTTTGACCAACTAACTAATTAAGTATATAGTTTGATATTATTATAATTTTTTTACAATACAGTTAGAAATAAGAGTACTTTTTTTTGTTATTATTAGGATTTTTTTTAAATCAACATGGTTTTATTTTTGTTATAGATTACAACTAGTTTTGAAGCCCGTGCGTTGCACGGGTTGTTGTTTATTTTATTTTTGTGCAAATTTTTTGTTAACATTGTTGATTTTGTGTTGCTAATGAAATGAGATTTTTCAACACCATTGTATTTACATACTTCTTCCGTTCTTTTTCACTGCAACAATTACCACTTTGAGTAGTTTCATCTATTGGGACCATTCTACTTTTGGTAAAAAAAAAAACAACTATACTTGACAATATTGTCTTTACTTTATGTTAATAAAACCATCATTAATTATTCAAATTGTCTTTTAAAGTTGCATTTACTTTATTAAGGATTTACTTATCCTACTCTATTTAATTAAAGGGGTACCTCTATGCTAAACTACCCATTTTCTTCATTTCCTTAAAAACCATGCCCAAACCCATTGTTGTAGTAGAAAAAGAACGGATAAAGTATTTGTCATTATACTCTAAATTCTAGATTTGTTATTGCGATATATAAATTTTATATTTTTAAATAATTGGTATGACTAACAATAGCTAACACAGTTTTAACATGAAAAATACCCGAATGATACTTTAAGAAAGTAGAGGGTAATAATTTAATAGATGTAGGACAGAAAGAATAGAGAAAAACATGAGTGTCAGCCTCAACTTCAACTTTTAATATAGCACATAAACGCTAACGCATATACAATGGAAGATGGGAAAGCCAAAAAACTTGATCATAATGATGGTATCATGGATAAATTTAATTAAATATAAAACTAACCTCTACTAATAATCGAAAATATTATTCAAGAGAAAAAAAAAACCTCTGCATCAATCATGACCATATCAAGACTTATCAAACTTTCCCCTTTTTTATGATCCATGACCCAAAAAGTCTAGAAATGCGAACCTTGTTTTTCCAATTAGTTTTAGTAGAATTAAGTTTATGGAGAAAAGAATAAGATCCGACGTATAGATATATGGAAAAGACAAATATAAATAATTATGTATACAATAAATATTCTAGGAATAATATAATAAGTCAATTGCATAATACCTCTGCAATGTCGTTGACAAATTTTCATTTGAATCTTCATGTAATGCCACCATAATATGCTATAGGTTCAAGATTACAGATGTGTATTTTTTTATCTTTATATAATTCAATTTTTAAAAGTATGATTTTGAAAGATATTATTGATATTGTCACATATAATACGCTATTTTTATAGTTATTTTTATATGTATTTAAAATAAAGAATAAATAATACGTTATTGTTTCATCTAAATAAATAATTTTTCATAAGTTGTAAAACTATATTGTATATGGAACGTTGATGCCTTTCCGTAACTCTTGAAATTGGGTAGATTGGAACTAAATATTGGAAAATTTGCCAAAACAAACCTTTTAAAGGTTCAATTTTGCGAAAAAAAAACCTTATAAAGCATTCTTTGCGAAAAGAAACCACAAACTTAATTTTTCTTGCAAGAAGAAACCTATTCCCATTTTCCGGTGTGTTTTTTCTCAATTCCGGCGCTGACCCTTCTATTTTTCTTTAACCCCCTATTTCATTAACTGTAGCACCACCCCTATGCATCTCAAAAACCACACCGGAAAATGGGAATAGGTTTCATCTTGCAAGAAAAATTAAGTTTGTGGTTTTTTTTCGCAAAGAATGCTTTAAAACACTACTACATTTTGAAGCAAATGCAACGTACTAATACAACGGTCTATCATAATGCAACACCATATTGCAACGACACACGCTAAAGTAACGATTTGTTGCAACGGGTAGCACTAATGCAACACCTATCGCAACGGTTATACAAAACCGTTGCATTAGATTGTTAAATGCAACAGTTGTTAAATCTATTGCAACAGCTGCCCAATAACCGTTGCAATAGTGCGAGTGGCATTGCATTAACGGCCCGTTTGGTTAGTGGTCATAAATAGTGGTAATGGTAATGAAATTTAGTGTAAATTTGTAAAGAAATTCTCATGTCAATGACCATGGGAATGAAACTTTATCACAAAACATGGGTTTCACTTTACAAATTTCCATTACCATCCAATACCACCTTCCCAAGTGGTAATGGATGGTAATGAGATTTTAGGAAGAAAATGGATATCTTGTGATGGAGTAGCATTAAAATAGGTAATGACATTGGAATTCTAGTACAAATTTACACTATAATGCATTACCATTCCCACCATTTATGGCCTCTTACCAAACGGGCCGTAAAGGTTGTATAATATAGTAATATACCATACCCATGACCCCCCCCCCTTGGCTCCCATTTCTATTTTCCCCAAAATCGCCAAAACCCTTAAAGAAGTTTTCGTCTTAGCAGTATTTCTAAATCTCCTAAGTAGCTCATGAGCAGTTACCCAGTTAATCCCTCCTAGATTTCACACGGACTCCGCCGGAAATTCTCTTCCTCGACGGCGCCAGAAATTCTCGTACTCGTCCTGCAAAGAAATTCAGTCACGCTATGTACTTCACAGTGAAGATAGGCGGCGAATTTTTTTTCGAATTTCCTTCAATTGGTTTAATTCACTCAGCCTGGTTAGGTTAATTCGAACTTCTACCCCTTCAATTCGTTTAATTCTCAGTTGAATTTTACAAATATTAATTTGTTCCTATATTTGTCGTTGGCTTTGAACTTCTTCCGGTCCTCTCCTTCAATGGGCTTCTTTTCCTTTCGTAATCCTTCACTTCTATGATGGAGTGGACGATAATAATAATGGGAATTCAGTCTTTATTCTGGAAATTAAAATATATCCTTTATTTTCTTAGTTGATCTCTATGAATTTCAGTTTTTTGTATTTATTTTATTTGTGTAATACAGCAGAATGGTGATTAAATTGTAAATTGGTTCCTTTTTTAATTTGAAATTATTCTCTGCATTGTTGCTTATAAAATAAAAAGGAAGTTGATTACTTTGTTTGTTTGTTTTCTATGTGAATGTGTTGATTGTCAGGCATAATAGAAATCTGATGGAGGAAGTATTAATGGCTAAGTTTATAAAGCTTGTGAGAAGGCAAAATAATACTTCATTTTTTATATCTTTCCAAAAAAAATATGAACACTAAAACGTATGCATCATTGGAAAAAAAAAGACTACAAAGTTCTTGGTATTGAATTATTCATTTAGGGTGATATAGTTATTTGGGTTTGTATCAATCTAAATATGTTTGCTTTCTAAATTTCTTTCCAATAACTTTTGTACAATTACAATATTCATAATTTTGCACCCCCATTATATAATTTCTAGATCCGCCATTGATGCGTGCTACATTATCGATCCGTTACTTGTTTACAATTAGCTTAGTTTGAGTTTATTAGTTAAGTGGGAAACATCTAATGCATTCTTTAATAGGTGCCGAGATTCTCTCGGTTTAGAGAGCTATGTTTCCGGTATGGAGAATGGTGGAGAAAGTGGACACAACTCTCTTTAGTTCTCGCTGTCATCGCTCTTAAGCGGGGTGTTACATGACTTAAAACTAAAATGGGTTGTAAAAGTGATATATAGATCTTGAATAGATAGTGGCACGGTTTACGTGCACTTTGCTATCTGTCTAACTTATACGATAGCTAATTTTGCGCTTCTTGTATCTTTGATTATTACGGTAAACAAATAAGAATCTAGATGAAGTGCCGGCTTTAGCCAAGGAATTGCGGGTATACCGCTTCAAGATTTTGGCCCCGTTTGTATGCTAACCGATATCATGAGAATCGGGAAGAAGTAATGCTTTTTCAATTGGTTTTGAGGGTAAACTTATAGCGAGACTAAAGGAAGTTAAAGTCTTGCATTCAATTTTTAGTGGCGTTGGTTTTTATAATGGGTAACCGGTAACTAAAGCCAAGAATTTGAATATAACTCTTGCTTGTATGAGTGGATAGCAAGCTAAAGTCATGAGGCAAAAGCTTCATTTAGCAGATCATTTATTTACATATTGCAACGAAATACTTCTATGTCCCTTAATAATTTTCACACTCACTTTTCTTTTTAGGTAAACCTGTCAAACTTCTCTCTTCATCATATCAACTCTTCCTCTATTATAAACTTCCTCATTCTTTTGTTCTCTATCTCTATTCACTACCAAACTTTTTAGTCTTAGTAGTTCATCTTTATTTTTGACGGTTAACTACTTCCAAAGAATGCTACTGCCAGGTGATGGCACCTAGTTCAACATACAAGTAACATATACTATTATGTCTATAAATAAATGCAAGTTTTTGTCATTGAAAATTTAATTTATTTTCTGGCTTTTTTTTTACTATAATTGAGTTATATTGCACAGTTTGAAGTTAGTATTGATGTAAATGAGTAATTGGGCTCTAATTTGTTGAGATGTGAAGTGGAGCCAATAATTTTGGGTATCTTAATTCTGGTTGTAGACTTAGAACTGCCTACATTATTAGAAAGTTCTTCACATTTTTTTTATTTAAGTCTTTTGCATCATTTGATAGCATTTTTCTTAAAGAGATGCTAATGATTGTTCTAGACCTTATGAGATGCTAATGTATTATCGTTCATTTTACAATTTTTCAATTTCAAAGGTATGTGTTGTCTGCTTGAGTTCAATGATTGCACGGAGTTGAGTCCTTGAGGAAAGGTCGAAGTCTTTTCGATTATGTTGAAGTATATTATGAGTCTTCTATACCTATCAGGTCTTATATATATCTTAGCTTCATTATGAATGCAATGATAACAATAACATGAAATCTTTCTTTCGGTTTATTATCTCCTCTCTTATTCGTTTCGAGATATGGTTATTGGTTACATGATTATTCTCACCGGTCCCTACGTACTTTACAATTGAGAAAAGATACACGACATTTTTGGTTTGAGGTAATATTGGATTAATGAGAAAATTGAGATAATTTCTAATTCTGAAAGCCTAATATGAAGTATATGTTACTTGGTACAGATTTGTAAATGAAATTAAATGCAAATGAACGAGTTGGTGATGCTCACATCAATCCGTAGATGTAGTGACTCATATTGTGCTTTATTGAGTTATATGCTTCAGATTACTTATACCGGCAAGTCTTTGCAGAGCTATGGGAGTATTTTTATCTGAAGTGACTGCATATCGTGCTCAATTTTAAGACTGATTTATTGGAGCATTTTATATGTAGAAGTTGTCTTGAAGAGGATTGAGAAACCATGAATGTTGTTTAGTTTATTACTTAATAGATTTGTAATAATGTACTTTGTAAATTTGCCCATGGGCATTAATATTGTATGCATAATTTTTCTTTTGGTTATAAAATTTCAATTTTATTTTAATGTATATAGAGATATATCTATATTGATCTACTACTACTACTAACTACGATGGAATTGGAGTTGCATTAGCTAAAGGCGTAAGGCGTTGCAATAGGTGCTAAAATGAAGCATGATATTTACTAGAGGCGTTGCAATAAGTATACACTTGTGTTGCAATGTATATGAAAGCGTTGCAGTAGATACTAAAATGGGACACAATATGGGTGCTAGAGGCGTTGCAATAGCTATCAAATGGCGTTGCAGTAGATATAGAGGCGTTGCAATAGGTTCCATAGCTAATGCAACGACTATTTATACCTATTGCAACGCCTCCGAGGTAGCCGTTGCAATAGACATAAATAACGTTGCATTAGGTCTAATGCAATGCCAGTAACAGCAACGGTTGTTCAACCGTTGCAATAGCTCTATTGCAACAGTTTTTGGATTTATTGCAACGGTTTTCAGGGGTTGCAATAGCTCATTTATGTAGTAGTGAAAGGTTTTTTCTCGCAAAATTGAACCTTAAAAAGGTTTTTTTTGACAAATTTTCCCTAAATATTATAGGTGAAAAAGGAAGTTTTCTGCTCCACATCAAAACTCAACATTATATTGATAAGTCTGAAGTTTGATCGGAAAACATAAATAGCTATAAGATAGGTCATAATTATTTGCGGCACTCTAAGATAAGCATACTTCTTTGCGATAAACATCAACCCTTTTCTTTTATCTTAGCTTTTGCCAACTTTTTTAAGATAAAGGTCCTGTTCTTTTGGACTTATTTTCAGTTCATTTCAGTTTAGTTCAGTTTAATTTCAATTAATTTCAGTTCAGTTAATAATTTAATTTCAGATCAGTTCGGCTAATTTCAGTTAATTTAATTTCAGTTCAGTTTGTTATTATTATTGTTATTATTATTATTATAAATATTATTATTATTATTATAAATCTAATTATTATTAATTAATTATTATTATAATAATAAAAAATATTCATTTATCCAAAACTCCTTATACCTGTGTACAACTCTATTTTTTTAATAAAAATAAAAAATTGAAATGATGACATGGCAATCCTACGTGGCACACTCTATTTCATAAGTTGCAGAACTATATTGTAAATGGATGTTATTTTGAAGCATATTTTGAGTGCGCTCCAATGGTACAAAAATCGTAATATTTCGAATTACGTAGCAAAAGTTATACGCATTTTACATAATATGATAATTTAGGTTGTTCATTCAAAATCAAACTCTAATTTTCGCTTATCCAAAACTCTTTATATGTATTTAAATCTATGTAGAACTCTTTTTGTAAAAGATAAAATAAAATTTAATGACGTGGCAATCCTACGTGGCGCGCTCTATGACCTCGAAATCTTGAGGAGCTCCCTATGCTCCCGAAAAGTTCCTCCTTTATATATATATACTAGGTTTGAAGTCCGTGCGTTGCACGGGTTGTTGTTTATTTATTTTATTGCAAATTTTTTGTTAATATTATTGTTGATTTTGTGTTGTTGTAAAATGAGATTTTTCAAGATCATTGTATTTACATACTTCCTCCGTTCTTTTTCTATTACAACAATTACCACTTTAGATAGTTTCATCTTTTGGGACCATTCCACTTTTGGTAAAAAAAAAAACTACAGTTGACAATATTACCTTTACTTTATGTTAATAAAACCATCATTAATTACCCGAATTGCCTTATAAAGTTGCGTTTACTTTAATAAGGATTTATTTGTCCCCTATTCTAGTTAACTAAAGAGGTACCTCTATGCTAAACTACCCATTTTTTCTTTCCTTAAAAACCATGTCCAAACCTATTGTTGAAGTAGAAAAAAAACGGAGAAAGTATTTGTCATTATACTATAATTTCTAGATTTGTTATTTTGATATATAAATTTTATAATTTTTAATATTCAATTGAATATTGTAGCTAAGTCTATTATTAAATGGTATCCCAATAACAGGTATGACTAACAATAGCTAATACAGTTTTAACATGAATAATACGCGAATGATAATTTAAGAAAGTAGAGGGTAATAATTTAATAGATGCAGGACAGAAAGAATACTTTCTTAAAAATTGATGATAAGAATGACATGGCATGCTTAGGTTGAGCTCTTTATAATATTCAAAGGCTGTTTTATTTAAATCAAACTCTAATTTTTACATAATCCAAAACTCTAATATATATGTAACTTTATCGCTATAGATTTTAGTTAATAAATTTTGTTGCAATACTATATTATTTTGGTTTGGTTGAGTAAGGTTGAGGTTTTGAAAGATAATACGTTTAATCCTGTAAATTGGACCTATAATCAAATGTTATAATCACATATAATACACTATACTTAATACTTATAGCCATTATTATATTTATCTAAAAAAAAGACTAAATAATGTCCTACAATGCATCTAATTTAATATATTTTCATGAGTTGTAAAACTATATTGTAAATAGATCATATTTTGAAGCATATTTTAAGCACTCTGCCACTCTCTAATGGTAAAAAAATTATAATGTTTTAAATTAGGTAGCAAAAGTTAAATTTAATTTACATAATATAATAATTTAGGTTGTTTATTCAAAACGCAACTCTAATTCCCCCCTATCCAAAACTCTTTTATGTATTTAAATATATGTAGAATTCTATTTTTTTTCAAATATTTTTTAAAAAATAATGACATGGCAATCTTAAGTGGCGCTCTCTATTTCATAAATTGTAGAACTATATTGTAAATGGATCTTATTTCAAAGCATATTTCGAGCACTATTTAATGGTACAAAAATTATAATATTCTAAATTAGGTAGCAAAAGTTATACACAATTTACATAAGATAATAATTTAGGTTGTTCATTCAAAACGAAACTCTAATTTCTGCTTATCCAAGACTCCTTATATGTATTTAAATATATGTAGAACTCTATTTTTAGAAAAAAAATAAAAATAAAAATTGATGACATGACAATCCTACATGGCACTCTATATTTCATAAGTTGTACAACTATATATTGTAAATGGATCTTATTTCGAAGCATATTTCGAATGCTCTCCAATGGTATAAAAATTATAATACTCCAAATTATGTAGCAAAAGTTATACACAATTTTCATGATATAATAATTTAGGTTGTTGATTCAAATCCAAACTCTAATTTTCGCTTATCTAAATCTTTTTATATGTATTTAAATCATGTAGAACTCTATTTTTGTAAAAAATAAAAATATAAATTGATGATGTGGCAATCCTACGTGGTACGCTCTATGAGCTCAAAATATATTTAAAAAAAAGTAATGACATGGCAATCTTAAGTGGCGCTCTCTATTCCATAAATTGTAGAACTATATTGTAAATGGATCTTATTTCAAAGCATATTTCGAGCACTATTTAATGGTACAAAAATTATAATATTCTGAATTAGGTAGCAAAAGTAATACATAATTTACATAATATAATAATTTAGGTTCTTCATTCAAAACGAAACTCTAATTTCTGCTTATCCAAGACTACTTATATGTATTTAAATCTATGTAGAACTCTATTTTTAGAAAAAAATAAAAAGAAAAATTAATGACATGACAATCCTACATGGCGCTCTATATTTCATAAGTTGTACAACTATATTGTAAATGGGTCTTATTTCGAATCATATTTCGAATGCTCTCCAATGATACAAAAATTATAATATTCTGAATTATGTAGCAAAAGTTATACACAATTTTCATGATATAATAATTTAGGTTGTTGATTCAAATCCAAACTCTAATTTTCGCTTATCCAAATCTCTTTATATGTATTTAAATCATCTAGAACTCTATTTTTTGTAAAAAATAAAAATATAAATTGATGACGTGGCAATCCTACGTGGCGCGCTCTATGAGCTCGAAATCTTGAGGAGCTCGCTCCCGAAAAGTTCCTCCTTTATATATATATATTGATTGATGATAATTATGAGTAATAGAAAGTAGTATCTTTACATTGGTTTGAGAACTATTATTAGTAACTAAAGAGGGTACAAAAGATCGAGCATCAAAATTTTAAAAAAGGGAAAATAAAAGACGAAATGTACAAATCAAGTTATAGCCCTTTTTTTTCATTTTTGCTTTTCTGTTGGTCTTTTCCCCCCACTCGAATTGTAATATAGATTCCTTGCAAGTCCACCCGGCAATGATTTACATGAAAAAGCCTATTATGAGGATCGCCACCATCACCACGACCATCCTTCTCCGTATTTTCCCTTGATACTGAAATTTTGAAGAACCTAACATTATTATTATTATAGGACATGATGCTAATCTAATCCGTCCATAGTGGAAAAGGCCATACTTTAAGGATATTAAATTTGGAAGAACCTTACATTATTATTGGTGAATGCAATTCAAGTCCAATGCATTTTCTTTCTTTAGTCCATTTTCAGAATATGCCTATTTTCTACCTTTTTCATAAAGCTTCATACTTATTCTAATGCTTGCTTATGGCTGAATAATTAACATTGTGATACATGATTTAATTTCATGTTATCGTACAAGCACTACTTAATGTTATATAATTAAGTGATTTTGAGAAACAATTTGTCCAACATCTAACTCAATCAAATGCTATTCGTATTTTTACTTGTTTCTTATATTTTATTTAGATGTACAATTCTCTCATTATGATGACTTATATCATTATGTTTTACTAACATAAAGCAGCTCTACAAAAAAATTGTTAATGGATTATTGCTTTTAATAAAGGAAAAATTGTTTTAAATAAGTCAACCTTTGCGCGATCTTCCCATTTTAAGTCTACCTTTTGATTATCCCTGATTGAGTTAGGCTTGTATGTCTGTTTTCTTCTATTGAGTTTTAACCTGTTTGTGACTTGTTTATTAGGTTGCTTATGATACGTGTTACAAGTCCCTTCTTCTAAAACAGACGAGGGTGGGGGTGGGACATTGTAACACGTATCGTAAGTAACCTACTAAACAAGTCACAAACTGGTTAAAACTCAATAGAAGAAAACAGACATACAAGCCTAACTCAATCAGGGATAATCAAAAGGTAGACTTAAAATGGGAAGACCGCGCAAATGTTGACTTATTTAAAACAATTTTTCCTTTAATAAAAATCCGATTCCTTTTTCTTTGGGAGGGGAGGAACAAGGAAAACAACAGACTAACATAAAGCAGCTCTACAAAAAATTAATTTTGCAATGTGTAACCAAATTATAGGTATATATCGTATGGGTTATCTAAGCGTATCTTGTTAGAATAGTTTGGCTTATGTTCGTCCAAACTTGGAAGTTAATTAACTTTATTTATTGTTGTCCCACATTGATTTAGAGGAATGTTTCATAATTAATTTAGAGGAATGTTTCATAATAATGTGTCAAAAAAATGTTTTTTTTAAATGCAAAAGAGGTAAAAATACCAGAAACAAACGAAAAGAACAAGAAAGAAAACAAACAACAGCTACGTTAAAACTAGAAAACAGAAACTAAACTAAGGGGGAAGAAGACGAGGGATTGACACCCCTCTAAAATCTTCATCTATAATGGAGCTAAGCCCAGCAGGTGCGGAAGAGTAAATGGTGGTGGGGAGGAGCTGAGAAACTCCATGATTAGCTAGCCAATCTGCAGCTTGATTTCCTTCGCGGTATACATGGATGACTTTCACTTCCCAATCCTCTTGTTGAATCAGATGGATGCAATGGTTAAGCATGTGAGTACACTCATTTCTACCCGCTTCTTGATTTTGGAGCATCTGGACGCATGCGAGATTATATAGTTGGACCAGTAGTTTGCTTATTTGCAGCTCACGAGCAAGCTCCAACCCCTTAGTCAGCGCCATTACCTCGGCCTTAAAAGCATTACAGTGCCCAAAGTTCAAAGAGAGGGATGAGATAAAGCCTCCCCAATGATCCCTCAAAATTACTCCACCACTCGCTGGCCCGGGAACCCCCTTAGCAGCTCCATTTGAGTTGAGGGCATGCCAATCCATGGGGGGTGCTTCCATACAACACCCAACTCTTCTCTTACTCTTGGTGTCAGATTCTTCATTCGAAATGAAGCACTTCTATCAATACCGCGGCGACCTTCATTATATCGCACATGAATAAATCCTCCAATATCTTGTGGCACATCTTGATTTCTACCAAAAACAATGCTATTACGCCACTTCCATATCCACCAAATGGCTACACAAAAAAGATTCACTCATATTGGATACCCTTCTTTATCAGTGTGCTGCAAGTTGGCTGTGATCCATGGTTTCAACGCTTGGTTATAGAAGGGATGCGAGTCTGCAGGGCCCCCTAACTTAGACCACACCATCCGGGTTGTAGGACAATCACGTAGAATGTGAAGTGTTGATTCCTCCTCAGCTCCACATATATAACACTTCGGGTCCTCGGCTAATCTACGTTTGAATCTCATAGAGTTCCCAAGAATTCGATCATGACATGCCGTCCACAAAAAAGCTCGAATGCGTTGCTGGATTGGTGCTGACCAAATGAGGTTCCAACATTCATCATCAATTGAGTCACTCAAGTTCTACATAATACACAAGGAGGATTTGATAGAAAATTTTCCTTTATTCTCCAATAAAACAAGTCCCCATATTCTGCATCTGCTTTCAATTCAAAAGATTGAATTTGTTTTAGAGTCTCAGGTGCGAGAAATTCCGGAAACATTTCCCATCTCCAACCTTGTACAACGTCCCACATATCACTTACCGTAGCGCCTACTAAATCTTCTGGAATAGGCTTAGTAGCTAACAAAGAGAGTGAAGTTTGAGTTGCCCATTTATGGTCCCAAAACAACGTACGTTGACCATTACTCACCGCTACTTGCATGCCTTCACAAAGGAACTTAGCATTTTCAGTAATACCCCTCCACACATTAGACATACCTTGCTTAGGAGTGAACATGTCGATCGCACAACACCCTTGACAATACTTGGCACGCACAACCCTAGCCCACAATGAATTTGGTTCAACTAGGATGCGCCAACCAAGCTTCGTTAAGAATGCCGCATTTGATTGCCTTGCCGAGAGGATAGCCAAGCCACCTTGACTTTGGGGTTTTTGAAGAGTCTCCCATGAGAGCAGGTGAATAGCCCTCTTCTCGTCTGAACCGCCCCAAAGAAATCTACGCACCCTCTTGTCCTCATCATCACAAACCGTTCTTGGTAACTTTGCCGATTGCATTGAGTAGCTTGCCATAGTTGTCAATGTTGATTTAGCGAGTGTAATGCGACCCGCTAATGACAAATACTTCGTTTTCCAGCCTGCAAGCTTGCGGTCAATCCTCACACAAATGTGGCCAGAAGTCTCTCTTGTAACCCGACTTGTGATGGTCGACATTCCAAGATACATTCCCAAGTCATCCGTTGCCTCAATATTAAGTGCCTGGCTGATATTATGTTGGTGAGAAACATGCACATTTTTTGAGAAAAACACCATCGACTTCGGCAAGCTTATTTTTTGTCCCGATGCTAGACAAAATTTTCGAAGACATTCATGCACTACTTGAGCTTGATCAACATTTGCTTCAGCAAATAAAACAATATCATCAGCAAAGAAAAGGTTAGATAACATAGGGCCATTCCTACTCGCATAGATTGGTTTCAATTTTTTATCCATAATTGCCTCCTCAATGGTTTGATAAAGCCTTTCCATGCACATCACAAAGAGATAGAGAGAGAGGGGATCTCCTTGTCTAATACCTCGACTAGGTTTGAAAGATGCAGTAGGTTCCCCATTCCAAAGCACTTGGAGAGAAGAGGTGGTAATGCATTCCATGATAACATTTACCATAAGTATAGGAATGTTCATTTGTTGTAAAGTATCCCTAATGAAAGACCATCGAAGGCGATCATATGCCTTCTCAAAATCAATTTTAATCGCCATATACCCTTTATCCCCTTGTTTTCTTCTCATAGTGTTCAAAACTTCTTGCATGATAACTATGTTGTCTGTTATCTGCCTCCCAGGAACAAAACTCGATTGAGTGTTAGAAATAAGGCCTGGTAAGATAGGCTTTAATCGATTCACTATCAGTTTGGTGATGATTTTATAAGCAACGTTACAAACTCCACTTTAGGAATCAAGACAATGAAGGTATCATTCAAATTTTCTGGAATTCCATTGCCTTCTAACACGTCAAGAACCAAGGAGTAAATATTTTTTGAGACCAAGTCCCAATTTTTTTTGATAGAACAACGCTTGAAACCCATCCGGCCCCGGAGCTTTCAAAGAATGCATTTGAGAAATAACCATATCAACCTCAACTTTGGAATAAGGTTTAGTTAAAGCTTCCTAGTCCCGTCTAGGTAGCTCCGGGAAGATATCTTGCGGCACTGCTAATAAATCGCCCTCACCCTCCTCCATAAACAGCCGTGTAAAGAACTCCACAAAATGATTTTTAACCATATTTTTATCATGAATCCAGTTCCCCTCTTGATCCTTAATCGCTGCAATGTTATTTCTCCATCTACGAACAAGAGTGCTAAGGTGAAAAAACGTTGTGTTTCTATCTCCATCACTAAGCCAGTCAACTCTCGATTTTTTATACCATAGAATTTCTTCCTTGTGAAGAATATCATCTAACTCAATTCTCAACTTTGCTTCTAATTTTATGAGTCCTCGATCTTTTCTAGAAGAAAGTATATTTTGAATGCCGGCAATTCTCGCAAGGAGCGCTCTTTTTTGAATGAAGATGTTGCCAAACACCTCCATGTTCCAATTTTGAAGGTCTTTGGCAAGCGAAGTTAGAGCAGGGATTAAGTTAGAATTTTTGCACCATTTTTCATTTACAAATGATTGAAACTTCTCATGAGTGAGCCAAGTAGCCTGAAATTTGAAGGGGCGGTTGATATCTTGAAGGGGAATGAAACCATTTGGAGAGATTAGTAGCGGGCAGTGATCAGATTGTATCGCAGGCAAGTGACGTAATTTCGCATTCTCGAACATTAAACCCCATGGACCATTACACAAGGCACTATCCAAACGTCCACTTTGCCTAGTTTCCGGAGATAAATCGCGAGCCCAGGTGTGTTGAGGCCAGGAAAAAGCAATTTCAATTAACTCAAGATCATCAATCCAATTGTTAAAATTCTCAAAACGTCTTGTTGTTTCTCTACAAGAGCTGCTCCTTTCAAAGGGAAAGCGAGTCTCATTAATGTCCCCTACTAGAAGCCAAGGTTCCTTCATATTTTCCGCAAACACTCTCAGTTCGCGCCATAGTTCTTGTCTTTTTGACGGGTCTGGACTAGCATATATAGCCGTGAAGTATCATGGGGTCGCTCCAACACGAGTAATATTCATAGTTATAAATTGCTCGTGCTTAATGATAGGTTCGACAGTAACCTCTTATTTCCTCCAATAAACCCAAATATCACTAGAAAAACCCATGGCATCAACTCTAGTGTGACCACTAAAGCTTAACATCGAGGCTATTTTTTCTGCTTGCTCCCCTCTCATGTGTGTCTCAACCAAAGCAAGGACATTAGGCTTATTTCTTTTTACTATTTCTTTTAAAGCAGACAAAAAAGCTCGACTTCCCGCCCCTTGAACATTCCATATTAAACAGGAAATAGGCAGGGTATTATGAATATTACTTGGAAGTCTATCAACCATATCAACAGGCGAATGATTTAAAGAACTTACATAGGCTTGACTGAGCAAATTCATGAGACAGTTGATCTCATTGGGAACCGACATCATCACCACCAACTCCGGAGGCTCCGGGGCTGGTTTTGTTCATGTCTGGAAGATCACCTCCAATTTGTGAATCAGGTGGTTCACCGTCACAAAATACGGATTTTCCATCTCGTGGCCTACAAACATCATTTTCTCAGGTGGGATGTGTAACGTGATTACGCTCGAAGGGTGGAAGTTCATTAGAACGGTGGATTGACTGATGAGGCATTGTGGGTGGTTCGACATGGCTGCGGTTTTCTTGAGAGGATTGAGTGTTGGCTTGCAATTGAGTGAATGAATTTTCTTTTCCTAGGTCCGGGTTGTTAAAAAGTTTAGGTTTAGCTTGTGTGATCACATTAGAATTCTTTTCCAATAAGACTTGTTTCCTTAATAGCGTTGGATTCAGACTTTATTTAGGAGGATTATTTTTTAGCTTGGGATTTGCTCCACTCTTCTTATTTATGGAATCAGTATCTTTTGTAAAATTAAAAGGCAGCAATTGTGGCGCACTTACATTAAGCACTTGTGAGGAATCAACAAGGTTAACTGTTTTGTGGATCATTGACTCATCAAGACTTTCAAATTCATCCTCCAAGATGGGGATACCATTATCATTATCCTTAATTTCCTCACTTTCCTCAACCAAAACCGTGAATCTCGAACCATCTCCTTGATTTTCGCCTCCCTGATTTGCCTCAGCGCGCAAGCTTGTGACTTTTGAAATTTGAGGTGGCACAGTGGTGGCTTTTGCCGGATGTGGTGGCGGCTCCACCGTAGTTGATCGTTCAGTGTTCGAAGAGTTCTTGTCCAGCTTTGGTGTCCTCTTTCGGATTGGTTTTCTCACCATCATTCATTCACCAAAATTTTCTTCTAATTCTGGTCTCTGCTTTGGTTTATTAGCAGTATTAGTCTCTTGATTTAGGTTAGCATCTTGATCCATCTCTGAGTTTTCAGTGTTTTTCAATGATGGGCATTCCTTAGTGTTGTGCCCCCAACAACCACAGTTAAAACATATCATATGCAAGCCTTCATATTGGATTTTCCAAATTCTTCCCTTTAACCAGAATTTAGACAACAAAGGCATTGATAGGTCAATCTCAACACTCAAACGAGTAAATTGTCCTCTTTCAACATTCGATGTGATTTTGTCAATTCTAAGAACCTTCCCTATCTTCGAACCTATTTTGTGCAACAAGTTGCTATCAAAATACTCAACGTATAAATTTGGTATACGTACCCATGCAGTGAGGATTTTAATAGGTTCTTCATCTGGGATGAAGTTGGGAACCCACACTAGTAGAATAATTACTTATTGCTGCGGCTAAATTTCTGCGGTTTTACCCATACGCAGCAATAAACCACGTCAAAAGAAAAGAAAAAATCGAAAATCAACCTATTGCTACGGTTCTGGGCGAAAACCGCAGCAATAGATGTCAATGGGAGATTTTCAATATTGTTTGACCGGTTTGACCAGATCTATTGCTGCGGTTCTTTAAAGAAACCGCAGCAATAAAAGGGCCAATATTAAAAGGCCCAATATTATAGGCGCAACAATGTAGGTAACAAAACCCTAAATCTAACACAAGTGGTCCGCCTCTCACTTCTCCCTCTCTAACTTTCTCAGTAAATCTCCTCCCTCAACCTCACTCCTACTCCTCCCTCTTTCTCATGGCGACCTCTCTTCGCCACCGACGTTCACGCGACCTTTCTTCATCAATATCTCACCAATATATCCTTCAACTCTCTCTCTCTCTCTCTCCTCTTCGCTCTTCGTTCCTCTTACTCAAATCCATAATAACTCCAGCAAACCATCAAAAAATTATGGATATCGGCAGAATTCAACATCAAAATTCAGCAATTCGATTACAAACAACCCAAAACCAGATCGAGGTGGAAGGATAGAGAGAGAAAGGGGTTCGAAGGAGAGAGAGAACTGCTGCGAGTTCTGTTGTGGAGAGAGAAGTAGATCGAAGGAGAAGTAGAAAGGGGTTCGGTTGTGGAGGAAGAGGAGATGCGGACTCCGGCGCGCGCGAAGGTCGGATTAAAACTCCGGCGACTACGAGGAGATGCTGACAACGACGACGCTAGATCTGGTTTCAACCACAAGTGCGAGTTCAGTTTGGTCGATTTGGTTTTTTTTTATTTTACTCAATTTTTTATGTTTATTTTGTTGGGTTGGATTAGTATGCAAATTATTTTTTAATTATTTTTTATCATAACCGACTTCATCATCATCTTTTTGATTTTTTATTTTGTTGGGTTGGTTAGATCTAGGGTTTTGATGATGGGTTTGAGATGATAATTATCAAGGACTGATTTTTTTTTTAGTTTTTATGTTTTTCTTTTTTTAATTGGAGTTTTGTTTCATTGTTAATGGATATTGTATTAATTATTAGGTATAGATATTAGCCACGATCCTTCTTTTCATTCTTTTTATTGATTTCAGATCACTTAAATTCACCAGAAAATTAAAAAAAAAACAATTTTTTTTTACATATACCTATTGCTGCGGTTTTGGCCCAAAACCGCAGCAATAAGTTGATTATTTAAACTTTCAATATGCGATCTATTGCTGCGGTTTTTTGTAAAAACCGCAACAATAGATTAGCCTATTGTTGCGCCTTGATTTGCGGCGGTGCGAAAATTAGAGCAATAGGCCATTTAAACACCGCAACAATAAAGGATTATTCTACTAGTGCCATTTGCGGATCGTTAAATAATTATCTTCAATCATCCATGGACTCTGGGTTAGGACGTGTTGATAATCTTCCAAATTGGTGAATCTTGCAATATAAAACTTGCATCCAATGTCTGTGAGAGTCATGTCTCCCTTTAAATTCCATTTCATTTTCAATCTGCGCATCAGGGCCATGTAGCCCAGTTTTCCATTAAACATTTTAGGGTTTTTTCACCATATACCCCTGACAAATTTTTTTTTGCACCATATACCCTTTCAACTTTCCAAATTCACCATATACCCTCCACGTTTCAAAAAATACATCCACTTACCCTTTTGACTAACGGTGTTAGACTTCCGTTAGTCATTAGGCCCTAATCCTCCCCTAACCCTAATTAACTAACTTAAATCAAACCCTAATCTAATACCCTAATACTAACCTTAACCCTAAACACCCCTCCCCAACCCTAACCCTAATTAAACCCTAACTCTCTCTCTAACCCGGCCCACTGCCCGCCAACCCAACCCCACCTACCCAGCCCCCTGACAACCACCGCAGCCTCCCACATGACCCCCCCCTTCCCCCGTCGCACGGCCCCCCTCCCCTTCCCCCTCGGTCGCCGCACCCCCCTCCCCTTCCCCTTCGTCGCGCAGCCCACACCCTCCCCTTCCCCCATCGTCGCGCTACCCCCTTCCCCCCGTCATCGCGCAGCCCCCTCCCCCTTCCCCCGTCGTCGCGACCCTCTCCCTCCCCTTCCCTCGTCGTCGCTTGGTTCCAGGGCGTTACGTATTTGGCGTTTTCGATTTTTTTTTTTCATTTCAAGGGAGGGGGAGGAGTTCGGCGGGGAAAGGGTGGGGGAGGGATTGCGCGGGAAAGGGAGGGGGAGGGGTTCGACTGGTTGCGGGAAGGGGAGAGGGGGGGTGGCGACTGCGAGAGGGAGGGGGAGCTGGGGCGCAGGGGAGGGGGGCGGGCGGTGGGGGAAGGGGGAGGAGGATGGTGGTGGTGACGGGGAAGGGCAATGGGGAGGGGGTCGGTGGGGAAGAGGAGGGAGGGGAGGGAGGGGCAGGGGGAAGGGGAGGGGGAGTGGGAGGGGGTGGTGGTGGTGACGGGGAAGGGGAGGGGGAGGGGTGGTGGTGGTGACGTGGTGGTGGTGACGGAGTGGTGGTGCAGTGGGGGTAAGGGGTGGTTAGGGTTAGGGCCCAAGTTAGTGGTTAGGGCCCAAGTTAGTAGTTAGGGCCCAAGTTAGTGAATTGGGTTAGAGTTAGGATTAGGGTTTGATTTAAGTTAGTTAATTAGGGTTAGGGGAGGATTAGGGTCTAATGACTAACGGAAGTCTAACACCGTTAGTCAAAAGGGTAAGTGGATGTATTTTTTGAAACGTGGAGGGTATATGGTGAATTTGGAAAGTTGAAAGGGTATATGGTGCAAAAAAAAATTTGTCAGGGGTATATGGTGAAAAAACCGAACATTTTAAGGATTAAAGCAGAACGCCAAGGTTTTCTCATTTGAAGTTTCTCCACTTTTGAAAGTAGAATGGCAGGGCAGTGAGGATTCTCCATGAATTCCTCAGGGGCACTATCATCATCTGAAACATCTTCTTCCTCGACATGGAAGTGCTGGTGGTGATTTTTAAAGCCTGAAAAATTGCGGTGATTGAGCATATCTTTGAATGTTGGCTGCGGTTGGGGCTTGTTGGGTGGCTGAACTCCAGCAGCAAGAGTGGGCTGAACCTCATTCAGAGTAGCATCCACCATATTTTCATCTATTTCATAATTTGGATCAAAAATCCAATTTGTAATTTTGCGCTTAAACTTTTTGTTTGATCGAATAAGTTGCTCTTTTTCTTCAGTTGAAATATGGTTTCTCTCGGTTTTTCCATTTCTTTTTATATACTCTTTTTTTAAGTATGACTAATGTTAACTTTATCATTAGTTTTTTTTTTGTTATGTGACAAAAAAATGTTATGGAGGAGATAGTGGACAATCTTCTATGTGCTGCCAATTGCCTTTATTTGCTGCATTAATTTCTTTTGGCTATTGGAGATCTCTTCCTGAATTTTTTAGTTACGTTTTCTCTTCTTCATCCCATAAAATGTATGTCGTCTACTTTAGAAAATTACACAACAACATCTTCTCCCTTCTACCCACTAAGAAAAAACCGTCTCCAAAATACCTTACATTCGAGTACAATTCCCACTTCACCTTCCGGAGTGCGCCGGTTCGTGGATGAGTTGTTGTTAGAATAGTTTGACTTTTTTGTTTAATTTTTTTTCAAATAGGATCAACAAAAAAGAATATAGGGTATATGTTTCTTTTAGAGGAGATTGCCATAAAGAAATTTCCAAAAAAAGAAAAAAGAAAAGAAGAAGCAACTTTCTGTTTAGTAGAAATATTAAACTCCCCCTTAAAAAAAACTATTAAACTAGTCGTATTAGTGGCTAGCAGCCTGGCCTAATTAAATACTTAAGTGATAATCAAAACGTAAAATCGTGTTTCAATTTCGCCTTGTGGAGCTCTCTACCCAATCAGGAAAAAACATCGCAACTCAACTCTTATTGAAACACGATTTTACGTCTTAATTATCAACTCTTAAAAGAACTTCGTCAATGATTATATTAACAAGAGTAATTTTTTTTAATCTTAAAAAAAGTTTGTCAAAATATATTACAAAGAGTAACAAGTTCTTTTGTCAAAATATATTACCAAAAGAAATTATTACTCTTGGTAATACATTTCGAAAAAGTTCTTTTAAGATTAAAGAACTTTGACAAACTCAACTCTCTACACAATCAGGAAACATATTACTCTTGGTAATATCGCCTTGTGCAACTCTACTCAACTCTTATTGAAACACTATTCAATCTTAAAAGAACTTTGTCAAAATATATTACCAAAAAGGTTGAAGATACATATTACTCTTGTTATATTAAAGTATTACAAATATTCATGGCTAACCTTGTTAGGTTAGGTCATCCAGGTTGCCACATATGAATGCACCAATATATTATATATGTTATTAGAAATTATTTTATTAAAACAAAAAATGGTCCATCATAACCGTATAATTCCACACAAGGAAAGCCTAGATACTAAGAATAATCTATAAAGTTTGACAAAAAAAATTCAAGTACCTAAGTGTATTAGATTCTATTCCTCTTTATCCATAACTCTATGTTGGATAATCATGTACGAATATCAACAATGCAGAAAATCAAATCATATAAAAATTCCATTATTCAATTTGATTTGTCCAATGGAATTATTGATGAGAAAAAAAGAAAAGGCATGGCCTTTATTATTTTTTGCATGTACATGAAATATTCTTGCTTTGCTTTAATTTTACGGAAAGAGACTGATGTCTACGTTTACGGGCAGTAGTGCTTCTTTGTCAACAATCAATGAGAAAGAAAGATATAATATACTGATCCATCACATATATCTTTGATTAATTGCGCTTAACTAAATTCCCCATTGTCTATTCAAAAAAAAAAAAAAAAAATTCCCCATTGTAATTTAGATAAAGAATTTGTGTACGTCCATGCTAAAGAGGATGAGACATAGAATCAGGGACTTGGTCATTCATTTGAGGATAGCTAGTTGCTGAAATTATATGTTTGATTGGATGTCTTTTTACATATATATATTCAAGAATTTTTGTCTTACTCTCATGATAGAGATGACTCCGAGGGCTTAGCAATGAAATAAACTTCGTTCTAGAGCATCATGTTTAATTTATTTCTATATGGTGGATAATTTAATCAGGCCATGGTTATATATATGTATATATATATATGTATGTATATATATATATATATATATGTATGTATATATATATATATATATGTATGTATACATATATATATATATATGTATATATATATACATACATATATATATATATATATATACATACATATATATATATATATACATACATATATATATATATATATACATACATATATATATATATATATATATATACATACATATATATATATATATATGATGAAGAATATTACTATATCTCTTATTATGGTGTTCGAACATATATGGAGTAGAGGAACCAAGGGTGGAACCTCGTCTATATATTATTATTCTTCAAAGTCTTGTTTGCAAATTCCGTTATTGCTGGTCATCTAGTGGTCCATGGGCTGATCCATAACATATGAAGTTTGGCCCAATGCAAGTTCTTTTATGCAAGTTATTCGATTGCGGCCTATTTTTTTGTTTTAATTTTTATTTAGTTTCTTAATATAATGAGGACTGTAACTAGGTAACTAGATAGATAGGTTTTGGTATGTGATATAATCTATAATAATTATTATCTTTGAGGGTAAATTATTAAATAGTTAGCCAAGTATTGTAATTCTAGTAAAGAGAGTCTTCTTGTTAGCCTATAACTGGGGGTTTAGGCCTAACTAGAAAATACATTTAAGAATATCTTTATTATATAAGGGAAGGGGGGAGCTATGGTGTCCCCTTATAAATTTACTTAACTACCCATTAATAAATCAACAATCACCAAAAATAGGGAAAAAACAAAGTCAAACTCAAATATAGCATTAAAAAATTAACTTAAATATTAAAGGCAAAAAGTGAAATAATTTATTTAACACAAAAGATTATGTTAATACAACATAAGAAATCCTAAATAAAATTAAATTCACTTAACATTCTTTTATCGTTCATCAAGTTTAATTTTAAGAACTTACAAGAAAGAATAAGTAAAAAAAATTAATAAAAGAAGGGTTAAGTGATAGAGGATTAACCAATGAAATTTAGCCCCAAAAAATGTCTAATGTTCAAAATTTTACCCTATTTATGCCCAAAAAAGCTAGAATTTATGTTTGAAAAAATAATCAGGTACGCATCGCGTGCATAATTTGCTAGTCATCAAAGAGTGGAAGGAACCAACAAGTGACCTAATAATTCTTGAGTGGAAGAAACCATATATCAAATGAGGGAGTCGTATTATTTTGGATGAATTTAATAATTAATTTCTTTTTTATGGGAGAAAATTACAATTTCCTCATAAATACTTGTCGCTAATGTATTGTAATCTTGCTACTTTCTATATTGTATTTGTATTGCTAATCTTTGGCGTATAACACCAACGTTTACGGATGGAGAGAATATATTTATGTAATACTCCCTCCGTTTTTTTTAGATGTAACATTGGACTTTTCACATTTGCCGAGACACAACTTTGACCGATAATATCTCTAATTGTATAAAAGTAAAAATTATAAAAGATATATATTTGGAAAGTGTATATCGTGACGAATCAAACAAGATCCCACATGACTATATTTTTTCTTATGTATAAATAACAATTAGTGGTCAAAGTGTATTGGATGAATAGTGCCCAAAGTCAATATGTTACATCTAAAAAAACGGAGAAAGTATGTATCTAGCTTTATACGACATTAATGGAAGGAATTGGTGCTATAGCCTATAATTGATGGTATTATGTATATATCACTTGAGTTGAGTGTACGTATAGATTATAACTTTTTGGCTTATAAACTTGTAAAGCTAGTCGTGGCTCATGCATAACTTAGCTAGTCAGAGAATTCTGTATGATTTGTACATGATATGATATGAGATATGAAATATCATTTGAATTTTTTTTAATAGATTTGGCGTGTTGACATGACACACATATATATATAGAAGTGAGTTTATATTTGAATGCATACTTACAATGAGAAATGAGAAATGAGAATGGATTTTACGCGCTATAACTCTAATGAACAAATGATGTAACTCTAATGAAAAAGTGATGTAACTCCAAAAAAACAAAAATTAGAAAAAAAAATTAGAAATTTTTTTTTTTGGTTCGAAATTTTTTCGGGGGTATAACTCTAATGAACAAGTGTTGTAACTCTAATCCAATCGTGTGGTTGAGATTCATTCTCATTTCTCATGTAAAGAACATTCACATGTGATCCTCGCCCCTATATGTATATATATATATATATATATATATATATATATATATATATATATATATATATATATATATATATATATATATATATATTCTTTTAAGTCGATGTATCTCGACGTTTGTACATACGTTTTGCTTCTTTAATTTAACTATCATTATCATTACATAACATATCTAAATTAAATTATGCATGCATTACCTTGAAAGTTCTGTAAGCATCTTTATAATTTTAAAATACATTTATGGTCTTCTAAGCCAATGTGTCTCGGCTTTTGTACATATGTTTTGCTTCATGATCTGATGATCATCATGTTTTGGTTTCCTATATTATGAGAAACGTAGACGTTTCTTATTTCCTATTATAAATATATTTAGTAATTGTTTTTTTTAACTAGGTTTATGTTTCCTTTAGCTATATATATATACTAGTTTTGAAGCCCGTGTTGCTTATTTTATTTTTTTGCAAATTTTTATTTACATTGTTGATTTTGTGTTGTTGTGAAATGAGATTTTCAACACCATTGTATTAATATACTTCATCCGTTCTTATTCTATTGCAACAATTACCACTTTGGATAGTTTCATCTATTGGGACCACTCTACTTCTGGGTAAAAAAAAAAGCAACTATAATTGACAATATTGCTTTTACTTTATGTTATTAAAACCATCATTTATTACTCAAATTGTCTCATAAAGGTGCGTTTACTTTATTAAGGATTTACTTATCGTCTACTCTAGTTAATTAAAGGGTACCTCTATGATAAACTACCCATTTTTTTATTTCTTTAAAATTCATGCCCAAACCCATTATTGCAGTGGAAAAGACCGGAGAAAGTATTTGTCATTAAACTCTAATTTCTAAATTTTTTTTGCGATATATAAATTATATATTTTTTAATATTCAATTGAATGTTGTAGCTAAGTCTATTGTTAAATGGTATCCCAATGATTGATATGACTAACAATGGCTAACACATGTTTAATATGAAAAATGCCCGAATAATACTTTAAGAAAGTAGAGGGTAATAGTTTAAGGGAAATATTTTATATAGCCCTAAAGGTTACATATAAGAAGTTAAAAATGCAAATATTAAGCAATAAATAAGCCTTAGTTATATCGATTGACGTGTGATTGTGTCCTTAATTTTTCAAATAATACTATTTCAGGGTATGTATTTAATGCTTATATGTAGCCTTAAGGGGTACATATAACATTTCCCATAATTTAATAGATGCAGAAGAATAGAGAAAAACATGAGTGCCAGCCACAACTTCAAGTTTTAATATATCACATAAACACTAACGCATATAGAATGGAAGATGGAAAAGCCAAAAATAAGATCATAATGATGGTATCATGAATAAAATTAATCAAATATAAAACTAACCTCTACTAATAATCGAAAATACTATTTAAGAGAAAAAAATACCTCTTCGTCAATCATGACCATATCAAAACTCATATCATCAAACTTCCTCCTTTCTTTATGATCCGTGACCTCAATAAGTCTAGAATTGCGGACCTTAATTTTCCAATTAGTTTTAGTACAATTAAGTTCATGGATAAAAGAATAAGATCTGACATATAGATATATGGAAAAGAAAAACATAAATAATTATGTATACAATAAATATTCTAGAAATAAAATAAATAGTCAATTGCATAATACCTCTGCTGCGATGTTGTTGACAAACTTTCATTTGATTGTTCATGTAATGCCATTATGGTGTGCTATAGGTTCAAAACTATATGTATGTATTTTTTATCTTTATATAACTCAATTTTCAAAAGTATGATTTTGAAAGACATAATTGTTATTGTCACATGTAGTACGTTATTTTATAGTTATTTTTATATGTATTTAAAAGAAAGAATAAATAATACGTTATTGTTCATCTAAATAAATATATTTTCATAAGTTGTAAAACTATATTGTATATGAAACTTATTTCAAGCATATTTCGAGCACTCTCTGACAAGAAAAGAATTATAATATTGTGAATTATGTAGCAAAAGTTATATTCAATTTACATAGTATAATAATTTAGGTTGTTTATTTAAAATTAGACTGTAATCTTCACTTATACAAAACACCTTATATGTATTTATATCTATGTTGAACACTATTTTTTTAAAAAAAAAATTAAAAATTAAAAAGAATGACATGACAAGCTTAGGTGGAGCTCTCTATAATATTCTAATGTTGTTTTTCAAAATCAAATTCTAATTTTTTCATCATACATAACTCTAATATATAGGTAACTTTATCGTTATAGATTTTAGTTTTTGTTGTAACAATAAAGTTTTGTTAATAATTTTTGTTGCAATAATAAATTGTTTTGGTTCGGTTTGAGTAATAAGGCCGAGGTTTTGAAAGATAATATGTTAAATCCTCGTAAATTGGACCTATGATCGAATGCTATAATCACATATAATACATTATACTTATAGCTATTATTATATTTATAAAAAAGAAAGACTTAATAATGCCTTACCATTTATCCAATTAAATATATTTTCATGATTTATAAAACTATATTGTAAACGGATCTTACTTTGAAGTATATTTCAAGCACTCTCCAATGGTAAAAAAATTATAATGTTTTGAATTAGGAAGCAAAAGCTATACTCAATTTACATAATATAATAATTTGGGTTGTTTATTCAAAACGAAACTCTAATTTTTCCCTATCTAAAACTCCTTTTAGGTATTTAAATATATGTAGAACTCTATTTTTTTTAAAATGTTTAAAATTAAAATTAACAACATGACAATCCTACGTGACGCTTTCTATTTCAAAAGTTCTAGAACTATATCGTAAATGGATCTTATTTCGAAGCATATTTCGAGCACTATCCAATGGTACAAAAATTATAATTTTCCGAATTACGTACCAAAAGTTATACACAATTTACATAATATAAAAAAATTAGGTTGTTCATTCAAAACGTAACTCTAATTTTTCCCTATCCAAAACTCCTTTTAGGTATTTAAATTTATTTAGAACTCTATTTTTGTAAAAAATAAATATAAAAAATGATGACATGACAATCCTACGTGGCGCGCTCTATGCTCTCGAAATCTTGAGGAGCTCCCTATGCTCCCGAAAAGTTCCTCCTTTATATATATATAATATTGATTCTACAATATTGATCAAGCCAATCAATATATTCTCTAGTTTTATCACTAATGCTTCATAACACTCTTCACTCTATATAGAATTGAGAAAGATGCAATAAGAAAATATCATCAACGGTGCGTGGATGATCATGAGTCATGACCATTAAGTCGGAGCGAATATCCATTCAATGGAGAAATGGTTCCCACAATATAAAAGGGATGAATCATATTTCCTCCGTTCCAAAATAAGTGAAACAATTCTCTCATTTATGTGAGAGCTTTTTGAGACAAGTGTTTCACTTATTTTGGAACGGAGGAAGTATTATGGTGGCCAGCAAATGAACATATATATCATATGTATAGTATGCATAACGTATTTTCCTTAATCGGAAATAGGATTAAGTTTTAGCAAAACTATTAGGAGATTGACCAAGAACAAGGATATATAGTTAATAGAGATCAGTAAAACAGCATCTATAAGCAACTTGGAAACGGGGATGAATAGAATTAGAATCAGAATCACTCTTGTCGGCCTCTTAGCAAAAGATAACTCTTCCTAAAGCTGATTTTAAAGATTGATATTCAAGATAGGAATTCCAAACCCTCAATTTGTTAGATATAAATGTATAAACTCATCATGCACATAGTTGACCCTTAAAGATATACTATTCTATAGTATTGTTGTTGTAGGAAGAGGCATGAAACTGTGGAAGTGCCAAAATTTATTGATTATATATTTATATACACTAAGGTAATAAATACGAATGAATATTTTGATACTGAAATGACAAAAGCACTAGCACACCAGCACAATATGTAATAAAGTAGCTAGTATACAAGTGTTTCATAATGGATGTATCTTCCTCCTTGTATACTTATATTCGTGCATCCAATAATGCATATGCACAAAATCCATAGAATGCTTGTTGGCATCTTTGCCTTTTGAAGTGGGGTCTTGTGTTAGTTGCTATACATCACTCGACGAGGACAAAATATTTCTTACCAATTTTTGTTCAACTTATGTGAAAATATTTCCTTTCATCTATATATATATATATGAATAGTCATTTGATATAAATTGTTCCTAAGTCTTGTGTAATCGTTTTGAAGACTTTGCTAATAAAATTAGCTAGCATATGCAATATCTTTATCATGTCCTTTGATACATAAACAAATTCAATCTCAAATTTTGAGTTTCATGCATTTCTAAGATTTTGTTAATAAAAGAAGCTTGCATCCGTAATGACAATAATATGTCTTTTCTTTTTTATACACATCTAACATATATAGTATTCCCTTCAAAAAATAAAACATACTTCCTCCGTAACAAAAAAAAATGCAACATTTGCCATTTTGGGCCGTTTCACAAAAAATGCAACAATTTAAAACTTACTAAATTTAGTAAAAAAAATTCAATTTATTTACAACAATGCCATTACTAAAAAATCCTAAATTATCATTACCACTCCCTAACCCACATTACATTTCTAACCAAAATTACATTATCATTACCAAAATAAGTGCAACTACTGACTGCCATCACATAAATACAAAAAGGACCTTCTAACCACTACAGTTAACTTAACAAAAAGGAATGTTTAACTAGAAAGCTCAAAATCTAGGTAAGTGAACAAAAAGGGCCTTACACATTTTAGCTTAACCTTCATCATAAGTGGTTAAAAGGGGCAGTCATGTTCATGCTTCATTTAATCCGCATCAACTTCTATGTCTTCTTCCATTGCTTCGAAAATTCACTTGTCACAACATTAAGATATGCAACGACCTCATCAATGACTTCTTGTTCAACTTCAACGAGTCTCCTTTAGTAACCCCAACCTTTCCAACTTAGCCTTCCCCCACATGTGGATTCTTGTAGTTGTTTCCTCCCTTGACCTTGAGAGCTTCTAGCATTACATGTTGTAAATGAATCCATGTGTACCTAATCAGATTGGGATCAAAATTTACAAAAGCTAGGTTGACTTGCTCAATCAACTCATCCACATTTTTAGGAAAGGATTGGTATTGCAAACTTTGGAAAGCCCTAAAAAGAGCTAAATCTATGTTGAAATCAGGAGACTGTGGTGGTTGGAAAATAAGGTGAATGTTAAACCCATTTCGGCTTGCTGCATTTCTAAATTATGCATCATCATCACTTAGGTGTGGCCTTGCATTGTCCTGTTGAATGAAGATGTCCTTGCACATCCCTTTCCGGCCATTTATTCATGATGCTTGGTAGCACATTCCCGATGAGCATATCTCGATGACACCTTAGTAACATTTTGTATTGCCTTGGTCTCAAGTGTTCCACTACTCTGTTTTTGCTTCTCTTCTTTGCTCTTTGCCTAAACACAAATGGGAAAATTCCAAATTTTCCATCATGTACCATCACACCATGTTCATTAAACAAGGGCCTTGATGTAACACCCATGAACATTGCCTTGATTCTGTACCTTTTTGACATGCATACTCTGTATGGATCAATTTCTGATGGTAGCAGATAAAACCTTCTCTTGTCAGGGTTTAAGTAAAACCATTTTTCATCAATATGAACAATGTTGTTCATAGGGATGAAGCATGGCTTGGTACCCTCTGTTGCATAGTCAATGTGCTTGAGTACCCACTGCATTCTCTCTATCTTATGCTTATGTCACATCCGTGGATGGTTGTTGCTTGTGTGGACCCTTAGCTTTCCCGCCTTGACACTCGAAAATCTTCATGTGTGAGCACTTTAAGTACCACTGCGTATGCTCTGTAAGTACACCCTCGGATGAAGGGGGGCGATTGTAGCCAATTCTCAGAAACTTGTTGTGCTTTCCTCCCTGACTTGCCCTTTTTTTTTGAACTGACATCAATGGCTTCTCCTCTTGCTCTTTGTTTTTCTGCTTCTTTGAAAATTCTAGATATTGTACTTTTATGCACACCAATTTGTTTAGCAACCCATGAAATTTTCCCCCATGGTAACTTTCCATTTTCCATCATACCTAGGAGTTGAAAACCGATGTAACCTCTTTGATCATTTGTTAGATTACCAAATTTCTTCCTTATAAATGCATTGACCCACATTTCTTCTTCTGTAGGTGTAGGTGCTCCTAACCCTTCTTCATCAAGTAGCTGATCTATTCCAAAGAATGCATCTGCTTCATCCATTTTGGTTTTTTGTGTTGCTAGGATGAAGGTGCTACTAATGCCGCTTCTTTTTTTTTTTTGGGTTGCAAGAAGATGAAGAAGATGTACAAGGTGTGCAAAGTGATTAGTTGGACATTTAGCTTAAGCCATGAGGGCCGATATTTTTTGTAATGAAACAATCATTTTCTTATGGGTTCCTCTCTTTATATAGAGGGATGAGTAATTAGGGATCAAACAATGGCATTTGGTGGGAAACTTTGAATTGTTACTTAATGACTAAGTACACATTTTTGCCTTGCATCACTTTTCATGTTTTGGCTCCAAAAAATGGCGCCTAACTATCAAAAGCTAATAATTATTGGCGCCTAAATGGGGGAAGAGGCTGCTACCTCTTCCCTCCTAAAACTGATCAGAAATGGGGGGGGGGGAAATAAGGGGCATGTATGGGCCCTTTATTTCTCTCTCCTAAAAACGAAAAAAGCAAAAAATTTCCCCCCAAAATTCCCTCCTATATGCCCCACATGGCCAACTAACTAAATGGTCCCCTCCTTTTTTCTCTCTCCTACTTTTTACTAATTCATCCATCTAATTACACTTACTAAATTTTGACTAGGAGTCCGTGTCCACCCCAAATGTTGCAATCTTTATGTTACGGAGGAAGTATATACTACCTCTGTTTTTATTTAGTTGCAACATTCACCTTTTTGCACAAACTTTAAGAAATGAGAAAAGAGAGTATAATTGACCCACTTGCCCTTGCTACTAGTACTGTAATTAAATGGGGAGAGTAGGTGAAATAAGGGTAAATAGTCAAATTATCCCAAAAGCTTTCCTAAAAAGGGAAATGTTGCAACTAATAAAAAACACCTAAAAGTAGAAATTGTTGCAACTAAATAAAAACAGAGGTAGTAGTATTCCACCGTTTAATTGGCACCTAAATGGCCAAATTACTTTTGGATTTTGCTATTTATTGTCCGTATTTTACTAAATCCGTCTGTATTTTTATATTTATTTTGTATTCTCTTTTGTTACTTATTCTATCTCAAAATATAAAAAAAAGTTAAATTTTTTTTCTTATGGAGAGGACTGCAATTTCCAGTTCCATCATGGTGGAACCGAAAAAAACCAGTCGGTGGAACTGAATTTTTTTCTTTTCTGTTCTACCATGATGGAACCGAAAAATCAGTCGTTTCCACCAAATTGCAGTCGTTTCCATGTTGTGAACAATGAATTTTTTGTCAAACTTGTAAACGACAGTGAAGAGAAGAGGGGAAGTGAAGATTGGAGGTGGTGCGGTATGCTGGGCTCCGGCGGAGGTAGGCTGGACTCTGACGGAGGTAGGCTGGGCTCGGGTGGACGCAAAGGAGAAGGGAGAAGAGTGATGGGCAGGGGAGGAAGAATAAGGGGTCAGCGCTGGAAGAAGAGGAGTAAGCATCTGTTGTTGCCGTCGGGCAGGAGAGGAGGAAGGAGAAGAAGGGAGGAGGAGGAGGAGGAAGAAGAAGAAGGGAAGAGGGCGGTGGTTGCAAGTGTTGATGGCAATGGTGGCAACGGTGGTGGCAGTGGTGGCTAACTGGTTGTAATGGTTATGGTAGGTAAAATGAAGAGGAATGATAGGAAGAGGAGGGATAAAAAAGAAAAAAGAATAATGTCGTACAAAAAATTAAAATACTGGTGGTGTTAGTAAAATACGAGCGGCATATAACGAAACATTTAACCAAGCTTGCTTGGTGGAGGTGGTGGGGATTACTAGGGAACTCACCTTATGACTTTGAGGTCACAAGTTCAAACTCCACTACCTACTTGTGCTTGTGAGTAGGGATTCCCTTATATCCCCCTACTCTCAAGCGTTGACCAGTGTAGCTGGGCTGACTAACCTGCGAGAGGTGTTGGTCCAGTAGAGTCCTTCTTACCAAACCCCAAAAAAATATAGCGTAACATTTACTATTTTAAGTAATTTTTATTCTATTTAACAAATGGTGAGCTATATAGTATTTAAACTTGATCGAAGTGACTAACATATCTCCACAAGATAAAGATATGCACATTGAATTTAAGAAATAATGAAATATGCACATTTAGCTCAAAAAAATCCTTATTATTTTAAAATCTTCTCATTTGACCTTTCTATATCTGTATCAGCCAAATTCTCTTTCTATTAAGTTCTTGATGATGTTGAGATTTAAGGATGGTATAGTTATTACTAATTCTTACATTTGAAGTCCCAACCTTTGGTGCAAGGGATTTTCACCAAAAATATCACGGGCTTTCCCTTTATACATGTCCATTTAAATGATAGTCATGTGAAAGTCACCTCAAATAAAAAGTCATGTAAATGTGACACCGATATAGTTTGTAATTAAATCTCGTTTATAGCACTGTCATTATGGGTCCCTATACATCAAAAACTCTTTGAGTTTCTCCTTTTCGTTCACCCTGTAATCTATCCTTTTTTATAAATATTTGAGCCTTACAACTTTTTTTAGCCTTGAGCTCGAGGAGTCAACTAATATTAAAAGCTAGTGAACTAAAAAATGGTTAACTAAAATAAAAGGGCGTAGAAACACAAGATATGGAGAAAGGAACTACCTTTTTGCTTAAGAATTATTAAATCACTATTCATTAGTATCCGTTATAAATGGGTTTTGCTATTTGACGCCCTAAAATTTCTTACTAACGCACTAAATACGTATTTTTATACTATATTTTATACCTTCTAACTACCCTTTTCCTCACTTCCCCTTCCCCTTTCCCCTTATTCTTCCACCACCACTATGAATTGAACCATTGGAGCCACCACCACCACCAATTTACCGGCGAGCATGACTCCTCCGGCGAGCTTAAGGAACAAGTTGACACATTCTTCTGTTGACAAAATTAGAAAAAAACACGAAATTCTCTTGACAAATGAGAAAATCAATTAGCAATTAACATGAGAAAACAAAAATAGCATGCCCACAAATGCAGTATACTAATATCATTCCACAAAGACCACCACCCAAGTACAAAACAAATCCCAAAAAAGAAAAATTCAGATTTGGGTTTGAGGAATAAATTGATTTTTTTTTTAAAAAATGGTGAGGCATCCATGGATGGCGCTCCACCACAGAAGAGGCGCCTTCCATGGACGCCTCCACCGATGGTGGGGGGTCCATAGCAAACGCCTGTAGTGTTTTTAAATTCATAAACACCACAGGCGTCGCCATGGACGCCCACACCCGGTGGAGCGTCCATGGAAGGCGCCTCTTTCGTGGTCGAGCGCCTTCCATGGACGCCCCCACCGGTGGTGGGGGCGTCCATAGGCGACGCCCTTTCTCTCTCTCTTTTTTAAAATTAAAAAAAAATATTTAGGGCGTGGTATGGAATGGACGAAACAATACCATGCCTCCTTCGCGGGTTCTTTCACTCTTTTCCCTTATTAATCTGAAGCACATCTCCTATATTAGTGTAGTATGCGTTTTGTGCCATCTGAATTTAGTTGTGTGTGTTACGTTTAGTTTGCATGATCTACATGTTAAATTGTTAATCAGCTTGAATTCCCACCTTTGGAATTTAGATATGCAACTATTTCTTGATTTTCTGCTATCACGAGTTTCTCGGCCACCTTCTATGGTGATTTGAGTTCTACCCTTTGGAATTTGGGTGCTGAAAAACTGCAATTTAATTGCAGGTTCTGTAAAGGGTGGCAATGAGAAACAGAGATTGGGATTGCCGCCAATATCAACCATTCTTTGGTGTGGTGTGGCGGTGGTGGTGTGGCGACGCCAGTGGAGGTGTGGCGGTGGTGGTGTGGCGGCGCCAGTGGAGGTGTGGCGGCGCCAGTGGTGGTGTGGAAGAAGAAGGGAAGGGGAAGTGAGGGAAGGTGGTGAAGGATTTTGTCCTCGATCAAGTGTAACAAACTAAATATATATATGGACAAATTATGGAGATAACATATACAATAGTATTAGGTGACCGCAACGTTTTGCTAGAAGCTAATTGCGGTTTGTTGGGCTAGTATATTTAGGCCAACTACTAATATGTATTGGGTCCTATGAGGTCACACAATGTGACAACCCTTGGATATTACCCAAATCCATTTGTGAAATGGGTTGGGCGGTTTAATGATGGATGGAAGAGTTGTAACTCATGAGTTTATTAGGCTCATAATGTATGACATTATGAGGCAAAATAAAGCCTCATGAAACACCTCTTTGTAACCACCTTATATAATGATATGGGGGTTACAAAGAAGTAGAACAACACATCATTTTAGTGAAGAAAATCTGATTTTCTTTACTCTCCTCTCTCTCCTCATTCGGCCATCATACACCTCAAAAGCAAGAGGGTTCTCCTCTCTTCCGTACTAGCATACGTGGTGATCTAAGGGTTGTTCGTGGACCAACACTAGAGGAACGGCGTTTGACGTTCTAAAGGATCTCCACTAGAAGGCTCAGGGTGGAAGTGGAATTCACGCATCAAGAGGTATATTCTATACTCTTTATAGATTCATGTTAATTTATGCAAAGATCTTGGTGTTAGATGTTTGAGTATGTGATACTCGTTTTCCGCATTAAGCATCTAAATTCCTACAGTGGTATCAGAGCTTATTGCATAGATTAATATGATCATGTTGATGCATGTTTTCCTTCATTTTAATTCGTTTAGGGGAGGGTATTAGCATGAGGATATTGTTTGCATGATTAATTGGATTTTAATCTAGTGGGAGTATAAAAGTTGTTTATACATTTGTCGATACATATATATATATATATATATATATATATATATATATATATATATATATATATATATAATTGTTATATTGTTTCATGTTTTAATTAAGTTGTTAATTAGAATATGATGTATATATGTATGATTCATGAATTGCATGCTTTGAGTTTTTATGCTTAATTTGATTATGTATAATTTCATGGCATGAATTCTTGAATTTGAGGCTAAGTCTGATTTAGTTATGCATAAAAGTGTTTTAATGTATAAAGAAAATCATACGTATTTCGATTAAAATTACTTGAATTGAGATCGGAAACACGGAAGCAGAACGCTTCTCGCGAGCCGCGACGACCATCGCGAGTCGCGACCTAGCTCGCGAGTCGCGAGCGGTGGTCTGCCTCAACGGCCCGTTTTCTCATTCAACGGATAAAAAAAAACGTTTAATCCGTTTATCCCTTAATGCATATTAAGTAGTTATTATGTATGGTATCCTATGCTAATGCTTAAATGAATTAAAATTATGATGGAGTTTCATTTTGTGATATTTAATTTTATGTTAGGATGTTAGTTTTAATAAGTTGATTAATTCTTTCATGCTAGTATTTGTGATTAAATATCATGCTATGTTTTTATATTTTAATATGATTAAAATATATGTGGTGCCTTAGAGTGCTTATGTATTTTTCTTTAAATTTAATAGTTGATTAAATTTGTTAGATTAATATTTTAATGCCCTTGGGAGATAAGTTCTAATATGATTAAAATTTATCTTAAGGTACTAACCATTTGATTTAATATGAGATTAAATCTAGATGGTGTTATTATGATTTAAAGTTGTTAAAGCATAATAATTTATTTTAATGGTTGATTAAAATGCATGTTTTATATATATGATATTGTGAATGCATGCGGTGACTAGTATGGCCCAAACTTGGATAGAAAATACGATATGCGTATCGTTAATGTATTTTTGTAATCTAAATACGATCTGTGTATCGTTGGTATTTTTGTAATTTTTAGTTTAAAATTCCAAAAATGATTATTCAAGTTGTAATAAGAAGAATGGTGATTCAATCTTATCCCATGAAGCACAAGGATGGAGATCCATGGTGATTCAAGAATGGAGGGCTTAAAGAGTAGTCTTTAGGGTTAGGGGCCATACTAGGATCACATTTTTATTTTATGCATTTAAATATTGCTTTTGAATGCTTTCTAAGTTTTATTATGCATGTGATTTATTTTTGCAATGAGTTCACTAGTAATTAAATCACATAATAATTTACTTAGGTCCCTAAAGCTAATATTGGGTAGTTGCTATTCCAAATAAACATCTACTAAAACTTTGATCGTTAGTAATAGGTTCTGCCAAAGCAGAGTGTTACTTCCAATCTTGGGCTAAGTAGAGTAAATTTCCGAAATTTGCATGTTTAGTTTGGTTTGGCCCAACAAAATCATCAAAACGGTTTTGGATTTTGAAGCAAAGAATTGGGTTTTCGCGGTTGGGTGACAAGTTCTGTCTAGGATTAGGAAGGCTCTCCCCAACGTTGTGGGTAACTTCCTTACCTGGGAGCTTTGATCACCTTAGCAATCACCCATCAACTAAGAATTACAATTGTTGTAATTAGTAAAGGAGTTTACTTACCTTTTAAACTTGGTTTTAAGTTGAGGCCAAAGTCCACTTATAAATCATGTTTGATAGGATCTTAGAATCACTTGATTCAAAAAGGGGACACATTGAAAATTGGTCAAGTGCATAGCTTTTATTTTAAAGTGTTTAAAATTTGTTAAAAGCTATTATGATAAACATACTTATTACTTTTGCATCTTCTATGTAGATATCATGTCTGGTAACAACAATAATTCACCTTTTAACTTACTTTCAATCCTTGAGGATAAGTTGAACGGGAAAAACTTTCTTGATTGGGAAAGGAATCTAAGAATTGTTCTTAGATCTGAAGGTCGAGAGGATGTTCTTGAAACTCCGATCCCGGTTTTAACAACCACCTCTACTGAAGCCGAAAAGACGGCCCATAAGGCCGTTGAAGAAAGGTCAGTAATTGTTACTTGCCTTATGCTCGCGGCTATGGAACCAAGCCTTCAAAAGAGGTTTGCATGCTTGGATGCCTACAGTATTTTTCGACAGCTGAAAACCATGTTTCAGCAACAAGCTCGGATAGAGAGGTATGAAACTCACAAGGCTATTCTTGAGTGTCCGTTAGTCGAAGGCAAGCCGGTCGCCACTCATGTCTTTGAAATGATTGGTTATTTCGAGGCAATGGAGAGGTTGGGCTTTCCTTATAGCCAAGAGTTGAGCTCCGACATCATACTACACTCACTTCATGAAGGCTTCAACCGGTTTAGGTTGAACTTCAATATGAATGGGGTGTCGAAAACCCTTCTTGAGTTACATGGGATGCTCATAATCGCTGAAGCAAAACATCTCTCGTTGCACCTAAGAAGGAAGTTCTTATGGTTCAAAAGGGAAAGGGTTTTAAGAAGGAATGGGCTGGAAAGAAAAAGCAAGACAAGGGCAAGCAAGTTGCCACTAAGACTGCTGATAAGCCACAGGCAAAGCCAAAGCCAAAGGTGGCCGCAAATGCCAAGTGCTTCCATTGTGATCAAATAGGTCATTGGAGGCGTAACTGCCCGAAGTATCTGAAGGATAAGAAGTCTGGGGCTTCTTCTTCAGGTATCTATGTCATTGACATTAATTTAGCAACATCTACCTCTTGGGTATTTGATACCGGTTGTATTTCTCACATTATTTCGAATGTGCAGGGACTAAGAAGGAGTAGAACCTTGGCTAAAGGGGAGGTAGAACTGCGCGTTGGAAATGGTGCAAGAGTTGCGGCCGTTGCAGTTGGGACTTATAGTCTACCTTTGCCTTTCCGGTTTTAATATTAGAGCTTAATAACTGTTATTATGTTCCTGCTATTACCAAAAATATTATTTCTATTCCTGTTTTGGATAATGAAGGGTTTTCATTTACAATTGAGAAAGGTTGTTTCTCTGTTTATTTGAATTCAATGTTTTATGCCACTGCTAAAAGGTCTAATGGTCTATATTTTCTAGACTTAGACAAAGATGTCCTTAACATAGATAGCAAAAAACATAGATCAAGCGATACTAATCCTACTTACTTATGGCATTGTCGTTTAGGACATATAAACGCGAAACGCATTCAGAAGTTACATAGAGATGGACTTCTAACATCCTTTGACTTTGAGCCATTTGATGTGTGTGAATCATGTTTAATGGGTAAAATGACAAAGTCACCTTTTACTGAAAAGGGTGAAAGGGCCAGTGATCTATTGGGCCTAATACATACTGATGTGTGTGGACCAATGAGCACAAAAGCTAGGGGAGGGTTTGGATACTTCATTACTTTTACTGACGATTTAAGTAGATATGGATATGTCAATTTAATGAAGCATAAGTCGGAATCATTTGAAAAGTTCAAAGAATTCCAAAATGAAGTCCAAAACCAGCTTGGCAAAACAATTAAAGCACTACGATCCGATCGTGATGGTGAATACTTGAGCCAAGAGTTTAGTGATCACTTGAAGAGTTGTGGAATTCTTTCACAACTCACTCCGCCTGGAACACCTCAGTTGAATGGTGTCTCCGAAAGGAGGAACCGAACTCTACTTGATATGGTTCGGTCTATGATGAGTTTTGCTGATCTTCCCATCTCCTTCTGGGGATATGCTCTCAAAACTGCTACTTTCACACTTAATCGAACTCCATCAAAGGCAGTAGAAAAGACACCATATGAGATGTGGAGTGGAAAAGTTCCAAGTTTGTCTTTTCTACGTATTTGGGGTTGTGAGGTTTATGTAAAACGTTTACTTTCAGATAAACTCGCCCCTAAATCAGATAAGTGTTTCTTTGTGGGTTATCCCAAAGAGACCAAGGGCTATTACTTCTACCATCGAACTGAGGGCAAAGTGTTTGTTGCTCGTCGTGGTGTCTTTTTGGAAAAAGATTTCATTTACAAAAAGGCAAGTGGGAGTAATATATTTCTCGAAGAGGTTCGAGAAAAGCAACAAACGGATATAGTTCAACCTATGTTAGAGTCAGAAGCACAAGTGCCAGCTGTGGAGCTTGAAGTAATTTCTCCTTTAGAGGAATCTTCTCCCATAACTGACCAAGTGTTGGAGGACGTGCATCCTGTACACGAACCTCCTACTGTCCCACTCGAATCTAATTCGTGCGAAAACTCTCAAGTTGTTGAGAAGAAAATTTCTCCTGTTGCAGCCCCTCGTAGGACTAGTAGATCAAGAATACCAAACAAAAAGTTTGTTGATTTCTTGTTAACCGAAAGTTCTGAGATAATGATCTTAGAATTTGAGGAACCTACTACCTACAAGCAAGCTTTGATGAGTGAAGACTCCGAAAAATGACTTGAAGCCATGAGGTCCGAAATGGCATCTATGTCTGAAAATCAAGTATGGGACTTGATGGATTTACCCGACGGGGTTACACCTATTGGTTGCAAATGGGTTTTCAAAGTGAAAACAGACAAGGATGGTAACATTCAGGTTTACAAAGCAAGGTTGGTTGCAAAAGGGTTCAAGCAAGTTCATGGTATAGACTATGACGAAACCTTTTCACCGAAGAGCAATGCTTAAATCCATTCGGATACTCCTAGCGATTGCTTGCCTTTTATGATTATGAGATTTGGCAAATGGATGTCAAAACCGCTTTCTTGAATGGGTTCTTGAAAGAGGATGTGTATATGACACAACCTGGAAGGTTTTGTGGATCCGAATATCCCTAGGAGGGTATGTAAGCTTCAAAAGTCTATTTATGGATTGAAGCAAGCATCCCGGAGTTGGAATCTTCGTTTTGATGAGGCAATCAAACAATTTGGTTTTCTCAAAATGGAGAAGAGTCTTGTGTTTAGAAGAAATAAAGTGGGAGTAACATAGTCTTCTTGGTCTTGTATGTAGATGACATACTTCTCATAGGAAACGACATTCCCATGCTTGAGTCAGTCAAGGAATGGTTGAAGAGTTGTTTTTCTATGAAAGACCTTGGAAACTGATAGAGTTGTAAAAGTGTATATTTTTATTATATTAAACCCTTAATATGACATTGAACTTTATATTTTACAAAGAGTTTTAAGTTATTTTTCTTCCTGGACATGAGTTACTACGATTTTATTTATTTGTCTGCAGGAAGATGATTTGGGCAACAAATTTGCAATTGGATTTGGGAGCCCATTTTCCCTCTCCTGCTTGGGCTTATGTTGTGAGGAGTTAGATCTCATGTTGGGCTTGTGCAATTATCATAAGATGAATAATGGTAATATAAGCTTGGTGGCCACAAAAGACAAGAAAAATAATAAAATAGAGGAGTTGGAACTTGAAGATGTTTTTTTAATTCTAGGGGATTAACCGGAGGATATAACAAGCAACAAGGGGGTTTCATTTTTTGAAAGGGAATTTCAAGTCTTTAGCAATTTAGGAAAGAAAAGTGAATTTAGGAAATTGAGGGATTTGAAGGAGGGAGGAAAAAGCAGCGTTGAATTGGAGAAGAGGCAGCGAATGAGTGTAGCACAGAGCAGCGTTTTAGAGAAGGAGATTGCAGTGCGAATTGTAGGAGTAGAAGCACAACACCAGCGAGAAGATTACGGATTACAGACAACAGCATAGCAGTAGATTACAGCTTACAAATTACAGTAGGAATTTTCCTTCCATCGACAATTGTGGTATTTTATTTTGGATATTCTTTATTACTTTTAGACTAGTTTGCTTTATCTCCATACAATTGGCACTTGAACTTGGATTAATAATATAGTTATTAGATTTTCTAAATTTTCAATTATGAATTCTTTCACTCTTAATAGTATTATTTTTGTTCTTAATATGTTAGGCTAAAACCTTTTAGGTTAGGGAGATATACTTAGTATTGGATTATTGAATTGTGAGAATGAAAAAGTTGTGATCGTTCTTGTTAGATGATTATGTTTATGTTTTGATTGGATTAATAAACTTATTTTTATTGTGGTAACTTGTCAAAGTATATTTTAGACTGGCCATCTTTAGTGTAATTTGTTAGTTGACTTGCTAGGATTTTGGCTTGTGATACGTAATTGTCCTAGTTAAATCCGCTAGTAGCAATTAGGTGTTTGATTGGCGACTAAAGCTTGTCGTAATACCTATGGTTATTTAATCCTTTAAGTTGCATAATTCGAGCTTGTGTAATTATGGCTTAAGTTAACTTCTTCCTAGTCGTTCATGCTGCTAATTAATCGAGTCTAGAGAGCTTGTTCTAGATTATTAGTTAGTTAGAAAATATTCCAAGAGCTTATTTGGTTTATTTGCAAACTAAGGGAAGTTTAGAATACTTGTTTGTGTTCTGGGTTAACGTTAAGGTATATGCATAACTTGTCTAATTTACATTCATGATTATTAATTCTATGATCAATTAATTTTCCAATACCATAATATATCTCCCGACCCTTATTCTATTATCTTTGGTTATCCCTTTCTTAGTTTTAGTCATTTAGTAGATATTCTCTATTTAGTAGTTTATTTAGTTAATTAATATTCTATCAAAAACAGGGGTTTTTAACTAACACAAGAAATAATAAGATAAATCCAATTCCCTGTGTGATCGACTCTGACTTACCCGACTACATTGTTAGAAGGTTATAGTTAGGTTATTTTTGGTAGGCACGCGACAGTCGCACCAAATTTTGGCGCCGTTGCCGGGGAATTGGTGTTTTATTTTAGTATTTTTTGTGTTTTCACTAATTTTTCTCACTAACCTTCATTACTAACTTTCCTGCTAGTTCTCGTGTTCTTTGTTTGTGAATGTTTGACAGAAACTTAAAGCACAAAAGGTTAAGAGCATTTGCAACAAGTAACAAGGGACTTATAATTCCTCCATTCAACTTTCATTCTCTCACCCGAGCTCAACAACTTGAGGAGGCGTGTCGTTTTCCACTTCCTCTTAGTGAAAGTTCATCTTCGGAGGAGGAAGAAGAAGCTAAATTTGAGATGGCGCGCACTTTGAAGGAGCTAGCAGCTCCTACTTTTGATCCAAACTTGTTATGCATTGTCTATGAAGATGAGGAGACCGAGTGTGAGATCAAGCCTGGTTTATTACGAGCATTACCTACTTTTTCGGGTTTCTGTAATACCAACTCTTTAGGTTACGCTTATATGAGCCGATCCGAACAAGTTTTTGAAGGAATTTCACATAGCTTGTTCCGCAATGAAACCTGCTGGAGTTACACTTGATAAACTCAAATTGAAGGCATTTCCGTTTGCTTTATCTGATGCTGCCAGAGATTGGCTTTATGATCTACCTGCCCAATCTATCACTAGTTGGGTTGAAATGCAAAAGGTATTCTTAGCAAAGTACTTCCCAACATCTTTGTCGTCCAACATTAGGAAGGATATTTGCGGAATTAGGCAAGATGACACAGAGACACTTCATGAGTATTGGGAACGCTTCAAGAAGTTATGCAACAGCTGTCCTAACCATCAGATTAGTGAGCAACTACTAGTTCAGTACTTCACGGAAGGGTTAACGTACAATGATAAAAGCATGGTTGACGCGGCAAGTGGTGGATCACTAGGTGATAAGACACCAGCAGAGGCAATGAAACTCTGACATAGGAAAATTCGGTCGTTACAAATCTCCTAATTGTCAAACAAAACCTAACTAGACCACTAAACTAAGTAAAGTGGTAACTAAGGGTCGAGATCCACAGGGAATAGCAAGAAGAACACTAATGTTACTAATTGTTGCAAGCTAAGTCGAAGATTTAGGAAGATGTTTGGTTTACTAAACTAAGAACTAAATTAACCAATCAATTAAGACCTTAGAAAGACACTAAATGATTAGACAAGAAATCAATTGATAAAAACATTGGGAGAAGGGGATAAACACCATCCAATCATAATTTGGGCAATAAGAAGGGCGAAGTATAGGGGAAAGAATCAAGCAACTACTTGAGGTTATTGACTCTTAACGGGTTCTAAGCCGTCTCTCAAGGGTGCATAAAACTACCTAGATTACACATTTAAGTCACTCTCATGGTCTCAAACATACATCCAAGGATAAGCACAATGTTAATCCACAAAACCCTCACTCAAATCTCACTCTCATGAGCAATTAAGCAAGAAAATAGCATAAACATCAACCTTAATCTCCTCTCTCAATTTGACTAAGGCATCAATCAACAAACATCTAAGTAATCAACTAGAATGCAAGTAGATAATAGTCATGCTATTGATCAATTAATAAGCCCAATCAAACCCCTAACTTCTTATTCAAACACCCAAATCAATCATGGTTGGGTTTTCACCCCAACCCCCAACTAATTAACTACTCACTAATCATCATAATCATCATAGTAATACTAATAAAGAGAAAAACAAATCAAACATGAACAACTAAAACAATCAACACAAGATTTAAGTTAAGAAACTAAAATCTAAACATGGATTAAACTAAGTAAATAAATTTAAATAAACAAAAGATAAAAGTATAAAAAGTAGAGAGAAGAAGAGATATTACTTAAACCATGAAGAAGGAATGAGGATCTTGCATAAAAACACAAATTTTTGCCATAATCCAAGCTACAAAATCATGAAAATTTACTTTCTCTCTCTAGGGTTTTACTTTCTCTCACTAGATTAAGCTAAAAACTCTCTAAAAATGAATTTCTGGAATCCCATTTTTTACGTCATTAAGCGGATATAGTATTTATACCCTTACAAAAACGGGGCTAAAAACAGCGTTTAAAGAACAAAAGTCGAGAAATTAACAGGGAGCGCCCGCTCCTTGTTATATAGGAGCGCCCGCTCCTAACAAAGTTAGGCGATGGAGCGAGTGCTCATGGAGAGCTCTGGGTCGCTCCATCCCTACTCGCCAATAGGATGGGCTGCTGACAAATGAGGAGCGCCCGCTCCTCTGTATAAAGGAGCGCCCGCTACCTATTAAATGCGCGCCAGGAGCGCTTGCTCCATGGGAGCTCCTGGGTAGCTCCAAGCTACTGTTTCTTCTTGCGTCCTTAAGCATGTAGGAGCGCCCGCTCTTCTTTCCTTGAGAGCGCCCGCTCGTTTCTTTTCCATGCTAGGAGCTCCAGTTCCTCGGTGGCTCCTTCCTCGCTCCAAGTTTCTGCCTCACCCTGCCATGTATTAGAGCTTGGAGGAGCGCCCGCTCCAATTTTACAAGGAGCGCCCGCTCCTCCCCTGTTTGCTCTTTTCTCCTTAAAAGTTCACACTGAACAATAGTGTTAGTAATCAAAGGGGAGGGGGGAAAAGCTATTGAATCCTACATATCTAACATGCATCGCTAGAAGATGAAAATGAGGAAATTAGAGGGAGAAAATGCATTTAAATTCAAGATTATCGTGCAAAACTTTATCAAAATATGCATATGAGTGAGACTAAATTCTCACTCATCAAACTCTTAGGAAACATGGCTGCTAATTCTCAGTATTTTGGGTGTAGGAACCGATATTCAACTTCATCACATCAGGTAAAGGAGGAAGGTAACTCTAAGCTTGAGCAACAAGTAGCAAATCTTACATCTTTAATGGAGAAAATGATGGCTGGAAAAACATTTGAGCAGCAAGTTCATGCTGTAGGAGATTTTCATGGGCAACAAAATGGAGGCGGTTCAATTTCGGACCAAAGAAGCTTCCAAGCAGCAAGGATTCCACTCTCCACATGGTTTTCCCTCTTTGCAGCCACCATATCAGCCCCAATACCAGTCTCGACCTCCACAACAACAATCAAGTGGTATGTCATTGGAGGAGATAGTGAAAAGTTTGGCAACACTCTCCAATTTCAACAAGAAACAAGGAGTGGTTTGATGAATCTAGAGAATCAAGTTTCTCAATTAGCTGAAACTGTAGGCAAATTGCAAACTCAAAGTTCTAACAAATTGCCTAGCCAACCAGAGAGAAATCCGAGGGAGAATGTAAGCTCAATCACAATTATTGGTGAGCACATGTGTAGCTCACAAAAGGATATTGAGGAGCAAGAGATCAGAAGTCATTCAGAGGAAAAGAAGGAGAAAAAGCTTTCTAAGGTGAGAGAAACATTTTATATTGATCCTAAGTATGACCGTCTTCCTTTTCCTTGCAGGTTGTTGTGCCAAGATCAGGAGCAAGAACAACTCCAAGAGCACCTTGATGTTGTCCCTACGCAACATATATCTACACGAGATGAGAAGGTGAGTATACAAGAGAACATTTGTACGTGATAGTGTAAAAGGTAAACTCCCTCCTAAATGCAAGGATCCAGGTTCCTTCACTATCTCTTGTAGCATAGGAAATATGAGAATTGAAAAGGCTATGTTAGATTTAGGAGCCTCGATAAATGTCATGCCATTATCCATTTTTAAGGCTCTCAATCTACCTCCCTTGAAGAAAACTCACGGTATTATTCAGTTAGCTGATGGTTCTCATACATCTCCATCTGGAATATTGGAAGATGTTTTAGTACAAGTTGATAGTTTAGTGTTTCCGACAGATTTTTACATTGTTGATATGGATAACAATAATTCTTCTCTTCATACATCAATTTTATTAGGGAGACCATTTCTTAACACCTCCCAAACTAAGATAGATGTTCGAGCAGGGGCTCTTTCCATGGAGTTCGATGGAGAAATTGTTAGCTATAATATTTTTGATTCACTGAAAAATGCAGTTGATGTTAATGTTGCTTGTGCTACTAATGTGATTGCTTGTCAAGTGCATGATGTGTCCAAGTTATCCGCCAATCTTAGGCGGATTTCGGGTCGTTTTTGGTGTCGGTTCGAGCTTAGTTTTGGGAGTTAGGAGAGTTTTGATGTAGGAAGTGTTGTCGGAGGATGTTGTGTTTTGAGGAGTCTAGGGAGTGGTTTGCATGGTGGCGTAATCGAGGGCCGATCTTGGTTCCCCGATCATTTTTTGTGCCCCGGGGTCCTTGTCCTTGGTTCCTTTATGGCGCATCTTCCGGGGCTTCCGAGCTTTGTTCGAGTTCCGAGTCCGAGTTCCGAGGTCCGTGGTTCAAGCCGAGGATCGTCTTCATTATGGTTCTGGAGCTTCATGGTTTCCTCAAAAGCCAAGTTCTCATCTTTTTCATCTTTCATGCTCTGTTTTGGAGGTCTGGTGGCAGACTCAACGTCGCGACCCGCGATCAGTGTCGCGAGTCGCGACCTGCCCATTCTCGCGAGTCGCGAGGGTTGTCGCGAGTCGCGACCCCTGTGCCGGCTGCTACTTTTGTTTTCTTTTCCTCCCTTGGAGGGGGAGGTTATTATGTTTTTTAGTTTTAGTTTTTAGAGAGAGCAACTAGAGAGAGAAAAAAGATAGATTTCTTTCTAGGGTTTCTTCCTCTCTTCTTTTGTAGAATTGTAATGAATCCTATGGCTTGGCTAGCTTAAACTTCTATCTTGGATTTGGTTGTTGAAGCTCTAATCTACTTGTGAGAAGTTCTTATCCTCTACTTTCTCTATGATCATTGTGATGCTTCTTGTATTTAAATTCATGATGTTTGCATAATCTTTGCTAGGAACGTTACTAGTATTGTTGTGTGATTCATCTAATGCTAATTCTAGGTGCATAATCGGATTGTTGTGTTCCTAGCTCCATGTAGCATACTAGGTGTTTGATTAAATGCTGAACATTAATCTTTTGCACTTAGAGAAGCATTGCTTATTATTTGAATGTTATTGCTTTGATAACATTAGTAATCCTATCGTGTTCCTCGACCTTAATGCTACTTTGCTTTGGACTTAAGTGCGATTCATTTGAGTTAAGGCATAGTAAGGGCGGTTCAAACCACGTGGATCGTGTGTTTAGCCACGATCTAGGAGGATAGAAGTCTAGACTTCTCCGTAGGTGACCATAGGAAGTGTCGGGGGTTAAGCTTTCGTGATCACAAACTAGGTTAGGGTGGATGCTAATCGAGTCCAAGACCTTTTTCTATTGTAATCTCTTCATATTTTAACACTGTGTTTAGTTTAGCTTGCTTGTATTGATCCAAAACCCCCCAATTCGGTTACTTTGGCCTTAGCACATACTAGGGTCCTTAATTCACTAATTTCCGATCAAGTTCCATTGTTCCCTGTGGATACGATCCCTACTTCCGTTATACTTGCTTAGTATGCATGAGAGTAGGTTAATTAAATTTGGTTAGGAGTACACGGCAAACGCCTACCAGTGCATGCATTTTGCAGAAAAAAGCCACTAGTTACTCCACTTGGGCATATGAAGAGCAATGAATTTGATGGGAAATTAGCTAACCCGATTGATGCGGGATAAGTGAGAATGTAAGATGTCAAGCTGACGACGTTAAATGAAGCGCTCTTGGGAGGCAACCCAAGTTCCATGATCCTTTTCTTCTTTATTTTATATTTTTTTTCCCTCTTTTTTATTCCGTATTTTACTTCTTTTTATGAAAGAAAAAAAAAACACATAAATAGTTTCTTTTCTTAGGTTCTGTGAGTTTTGTTTTTCATTCTAGGATTTCTATCCATCCTCTTTAGTTAGATTCAATTTTTTTTGTTTTGTAGGAATTAGTCTTTTATTTCTTTGTTTCTTTTCCCCCCGACACCTCTATTGTGTTTAGTGATACTCATATTGTTTTCTTTATCCTGGTCAGGAACATCTTCTCTTTGCATCTGATATCAACACTTCCAGTCGTCCAAGCTTGGGAGAGGGACGACATTCGATTCGAATGGTACAGGCCATGGCTATGGCGGCTATATGTAAAGAGCATCGGCGGCATTCTAGAAACTTGCACTGTTTCATTACACGGTGTGCTCGATGATCTGTAGTGACCTCATACTTCCCTCGCTGGATTTCACAAAGACACCAACCGGTCTCTGTCCTTAACCCTTGTGCACTCAAGCTTGGGGGAGCAAGGTTCGAGTTCAACATCTCCCTTTAATCCGGTGAGCTCTACTCCTTTCTTTTTTCTCTTCTTTTATCTTTTTCCCACATTGAGGACAATGTGTGATCTAAGCTTGGGGGTAGGAATCATGCTTGAATTTATGGAGAATGTGTGGTTGTGTTGAAAATGTTTGTGCTGGAATTTTGGTATGCTTTTGTTTTTTTTGGTTGAAAACAACTATTAGTTGTTTGGTTTTTGTCCAGTTTTAGGGGAGATGCTGTCGAAATTTTTGCAAAATTTTGCTCCACTATATTTGACTTTAGTGTTTGGACTTGTGTATATGCCTTTGTATGAACTTCTAAAAGTCCTAACTCTGTGAATTTTCAATCGTTTTGCTAAAGCTATTTGTGTGATGAAGTGAAAAATAAGAGATGATTTAGGCATTTAAGTTGTACCACCACATTGAGCCAAAAAGCCTACTAATGACATTTTCCTCTAGTGAGCCAACTTCGAGCTTTGTTAGCTTATTTTCATGTTACACTCACAAAGTAAACTTTTACCAGAAAAATAAGTGTTTTACCTTTCTCTAAGATTAGTAGAGCATTTGTATTTGTAAAGTGGAATGTGTCCTGATTGAGTGGTGTTGTTTATGTGCTTAAAAAAAAAAAAGTTTCATATTTTGAAGGCTCTGCGTACCAATGTTTGGGCATGGAAAAACAAAAGTGAAAGAAAAAGTTGAAACATCTGAAAACAGAATATGAAACGATTATGATGTCAAGAAGAAAAAAAAACAGAATATGAAAAAAAAAATTGAGCCCAAATATGTACGTGTGGTGTTTATATGTTTTGTTTAGGTAGCTCGAGTGAGTAGACTCGTTGGGGTATTTTCATGCCTAGTGCCTTGGACCAATTGGACCGGGAGTCACTAGTTGAAATCTCGTTACAAGAGCTACTTGACAAAGACATAACATTTAGAGTCATGAAACTTAGTGAGATAGTTTATCAAGTTAATAAAGTTGGTGTGTTTTTGTATAATGTTTGTGGTGCCGCTTCGCTCTACTAGTCTTAGAGTTTTTACCACCACTTTCCTGAATATTTTCCACACCTTTCTTTACCTTAGCCCCATTACATCCATGATTAAAGTCCTAATGATCTTGAGGTTGTTTCACTACTATTTAGCATACGTAACTTGCGATTGATTAATAGAATTTGTAAGTGGCCTAAAGAGTTCATTGATTGCATATATGCTAGTTTGATGCTATTGTTGGGTGTTATGGTGTGCTTGGCTAAATCTCATCTTTTTTTCAAGAATTGAACTTTCCTTCTATTTCATGTCTTTGCTTGAGGACAAGCAAAAGTATAAGCTTGGGGGAGTTTGATAGAGTTGTAAAAGTGTATATTTTTATTATATTAAACCCTTAATATGACATTGAACTTTATATTTTACAAAGAGTTTTAAGTTATTTTTCTTCCTGGACATGAGTTACTACGATTTTATTTATTTGTCTGCAGGAAGATGATTTGGGCAACAAATTTGCAATTGGATTTGGGAGCCCATTTTCCCTCTCCTGCTTGGGCTTATGTTGTGAGGAGTTAGATCTCATGTTGGGCTTGTGCAATTATCATAAGATGAATAATGGTAGTATAAGCTTGGTGGCCACAAAAGACAAGAAAAATAATAAAAGAGAGGAGTTGGAACTTGAAGATGTTTTTTAAATTCTAGGGGATTAACCGGAGGATATAACAAGCAACATAGGGGTTTCATTTTTTGAAAGGGAATTTCAAGTCTTTAGCAATTTAGGAAAGAAAAGTGAATTTAGGAAATTGAGGGATTTGAAGGAGGGAGTAAAAAGCAGCGTTGAATTGGAGAAGAGGCAGCGAATGAGTGTAGCATAGAGTAGCGTTTTAGAGAAGGAGATTGCAGTGCGAATTGTAAGAGTAGAAGCACAACACCAGCGAGAAGATTACGGATTACAGACAACAGCATAGCAGTAGATTACAGCTTACAAATTACAGTAGGAATTTTCCTTCCATCGACAATTGTGGTATTTTATTTTGGATATTCTTTATTACTTTTAGACTAGTTTGCTTTATCTCCATACAATTGGCACTTGAACTTGGATTAATAATATAGTTATTAGATTTTCTAAATTTTCAATTATGAATTCTTTCACTCTTATAGTATTATTTTTGTTCTTAATATGTTAGGCTAAAACCTTTTAGGGTAGGGAGATATACTTAGTATTGGATTATTGAATTGTGAGAATGAAAAAGTTGTGATCGTTCTTGTTAGATGATTATGTTTATGTTTTGATTGGATTAATAAACTTATTTTTATTGTGGTAACTTGTCAAAGTATATTTTAGACTGGCCATCTTTAGTGTAATTTGTTAGTTGACTTGCTAGGATTTTGGCTTGTGATACGTAATTGTCCTAGTTAAATCCGCTAGTAGCAATTAGGTGTTTGATTGGCGACTAAAGCTTGTCGTAATACCTATGGTTATTTAATCCTTTAAGTTGCATAATTCGAGCTTGTGTAATTATGGCTTAAGTTAACTTCTTCCTAGTTGATACGCTCAAGTTATGCGATGTTTTTGTGGTATTTTAGGTACACTTTGCTAGGGGATTTATTTGTAATTGTTAATGTTGCATGTAAATCGACCTTAGCGGAAGTTCGGAATTTTATATATTAATTATTGTTAAAGTTGTAAGTTCCGAGCTTTTGGAAGCATGAATGGTTCCACAACATCGTCTCACCAACCAAGCTCCGCCACAACCAAGCTTCGCCACAACCAAGCTCCAAGCAAGCCAGCACAAGCATCGCCCATGCGCGTGCCCAGCAGCACCCAGCCCAGCTCGCCCATCGCAGTAAGCACTACCGCAAGCCTTGCGCACGCCCAGCAGCATGATCGCCCAGCAGCATGCTCGCCCAGCGATCCCGCATCGCTAGCCCCAGGCCGCGCCGCAGCAGCAGCGGGGCGAGGCGGCTCGCACCTCGCGAGCTAGGTCGCACCTCGCGACACGCCCGCTCGCACCTCGCGAGGTTCTTCGCACGGTGCGACCTCTTGGCCCCAAAGCACTTCGGCTCGTGTTGGAGGCAAAGAACTCTTCGCACGGTGCGACCTACTTCGCACCTCGCGACCCCTAGGTCGGTGTAAGTGTCGGGCGACTTTTGAGCCTTAGTATAAATACTAAACTTTGTTTTTGGACCTTGGGGACACACACTTGAGGAGAGAGAATATCCAAAGACTCCATTCTTCTCTTCTTATCTTCTCTTTTTAGTTTTTATTTTCTAGTTTAGTTTTTAGGGATTTCAATTATGGAATTGGCTATTGCTATGCCGATTGTAGCTTGAACCGTTCTTGAACGAGATTAATACGAAGCTTCAAGCATTATTGTGAGATCTTTCCTCTCTATTTAGTTCCTTTGATTATGGTTTAATTTCTATGCTTGCTTTCTATGATTTTTGCATGATTATGCTAGGAATATTACTAGTTTGATTGTGTAATTAATCTAATGCTAGATTTAAGAATAGAATCAGATTGTTTTATTCTTTTATCAATTGGTAGCAAACTAGGAGGTAACTTAGATGCAGATCGTCTTGGTTATTTCTTGGGGAAATTGAATCAACTGTTGAATGTTTATCGCTTGTATGACGTTAGCGGAGTCCGTTGGTTCTCTCGTGTTTATTGCTTGCTATTGGATTGAACTTAGACGCGATCGAGCTAGGTTATCCTTTAGTTAGGGTTTTATAGTCACGCTGATCGTGCTATTCAACTAGGAATAAGGAGAACACGAGATTATATTCTCAGCAATAGATAATTAAGGAAATAATTAGAGTGGAGGTTCAAGGATCAATAATGAATTGAAGTGGATGTTAATCGGATTCAAGATCTTCCCATATTGATTTCTCATTTTATTTAGTTGCTAGTTAATTTTAGTTTGTTCGTAAATCTACTTGAAAACCCCCCCTTGTTATTAGGTTACTCGACCTTTAGGAGTCATCTAGGTATTGATTCACGCTAGATATTAAACTTGTCCCCTGTTTCCCCGTGGATACGAACCTTACTTCCCTTCTACATTTAATTGTAAAAGAGAGTAGGAGAAATTTTATCTTTTGGCCGGGTGCGGTGCACACGACACATCCGCTCCCGCCCAAATTTTGGCGCCGTTGCCGGGGAAACGGTGTTACTAGTTTGTATTTAGTGTGTTTTTGGGTTGTATTGCTTGTGCTCTTTGTTTATGGTTAACACTCGTACTACTAACAAAGAATCTTTGCATTACGATCCCGAATTAGAATTGACTCTTTTCAGGTGGAGAAACATTCTGCGAGAAAATTTTCAAGAATCATCTTTTAACGTTGAAGTGGAGGAAGAGATGCCTCCGAGAATTGAAACTGCGTACCTTGAGGGAGCTCACGGCTCCTAACCTTGATCAACAACCATTGTGCATCTCATTTCCTAGGCTCTTGATGAAGGCACTAATTTTGAATTGAAATCGGGGTTGATACACTTGCTTCCTTCGTTCCATGGGCTCAATGGAGAAGATCCAAACAAATTTCTTTCGGAGTTTCACGTGGTTTGTACTGCGGCATGAAACCAAGTGGAGCAAAGGATGAACAAATCAAGTTGAGAGCTTTTCCTTTTGCTTTGAAGGATGGAGCTAAAGATTGGTTATATTATCTTCCTCCCGGTTGCATTTCCACTTGGGTTGAAATGAAGAAGCGATTTCTTGAGAAGTTCTTTCCGGCTTCTAAGTCATCAACATTAAAGAAGGAAATCGGCAATATTGAGCGAAAACACGATGAGTCTTTCTACGAATATTGGGGAGAGGTTCAAGAGACTTTGTGCTAGTTGTCCATATCATGGCTATTCGATGAAGACCTCATTCTCGTACTTTTACAATGGTTCTTCCGACGAAGATGTGCGAATGGTGAATGCTGCTAGTGGAGGTTCTTTCATAAACAAAACCCCAACCGCAGCTAGAGAACTCATTGAAGAACTAGGCGAAGGCTCGTGACGATTCGAGAGAAGATCGAATCATCGTAGAGCAAATGTTGAAAGTCCAAGTTCTAGCTCTTCAAAGGCCGAGAGTCAAGTACAAGCTCTCACATCAATGATGCGTGATTACATGGTAAAGAACAATAGAGTTCAACAGGTAAAAGCTTGTAAAATTTGTTCTTTAGATCATTATACTGATGTTTGCCCTCAGATGCAAGAAGAATTTAGGGAAGAGGTCAAAGCTGTAGGTTTTCAAGGCCAACAAGCATTACAGAGACATGATCCCGACTCCTATGCTTCCGAGCAAGGGTGGAGAGATCATTCTAACTTCGCATTTGGAAATCAACATCAACAACAAAGACTATAACAAGGCCACCACCACACCCTTATCCTAGGCCCCAAGGCCGAGACTCGAGCTCTAGCATGTCCACTGAAGAAATGTTAAATGCTTTAACTAAAAATGTGACTAACATGCAGGGTAACATGGTGCAGTTCCAAGAGGAAACTCGATCGAGCATCAAGAACTTGGAGAGCCAAGTAAGCCAAATTGCGGGAGAGCCGTAACCAAGTTAGAGGCTAGGGATTCGATAAGGTTGCCATCCCAAACGGAACTCAACCCTAAAATGAACGTGAGTGCTATCACATTGAGGAGTGGAGCGGAAATTACAAGCAAAGAGAGGTTGGTGGTTCGAGACAAAAAGACAGTGGAGGAAGTGATCGAGCATGATCCGACAACCGATTGTAAATCATTGCCACCTCTACAAGAGGAGCAAGTCCGAAAATCACCTCCTCCACCATATGAACCAGAGCCACCATTTCCCGAGGCATTGAGAGAAACCCGCAATGCAGAGCGCAACAAAGACATTTACGAAATCTTTCGTAAATGTGAGGTAAACATTCCCCTTTTTGATGCTTTAAATCAAGTACCTAGGTATGCTAAGTTCCTTAAAGAATTGTGTACTTCGAAAAGAAAGCAAAAACGAAAGGGAGTGCAAAAAGTGGAGGCTAGCGAGCATGTCTCTGCTATCTTTCAAAAGAAATTACCTCAAAAGTGCAATGACCCAGGCATGTTTACCATCCCATGTACTATAGGTGACACCATGTTTCCTAAAGCCATGTTAGACTTAGGTGCGTCAATTAATGTGATTCCATATTCGTTGTATAAGTCTTTGAAACTTGGCAATTTGCATGAAACTGGTGTGGTGATTCAATTAGCTGATAGATCCAATGTTTATCCTAGAGGTAAATTAGAGGATGTGTTAGTTAAGGTAGGGAAATTGCGATTTCCTGCTGATTTTTATGTTTTGGAGATGGAACCTGATAAGCATGTCGCCCCCATCCTTTTGGGGCGACCTTTCTTGAAAACATCTTGCACTAAAATTGATGTTTGCGCTGGTTCTTTGACCATGGAATTTGAGGGAAAGGTAGAGGCGTTTAAAATCAATGATTCTAAGCCTTTGATTAAGGATGATAACCTTCTTTGCTCTATTAACATTGTTGACTCGTTTTTGCATGATGTTCTTGATATTGAGCAGGTTGATGAGTCGATTAATGTTGATGATGTCTTGGTTGAGGATTGTGCGTGTCCTACTAACATGCGAGGTTATGGTGCCTGGGAGTTGAAAGAGCGGAAAAAGCCTCCTGATTTACCACCTTGTTTTGAAACTGTACCACTAACGATGCATTACAAGACTTCTTCTCAATTTGTTTTGCAGGTACTTGCATTGGAGGTTGACATGGAGCCACCATTGTCACATATGGAGCACAAGCCCAATTTTTGAGCTTAAGGTACTAAGTCGAGCTAACAACTTTAAACAACAGCGCTTCTCGGGAGGCAACCCGAGACCCTTTTTATTTTCTTTCTTTTTCTTTATTTCTCATCAAATTTCCACCACCACAACAAATTTTCTTTCACCCACCGCCCACCCACTAAAAAGATCCACAACCAATCTTAATCCGCTTGGAACCAAAATCCACAAAAGAAAACCCGTTGGGAGGACTTCAATAGCTAGGAGTTGGTAACACTAGAGGATTGAGATTGTTAATGTATCTTTTCGATCTCTTAAGCTAGGTGCAAATCTAAAAAATTCAAAACTTTTGAACTTGTCATTTGTTTGAGTGATTCGAGGGAGAGGGTTGTGAGTTGATTTATGAGATTTGAGTTGGTGTTGTTAAGAAATTTGAGTTTGACGGATTGTTTGTCATGAGTCTTGAGTTTTCGATCTTCGATTTACCCGATTTTCAAATTTCCCCCCTTTTTCAGTTTACTTTTTCTTTTAATTGTCGACACATTGAGGACAATGTGTAGTTTAAGTAGGGGGAGGGAATTCTCATTCTCATGTATCTATGTTGTATATATTACTTTTAATTTGAAATGAAAAATGAAAAAAAAAATTAAATAAAAAAAAATGATGATGAAGTGAATCCCGCTGAGTTGAAAACCCGCAAGGGCGGGCGACTCGGGCAAAATTGGGGGCTCGGATAGGTCGAAAACCCGAAAGGGCGACCTATGCAAAAAAGAGCTAGTTGAGCGGGTAAGATGGTGAGATGAAAAAAATGTGAGAAGCTAGGATGAAAACCCGAAAGGGCTCCTAGGCAAAATGAGAGATTAAGAGAGAATTATGTACTTTGAAAACTCATTTGCCGGAGATGGTGTCATAAGGTGGAAAGCGTTTTCGGGTTTGGGTTGGTTATTTCATCCTTGATTTTGTGAAGATTTATTTTGGCTTTCACATTCTTTTGGTTGATTGTTTGTTTTTGGGAGTAAGCATGGAATTTATCCCTTTTTGTCTTTGTTCCATGGCTTGCTATTCTAAGTTAGTTGTAGTAGTAGTAGTTTTAGATCATCTTTTGGAGGTTTGGGAGAGCTGATAGTTTAGTGTGTCGTAAGCTGGCATTTCTTGTTGGTGTTGTTGGTTAAACTTGTTGGTGTTGCTGGTTATTATTGTTGTCGCGTCTTTGTATATTTCAGGTGAGCTTGAATCTAAGTGTGGGGTAATCATCATCCCTTACGTTTAGGTTTTGAGCGGATGTTGTTAAGATGTGATGATGATGATGTAGTTGATGGGGAGTGTAGGTTGGTGTCGATAACTTGGGCGATGATTTAATTGGTATTTCTCATTTTTGAGTTTACTCGAGGTCGAGTAAAGTTCAAGTGTGGGGGTATTTGATACGCTCAAGTTATGCGATGTTTTTGTGGTATTTTAGGTACACTTTGCTAGGGGATTTATTTGTAATTGTTAATGTTGCATGTAAATCGACCTTAGCGGAAGTTCGGAATTTTATATATTAATTATTGTTAAAGTTGTAAGTTCCGAGCTTTTGGAAGCATGAATGGTTCCACAACATCGTCTCACCAACCAAGCTCCGCCACAACCAAGCTCCAAGCAAGCCAGGCCAGCACAAGCATCGCCCATGCGCGCGCCCAGCAGCACCCAGCCCAGCTCGCCCATCGCAGCAAGCACTACCGCAAGCCTTGCGCGCGTCCCCAAAGATGCTCGCCCGGCGATCCCGCATCGCCAGCCCAGCGCGCGCTCACAGCAAGCAGGGCCGAGGCAGCTCGCACCTCGCGAGCTAGGTCGCACCTCGCGACCTGCCTGCTCGCACCTCGCGAGGTTCTTCGCACGGTGCGACCTCTTGGCTCGCCCCGGCTCTTCGCCTCGTGTTGGAGGCAAGAACTCTTCGCACGGTGCGACCTACTTCGCACCTCGCGACCCCTAGGTCGGTGTAAGTGTCGGCTGACTTTTGAGCCTTAGTATAAATACTAAACTTTATTTTTGGACCTTGGGGGACACACACTTGAGGAGAGAGAATATCCAACACTCCATTCTTCTCTTCTTATCTTCTCTTTTTAGTTTTTATTTTCTAGTTTAGTTTTTAGGGATTTCAATTATGGAATTGGCTATTGCTATGCCGATTGTAGCTTGAACCGTTCTTGAACGAGATTAATATGAAGCTTCAAGCATTATTGTGAGATCTTTCCTCTCTATTTAGTTCCTTTGATTATGGTTTAATTTCTATGCTTGCTTTCTATGATTTTTGCATGATTATGCTAGGAATATTACTAGTTTGATTGTGGAATTAATCTAATGCTAGATTTAAGAATAGAATCAGATTGTTTTATTCTTTTATCAATTGGTAGCAAACTAGGAGGTAACTTAGATGCAGATCGTCTTGGTTATTTCTTGGGGAAATTGAATCAACTGTTGAATGTTTATCGCTTGTATGACGTTAGCAGGTCTGTTGGTTCTCTGTGTTTATTGCTGCTATTGGATTGAACTTAGACGCGATCGGACTAGGTTATCCTTTAGTTAGGGTTTTATAGTCACGCTGATCGTGCTATTCAACTAGGAATAAGGAGAACACGAGATTATATTCTCAGCAATAGATAATTAAGGAAATAATTAGAGTGGAGGTTCAAGGATCAATAATGAATTGAAGTGGATGTTAATCGGATTCAAGATCTTCCCATATTGATTTCTCATTTTATTTAGTTGCTAGTTAATTTTAGTTTGTTCGTAAATCTACTTGAAAACCCCCCTTGTTATTAGGTTACTCGACCTTTAGAGTCATCTAGGTATTGATTCACGCTAGATATTAAACTTGTCCCTGTTTCCCTGTGGATACGAACCTTACTTCCCTTCTACATTTAATTGTAAAAGAGAGTAGGAGAAATTTTATCTTTGGCCGGGTGCGGTGCACACGACACATCCGCTCCCGCCCACTAGTCGTTCATGCTGCTAATTAATCGAGTCTAGAGAGCTTGTTCTAGATTATTAGTTAGTTAGATAATATTCCAAGAGCTTATTTGGTTTATTTGCAAACTAAGGGAAGTTTAGAATACTTGTTTGTGTTCTGGGTTAACGTTAAGGTATATGCATAACTTGTCTAATTTACATTCATGATTTATTAATTCTATGATCAATTAATTTTCCAATACCATAATATATCTCCCGACCCTTATTCTATTATCTTTGGTTATCCCTTTCTTAGTTTTAGTCATTTAGTAGATATTCTCTATTTTGTAGTTTATTTAGTTAATTAATATTCTATCAAAAAAAGGGGTTTTTAACTAACACAAGAAATAATAAGATAAATCCAATTCCCTGTGGGATCGACCTTGGCTTACCCTACTACATTATTAGAAGGTTATAGTTAGGTTATTTTTGGTAGACACGCGACAGTCGTACCAGAAACGCTGAGTACATTTTGGGGATCCTATAGGGATAGGTCTAAGAGGATGATTGGACTTAGCCAACGAACTTATATAGATAAGATCGTTACTAAGTTCAATATGGAAAATTCTAAGAGAGGTTTTCTACCCTTGCAACATGGTGTTTCGCTTAGCAAGACTCACTGTCCTTCTGGACCTGATGAGATTAAGCGAATGAGTAATGTTCCTTATGCATCAGCTATAGGGTCCATTATGTACTCCATGATTTGTACTCGCCCAGATGTTTCATATGCCTTGAGCATGTGTAGCAGATTCCAATCAAATCCAGGTGACGCACACTGGAGTGCAGCTAAGAATATGAACTAAGGATAATTTCTTAGTGTATGGAGGTGAAAGTAAGTTAATTGTTGAGGGTTACACAGATGCGAGCTTCCAAACTGACAAAGATGATTTCCGATCCCAATCTGGTTTCATCTTTTGTCTAAATGGAGGGCGTGAGCCGGAAAAGTTCAAAGCAAAGTATTGTCGCCGATTCTACACCGGTAAGCCGAGTACATTGTCTGCGGCAGATGCAAGAAAGGAAGCCGTTTGGATGAAGAAGTTCATTCTGGAGCTAGGAGTAGTGCCTAGTGTTGGAGATGGTATTGTTTTACATTGTGATAACAATGGTGCCATAGCTCAGTCAAAGGAACTAAGATCACATCAAAGGTGTAAACATGTACTTAGGAAGTTTCATCTCATTCGAGAAATCGTTGAGAGAAAAGATGTAATAGTTAGCAAAGTTCATACGGATAGCAATGTCGCTGATCCTTTGACTAAACCATTGCCTCAGCCTAAGCATGAGAGTCATACAAGGGCTATAGGGCTTAAGCATGTAGGATAGTGGTTATGATTGTGTACTATTTACTTTTAATTAGTTCACAGTTATAGTTACTCTTGTGATATGTTTGGTTATGTTTATCAATAAAAGGTTATGTTCTTATTTAATCTTGGTTTAGTATTAAATAAAACGTTCAAAGTATTTTATAACGTTTGATAGGATTGTCAAATATGTGATTTGACGAATGAAACCCTATCCAAAGGAACGGGAGTTATAATTTACCTTGGTCCCTAGTTCGAATCATTAAAATTGAACGTAAATGATTTTGTTTCATGGACTAGATTGCAAGTTGATTGATAGCGCAGTTTCATGGGCTATGGGGACATAGAGATGTCAAGTCATTTGCATAGGCGTATATAGTTGATACACGTTTGGACAGACCTAGTGAGAATTCTCTAAAAGGTTTATGAGAATCTCATTAATATATTAAGTGGATTCCTTTGACATGAGTATGACACTATTCTTACTTAAAGATTAGTATGTTTTTGACACTGCAAAATGTCGTGTCGTAAAAGGAGGCTATAAAAGCAGTGATCGGAACTGCTACAAATTGAGTGAGAGTTTTGGTTATACAAGACTGGATAAATTCCTCCTAAGAGTTAGGATTGGTGTCTTGGCCTCTTGAAGAGCGAGAACTGAAAATGCATGGCCGTGCTCAAATGGATTAAGGAGTTAATCATTTGTTTCGACAGTTCGAACTCGGATTTCAAGAAACAACTTGAATATTGGTATGGTTTACATACGATGTTACCATGTTATCAAGTTAGACATTAAGCGACTTAAGGAGTTTGAAGGTTACATATTGTTCTTAGACAAGTGGGAGATTGAAGGATTTTGTCCTCGATCAAGTGTAACAAACTAAATATATATATGGACAAAGTATGGAGATAACATATTCAATAATATTAGGTGATCGCAACGTTTTGCTAGAAGCTAATTGCGGTTTGTTGGGCTAGTATATTTAGGCCAACTACTAATATGTATTGGGTCCTATGAGGTCACACAATGTGACAACCCTTGGATATTACCCAAATCCATTTGTGAAATGGGTTGGGCGGTTTAATGATGGATGGAAGAGTTGTAACTCATGAGTTTATTAGGCTCATAATGTATGACATTATGAGGCAAAATAAAGCCTCGTGAAACACCTCTTTGTAACTACCTTATATAATGATATGGGGGTTACAAAGAAGTAGAACAACACATCATTTTAGTGAAGAAAATCTGATTTTCTTTACTCTCCTCTCTCTCCTCATTCGGCCATCATACACCTCAAAAGCAAGAGGGTTCTCCTCTCTTCCGTACTAGCATACGTGGTGATCTAAGGGTTGTTCGTGGACCAACGCTAGAGGAACGGCGTTTGACGTTCTAAAGGATCTCCACTAGAAGGCTCGGGGTGGAAGTGGAATTCACGCATCAAGAGGTATATTCTATATATACTCTTTATAGATTCATGTTAATTTATGCAAAGATCTTGGTGTTAGATGTTTGAGTATGTGATACTCGTTTTCCGCATTAAGCCTCTAAATTCCTACAGGTGGAAAAGTGAGGGAAGAGGAGAAAGAGAAAAAAGAAATAGAAAGTACACAAATACAGTATAAAAATACGTATTTAGGGCGTTAGTGAGAAATTTTAGGGCGGTATTTAACAAGTGAGTTATAAATTCTAAGAGGTTTAGTTAGTACCATTTCAGCACAGCTACCAGAAGTATTATTAAAATTACTCTTTGTACCAAGTTCCAACTAAACACTCCTAATATCACTTTGGTTCTCATCTCTATTGATACTATTATGTAGGCTTTTTTATACTACGCCAATCTTCAGGTATACTCGGAATTTTTTTTAATTAGTACTCCCTACGTTTCATAATATAGTGCTCGCATTCCTTTTTTGGTGTCCCAAAATGTTGTGCCTATTTTATTTTTCATCAATTTGTTTGGACTAAATTATCCTTCATTTCTACATTAGCGTTTGAGGTAGCGGGTAGCGGTTGGACAAAATCAAAACGCTACTTAAGAAAATTATGGGTGTTTGGTAAGGTAGTGGTTGTAGTAACGGGTAGCGGTTAGAGTAGATTATGGGTAGCGGTTGTAGAACGTTACTCCAAGTAACGTTTGAGATTTATAGGTAGCGGTCTAGCAAATAAACACTATATAATAACATAAGGTAGAAATGTTAACCAATGTTTTTTAATTTCTTTTTCTTTGTTCTGTTTATTAATTGCTTTATTTTATGACAATTCATTGCTTTTTCTTTACAATAGCAAGGGTATGATTTAAATATTTATTTTAAAGAAAAGATATAACTAATATTTCACAGTATTTTATACTCCTCATTCCACAAGCATTTTAATTAAAATAGGTAATATAAATTTTTTGAGGGTTGAATATTATCTTAAACTTGTACATTTCTTTGAGCAATTAAAAAGTCGTATACTCTTTTTTGTGTAAGTTCTTTGAAAAAGTAAATATTAAATTTAACTATTGAAGGAACATATGAAATTGTTGTAGTTCATTTTATATTAGAATAAATCTCATTTATTATCTTTTACAATTTCAACAGCTACTTTTGCCAAACACTTCTAATTAAACAACTACTTTAATCGCTAACAGCTTCTAGTAGACAGCTAGCAGCTACCCCCAACAGCTACCGCTACTGCAACAGCTACCAGCTACTAAAACCGCTAGTTTTACCAAACATGCCCATAAACTTTCCAAAATATCCCTACCTTTCTTTCAAAATATGTCCCCATATTAATTATTTCACACATTCCAAGGAATATATATTCCTTTGTAATTTTACTTAAAGGAAAAAGGAAATAAAAAAAACTAGTTCCAAGACAAAAGTACCCAGAAGCACTTACTTAAATATCATGCTTTTGGGAAATCCTACAACTCTTTTTCCATTTTCCTTACTTCTGGTGAAAATTGAGAAGTGAGCATTATATCATGGGACGGAGGGAGTACTAAAAAGGCTTGTATTGGTACTATTAAACCTTTGTATTAGTATTTAAATTTACTTTAATACCATTAACATATGTTAGTGTCCGAAATTGAACTTTAACCATTAGTGATCAAGGCTTTCTCACTTTTGTTTACGTTGTGAAAGTGCCAAAAAAAACCTAGACATACCTAATAAACATTTTTTTTATAAGGTAAGATGAAGGGGATTCACTTGAGGGGGATACGGAAAAGTCCTCAAATGAGTCCCATGAGGTTTGATCCCTAGACCTCAAGGATATGAGATGGGAAGCAATGCCACTACGCCACCACCTCATGTAATCCCTCGTAATTTTATGAATTTTATAAATATATTTTGATATATAGTTATTTATATTTTAATATATTTTAGCATTTTAATGATTTATTCTTCAAAAGTTGACTATTTGAAAGTCAAAGGAATTGTTTTAATAATTTATTTAAGTCAAATATTTATTTAAGTCATGCTTTAAAAGTATTTAAAGTGTTTGAAATACCTATTTGGATTTGAAAAAGGAGTTTAAATGGGCTTGAGAACCCAAATACTAATTCTAGTGATGTTAGGAGTTCAATCATCATTCCTATTCATCATTAAACTCTATATGAAGCCCAATTGTTTTTTCCTAAGCCCACAAAGGGGAAACTATAAATACCCCATAAACCCCAATTTTTCCCCACAACTCTATTTTCTCTCTCCTCCTTCCTCCCACATATTTCGGCTCCCTCTTTCCTTCCGTTTTCTTGCTCGGTTTTTGCACTTCTTTCAGTTCCTCCTTGTTCCGGCCAGCCACCGTCCGAGCACCACCACTGCCGGCGACCCCCAGCCGCCAGCTGCCCCTGTTGCTGCCTCCTTGGCCGGCGTTCTTCTCCCCTCGTTTCTTGCTTTGGTTTGTTTCTTTTCTTCCTCCTCAAGTTTTATTCAAATATTGTATTTTTAGGTTTTGTTTTAATTAGTTTATGTTTAAAAGTTATAAGTTGATGATTTATTATTGAATCTAAGTTATGAAAATTATGTGTTGAAAGAATAAAAATTCAGATTTGATTATTACATTTAAAATAGGGTTTTCAAATATTAAAGCATGGATTTTTAGGGTGTTAGAGATTGAAAAATCATAGTAGCATGTTATAAACTATTAAATTAAATTAAATTATGAATTTAAGCATGTTTAAGTATGTTTAAAGGGAGTTTTAATAATTTATAAGTTGCTGGAATTTTGGAACGGTTGTTATTGATGGAGTTTTATGGATTTTCATGACTAGTATAATGGTACTATACTAGGAAGTATAAGTAATTGAAGTTTTAATGATAAAAACAACTTTTAAATATTTTAAAGGGGATTTAAAGTATTTTAAAGCTGCTGGAATTTATTTGGAGTATTGATTATAAATTCTATTGGTTGTGTTAGGCGGAGAATTCTCTCTAAGCGACTTTTAAGATCGTTAAAGTGGCCTATCAGTTTGTTTACAAAAGGTACGTATATACCTATGGGTTGTTGATGTAGTATCATGATTTTAAGAAGGAAAAGTTATGTAGTATCATGTATAGGAACTATGTGAGTTCATATATGATTGCTATTATAATTGGATTTTACATGTTTTATGCCTGTGTGCGAACATGTCGAGTATGAGATTTAACTATGAGAATTATATAATGTTTGTATGGAATATTGATGCAAGCATGTTGGTTGGGAACTTTATTTATTAATTCACATGGGGGAATTAATATATTTATTAGATGGATCATGATTGAGTCATGTGTTCCCTTATATTATTATTTTCACTGCTCTACAAGGACTGTGGGCCTTATTTGGTAAGTTGGTATTTCTGTACCTTTGAAAGGTAAGTTGATTGTTGGCTAGGTTCAACAAATAAGAAAGATTGGATTAAAAAGGAATTAATCTTGGGTTGTAAGTTGTATGATCACTTATTTAATCCTAAGATAAAAAGGAGTAACGTTGTGAATGTGTGATTATATATTATCTGTGTTGCTTGTGTGTCATAACAAATAATAATTGGTAAATCATGTAAAGTGAAACTGGATAGCAATAAACTTTAGACTGGTGCACGTCTAAAGTGTTGGACAATCAGGAGTTGGGGTACATGGTGAGCGTGTCATGGCTTTTTCTGGGTTTCGGGTTGATCACCGTTCCTATTTTATTAAAAGGTTTCTCGATATCGTAGGTCATTTTGGAATACGGAGTCGCGCCCGTATTTCGTCTTCCTAGGGGAAGACTGGTTTAGATGAGACAACTCGGTCCATTGACTATTCCATTTAAAGTAATAAAAATGTTGTAAAAGTTTAGTTCAGTAAAAGTTGTCTGCAAGTTATTATGATATTATTTATTCCTGCCTACTATTCATTAGTATCATGTTAGGATTGTTTACTTGTTTTGTATGTACTACTCAGCTTTGCTGATTACGTGCTTTTGTTGTGTATGTTGATCATGGCTTTGCTTTATTGATCATGTGATAACCCATTTTGGAGAGCAGTCTCTAGGGATCAATAGTGCATAGTCCATCTAACAGGTTCAAAGATGATGCATCATTATAATCGGGATTTTGGAGAGCTTGTGTAGTTTATTTATTATACTTTTGAGTTATACATTTTATAGTTGGTTTAATTTGGTTCTAAGGTTGACTTTGGTTGTTGGTTGGTTTTGGAGTTGACTTTGTTGTTGACTAAGTTTTATTTATAAAGTTTATTATTATTGTTTTCCGCTGCAACATTCTGAATAAGCCGATACGTTTTCACACGGGCGAAAATACTTTGATAATTCTCTATGTTTTATATTAAAAGGGTATTTTAAAAAAGAGAGAATTATTGGGGTGTTACAAAGTGGTATCTGGGAGCTTTAGGTTTTTATTGGCCTTCGTGCCAACTTTAAGTCTTTAGGCGCCTAACTAGCTAGTACTTAAAATGAATTTCTTAGAATTGAGCTCCTACTTATTCATGGTATTCAAATTATCTTCGAAAATTCTTTTTCACGATTGCGATAGAATTTCGCATTCGATTTTTTTTTAGTGATCCGAATTTTCTTTATGAGGTCCGAATTTTTTATTATTATTATTTATGAGGTCCGGAATTTTTTTGAGGTCCGAATTTTTTTTAATTTTTCGTATTATGTTCGAAATTCAAATTCAAAAAAAAAATTAAAAAAAAAATTTATTTATTTAAATTATTTTCAATACTCTAGATTATTTTATTATTTTGTGAGAGATGGGTAGTATAGGAAGGGCATATAGGATAGAAATATTATATGTCTGCATTAAATAGTTAGTTCAACATGATTATATTTTCTTCCCTACTAACTATTTATGTTATTTATATGCTTTATGTTATGGGTTATTCTTGTTTATTGTTGATTGTTGGGATTATACGTTAAGTGAGAGTACAAATTGCTTATAGAAATTAAATTTATTGTTATAGATTCCTAGCCATGTCTGAAAGAGAAGATACTAGAGTAGGGAGCTTTTACAACCCTATCGTGCTGAGTGATGATGAGAGTGATGGAGGTTATGAGTCTGATGATGATAACTATACCGAACTAGAGTTCATATATTATGCGTAATGTATTAAGAGCAGGCGTGCCTGATAGTGATGATGAGATTCTTCATGAGTTTGACCGTGCTAGAGGACAGACCAGGAGTGATATCTACCATGCTTCTTTCAGATATGAGGCTGATTCTGAGCCAGAGGAGGACGAGCCTCAACCTAAACGGAGATCTACGAGATTTAGAAGATATGTTTATTATAATACTGAGGATATTGATAAATTTGTAGATGAGCTTTTCACTCCAGGAAACTACAGGGAATCAGAGGATAAGACTGATGATGTTTCACCTTAGATTATTTATTATGTATTTATGCTTTAAAGAATAATGTTGGATAATTCGTCCAGCAGTGGTTTAAATTTATTTCATAGTACCTTTATTTTATTTTTAGGAGAAGTACAGTATTATGGTTGAGAAAAATTGTTATTAGCATTTTTTTTGAGAAATAAAAGTTAAATATTTAGTTATCCAAGTGAACAAGAATTTATTTTGGGCACGCGAATGGGAAATTTTTTATTTATTTGTTATGATTGAATTTATTCATGATTCCTAAACTGTGTGTTCTTAATGTGAATATTCTTCATGGATGATTGATGATGATTATTCTGTAATATTGTTGTAACATCATGAGAAATTGTTTGTTGATGCGATCTTTATGGTCAAATCAAATGTTGCCCTTGTAGAGAACGACATATAAGTTATGTATTGAACCTAAAATAGAGCACGTTAATTTCAGGTCGCGCACTAGAATGGTAAACAACAATAATGATTTAGCTGCTGCTATTCGCCTTTTGGCGGAGAAACTGACTCAAGAGAGGGCTGAGCGTCCCGATTCTGCTGGGGACATGTTTGACAGGCTAGCCAAAGTTAAACCATCATATTTTAAGGGAAGCTGATCCTACCTTTTTAGAGAACTGGATTAGGGAATCTGAGAAAATCTTTGGGGCTGTGAACTGTCCTGAGAATATGAGAGTAGGTCAGGTTGTGCTGTACTTAAAGGATGAGGCTGATTTGTGGTGGAGAGAAAATGGGGTTAGACTGAGTGTTGTTGAAGGTTTTAATTGGGATTCTTTTGTTACTGCCTTGAGAGGAAAGTTTTACCCTGCCTTTATGAGGAATTAGAAAGCCCAGGAATTTATTAACCTGAGGATGGGGACTATGACCATTTCTGAGTACTATAGCAAATTCATAGCACTGTCGAGGTTTGCACCTGAGGTAGTAGCCACTGAGGAGTTAAAGGCTCAAAGGTTTGAGCAAGGTTTGTCTGATGAAATCCAGCTGGGGTTAGGTGGTGAAACTTTTTCATCCCTAGATATTGTGTATGGGAGAGCCGCCCACATTTATGGTCTTCAATCGAGGCGTGATAAGAAAAATGTTGTAGTGGGTGAGAAAAGAAAGGATTTCAATGCTGGAGGAAACCACGGAAATATCATGAAGAATAGAAATGGGAATGGGAATTTCCAAGGGAGGAATTATCAGGGCTACAATAATAAGGGTCAATCTGAGAGAGTGTACCACTGTAAGAAGTGTAGTAATAACCATCCAGGTAAAGACTGTAAGGGAGAACTAGTGACCTGTAACTACTGCCAGAAGAAGGGCCATAGGGAGTAAGAGTGCTTTGCTAAGCAAAAGAAAGACCAAAATGGCAATGGGGGTAGTAACCAAGTGAGGTCTGGATTTAACCAGTCAGGAAATCAGAGTTCAAAGCCTGTAGGGGCACAGAACAATCAAGGGAGCTACAATAAGCCTGCTAGTGAGAGCAACAATCAGAACAAGGCTCCGGGTAAACTGTTCGTGATGAGTCGCAATGAAGCTGAACGATCTGCCGACGTAGTTTCCAGTACTTTTTCTATTAACTCCGTGCTAGTTAAAGCATTATTTGATTTGGGGGCAACTTATTCTTTTATTTCGTCATCTGTTATTAAAAGTCTAGGGATCGTAGATTTTGGGGTGATTGATTTGTCTGTTAGTATACCTACTGGTGAGACCATAAGGTGTACCAAGTTGTTTAAAAATTTGCCTCTGAAGATAGGAGACTGTGTTTTTCCTTCTGATTTGATAGAGTTTAATCTGGAAGACCTAGATGTAATTCTGGGGATGGATTGGCTAAGTTTATACAAGGCCAAAATAGATTGTGAAGTTCAAAAAGTAGTTTTAAGGAACCCTTTGGGAAAGTTGATCTCATATAGACGTTTTGGGAAATCTAATAACTTTGGGGTTATTTCTGCAATGCAAGTGAAGAAGTTGATGAAGAAGGGGTGTGAGTTATTTTTCTGTAGTGTGCAGGATGTGAGTAAAGAAGCTGGGGTAAATATTGAGGATGTTCCAATCGTGAATGAGTTTATGGATGTGTTTGCGAGTGAGATTTCGGGTATGCCGCCTGCTAGAGCTGTTGAGTTCACCATAGACTTAGTTCCTGGAACTGCACCTATATCTAAAGCACCCTATAGAATGGCACCTCCGGAGATGAGTGAATTGAAGACGTAGTTGCAAGAGCTGTTCGATAAGGGTTATATTAGGCCTAGTGCATCACCTTGGGGAGCTCCTGTGTTGTTTGTTAAGAAGAAAGATGGGAGTATGAGGTTGTGTATCGATTATAGGGAATTGAATAAGGTAACCATCAAGAACAAATATCCTTTGCCTAGGATAGATGGCCTATTTGATCAGTTGAATGGAGCGAGTGTGTTCTCGAAGATTGATTTGCATTCGGGGTATCACCAGTTGAGGGTAGCTGATAAGGATATACTGAAGACTGCATTTAGGACTCGTTATGGTCATTATGAGTTCACTGTAATGCCTTTTGGGCTAACCAATGCACCTGCCATATTTATGGACTTGATGAATAGGATTTTCCATGAGTTCTTAGATAAATTCGTTGTGATATTCATTGATGATATTCTAATATATTCGAAGAATGAAAAAGAGCATGATGAGCACTTGAGGATTATATTGGAGACGCTTAGGAAGAATCAGTTGTACGCCAAGTTCTCTAAGTGTGAGTTTCGTTTGGAGAAAGTGGCATTTTTGGGTCACTATGTGTCGAAGGAAGGAGTCTCTGTAGATCCTGCTAAGATTCAAGCTGTGAGTGAGTGGCCAACTCCAAAGAACGTATCTGATATTCGAAGTTTCCTAGGTCTAGCTGGCTATTATAGGAGATTTGTGAGAGATTTCTCAAAGATAGCAAGGCCAATGACCAATTTGATGAAAAAGGAGTCAAAATTCGAGTGGAGTGATAAGTGTGAGGAAGCTTTTCAGATTTTCAAAGAACGTTTGACCTCCGCACCTGTTTTGACCCTGCCTGATGGGAATGAGGGATTTGAGGTGTATAGTGATGCTACAAAGAATAGTTTGGAATGTGTGTTACAGCAGAATGGGAAGGTGATCGCGTATGCGTCGCGTCAGTTGAAACCTTATGAGGCTAATTACCCTACCCATGATCTAGAGTTAGCTGCTATTGTGTTCGCCTTGAAGATTTTGAGACATTACCTGTATGGGACAACCTGTAAGATCTTTACTGACCATAAAAGCTTGAAGTATATTTTCACCCAGAAAGACCTCAATATGAGGCAGAGAAGATGGTTAGAGCTGATAAAGGATTATGACTTAGACATCCAATATCATGAAGGGAAAGCAAATGTAGTTGCTGATGCGTTGAGTAGAAAGTCGAGTCATAGCATGAATGCCTTGATAGTTCCTGAGGAGTTGTGTCGAGATATGCAAAGACTTAGCCTAGAAATCTTGAATCCTGGGGAGATCGAGGCAAGATTGAGTGCTTTATCGTTGGGGTTGTCAATTTTCGACGAGATCAAAGAGGGTCAAGTTGGGGATGAGCATCTAGAGAAGATTAAGGAAAAGATGGGCCAAGGAAAGGAAGTTGATTTTAAGATCCATGATGATGGTAGTCTGAGGTTCAAGGGGAGGTGGTGTGTACCACAAAAATGTGATGAGCTAAAGAGACGTGTTATGGATGAGGGCCATAATACTCCATATTCTGTGCACCCTGGGGGTGATAAGTTGTATAAGGACCTTAAGCAGATCTATTGGTGGCCAAACATGAAGCGTGAGGTTGCCGAGTTCGTGTTTAAGTGTCTAACCTGTCAGAAAGTCAAGATAGATCATAAGAGACCCATGGGAAAGGTTCAATCCTTAGAGGTTCCGGGATGGAAGTGGGATTCCATATCGATGGATTTTGTGACTGCTTTGCCTAGAACAAGGAATGGCAATGATACTATTTGGGTTATTGTGGACCGTCTGACGAAGTCGGCCGTGTTCATTCCAATTAAAGAGACATGGAAGAAGAAGCAACTTGCGAAGACGTATGTTAAGCATGTAGTGAGATTGCATGGGGTTCCAACCGATATTATTTCATATCATGATTCGAGATTCCTCTCGAAATTTTGGCAAAAGGTCCAGTTAAATCTTGGGACAATATTGAAAATGATTACTGCCTTTCACCCTGCGACTGATGGTCAGACTGAGAGGACTAACCAAACAATGGAAGATATGTTGAGAGCCTGTGCTATTGATTTTCAGGGTAGTTGGGAAGACCAATTAGATTTGATTGAGTTTTCATACAACAATAGTTATCATGCGAGTATTAAGATGGCACCTTTTGAGGCATTATATGGAAGAAAGTGTAGAAGTCCCATTTGCTGGAATGATTTTAGTGAGAACATAGTATTGGGGACAGAGTTCATTGAGGAGACTGTCAAGAATGTGAAGTTGATTCAGGCTAGAATTCAAGCTGCTCAAGATAGGCAAAAGAGTTATGCCGACTTGAAGCGAAGGGAAGATGAGTTCAAATTAGGTGATAAAGTGTTTCTGAAAGTATCACCAACTAAGGGTGTGATGAGATTTGGGAAAAAGAGTAAATTAAGTGCCAAATATGTAGGTCCATATGAGATTCTACAAAGAATTGGGAAGGTAGCTTATAGGTTGGCTTTGCCAATGGAGTTCGAAAAGATGCACGATGTATTTCATATTTCTCAACTCAAGCGTTATATCCCTGATGAGCGTCATGTCTTGGAGCCTGAGAGGATCCAGATTGATAGTAGCCTCACATATGAGGAAAGACCTGTGAAAATTCTTGATAAGAAGGTGCGTAGTACACGCAATAAGGATGTCAATATCGTGAAAGTGCTTTGGTCAAACCATGAGTCCGAAGAGGCGACGTGGGAAGCTGAAGCTGAAATGAAGAAGAAGTATCCAGATTTATTCCTTGAGATGAGTTACGAGGGCGTAACTCGTTTTCTTTAAGGGGGGTAGAATGCGATAGAATTTCGCGCTTTTTACCTATTTTTATGGTATTTTTATGCATTTGTATGCTTATTTTGGCGATTTGCACATGTTGGTGCAAAATAAATAGATTCTCCGCATAAGAAAAGGTGTTCATAAGTAACACAAGTGATTTTAAGTTGGCAAAAGTGTGCACATGAGTGGCACAAGTATTTCTCCAATGGGAGTTAAGTTGAAAAACTTTTGAAAATGTGTGAGTTTTCGTATCAAGTTTCGGGACGAAACTTCTTTTAAGAGGGGTAGACTGTAATCCCCCGTAATTTTATGAATTTTATAAATATATTTTGATATATAGTTATTTATATTTTAATATATTTTAGCATTTTAATGATTTATTCTTCAAAAGTTGACTATTTGAAAGTCAAAGGAATTGTTTTAATAATTTATTCAAGTCAAATATTTATTTAAGTCATGCTTTGAAAGTATTTAAAATGTTTGAAATACCTATTTGGATTTGAAAAAGGAGTTTAAATGGGCTTGAGGAACCCAAATACTAATTCTAGTGATGTTAGGAGTTCAATCATCATTCCTATTCATCATTAAACTTTATTTGAAGCCCAATTGTCTTTTCCTAAGCCCACAAAGGAGAAACTATAAATACCCCATGAACCCCAATTTTTCCCCACAACTCTATTTTATCTCTCCTCCTTCCTCCCACATATTTCGGCTCCCTCTTTCCTTCCGTTTTCTTGCTCGGTTTTTGCACTTCTTTCAGTTCCTCCTTGTTCCGGCCAGCCACCGTCCGAGCACCACCACTGCCGGCGACCCCCAGCCCGCCGCCCGCCCCCTTCTTGCCGCCTCCTTGGCCTAGTTCTTCTCCCCTATTTTCTTGCTTTGGTTTGTTTCTTTTCTTCCTCCTCAAGTTTATTCAAATATTGTATTTTTAGGTTTTGTTTTTATTAGTTTATGTTTAAAAGTTATAAGTTGATGATTTATTATTGAATCTAAGTTATGAAAATTATGTGTTGAAAGAATAAAAATTCAGATTTGATTATTACATTTAAAATAGGGTTTTCAAATATCAAAGCATGGATTTTCAGGGTGTTAGAGATTGGAAAATCATAGTAGCATGTTATAAACTATGAAATTGAATTAAATTATGAATTTAAGCATGTTTAAGCATGTTTAAGTATGTTTAAAGGGAGTTTTAATAATTTATAAGTTGCTGGAATTTTGGAAAGGTTGTTATTGATTGTTGATTGTTCAACAAATAAGAAAGATTGGATTAAAAAGGAATTAATCTTGGGTTGTAAGTTGTATGATCACTTATTTAATTCTAAGATAAAAAGGAGTAACGTTGTGAATGTGTGATTATATATTATATGTGTTGCTTGTGTGTCATAACAAGTAATAATTGGTAAATCATGTAAAGTGAAACTGGATAGCAATAAGCTTTAGACTGGTGCACGTCTAAAGTATTGGACAATCAGGAGTTGGGGTACATGGTGAGCGTGTCATGGCTTTTTCTGGGTTTCGGGTTGATCACCGTTCCTATTTTATTAAAAGGTTCCTCGATATCGTAGGTCATTTTGGAATATGGAGTCGTGCCCGTATTTCGTCTTCCTAGGGGAAGGCTGGTTTAGATGAGGCAACTCGGTCTATTGACTATTCCATTTAAAGTAATAAAAATGTTGTAAAAGTTTAGTTCAGTAAAAGTTGTCTGCAAGTTATTATGATATTATTTATTCCTGCCTACTATTTATTAGTATCATGTTAGGATTGTTTACTTGTTTTGTATGTACTACTCAGCTTTGCTGATTACGTACTTTTGTTGTGTATGTTGATCATGGCTTTGTTTTATTGATCCTGTGATGACCCATTTTGGTGAGCAGTCTCTAAGGATCAAGTGCATAGTCCATCTAACAGGTTCAAAGATGATGCATCATTGGGATTGAGATTTTGGAGAGCTTGTGTAGTTTATTTATTATACTTTTGAGTTATACATTTTATAGTTGGTTTAATTTGGTTCTAAGGTTGACTTTGGTTGTTGGTTGGTTTTGGAGTTGACTTTGTTGTTGACTAAGTTTTATTTATAAAGTTTATTATTATTGTTTTCCGCTGCAACATTCTAAATAAGCCGATACGTTTTCACACGGGCGATAATACTTTGATAATTCTCTATGTTTTATATTAAAAGAGTATTTTAGAAAAGATAGAATTATTGAGGTGTTACACCTCAACCTCACATACCTAATAAACATACATCTATATCATGTTCATAAAAGTGAGCAGGCCCACGTACAGGCCTTTTTATATGCTGGTGCGCCCATTGCAAGTGAGCAGCCCCAAGTGACAAGCTGTATCGGGCCAGCCCAAGTGACAAGCTGTATCGGGCCAGCCCAAGTCACAAGCTGTATCGGGCCAGCCCAAGTCACAAGCTGTATCGGGCCAGCCCAAGTCACAAGCTGTATCGGGCCAGCCCAAGTGAATGATATCCGTTCGTTGTGTAAATGTTGGAATTCGGAATTGTGTTGCATGTATGCCAAAAAATGGGGACCAAAAAGTTGCGTCTGCCGGGAGTCGAACCCGGGTCTATTGCTTGGAAGGCAATTATCCTAACCGTTGGACTACAGACGCATCTTATGCTCCTACTTGTTTGATATTTTTTATTTGTAGTGAAAACTCTTTGCTCACCTTTTTCCAAAACACACACACAATTACTTGGTACTCCCCCGTATGTTTTTATTCTCACTTGGAATCTTAACAATATTACAATTTCAGAGAATGTTCTAAATTTCTACAATATAGTATAAAGAAAAAATAAAAATCTATGGGGTCTTGTTTGATTCTTCTAAATGAGTACTATATTAACATTCAATCGTTATAATTTTTACTAATATGTAATGAAAGATACTTAATGTCAAAGAAGTGCATTGACAAACACACACAATCAAGATAAGAAAAATAAAAAGATACAAGAAGTATTTATTAATATCCCTATAATTAAAGTTAATATGATCTTTCAAAAGGCACCTTACATAAAAATTAGGGAAATTCTGCATGGTGGCCTCCTACTTTGCATTTATCTATTTGGTGGCAGGGCAAAAAAAGTATTACTCCCTCCGTCCCAGAATACTCTTTACACTTTCCATTTTCATCTGTCCCAGAATACTCTTTACACTTCTATTTTTGGATATGACCCACTATTATTTTAATCCTTCTACCTTTAAGCATTGGCCCACACTCTTTCTCCTCCAAATAAAATAATACCACTCCTACTACCCACCAACTCTAACCATGGCCCACACTCTCTCTCCTTAAAATAAAATAATACTACTTTTACTAACTACTAACTCCTATCACATCTACTTTTCAATAAAATAACAATTGATAACCAAACAACAACTAATCATCTAAAACTACGTGCATTGATAAGTGTCAAGAGTATTCTGGGACGGAGGGAGTATACAAAGTGACTCCCAAGTATTGGAAATTATACATAGCTCCCTTATTTCATTAATTGATGGCTCAAGAACTAAGCCCTATCCCTTTCTCTCTCCTCCCTCATACCCGTACTCTCTCTAAAACATAGCTAGGCCACCACAACAACACCACCACCGCTCAACCACCTTAGCAACACCACATCAATACTACCACCATACAAACACCCATCAAACCCCACAAACCGCCCCCTCAGTCACCGAAACCCATGCCCCACCACTACACCAATAAAGCACCACCTCTACTCCTAAAACCACCACGAAATCACCCCATCCCCCACCACCAAAACAACCCCCCTTCCCTCCCCTACCCCCGAAACCGCGCCCCCACTAGGACTCGAAACCGGGAATAGAGTAAACAATAGCCGCAATAGTTCCTCACCTAAGTGATGTTAGGCGATGCTCGGCCCAGATCAACTCCTCTCACGCACATCCTTCACCTGCCCCTACTGCTCCAGATCCACTCCCCCTCCTCAACAGGTGGTGCCACCATCTGCAAGTCACGCACATCCTTCACCTGCCCCTACTGCTCCAGATCCATTCCCCCTCATCAACATGTGGTGCCACCATCTGCAAGTCCGACGGATAGCAACGACCTTGAATTGCTGCATGTTTGACCGGTTCGGATGGGGTGGTATTTCGAGTAATGGGGGTGGTAGTTCGAGTGGTTGGGAGGGTGTTTGGATGGTGGGCAGGTGCTTTCAAGGTTGGCGGATGCGTAGTTGCAGAGGAGGGGTGGGACTAGGGTGGGGTGGTTGGCAGGGGAGGGAGAGGGGGTGGGAGAGTTATGGCGGTGGAGGAGAGAGAAAGGGGAGAAGGGATGAGAGAATAGATGGTCGGTGGAGAGAAGATAGAGAAAGGAGAGGTTTTAGGGTGTTGTGGTGGTGGTTGGGTTGTTGTCTTGGGGGTTCGTGGGTGTAACACCCCGTATTTGTATACCTGTTTAGTAATCAGTTATATTATTTTAGTTATAAAAAAATTATATTTTAAAATACTCTTTTATTAAATATATTTTATTTTCCTCATGTTGACTTTACCTTAAAAGTGGTCAAAGAACTAACTCCTAAAATTTCTAGGTTAAACACCCTAATATAGTTGTCTAACTATTATAAAGAGAGAGAAGGAAACTAAAAAAAAAAAAAAAAAGGGAAAAGGAGTGTTTACTGCTTTCACTCCCCAAAACCCACGACCCCTATCTCCTTCCTTTGTCAACTTTTACCTCCATCACCATTAAAGCAACTAACTTCCTTATCAACCATCATCACTTCAATTGTTGTTCATCTTTCTTCAATATTTTCTCAGTTTTTGTGGGTATTTTGAAGAGAGAGAATTGGTTTTATACTTGTGATTTTTCGGATTGGAAGTCGGATTGAATCAAGAAGCTTGTCGGGTCCTCTTTAGAGTAATTTCACCTTCATTAATCCACTTTAATCAAGTAAGTTATAATCTTAAACTTTAATTTCGTATTTTGTTGATTATTTGAATTTGGGGTTTTTCTAAATTAGGGTTCTTGAATAAATTAAATTGGGGGAAAATTATGGTGTGCGAATTTTATATGATTGGTTCATGTTTGATGTTTAACTTCATTTAGTTAGCGTATTTTCGGATTTGATTTGCAATATTATGAGTTTCGAAATTGATTATTAAATTCTGGTTAGTTGAACTATTTGCTAGTTGTTTATTTTGAATTATTCGTCCAGTATTATAGTCGTCTGAACAACGGAATTTGTGAGGAATTAATATGAGTTTCTTTGTAGTCAAGTGTTAAGTTGCCAACTTGCCATTGTTGTAGTATACGGTGGTGATGCCCTGTTGTTGTTGAATGTACTGGGAGTGGATGTATAATTGTAGATAAAAATGGTGGGCATGGGTGAAGTGTTGAAGCTAGAACTTTCAGCTACATGTAAAGTGGATCCTTTTCGATGAAATAGTCATTTATCTCAGGGAGTGTTCTAATTTGTTTGTGTTGCAGGTCTGTCATTATTTCATTTTTTTTTTCTATAACCCAAATAAGATAATAATCAGTTTGTTTTCAAATGGATTGTGATTTAGTAAAGAAATTAGTATGGTTTTGTGCGACGCACTTTCTATTCAGAATTTAATCCATTGAATTCAAGGTGACGTGGTGCACTCACTAACTAAGTCATGGTCTAAATGAATGTAGATATGGTTCATTAAATCAATAACCATCCTTATTATTTGACCATTCAAGTTTTATAAGTTGTTCAGGTTACTTTCATTTACCTTAGTCTATGAACCTTAATTTGTGACTTCTTGGATTGAGACAAGTTGAGTTGTTTCCAATTTAGTGAAAGTTTATTAACTAGGTTATGTCGTTTATGTGTAAATTATGTGAAGTATAGTCAAGGGACTTATACTATATTATATTATATTGTAGATTGCGGGTTCGTAGAGGAACCTTTTTGACTTGAGATTGGGATTTATTGATTGTGGTTGCTGATAAGGTAAGATTTCTTACTTTGCTTGTACAGATGAGTTCAGAATTGTTTTCACATTGTTTGGAAATTTATTTTAACAATGAGATTGTTTTATGAAGTTTATACTTTGAGATTTAAATTATTCTCGATATTTATATCGAAAGAGGTTATGAGATTATTTATAAGATTTATATTAAAAGGAGGAAGTTCCTCAATGTTACCAAGTTTAATTAAATTGTGGGGTTGCCGGTAAGCGGTATTCCTCGAGTATGGAAGTAAGTTGAGTTAACAGTGTCTCAACCGTTTATTTAGTAGTTGGGAGTATATCGATCAATACTCTTGCCATTTGTCTTCCTTCTTGGTACGTTATCAAGTTAGGGGTATGCATACTAGGGACTTTGGTGTTTACCTTATCTAGTGAGCCTAGCTAGCTCATTGGATTTTTATTACTTCCTACTCACAGATTACGAAAAGTTATATTTGAAAGTTTTACAGAATGGTTCAGAAAGAAAGAAAGGTTGAATCTGATGTTGTTAGGAAATTAATATATTATATATAATCTGTACAGCTTTTAAATGAATTTGTAAGATATTCCTATATATCTTACCTGCACATTGAGTAGTTTTGTTTTATTATAGTATGAAATCTTGCTCAGCCTTTGGCTGATACTACAGTGTTTAATGTGCAGGTACCTGAAGATAGTTAGCTTTTGGTTGGGTTAAAGAGTGCGTTGGATCTCTTTTAGCTTAATAGATATTAATAAGACTTTCGCTGTTATTTATTTGACTTTAGAATTTACATTCTGGTTTGTAATAATTAATTACTCTCTATCTAATTGGTCTGTAATAATTATTTAGAATTTATTGTTTATTATTTTAGTTAGAACCATTAGCCTTGCGGTTATTATTATTAATTATCGCGGCGTAGCACCTTTGGATTTTTGAGTTTATTTATTATAAGATGTTTTTTTTAGAGTTATTGGAAATTCAGGGTTGTTACAGTGGGTGTTGTGGTGGTGGCTGGGTTGTGTTGTGGTGGGTTAGCTTAATATAAGTTTAATAAGGTCGCATTATGTATTTACTTAAAGTTGGAGGTCACTTTGTATAATATTTTTTTTACCCTGCCACCAAATAGATAAATTCAAAGTAGGAGGCCACCATGTAGAATTTCCCTAAAAATTAAGGTCCAAATACATGCTCAATCTGTAAATGGAGTAAGTAAAGCTATTGGCAAACTAATTTAATCATAAATTAATGCTAGTACATTATTAGGAAATACGAAAGATTTTTTCCAGACATTTTAAGACAAAATATATAACTATATTTTTAAATTGATGGAGTATATGTTTTCCTTTCACCATGGATCTTAAATTTTTTAATCAAGACAACCAAGTGCACTATTAATATAGTCAATGTCGCATATTTATATGATGGTGCAATATTACGAGTAACTTATTGTGATTTCTAGTTATATTTATCAAAGTCTAGGCTTAGCAGTCCTGAATTTTATTCTTCATTAAAAATTTTAGGCCCTTCATTGGTTTTTCGTTTAGCAGCAACTTCTGTTTTTTTTTGTCTAAGACTCGATTTATGGCTTTATGCTTGCCATTAGGACAATTCCCATATATTTGGATTAACATTTGGAGCATGTTTGATTCAAGTCGTGGAAAGGGAAGGGAAAGAAATCAAATAGAGTGGAATATTAACAAAACTTGTTACATTTATTAGGTGTTTGGTTCAAACTTTGGAATGAAAAGGGAAATGAATTTGTTACCACCAAAAAATGGATTTTGTTCCTTGAGGGGGAAGGGAAGGTAGCAAACTAAGAGTATGCATTACCACCAAGTAATGGTAATGGATTGAGGAGAGGTTGACCAAACAAGAAGAAAGGGAATAATAGGTATTTGATTCAGTTCACAACCATGGGGCTCCCCTTATTTTCTTTCTCCTCATCTCATTCGTCCTCATCACTTTCCACTAACTTTTCTATGTACTCTTCCCATTTTACAATTTCATACCTACATTCATGGGTTCTCTATTTACATTTTCTCTCCTACTTTTCCATACCCCACCACGTTTTCTCTCTCCTACTTTCCACATCCCACCAATAATAATTATATAATTAGATTTTTCACATTAATTTTAGAGAATGTTAATTTAATCGAAATATGGTAATTACTTGCCTTCTAATTAATCGAATTAATTTATTAATTGTATCACGTTTTCAAAATCGTAATTCCTAGGGCATGTTCTCCCCAACTTATTTTCGCCCGCCCGGTTCCGCCCGTTCAATCGCTTCGGTTCAATTCCAATCGCCGGTTGATTCGGTTCAATTATCGGTTCAGTTCAGTTCCTAAATTATTATCATTACTATTAGTTAATAATTTAATTCAGTTGAGTTCGGTTCAATTCAGTTCAGTTTAGTTCAGTTGCAATCAGTTCAGTTCAGTTCAGTTGTTTTATGCCGAAGAGAACATACCCTTAGTTATACTAATTTGATTAATAATTGCTAATAATGCTAATTTAATCGATTAATGCTAATTTAATCGATAATTTTTTATTACACTGATTTAATTTTGGGTTTCTTTGAGAACTATTTCCATAAATAGGATGATTTAGATCCATAATTAATCAAATAAGATTAATACTATGATAAATAAGAGATTTTAATGAGAAATTAGAGAATTTTTAAAGTGTTGAAAATAGGCCAAGATTGGTTTCTATTTATAGAAGATAAAAAATATAGTTGTTGGTATAATATATTTTTGTTTAATTCATTGAATTATAAAAATTAGTTACAAATTACTTAACAGGTAATATTATCATTGATATTATTAAATGAGTTGACATAAAGCTACACGAGGCGCGCCTTCACTGGCCCGCGTCAGCTTCTTACTGCAATCACTTTTGTCATGCGACAAATGACGCTGCGTGATTGGTCCGTGTCAATTTTTTTTAAATAAGGCAGAAGCAGGGCCGTCTCATGAAATACGGAGGCCCTGTACTATTCACCAAAATGGGGCCCTTCAAAAAAAATTATAAAAAAGAAATTATAATTTTTTTTATTACTATTTATCATAAATCGTTCCTTACATTTTGATAAATAAACCAAAACTATAAAAAAAATCTAGTAGGATAGTTTATTTAAACAAAGCCATCCTTCTAGCATTCTTTGAAGCGAAATCGTCCACCAAATCTTCATAATCAACTTTTTCCAAAATATCGTTCTCTATCGCTATCAAGGCTAGTCCATTAAGTCTTTCTTGTGACATTGTAGAACGCATATAGGACTTCAACAATTTCAACTTTGAAAAACTTCTTTCTGCAGATGCAACAGTAACAGGAATAGTCAACATGATTCTATATGCAATAACTAAATTAGGGAAAAAATCAAGATGCTTTACAAACTTTAACATATCTAAAGGGCCCAAGTTTTCATTGGGCAAGCATTCTTTAACCGTTTGCAACTCGAAATACAATTCGGACCTATCAATATCAGATTGTCCATCTTTTTCCATTGCTTTTTCCAAACCTCTACAATAAGACCTTAGACTCTCATCATCAAAAGAATATAGCTTTTTAGAACTAAACAAGAATCCAAAAATATTTTCATATTCTTGATATTGTTCAAATCTCTTCTTAAGAGAAACGATAGCTTGATCAACAATATATAAGAAATAATTAACTCTCGAATGATTCTTCGAAGATTGGGAAGCAACAGATGAAGTATTAGTTGAATTCTCATCAAAAAAACATTTTCTTCTAATGACACGCTTTTCACGAAAAGTAGGATCAATGTCCATTTCAATTGCAATTTTTTTTGCTATGTCCAAGGCATCATGAAAACCGCTTTCTCTATATCGCTCAAAAAACGAAACCAACCCTTTTATTTTTTCAATACCAACATCTATAAGCACATCCTTTGATTGTAAATTCTTACTAACCAAATTAACAAAGATATAATATGTCAAACCGAGATAATAATTGCCATCAAAAATTCAAAATCACTCAACTCATTTGTTGCTAGAGATTTAGCTTCACTTCTTATTTTAGAATCATTATCATCTTCTGCTACTTGAAGTAAAGCTTCTCGTATTTCGAGCATTTGAAACCTTATAGCTCTAACACTATCAATGCGACTCTCCCAACGGGTGGATGACAACGACTTAAGAGTCAATCCTTTTACATTGTCTTTCAAAATTTGCCATCTTTTTGTAGAGCATGCAAATATTGTGTAGATACGTTGTATGATACCAAAAAAATCTCTGGCTTTAACACAAGTATTAGCCATATCACACAATGCTAAGTTAAGACTATGACAACCACAAGGAGTATAAAGGGCCCTGGGATTTATATCTAAAAGTTTTTTTTGTACACCTTGATGTTTTCCCTTCATATTTGATCCATTGTCATAGCCTTGTCCCCGGACATTATCTATATCAAGATTAAGATCTTTCAACTCATTTTGTAAAACATCAAAAAGTCCTTGACCACTTGTATCATTCACATTCAAAAATCCTAAAAAAGACTCCTCGATTATAATAGAACTCGAATCAAAGTCGACATATCTTAATATTAAGGACATTTGTTCTTGGTGACTAATATCAGGAGTGCAATCAAGGATCACGGAGAAATACTTTGCTTGTTTTATTTTCTTAATGATTTCAGACTTAATTGCAGAACCAAGCAAATGTATTATCTCATTTTGAATGTTATGACCAAGATAGTGAATATGTATTTCATCATTGCTAATGCGCCTAACATGTTCATGAACAACTAGATCAAACTCTGCCAGCATTTCAATTAAGCCTAAGAAATTACCATTACTCTTTTGGTATATTTTCTCATTTGAACCACGAAAGGCTAAGTTATGTTTTGCAAGAAATTTTACAACTGAAATTATTCTTACTAAAACCTTTTTCCAATGCTCTTTCTCTTTTTTAATCTGTTTTTGAGTCACTTTGTCAATAGTCTCATTCTTTTGAAGTCTTACACGCAAATCATACCAAGTTGCCATATTCTTAAAATGTTCCATACTTGTCTCATGCTCTTTAAGTCTTGTACTAATATGAGACCAATCACCAAAACCTTCATTAATTAATTGGCCTCTTCCATGGCCTTTTTTAAAAATTTTACAGCAAAAACAAAAAACTTTATCAAGCTCTTTTGAATAAACAAGCCATTCTCTATCACATCTTTCTCCATTTGACAAGATTCTAGTATATAAAGTCATAGAAAATCGCTTAGATAACTTGTCTTTAGGACCTTTTATAATAGACAAGTCTCTTTTGGGTCCCTTTTCTACTAACACTTCGATCATTTTAGAATTAAGAGCATCCCAATTTCGTGGATCGAATACATCAAGGCCAAATTGATTGTCATTACTTTCATCCAAGCCATGATTATTTTCATTCGCAACATTATCATTTTCAATGGGATCATTATTTTCATTCACACCATTATCATTTTTAGCATGATCATCATTTTCATTACCACCAATATCATTCTCACTTGGCATATTAGCATCAAAAGAGACATTATCTCTATCTAAAGGCACATTATCATTAGGAATAACACAATTATCATCCAAGGTTACTTCATCATTCACAACCACATTATTATTACTTTGAGTACCTACATGTGATTCTTTCACAACAAACTTATCAAGAGCTCCTCTTTGTGATTGAGTGAGCTCTTCAATTCTCTTTTTCTTTTTACGTTTTTCATAGCCACAATCATACTTCCTAATTTTGGGAGGCATGATAGAAATAATTAAATAAAAAGATATGCAATGTATAATAGAATCAACCCGAATCTAATGATATAAAAACAAGAAGAAAGACAGAAACCACCTGTACTCCAATCTTTTCAATTTCCTCTTTGCAATCTCATTCTTTGGAAAAAGAAAAAAAATCTGGTAGGAGGTTGTACTGCATTTTCGCAAGAAAATTAAGCAAAGTAATTTCAGATTATATTGATATTGTTACAGTCTTACAAATTATAGCAATTGAGTAAGTCCAGATAAAGAATGCAGTAGAAGTGAAAATATAATAGTGTATAAGTCAAAATTTCCATTTGTCTACATGTCCTATACTACAGCAAGCATTTGCGTGAACTACTGTCTACTGAACTATTGAAATCGAAATGCGAAAAGACGAAAACCAAAAAGGCAGAATTCAGAATTGCAAACAAATCATGAAATTAAAAACCAAATAGTTCTCTGAATTCTAAATCTCCTTTTTCAATTTCTCAACTGTTCTGTAAGACTCAACCTCTTGGCTCTCTGCCATGGGTATATGATAAGTCATAAGTGGTGTAATTAGGTAGCTCCCCTACGACTACATCTGTACTAATTTGATTGAATTCAATGAAATACACCAAATTATAAAAAAAAAAAAGAGTAAGCTTGAATGAAAGGTAATTATCAAAATGACTCCATGTAAAACTATGCGTTGAACATCTCTTGTCTCTTGAATTCATATTGCTGATTAGTTATTAAGGATTCCATTTGTCTACATGTCCTATAATACAGCAAGAATTTGCGTGAACTAACCAAAAAGGCGTAATTCGGAAATGCAAACAAATCATGAAATTGAAAACCACTATCATTACATCAAATTGGCAGAATTGCAGAAAATTAAAATTATAAGAAGTACATATTATAAACTTTAATTTTAAATTATAAAATTTCAGAATTGCTATAAATCTCTACTAGAAAAATCAAAAAAATGGCAAAAAAAATAAATGAATTTACCTTAAAATGGAGACTTTGATGATAAATTAGCCTACAAATTCTTGATTGTTCACCTTCGGACTCCACAATCAAATTCCCGACTTTGTTCTTCGACTTCTCGTATTGTTTTTTTGTAAACCAAAGTTTGAATTTTTCTTTTGGATGATAAAAGAAATTGAATTCTTGGATATGAGTTGAATGGATTTGAATATGAATCGCAAATAAATAGCAAAAAAAATTCTTCCCGTTAGAAATCTCCATTTTTTGTGGTGTTCTTGAATCTTGAGGATAATTGGAAATATGGAAGGAGTAATAAAATTCAGATTTTTTTGGCTAAAATTTTGGGGATTTTGATTTTTGATCTATGGAGAGGAGAGAGAAATGTGGAGAAGAAAAGGAAAGTCACCGACTCACTTTGTTCTTCAATCTTGCAGACGCGGAGTCGCGGACACGCGGTTACAAGATTTCGTTTTTTTTTTTTTTCTTTTCTCCTTTCATTTGACAACCAAAATTGGGCCCCAAAAATTTTGAGGCCCTGTTCTACAGAACCGGTTGTACCGGTATTGGGCCGGAGCTAGCTCATACATGGCACGCTGAGATTTTGGTTCCTTAAATCAGACCCCATCCTTTGCTCAGGGGTTCCACACTAAATGGGACACTTCCCACAACCATAGGGCTATCCTTTTTGAGGAGGGAGGGTTATATGGGGAACTACAATCCCACCATTGTTATTGCTTTTAGAACCCAAAAAGGATTAACCAATTCAAACATGCTCTTAATAGTATCAACACTTAGAAAAGCTAAAAAATCAAGGGTCATTCAACTGATTAATATCTACTTTTTTTTTGTCCCTAAATTATTGCCTCAATTTCATTTTAGTTTGACTTCAAAAGAATGCTCTATTTTCTATTAAGGTACATCTCTCTCTACTTTTTCTCATACACCACATGCAAAAAAATATCAGCCCACTCAACACAACTCATAATAAATAACAAAATAGAAATGGAGGGATCTTTAAAGGACGGAGAGACTATCTATGAAAAAAGTTTAGTTACTTTCACACTTAGGCTATGTTTAGTTCACCTGAAATTTTCTGATATGAACTTATCTGATCTGATCTGATCTTATTTTTTCTGATCTGATCTGATCTGAACTTATCTTTTAAAAAACATATTATTACTTATATTATTATTACTTTGTATTTCATTACTAGTATTACTATCACTATCATTTTATTACTATGCACAACTTTCAATAATAATAATAATAATAACAATATAATAATAATAATAATAATATTATAATAATAATAATATAAATAATATTATAATAATAATAACAAGAATAATAATAATAATAATATAGATAACATAATAATAATAATAATAATAATAATAATAATAATAATAATAATAATAATAATAATAATAATAATAATAATAATAATAATAATAATAATAATAATAATAATAATAATAATAATAATAAGAAGAAGAAGAAGAATAAGAATAAGAATAATAATAATAATAATAAGAATAAGAATAAGAATAAGAATAAGAATAATAATAATAATTATTATTATTATTATAATTATAGCATAATTAGTTTTTTTTTTTTTTGAAAAAGAGCACATTAGTATATGAACATACAATTAAAAATAAAAGACTAAGGACTCTTGGGTCCAATGGTATGGCTTCTTACCTCCCACATGGGAGACCAAGGTTCAAATCTTGGTGGAAGCATACATTTCAATATTGGTGTGGGTGGGGGAGGGGGGTTAGGGCTTGTTGGGTCTCTAGGTGAGTGACCCTGTGCGAGGGCAGCCTAGGAAAAATTCATCTTACCACGGGATTCCCGAAAAAATAAAAGAACACTCATGTTCAAGGTCCGTTAATAATAAGAATTTAGATAGTAATGAAAAGAACATATAATGATATTAAAAAAAGAACATATACTGAAAGAGCATACAAGATCTATTTAAAGAACACATTTTAAAAATAAAAGATAGATGTTATTTTTATATTGATGACATGTTTGGATTTAACTAACAACATGTTCTTTGTTATATCAATAAATTGTTCTTTTTTATTATAAATAAACCTATAAATATATATAATCATATGATCTTGAACAAAATGGTTAAATATTCTTCTTATATCGTTGTCTTGTTCTATATAAACTTTGTTTTTAAAGATAAGTTGAAATCCTTTGTAGGGAAAATTTTGAACGTGATGACAACACCATTAGGTTATCCCATGCTACTCATGTTTTATATAAACTAGTAATATATAATTTATAGTATTCTACCAAAATTTTTTAAAAAAATAAACATCATATACTATTGTCATGTTCGTTACATGTACAACATCAAAAAGAACATCACATATCAAAATTATTAATTAGAATAAATATAAAAAAGAACACTTACAAATGCCAAAAGAACATTCTTCTTCTTGAACACAAATAGCTTCAAATAGTGATATACAACATCAAAAAGAACATCACATATCAAAATTATTAATTAGAATAAATATAAAAAAGAACACTTACATATGCCAAAAGAACATTCTTCTTCTTGAACACAAATAGCTTCAAATAGTGATATCAATGACATTTATAATAATAGCAACGACATTAATAATAATTACCAATATTAAAAATTAATAAGTACAACAACGACAATAATAATAATCTTTTTGAACAAATGTACTAGTAAATAGTAATATTAATAGTAATAGTAATTGTATAAAGTAATAATAATAATAATAATAATAATAATAATAATAATAATAATAATAATAATAATAATAATAATAATAATAATAATAATAACAACAACAACAAAAACAATAATAATAATTATTACAATAACAATAATAGCATTAGTAATACTAATAACCATAATAATCATGATGATAATAATAATAATAATAAGTTTTTAAATATAAGCATAATCTGAACTTATCTGATCTGATCTGAACTTATCTGATCTGATCTGATCTGATCTGAACTTATCCGATCCGATCGATCCGATCCTGTCCCGATCCGATCCGATCTCTGGTCTGATCTGATCTGATCTGATCTGATCTGAAATAAGTAAAAATAAGGTGAACTGAACATAGCCTTAATGTTCTCTTTCCATCTTTGGAGGCTAAAGTTCTTTAAATTCTCCAAGTCTCAAATTTTATCTAACACTCACGGCACTTGTTTAACATAGGTGCATAATGCATACCATGATATCAGTAGACAACGGGGTCGTTTAATTAACATCTTGTGGCTCTATACTTATCATTAAAAAAAAGTAGGCCCTAAATATACAGAATATAATGCATGATCTTAAAACATAAAAGATAAAAGTAAGTTCCATAAAGTAATCATATTAAGATTAATTTTTACAAAATAAAACAGCTCAACATGGGGAGTAACTGAGTAACTAGTAAGCTAGGGTATTAATATTAATAAAAAATCTATTGCTCAATATGGGAAGTGAGGCCATTAATATTATTAACGAAAAAGAATCATAAACTACTTTATAAAAACACTTCTTTATGAAAATCTACCTTATAAGAATATATTTTAAAGTAAAATTGTTGTAAGAAGTTATATTTGGTATAACCATTATTTTCGGCATTGATATTTTCTTTTCTCTTTATATTTCCGCTTTTTTCCACTCACTTTCACCGAAATACGTCAAGTAACCATATTTTAATACCAATTTTCAAAGGATAATGAAAATGGAGGGAAAAAAGTAAATAAATACAGAAAGTCAACACCGAAAAAGTATGTTAACGGTTGAAATCCGGTCAAATTAAAAGTTGCTTCTTACAATATTTTTGTTTTATACTCTATAAGGTAGTTTCTTATTAATAGTGATTTTAGTTTACAAATTAATTATGTCACTTAATATTTTTGGGATTTTTAATTTCATGGGATTCCCCCGAGGTTTGACAAAATTCATGAGTTACCCTCATTATTTCATAAATCCTTATGGTACCCCTAAAATTTTGAAAAATACAATAGATTACCTTTAATGATCAAGCACTATTATATTCAGTTAATTAACCCATTAACAAATCATTTCCATTCCTTATAACATACTTCTCCACTATCATAGAGATATGTGTCGCAACCAGTGGCGTTGATGACATGCCTAAATAAATACAAGAAATACATGTTAATAATTTTGCAATGGTATGAGAACATCAACCTTCATTATTTTATGATTTGTTGTTTCAGATTTTCAAAAAATCTTAAAAATTATGCCTTTAGTTTGCGATTATTGGTTCAACTTGGCGGCAAAATATGAAATTACGTAAAAAAGAGAGTTTCTAGAGGACAAAGAGAGAGAAAAAGTTTTTTTTGTTTCATTTCGTATTTTTGATAATGGTGGCTCATAGTTGGGAGGTCACATAATTGGGCTTTTATTGTTAATTAACGAAGTTAAAATTTTGTTAATTATACTCATAAGGGTATTAATGTATGGATTTTTTGATGGGAATAATCCCACCTTTGAGCGATCCTCCCAAAACAGTCCCACCTTTCATAAATTTGGGAATAATCCCACCTTTAGGATGTATCTGTTCAAAATGGACCTTTACCTGTTAGTAACCTGCAAATGCAGGTTTTCTCTTTTCTCCCTCCTTTACTTCTTCTCCTCCACAACTACCACCACCTAGCCACCTCACCCCCGCAGTCCCTACCCCCCACTCCCCCTTCCCCTCCCCTCCACCGGCCCTCACCCCCTCCACCCCACCCCAAACCCCCTCCACCCCCACCCCCACCCCCTCCCCCTCCCCCTCCTCCGCCGCACTCTCCCAAAGACTCTCCTCTCTCACACCGGCGTTTCCCCGCCGGAAAAGGCACAAAAATGGTTCGAAAATTTCGAGCCTCCAAACCTCACAAAACCGCACAAAAGTGTGCAAAAACCACACAAAATTTGCAACCAAGTGTAAATAAAGACTCCCCTATCCCAGATCTGAAACAATCTTCAAGTTTCAAGCCAAAACCGGAGCTCAAAATTGTAACAGCCCGCTCCAAATAGCAGCTCAATTAAGACATAATACTGATAATTACGAAGTTAAGCTGCTAATTAAAGGGACTGTTAGGACGGATTCCACACCTTCCCTGCTAGGGAAAATTTGGAATTCTCATAGTATCCAAGCTTATTATGGAAATAAGTTGTAAGAAATAAGTTAATACAATACGTGTTGAATACATATATTACAAATTGAAAATACGAGTTTGACCTGCCAAGAAACATTATATAAAACAGATTGTCTCATAGTAGCGGCTAAATACATTGATCACGACTTCACACTCGCACACATAAGCTAACTCAGTCATTATCTCTAATCCTGCAAAACAGATGAATCTGCCCCCACCAGGACAGGTTCATAGAACAAAACAGGTCAGCTTACGCTGGTACACAAGTCCCACCAATTTCAAAATAATAAGGTGGCTGAAACTATTCAGTCGCTTCTTATACTCAAACATAAACTTATAACAATCATAGCTTCATTTTCCTTTTTGCTCAGAAATACGTTAATGCACTGAAATGGTTTTCGTTCTTGTTCGGAAATACGTTTATACTTGCTCATAAATACGTTGATTCTTTCTTTTAACTTCCATAAAAATTACATTGCATACACATGAGAAATTCTTCAAGAATTATCTCAAAATATCACATATCATTCTCAAAATATCACATATCATTCTCAATACTTAGAACAACAATACTCGTAAACTTATTACAAAGCTTAACATGACTTCAGGGAAGGAACACGAATGGAGGCAAACCCGGCTCTCCAAACTTTAAACATAACTCCAGGGAAGGAACACGAATGGAGGCAAACCCGGCTCTCCAAACTTTTGAGGGACGTCTCCCTACCTTTCGTATTTTTCTGCTTGCAAGACTTCCTAGGTCATGACCCTTCATAATGGAGCAATACCCGCTCCGGAGCAATACCCGCTCCAACTCATAATGAGCAAACCCGCTCTATGCGTGTTATTCATCACTGCTTACGCAGCTACTTCCCCTTATAAAACAAAATTTATACTTATACTGAAATACTTATGCTCAATACTTATACTGAAATTCTCATACTCAAATACTTTACTTAAATCTTATTCGAAATCAATTACAACAACTTCTAGAGCAAACTTAACTCATGAAAACAAGTTCCGAAAAACAAGCTTGCTATGTCAAGTTCCACTGTTTTCGGAAAGGTAACTTAACAATCAAGTTTCGAAGAATAATGTGATTTGGTTGAGGTAGATAAAGGTGGTATTATCAAGACATGACAGTATATAAAAGATTATAGAAGAGCTCATAATATATGGAGATATTATCTCACACAACACCACTTATACCAATTCCCATGGTTTTCGGTTTGGTGTTTAAGGAACAATGGTTCTTATGCAAAGATCACTTGTACTACTTGGCTTTAGCTAAAGTTTAGGTTTCACACTTAATATATATAAAGACGGTAGGTATTCATCATAGAAAAATATTGAAAGGATCAAAGGCACAAGGGTTTACAAGTTCAGAAAGTAATTAAGCGAACAGTCGAGTTTTTAGGTGTTATTTTCCTCTACGAATTGAGGTTGCGTGTTTAAGTAGGTAAATGAAGCAAAGGTTCATTTGATAATCAAGACATAAATGTTCCAAGGAAATATCATGGAAGTTTAACCACAACAAGATCTTTGATCAAAACACAATCGAGTTATAGCAAGGATTGACAACTTTTGAGGGAACTTGCTATGCACATAGCAACTTCCGGCCAACATAACTTTTGATGTACAACTCCAAATGGAGTGATTTTTGGGTCTAAATTCAATAACTTTTCATGATCTACCATTTCCAAGAGACACCAAGGCTAAAAACAGAGTGGAAAAGAAAGATATTTAGAAGAGAAGGTCACGGCAGCATAACACCAGAGAATGGATAATCACCTCCTTATTCGGTTATTCAGAGAGTCCTAAGGAACTTGACTTGCAAAACATTTTTTTAACACAATATCTTCCATAAGAAAACACATGCAAATCACTTTTTATACACATTCAAACATAATCTAAGTATTCACAATTCCACAAACAATTTCCATAACCAAAGCTAGAAACAGAGTTTAGGTGGTGGAGCTTGTGTACCTTAACTTGGTGTCTAGGAATCAAACCTTACTTAGCAACTTTTACCACCACTCCAGCAACCTCTTAGGTCCTTAGACAACACATTCATCATCTTAAAGTTAATAATTAACCCAAAGAATTCAAGTTTCAAACTAAGATACCTCATGCATGCTGAAATTCAGCCATACCTTAACTTGCTTGGTTTTTCTTAGGGTTACAGGAATGGAACTTCAAAACTAACACTTGCCCAGTATGAAGAACACCTTGATGAACCTAGGGAAGTATTTGCATGCAAGTTTCAGAGCAAGGAGCCAAGAGAAAACAAGTCGGGCAATGGTCGCCGTCAATCTCGCCGAAATGGCGTGAATGAGAGAGAGAGAAATGTTTGCTTTGTTGTGTTTGTTTGTGAAATGAATCTCCCAAAAACTGAATTAGGGGGCTTAGTCCCATATATATAGAGAATGGGTAATGGCAAGCTCGTGATTTCGGTTTAGTAATGAGGGCAAAATCGTCTTTTCACAGCTTAAGAAGATTCCAGAATTTTCTAGTTTTACTTAATTCTTAACCCTCCCGTAATTAAGCTCTAATCCTTCATTATACTTAAACTAAATCCTTAAAATATGTCTTATAACTTAATAAACATATTTTGGCTCATTCAAACCCTTAAATCATAAACACAGAATTATCTCAAACACAATACATTCAAAGTCTCAAATTCCATGATAATGCTCATCCTTATTAACGTAATTCGTTAATAACTTATCTTAACTCATAATTTGCATTCATAATCACATAATAACATATAATATTTAGATTCACGAGACGGACTTCATATAGGGCTATTCAAAATTTTCGATACCTCAAAAATGCAATTGATTAAGTACTGATTAGTATGTTAACGTATCTCGTTTATCTTAATAATAACGCCTTAAAAAGTGAGGCTATTACAAAAATATTCAAAAATGGAGGTTTGAGGTTAGAGAGAAAGAATTCGAGCCGGGGGAGAGAAATCGCGGGGGAGAGAGAGAAATCCCGGGGAGGGGGGGGGGAGAGAGAGAAATCGCGGGGAGGGGGGGGGGAGAGAGAGAAATCGCGGGGAGGGGTGGGGGCCGGGGAAATCACTGGGAGGACTGGGGTGGGGAAATCGCGGGGAGGGGGTCAGTGGGGAAATCGCGAGGGGAGGGGGGGGAAATCGCGGGGGAGGGGGGGGGGGGCTGCGACGGGGAGGGGGTGGGGAAATCACTACTGTCGAGGGGGGGGGTGGGAGTGGAGGTGGGGGCGTTGGGGTGGGCTGGGCTGCGGGCGGTGGAGGGGGGTGGAGGGCCGGTGGTGGGGAGGGAGTTTGCGGGGAGGGGGTGGGAACCGGGTGGGGGTAGGGGTCAGGTGGGGTGGGGCCGCAAGGTGGAGGAGGCGGGGGTGGGGTGGTGGGGCCGGGGGGGGGGGGACCGGGGTTTCTTTGTGGGGGTGGGGGTGGGGGTGGGGGGTGGGGGTGGGGGTGGGGGCTGCAGGTGGTGGGAGAGTTTTTTTTTTTAAAATAAAACATAAAAGGTGGGTCATCACCTTTTGAACAGGTGACCAGTAAAAATGACCGTTTTTGACAAATGTCCAACAAAGGTGGGATTATTCCTAAATTTATGAAAGGTGGGACTGTTTTGGGAAAATCGCTCAAAGGTGGGATTATTCCCATCAAAAAATCCTTAATGTATTATGTTATATTTTTCAAAACCTTAGGAGTACCTCTTAAATTTCAAGAGCATCCTTAATTATACTTATAACTTATAAGGGTATTAATTTCATGAATTTGTACAACTTTCTTCTTTATCACCCATTACTATTCATTCTTAATTTATGATCAACAATCTCAACACCTCAAATTTTTGCCTATTGTTACCATATTCATACCTAATGCATCTTAACCATGTGACGTGTATCATAATACGCCGGCCATCACCACCATGTACTACTGTACATCAACATCATCATCTGTAAAACCCGCGCTTTGAGAGTCATGGTAAAACCATGTGCACGATATTTAGGAAAACAACTAGTTGTTGGCTCGGGCGATGCCCCTAATAATTTATCAATGTGAATTTGAAGTCTTGAATCAAACACTTGAGAAAAGTGGAAAAAAAAAGAGTTATATGTATTGGATTGTGCATAGGAAGTGATCATCCAGTTCCTATTAAATTTTCTACATAGTAAATTATAATATGAATTATTCATCAATATAACATCGCCTCCAAGAGAGTACATATATATAAATATATTACTTATAAAAAATATAATACAATCTTTTTTTTAGATGTAGGTTAATATGTAAGAATACAACCTATGCAATGAAATGGTGTAGTAGTGTTAATTACGGTAGTTATAAAAAATTGAAGAGCTTTTTTTTAATATAAGATTGCTGAAAAGTAGGACACGCTATTATTAACAATAACTTAATAAGTATTAATATATACATTTGTATTTAATTGTCTTAAAAGTAGAAAATTATTTTGTCTTTAAATATATTCTTTTTCCCATAAAGACCAATATGAGATAATAGTATAGTTGGTTAGTACATTTGTGTCTCAAATGAGAGGTCATGGGTTTGAGTCTTATAACACACATTTTTATTGTTTTAGTGAGTATTAATATATACATTTGTATTTAATTGTCTTAAAAATAGAAAATTATATTGTCTTTAAATATATTCTTTTTCCCATAATGACCAATATGAGATAATAGAGTAGTTGGTTAGTGCATTTGTATCTCAAATGAGAGGTCATGGGTTCGAGTCTTATAACACACATTTTTATTGTTTAATATTTCTCATTTAATTGTGTGGGGGAGGGGGAGTACATGTGGCAGCATGGCATGTTTTTACCTTGGGTTTTAGATATATATATAGATAAAGATAGTTATAATAAGCAATTAATTTTTCATACTATTAACTAGTGCGATTAGAGTCGGTAAAATAGACATGTACCCGTTGATCCGATCCGAGACCTGTTTTACCCGAAAGCAATGACCAAACAGAAACGGAACCTGAAATAACCCGACCCGAAAGTAAATAGACCCAAATGTGATCCGAACCCAAATCCCCCCGACTCGAAAGTGATCCGACCTGAAATTGACTCGTTGGCAATGTCATGTAGTCATATTATTTAATTTTTAAACAAATTTAAAGAAAAAACTGCCATGAAAATTATGAAATACTAGATATGAGTTAGCCACTGCGCATTAATTACTTCACTTGCTCTTATATATTACTCTTATATGTGTCTTATTTATTTGGTAGATTAGAAACCCGATTTAACCCGACCCTTCGTGACCAGAAATTTCATGGACACGTACCCAGACGGACCCGACTCGAACATAACCGAACACAAAGTTGACACGATTATGACCCGACCCGTATGACCCATTTACCACCTCTAATTGCGATAGGGAGTGTGAGTATATATTGTCGCACCACTGAAACATAGAGTCAAGAGTTACGAGTAACTTTATATTGTCAAGTACTTGTAGGATCGGATGAGCTTTATTTATTTTTTTTTTGAAAGAGAAATTTCATTAATTGAAGGTCAAACGACATCTACAATAGGTATTAAAGAAAAACAATATACAATTAAACAAGACTAAATCAAATTCGTCTTCGAAGAAACTATAATGAACCAGATCGAGCAATACAGCGCATCCCCCTTATATTTGCTGAATCAAGCAGCTATTGATGAGGAAGTCTATCATTCTGATATAGTTTGGGAAGAACATTCTTGATCGAGTCAGGTTGACCGCATCCGAGATTCCAATACCTTCATGTTGAGTCTTGAACTTCAACCAATGAGAATAATTTCTCATACCTAAAAACCAAAGAACCATACTCACAACTCCCATAGGGGAGAAGGAGATTTCCAAAACAGAAACTAAAAACCCCATAACAGGGTTTGAGAAAATCTCATAAAGAGAGACTAATTTATTAAACAAAACAATAAAATGAACTAAAAATTGAAAATAAAAGAGGAAAAGGGGCTTACCATGGATGAAATCATCCATGGCAGCCCCTAATTGATGAAGAAGGGGTAGGGGAGGCTAGGGTTTGAGAGAGAGAAAAAGAGAGAGGGGCGGCTAATGGATGAGCTTTATTAGTAACAATTTGATTACTTTGTTATTTTCGGATCATTGAATTGTATTTAATTTAAATTACTTTTTTTTCCTCATAGTTGTATTTACATTACTATGAATTGAGTTTATATAACAGATCACTCCTACAAAGTAACATAATATGTATAATAGGAGTACATTAAACCCGTAATCAAGACCATAATCTCCAAAGATTATGCAACATTTGCCAATCAACAAAGAAGTTAATTATATCAATTCTCTAGAAGGTACTCCTAAAAGATAATCAAGGATGATAATGTGAATATTGATATAAAGTAATATGTAAATTAACTCACAAAAAAGAACACATAAAGTGTTTCTTTTTTGGCCGCTGTGGCATATCTTTTTAGAAAATCTTTTTTTTTTAATTGGAATATCCTTTTAAAAAATCTTGTCTATATAAACAAGTGCTCCCTAAATTCAACACTTCTATAAGCATATGATACACCAAAAAAACCAGAAACTTTTCTCTATAATTCATTTCAAGCAAAATATTTCATAAGCTACAAATATTTTAGTACCAAAAAATGGGGTTGTTCAAAAGTGTTAAAATTGAACATAGACGAAGCTCTTGTAGTAATTCTGATGTAAATCAAGGCGACATAGATGAAATTGATTGGGCAGCTCTTGAACGGCTCCCAACATTGGAAAGGGCACACCATAGTTTTTTGCATGGAGTGGCAGGTGAATTTAAAGAGGTTGATGTAACAAAACTTAGCTTCTCTGAGAGGAGGGCTTTGTTGAATAAATTGGTTAGAAATATGACCCAAAATGAAGTTTTCTTGCACAAAATCAAGACTAGGTTTGATAGGTAAAATTTCGAGCACTTGCTTTCCTTTCCTTTACTCTTTAATATAATTTTTCTAATTGATAATGTTCTATAATAATTTTCTAAAAATTTTACTAGCTTAGATTAGTTTAAGGTAATAATATTGATCATTAATTTAGATCTACTATTTATTTTGTCAAAAACAATACAAAAATAAGTATTTTACCCCCTCAAAATGTTGACTTGCAAATGCATGAGTAGCTAATGGTTTTACTAGCTTAACTTATATAAAAAAAATGGTTTTACTAGCTTAGATTAGTTTGAGGTAATTTTGACTATTGCTATTTTTCATGTAGATTTACTTTTTTTTGTCAAAACAAGAAAAAAATATTTATTTTACCCCCTTAGAATTTTGACATGCAAATGCATGAGTAGCTAAATTTGTTATATAGCTTAGAGTATCTTAATTTGAGGTGCTAATGTACTATTAATCATTGCTATATTTCATGTATATGTACTCTTTTTTTTCCCTATACATTGTTACCCCCTTAAAACTTTGACATGCAAATGAATGAGGAGCTAATTTGTTGCCTTTTTTTTGGGTGAAGCTAATTTGTTTCTTCATCTTTTGTTTTTGTAATTGGAATCATAATTATCTCCAAATTAAGTTAATTATAACCTAATTGAGTTACTAATTGTTTGATGAGCTAGAGTTTCCTTGGCAACACCATCAATTGAAGTCCGGTTTCAGAATCTCAATGTTGAGGCGTATGCTTATGTGGGTAGGAGGGCTATACCCACATTATTCAACTCCTTAGTTAATATGTATGAGGTATTTGAAATGTGATTATCTCTATTTTTACTAGTTTCCACATCTTTTTTTTCTCTTTCTAGTTTTTGCTTAGAGAAATAATTAATGGGATCATATAATTTGATTAATTTGTTTTTTACCATATTTGTTGGAAAGGGCGTGCTAAACGGTCTCCATATACTTCCAAATCAAAAGAAAAAACTGCAAATTCTTCAAGATCTTAATGGAATTATCAGACCTGGAAGGTAAATCTCAGGCTTTGTTTCCCATAATATTGTCTGCCTTCAATCTTTACGATTGGATACACTGAACAAAATATTTCATGATTTTTAATAGTACTAAGTTTCCCTTTTTGGTTTCTCTAGGATGACTTTGCTTATAGGGCCACCAAGCTCAGGGAAGACAACCTTGCTATTAGCTTTATCTGGTCTTCTTGATTCAGCATTGAAGGTAATCAAGGAAATCAGCATCACCCACTTTTAAAAAGAAAAAAAAAACTAGTTATTGAGTCCAGCGATGTCATTACGAGTCATTGTGCGTAATTTAAAACCAATTTTTAATTCAAATTAAGTGAAGTACCAATTTTATTTGTATTTAAGATTAAAATTAGTTGTATACCATCTAACGATCTAAGGGCCTGTTCTCTTCGGCATAAAACAACTGAACTGAACTGAATTAAATTATAACTAATTAATAGTAATGATAATAATTTAGGAACTGAACTGAACTGAAAATAAGTTGGGGAGAACAGGCCCTAAGATACAACTTATTATATTGTATCATCTAGACTTTAATTTTTGAATTACAATATAACACAAAATTTGGTTTAAAAACAATTAGTAAATGAAAAGTAATTTACATGATTCGTCACACTTTATGTAAACTATAGATTATATATTGAGTTAGAAAGTTGATATTTTTAATTTGTAGGTTAAGTTATATGACAAAAAAAAAGAGAAGTAAAAACAATTGGTTAACTGAAAATATATAATTTTCACAATTTTTTGAGTAGCTTCATGTATGAGTAAATAAGTTGATTTAAGTTATGACTCTGTTAATAAGATTTATACTTTAAAAAAGTTAAGAGTTTTAAGTTTTAAAACTTATGAGCATGACTTTTCTTCTTTATTGGTTACATTGTTGTTTTCAGATGTGCCATTAATTGAAGTAGTGGTAAAAGGTTCCACCTATTAGAGTGGAGTTTGGTTATAGACTGAAGTTGTAGCTTGGTGGCCGATCAACTGGTAATGTGATGTTGTGATAACTGATAAGTTAGAGGTCAAAGGCTTAGTAGAGAAAAAGCGACCCTCTTCATAATATTATCTCAGATAACCCTGACTTATAGGCCTTTTTCCAATATAACCCTGACTTTGACAGCCCTGTCTCCGATAACCCTGAACTTGGTTTTTGTCATTAAACTGGACGGAATTTGTCACGACGTTAACTTGGTTTGACTTTTGCTAAATTCATCTCTTTCTCTCTCTTGTTCTTCATCTCTTCTCTCTCTTGTTCATCATCTCTTCTCAAACATTCATCAATTTTTCCCAAACTCATAACAAAATCCAGATTTCCTCCATTGGGTGTTCTTAGAAAAAATAAAAAAAATTGTATTATTGAACACTTCTGTCCTGTTCTTCATCTTCATCTATCAAACCCAGAAATTTCCCCTCAAAATACATCAAACCCAGAAATTTCCCCTCAAAATACATCAAAGTCTAGGGCGTAATGTCTTGTTAGAAGAAAGATCCAAAAGCTGTAATTTGATATATGAGCATAATGTAACAATCAAGCTAAGTAATTTGACAATATAAAGAAAAAATTGAAATTTTCTGGTTAAAAAAATGAAGGAAAACCAGAGCGATAATCAACCAACAAAATCTCATATTCGCCATTTTTAATCAAAATCGAACATCAATTCTTCCGCAGAGGAGAGAGAAAGGGAGTAAACCCAATTCCGTTGCACGTCCCCCCGCTTCGCCGCGCCACACGCCACCGCCGCCTTCTTCCGCGCGTTGCCGGACCTCAGGCATTATGCTACCGTCCTCGCCGGAGCCCTTGCTCCCCTTCCCTATCGTTGTTTTGCTTCGCTGCTCTTAGAAGCAGTTGTTATTTTTTTTCCTTTGCTTTTAGATTTTTTTAAAGTGATATAAATTCAAGCCTCAAGCCCAATTATGCCTTTAATGATTAGATTAAGTTAGGCCGAATGGAAGTGGTAAGAGTAATGTCATTTCTAAGAGATTATTGATGTGGTTTTTTTTTGTGATTTTTGTGAACGTTTTTTTTGTTCTAGTTTTTGAGTAGTGGCTGGATGATGGTGGTTTTAAAGATTAAAGAGATTTACCTAAGTTGAAGAGAGAGAAAGTGGTGGAAACCATTGATGAATGCTTGAGAAGAGATGAAGAATAAGAGAGAGAAGAGATGAAGAACAAGAGAGAGAAATAGATGAATTTAGCAAAAGTCAAACCAAGTTAACGCTGTGACAAATTCCGTCCAGTTTAATGACAAAAACCAAGTTCAGGGTTATCGGAGATAGGGCTGTCAAAGTCAGGGTTATATTGGAAAAAGGCCTATAAGTCAGGGTTATCTGAGATAATATCCCTAATTAATATATATAACCCTTCTTTGATTTATGTTTGATGATCCCTTAGCCCCTTTTGTCTTAATAATATCGCAGCCCTATCTATTTTTATTAATTTCCTAATCACGTAGATAATTTAGTAAAAAACTTATATGTACTTGGTCCACACTAATTAGTGTGCACCTAATGCTAATTCATGTGATTTATGAAAAAAAGGTCACTATATAAAAAAAATAGATTAAAAGATGAGTAGATATAGATCGTGAAGTTTGATTATGTGAAAAAAAGGTTAATACTCCCTCCGGTCTTTATTAGTTTACCCCTTTCTATGGGGCACATTTGCCGATACACTAATTTGAACCTTAATATCTCTAATTATCAATAAGCAAAAATTACAAAAAAGTTGATATATATTTGGATACTACACATTGAGATGAATCTAACAAGATCTCACATGACTATATTTTTCCTTAAGTACAAATCACAAGAGATAGTCAAAGTCATGTATGTGAATAGTGTCAAAAGTCAAAAGGGGTAAACTAATAAAGACCGGAGGGAGTATGTCACAAAGTGAAAATTTTATCATGATAAACTAATGTGAGAAAGAGTGACTATATTTAAAAAAACAGTCACTATGGTAGATATTAACTGTATAGTATAACTCAAGATTTTAAAAGGTTACTATATTGAAAAAAAGGGTTACTATGTTATATAAGTGACTTTGGTCCACAATAATATTATTGTGGACCAGGTACACGCAAGACTAACTCGATAATGTATAGGTTCTTTATGATTAATTGAAAGATATAGCTTTTTCTAGAAAGGGGGTTGGTTATTAGGGTAAAAGATGCCTTCATGGAAAATAAGTTGTGACTAGTGAGAGGCAAATCTCTTGAAAGAGGGGGTGTATTTTTCCTGATTGACACTCTAAACCCTAAAGGATGCTTATTTGCTAGTTTTTACCCTAGTCAAACGTCTCGAAGAAATATAATATTGCTTGGTTCCGAAATATTGTTGTTTTCCTTTGGCGCAATGGAACGTTATCAAATTGTGAGTAATGCACTTCAATAGATGTTACTCCCTCCGTCCCAAAATATAGTTCCTGATTCTATTTTTTCACGGGAATTAAGGTAATTAGAATCTAAGAGGGATAATAAATATTTTTTGTTTATTTAAATAAATGTTGTATGGGAAAAGATGATTTTAGGAGAGAGAATGGAGAATAATTGGTGAAAAAGCATTAAATGTAACCTTGGGTTGAATAATCAAAGCAAAAAACTAATTTCAAGAAGCAAATAAATGATGGGAACATAGTTTTTCTAGGTAAATTACGGAAAAATGTGGAACTAAATATAGAAACAAAGAACTATATTTTGGGACACCCAAAATGGAAACAAGAACTATATTTTGGGACGGAGGGAGTATAAAAAATAACTTTGCACTTATGATAACTCAAAATGGATCCAATATTTTATTTTAGAGCACCAACTTCCTCATTTACGTATGACAAATTGACATGCATATGAATTAATTATTTATCAATAATGATCTATGCACTGATTATCGTTGAATGGTGAAAATGAATGCACCCAATAAATGCTACTCCTTTTATCTTTTCGTCAGAGAAAATAAACTAATCTACATTTATGGTGATGAATTTACTATGGTCTTGATCAGGTTTCTGGAAAAGTGACGTACAATGGACATGAGTTGCATGATTTTGTTTCTCAAAGATGTTCGGCTTATGTGAGTCAAAATGATGTTCACATTTGTGAAATGACCGTAAGAGAAACTTTAGGTTTTTCTGCCACATGCCAAGGAGTTGGCTATGCTTTTGGTACATGTGATATCAAACACCTTATTTTCTCTTTTTTTTCATCATTATTATTTTATTATCATTTGATAAAAAATACTCTATATTCTTCCAACATGTATATGGTACATCAAGATTCAAGAGTACGTACTAATGAAAGTGCTCTCGATTCAAAGTGCACGTGACAAGTGCATGTGTGAGAGACATGCACTAGTCTACACGTTGGACAAGTAGCACGAAATAATGATTTTACCTAATTTTTATATCTATTCTGATCTCATTGTTGTTGTTTTTTTGTACTTTGTTTTCAAGAGTTGCTCCTGGAGCTACTCAGAAAAGAAAAGGATGAAGACACTAAGCCGGATCCATTACTTGACACTCTCTTGAAGGTTAGCCTAAATTTTTTTTAATAGAACTGATTTTTTTATTTTTCTAAGAATAATCTCAACTTAATCATTTAAAAACATTCTTAAGTTTGGACATCCTCTCCCCTAATACCTAACATGTTAAAAATAAAGAAAATTTGCAAGATAAGGTTTCTCGAGTAGTCTAGTTAGAAGAGATTGTACCACTTTATGTTGGGAACTTTTTGGGAAAGAATGTATATATCCAAATTTGGGATATCTTAAGGAAACTATACAAGCTTTGAGATTAAACCTTTGAATCTAATCTAACTGAACATGATTTTGTGATATCTTATCCATTTGGATACAGGCATCAGCCATGGATAATCAAAGAAGAAATTTGTTCACTGAATATGTTCTTAAGGTAACTTTATTTTATACTCCATTGCTTTACTCTAGAGCAAATATACTTCTTACCCTAGCTATAATTTCTGAAGTTTATTTCCCAAAATATTTTTTCTGAAATATTTTTCAAATAATCAATTCAACATATTGTTTTTTTGCCAGGTTTTGGGGCTAGAGGATTGTGCTGATACACTTATAGGGGATCAAATGACAAGAGGCATTTCTGGAGGTCAAAAAAAGCGAGTAACAATAGGTAAAGGTTATAGCAAATACACATGTAAATGCAAGACAGTTTTCTTTTTTTACAGTGAGACTATAGATTCAATAAAAAATATTACTCCATTGGTTATGAAAAGAACTAGTATTGGTTTTGAAAAGAAAAGCTTTCTTAAGGCTTCTTGGGTAAAAATTACATGAACTTTTTAACATGACCCGTCACTAACGTCTTGGTCTCATTGTAGCACGTAGGGTCTCTCTAAATACATAAAAACTATGTCGTTCCTTCTTTAACAAGCTCAACTATTGATTAATCCGGATATATAGTCTCAACCTAATTTGAAGGGAGTGTTATTCCGAAGCACTTTGATATTCCGTGTATATCCTGTTAAACAGGTAAAAAAAAAATCAAAGAAAGGGGAGGCAATGATAGCCAAAAGGGTGAAAAGAAAAAATTCCTAGAGATGTAATTTACATTTTAAACATGTTATCGATCATATGAGATTGTGTTCGGAATATACTTCTATAAGTTCAAACTATTCCGAGTTAAACTAGTTGGAACTCTTTTAAATAAGATGGGTTATAGTTGGAACTATTACTGTCAATTTTTTTTTTAAATCTTGATGATCTAATACAGGGGAAATGCTAGTTGGTCCTGCAAATGCATATTTCATGGACAGTATATCGGTTGGCTTAGACAGTTCTACAACCTATCAGATAATCAACTCAATCAGGCAATCTGTACAAATCATGAACAAAACTGCCTTAATATCTCTGCTTCAGCCTCCTCCGGAAACTTTTGAGCTATTTGATGACATAATTCTCATCTCTGAGGGGCAGATTATGTACCAAGGACCTCGAATTTATGTTCTTGATTTCTTCGAATCCTTGGGTTTTCGATGTCCTGAGAGGAAAGCTGTTGCTGATTACTTGCAAGAGGTATTTAATCACTCCCCAAATCATGCAAATTTACACCATTCATGCCAAAAATATTTATACAAGTGTTTACACAACCCTTCTCTCAAGGGAAGTACGTAAACTAGAATATTTGGCTTAATTAGCTATATGTTTTATGACAGGTTATATCAAAAAAGGATCAAGCACAATATTGGGCAAGACAAGAGCAGTATGCTTATGTTTCTACTAAGCAATTTGCTGATACATTTAAGGAGTTCCATGTAGGAAGAGCCATCCAAAATGAGCTCGCGACACCATTTGACAAGTCCATGAGTCACCCTTTTGCTTTGACAAAGTCGAAATTTGGAACTAAGAAGATGGTTTTACTCAAAGCTTGTTTATTAAGAGAAATCCTTCTTATGAAAAGAAACCTACTAGTCTTTGCTTTCAAGATGGTTCAAGTAAGTTACCAAGAGAAAATTTTCAATTTTCATCTTACCCTTTATAACACATTTGCAACTGGTTACACTTGTTGTTGCACTATTATAATTTGCACCTGGTTTATTTCCTGTTAGATTATTAACTTTGTTATGTTTTAGCTTAATTTTAGTTAATTTTTTTATAACATTTAAGTTTTGCTGTTATAGAATATCCATAAGCTAACATTTTATCTACATTTTATAACTTTTACAGTTTTTGTTTAACTAAATCAGACTGACTGATACAAGAATTGCAATTTTTGTTTGGGGTGGATTCATTGCAGCTCGCGGTTCTTGGATTCATTGTTGCAAGTGCTTTCTCCGAAGATAAAAAACATCGCGATACAATTGAAGATGGAACAGTTTATATGGGAGCTCTCTTCATTGGACTAGTCACAATTATACTTTCAGGATTTGCTGTTCTACCCATGACCATTACAAAACTTCCAGTGTACTATAAACAGAGGAGTTTCCTATTTTACCCTTCATGGGCATATTCATTTCCAACATTGATCCCAGGGATGGTTTTTTCAGCTCTTGAAGTTATCATTTGGGTTCTCACAACTTACTTCATCATAGGGTTTGATTTAAACTTCTTCAGGCAAGCTTTTACTTAATTCTAGACAGAAACTTATATAACTTCTGTTAATTTCTTTCAAATTTAAACCTTCTTTACTTATTTATATATTTTTTTGTAAAATTTTGTCTCAGGTTATTGAAACATGGTGTTATTCTGGTACTATGTGGGCAAATGTCTTACAGTCTTTTCAGATGCATTGGAGCTGTAACAAGAGATAATTCCATTGCAAATGTTGTAGCAAACCTTGCAGTTATGTGGCTGGTTATATTCAGTGGTTTTGTGTTAGCGAGAGGTACAGTTTAAAAAAAACACTTAATGTAGTTGTTTCCCAAAAAAATTATATCCTACATCCATAAAATATTACATATCACATAATACTCTACCTCCATTTCTCAATAAAAAAAACATCGAAACTTTCACGCTTTTTAAAACACACATTTGACTGTTAATATCTCAATTACGTACTATTACAATAGGTTAAATAAAGTTGATATCTTGAATATACACTTCAGAAGGGATCTATCATAAAAAAATTCAATGATTAATCTCTTGAGAAATGAAGGGAGGACTTTGTTTTCCTTTTTTTTTTGTTTTGAAAATGAATATGCATGCTAATCTTTGAGAATGAGTATGATGGAACTTGGGGTGACTATGCTATATATTCGTAATGAAAGTTTTAGATAAGGTCATATTTATTTCAAATGAAGTGTGTATGATGTTACTAAGAGCACAATATAAACAAATTGGTTGTTTCCCTTGAAGGTGCAAAAAACTGTATCTTTTCCCTGGTTTTGAAAGAGCTTTATATTTTTGTCTTTCTAGGGGCAATGAGGAAATGGTTACTTTGGGCTTATTGGACGTCTCCTTTAATGTATGTTTACAATGCCATTTCTGCAAATGAGTTCCTATCAGAATCATGGGCCAAACATGTAAGATCACCATATTCTATCCAAAACTTAAAGACTTGAATCTTCACTTTTGACAACTAACAATGTTCCACATTTTTATTCAGCATCTTGCAGGTTCAAATGAAGCATTAGGAGTGTCTGTCCTAAAATCTCATGGAGCAATTACTAATTCAAATTGGTATTGGGTTGGTATCTCTGCATTGATCGGCTTCATACTCCTCTTCGCTCTGCTTGCCAATCTCGCACTTGCCTATCTCAAACGTAAGCCTACTATAATAAGCCCTGTTCACTTCAACTTCAAAGAATAGTATTTAGAAACGATCATTCTTAGTTAGTAATAATGAACCGGGCCTAATAGTGATCATGACGAGTTGTTACTTGGAGGTGATCTATTTTTTCTCCTGCGCCCTGAATCTACAACTAGTATTTCAAGTGTTACACATATATTATGATTTTTTACCTCCACAGCATATGGACTATCTCAATCATCAGCCTTCATCTCTGAAGAAGTGGAAGAGGAAATAAACCAAGATAACAGAACACAAAATAGTGGTAAAAGCACAAGCCTACCTTTTACACCTCTCTGCTTGACTTTTGAGAACATCATATATTCAGTTGACATGCCAAAGGTAACTAACAGTTAAGCATAAAAAGACCTTTGTAATCTAATTAACCAACTAAATCAAAATTAAATGAACTGTTTTTTCCTCTACAGGAGAGGAAACAAAGGGGAAACCCGCTCGATCGATTGGTGTTACTCAATAGAGTAAGTGGCTCTTTTAGACCTGGTGTATTAACAGCTTTGATGGGAGTCACAGGAGCAGGAAAAACCACTTTGTTAGATGTTCTAGCAGGAAGAAAAAACACAGGATATATAGAAGGAAGCATCAAAGTTTCGGGGTATTTAAAGAAGCAAGAAACTTTTGCTAGAGTTTCAGGATATTGTGAACAGAATGATATCCATTCTCCCCTCATGACTGTCTATGAATCTGTCATCTTCTCGGCGTCTCTTCGATTACCCAAGGATATTAGCTCCGAAGCTAAACAAGTAAGTTCATTTTCATGCTGTTTTTTTTTACTATTTTCTGAATCCATTTTTTGTGCACTTATATTGCCATTTCTAATATTTCGAGCTTCAATCCTCTGAATAATTTTTTTTCTTTTTTATTTCATTAGAACTTTGTGGATGAAATCATGGAATTGATCGAGCTTAGACCAATAAAAGATGCATTAGTCGGACTGCCAAATCTAAATGGTCTCTCAGTAGAGCAGAGGAAAAGGCTAACCATAGCAGTAGAGCTGGTTGCAAACCCTTCCATATTGTTCATGGACGAGCCTACTTCGGGCCTCGATGCGAGGGCAGCTGCTATTGTCATGAGAGTTGTGAGAAATACTGTTAACACTGGCCGAACAGTTGTTTGCACCATTCACCAGCCTAGCATTGACATTTTTGAATCCTTTGATGAGGTATAAAAATGATATTTCTCTTTGTGCATGGCTTCAGACTTAGATGTGATCATGGGCAGGGTTATGCAATTGCACAAAAATGGACGTAAAGCGGAATTATCTGCCCAAACCTGGGAATTCAGGGCGGCTCAAGCCTAAGGCCAAATTTGACTGAAAATCACATTTCGAGGCTAATTAAACTCATGCCCAAATCCTGGCATTTTTCGGGCGTGGCTGAGCTCTTGTTGAACTCTAGTTTCACTTAGTTTTGTTGTTTTTCATGCATGATTTATGACTAGTTATTTTGCTGTAAATCTCAGCTTTTCCTTTTGAAGCAAGGAGGTCAAGTGTTATATGCAGGTCCTCTAGGCCATCAGTGTAGCCAGCTGATCAGTTACTTTGAGGTAGGCAAATTAAAAATGGTCTTTAAATTAGTAGAAATCATTGTTTATGAGCAAAGTATAAGTTTGATAAAATTGGTTTAATCCGTAAAAGTTCATTAGACATATGAGAAAAAAAATTACAAATCAGTAAAATTCAGTTTGTAATCAGTAATAAACAAATCATGGTTAAGAGAATAGGGCTCAAGAATATCCATTTTCTGAAAAGGTAAATTTCTCTAATTCATGAAGCAAATCAATGGAGTACGTAAGATAAGAGATGGGTACAACCCCGCGACATGGGTGCTAGAAGTAACAGCACGAGCAGAAGAGGAACGATTAGGGGTCGATTTCGCAACCATTTATACAAATTCTGAACTTTACAGGTAAGGTTGTTGTAGTAGTAACTAGTAGTGTATACTGATCCACAACATATTCTATTCCCTCTGTCCCAAAGTATTGATCCATGCCCTTTTTTCAAAAGTCAAAGTTCATCAACTTTGACCATACGTTCTCATCTTGTTATAATTATTTCAATGTCTATTTTCAAAATTTCTAAAAATGCAGAAACATTTTTATACATAACTAAGATATGGATTCCATGAAAAAAGCGCAAATGGATCCAATGTGTTGGTACAAAAGGAGTATGGTGTTGTAAAACAAATTTAATATCATTTTTGTAAACTCGGTATAAATATGATACAATTTCTGTTACTCCCGGTTTCAGGAGAAACAAGGATATGATTAGGGAGTTAAGTATACCTCCAGAAAATTCTCAAGACCTCCATTTTCCGACATCATACCCTCAATCATATCTTACTCAATGGAAAATGTGTTTATGGAGGCAATACAAGTCATACTGGAGAAATACAGCTCATAATGGTGTTAGGTTCGCGACTACATTAGCATCCGGCTTCATGTTTGGGATTGTGTTCTGGAAAATTGGTAATAGAAGGTAAATTAACTTGCATCTTTTTTTGGTTTGCTTTAAAAACCTTGGAACATTTAATTTATTAATATCATTGCTATTTTGAAGGGACACACAAGTTGATCTTGTTGGTGGAATTGGTGCAATGTATATATCTACCATGTTCATGGGAGCACAGACAAGTTCTAGTGTAATGCCAGTTTTGACCAATGATAAACCTGCCTTTTATAGAGAGAGATCTTCTGGATTATATGCTGCTATACCTTATGCTTTGGCACAGGTAAGACTTTGTAAACAAGTAAACATGAGACTTATTTTTGGTGCTTGTGTGTTATCACAGGTGTTTGTACCTTAATGTGTTTATGAACTTATGTTATATTACAGGTTATGATTGAAATTCCATATGTTTTAGCACAAGTGACCATTTTTGAGATCATATCCTATGGAATGATAGGATTCGAATGGTCAGCCTTGAAGTTCTTCCAAGAATACCTCTTCATGCTATTATCAATGTTGTGCTTCACATACTTTGGGATGATGGTCTCATCCATGACTCCTAACCAAGAAACATGCTCTATATTGGCTAGTCTTATCTTCTCCTTGTGGAATCTCTTCGCTGGTTTCGCCATCCCTCGAAATGTAAGTATGGCTGAAATTTTAGTTTAATTTAAGAGCTTGCCACACTTCTTTAGTTTAAACAAGAAATAGCACATGAAGGCCTGATAAGTTCATACAAGGATTATCCAAGTTCAAGTTGAGATAAGGGAAAATTAGTATCGATAAGTGACTTTTCAGGTGAAAAGACCGAAGCCTAAATTTCTTGGTTACAACTAATGACCTATCATAATTCATGTGTGCATAATTAATCATCATAATTCATAGCTAATGTATCATGATAGCAAGCCATATGACAGTCTTCTGATGCTAGGAAAAAAAAAGCGCGAAGGAAATATATGATAGTCTTCTAATGCTCATAACACATGCTGCTCAGTGCTTAAGTTTTTAAGTTGTAATTGTTGTGTTGTTGGATTTGTATGTGCAGAGAGTTCCAGAGTGGTGGAAATGGTATACATGGGTATGTCCTGTATCATGGAGCATGTATGGGTTGGTAACTTCTCAATATGGAGATATAGAGTCTAAGCTTGATACTGGGAAGACAGTGTCCCAATTCATATGGGATTATTATGGGTACAAATATGAATTCTTGGGGATTGTGACTGCTGTTATGGTTGGTTTCAATGTGCTCTTCATTTTCTTTTACTGTTTCTTCACCAAGATGTTCAACTTCCAGAAAAGATAAGATTGAGTTCGAGCACTTGAAATTGGGCAGATCAAATCATTGTATTAGTAGCATATTTAAATGGTTAAATGTTAAGACATGCATTTTGTGTAGTAGTTAGTGAGGTTTTTACTATGTTAGCTATGGCCTCACTACCTAAAGTATTGTAATATTAGAATGTATAACAGTGTAAGAGAGATCCAATAGAACTTTTTATTATAAGGTTGGACTCAGTGATAATGAAATTGAGTGAAATGTGTTTTATTAACAAAAGTTATAAATCATCTCTAAACAATTTTGAAAATAATACAAGTTTAAAAGTTATCGTCCTAAAATATCTCATATGGCTCTCAAATTCTCATGGTCCATGGTTGTTCGGTAGCTACCTCAAGCATAGATGACACTAAATTTAATAACTTAGCTTGTACATTTTAAAGAGCTAATTAAAGTGTATTGGTACTTATTTTCACAAAGAAAAATATAAAATACAAAACAGGAGGAAGGTACTCTAATCTCCCACTGTTCCGCAAGAACTCTCAATGGCTGATAAAATTGTCAAGGGTTTTTCTATGATATACCACTGTGTTTTTTAAAATTCTATAATGTACCCCTAATGTTTTTTTATTCTACACTATACCCCTGTGTTTTTTAAGTTTTCTACATAAGCACTCCTAGGTGTGTATTAATGAAAACGGACGTTAAATATTTTTGAATTCCCATCCAAACCTCCCCATCCCCTCCACCCCACCCCTCTCCCTCCCCTCCCCTCCACCGCCGCAGCCTCCCAACCCCCTCCCCCTGCCCGGCGACCCCTCCCCCTCTCCTCCACCGCAGCCCCCCACCCCCCGCCACCCCTCCCTTCGATTTCCCACAGCCCCCCACCCCTCCCCCTAAGATTTCCCGCGGCCCCCACTCCCTCCCCCTTCGATTTCCCGCACCCCCCACCCCTCCCCCTTCGATTTCCCGCAACCCCTACCCCCTCCCCTTCGATTTTCCGTTGCCCCAACCCCCCTCCCCTTCACTTTCCCGCAGCCCCTACCCCCTCCCCTTCGATTTCCCGTTACCCCCACCCCCTCCCCTTCGATTTCCCATTGCCCCCACCCCCTCCCCCGTTGAATCCGGGTTGATTTTTATAAAAACATTGGTGGTTGCGGCGGTCATGGTGGTTACGGGGGTGGAGGACTAGGGCTGGCGGCGGTCATGGTGGTTGCGGGGGTGGAGGGGAGGGGGGGGGGTAGCTGGGGCCGGGTGGGAGGGTTGAGAGAGAAGCCCGTAAATGTAAAGAGATAACATTAAACGTTACGTTCATTTAACGTAGCGGTACTATGTAGAAAACTTAAAAAATACAAGGGTACAATGTAGAATAAAAAAACATTAGAGGTACATTATAGAATTTTAAAAAATACAGGGGTATATCATAGAAAAACCCAATTGTCAATATGAGCTCATAAAACCCTCTTCTAAAAGTTAAAATTGTTACTATGAGCTCATAAAACCCTCTTCTAAAAGTTAAAATTGTCACTGTGAGCTCATAAAACCCTCATCTAAAAGTTATGAAGTATATAGATCTAGAAATTTGACAACTCGTTCATATTTACTCCATTAAGAAGAGGCTTACCTTTTGGTTAGTTAAACAATGCATATCCATTGGATGTTTTCTAGAAATGCCTCAGGTCCTCAACAATGGAGGCGTTGGATGGCTGGAGTAACCGTTGCCCATTTCTAACAAACGGATGGCTGGAGTAACCGTTGCCCATTTCTAACAAACGGATTTGATCTAATTTGAATTGAGATTACATGTCTCATCTAATGTCTCATCTTGTGTCTCACTCTCTTTTAATATTGACACCATATCAATTTACAATCAACCACCCTGTATACAACTAATAACAACAGATTTGGTGCTAAGATGACTAGATGGTATCACTTAAAACACCATACGAGACACCAAATAAAATAGAGGATTTCAACCGAATTCTAGAAGACATAAAAGGTACCTAATCAAGACCGATATTGACCTAACTAATAAAATGTAACGGTATAAACGTCCTAACAGAAATGCATTACGCATTGACTGGTCTAAGCTCTGTTCTTGTGTGCTAAATGGCTTCCCTACTAATTAGCCCCACATTAAATCTTCTTAATCCCCTTCAAATTACACCCAGAAATCCTTCAATTTCTCTCAAATTAAAATCAACCCATATTTCAGAAAAGCAACAAGATAAAAATTCTTACCTCAGTAACTTCTCTTCTCTCTCCAAAAATGGACGAATTCAAAAAACTGTTGATCTTCTTTCTCAAATGCACAACAATGGCATTCAAATTAACCCTGAATTATGCGTTGAATTGTTACAAAAATGTGTTGATGAGCCAGATTTTTTTCTGGGTCAGCAAATTCATGGACTCATTATTAAAAAAGGTGATGTCTTTGCAAAAAATGAGTACATTCAGACTAAATTAGTCATCTTTTATGCAAAATGTGATGAATTAGAGAGTGCAAATTGTTTGTTTACCAGATTATGTTCAAAGAATTTATTTTCATGGGCAGCTATAATTGGATTGAATTCTAGGATTGGATTAAATGAACATGCTTTACTTGGTTATTGTGAAATTCTTGAAAATGGAATTTTTCCTGACAATTTTGTGATTCCCAATGCATTAAAGTCATGTGGTGCAGCTCAGTTTCCTGGGTTTGGTAGAGGAATTCATGGGTATGTAATTAAGGTGGGTTTTGAAGGGTGTGTGTATGTTGCAAGTAGTTTGGTTGATATGTATGGAAAATGTGGGATTCTTGAAGATGCAAATAAGGTGTTTGATGAAATGTCTGAGAGAAATGTTGTGGTTTGGAATTCAATGATTGTAGCTTATGTACAAAATGGGATGAATGAGGAAGCGATTCGATTGTTTTATGACATGAGATTCAAAGGGGTTGAACCGACTAGAGTTACTATGTCGAGTTTGCTTTCAGCATCAGCGGATTTAGGAGCCGTTGAGGAAGGTAGGCAAGGACATGGACTTGCAATTCTACATGATTTGGAGTTGGGTAATATTTTGGGAAGTTCGTTGATTCGATTTTACTCCAAGATTGGTTGGATTAAAGATGCTGAACTAGTATTTACAAGGATGGTGGAGAAGGATGTAGTTACATGGAATTTGCTGATTTCTTGCTATGTTGAACATGGTTTGGTTGAAAACGCTGTAAATATGTGTCGTCTTATGAGATTACAAGGGGTAAGATTTGATTGTGTGACTATGGCTTCTTTGTTTTCTGCTTGTGCCGATACGGGTGATATGAAACTTGGTAAGGAGGGGCATTGCTACTGTATTCGAAATAACCTTTACTCTGATGTGGTTGTTGCAACTAGCGTGGTTAATATGTATGCCAAATGTCAACAAATAGATAAAGCAAGGCGAGTGTTCGAGTCCTCCTTAGAGAAGGATCTTGTACTATGGAACGCGCTTTTAGCTGCTTATGCCGAACAAGCCTTAAGTAGCAAAGCCCTGGAGTTGTTTCATCAAATGCAACATCAAAGTTTCCAACCAAATGTGGTATCTTGGAACTCCATAATTCTTGCATTCTTACGGAATCATCTGGTGGATGAGGCAAAAGATATGTTCTCACAAATGTGTGCCCTTGGTATTGAACCTAATGTGATAACTTGGACTACTCTCATTACAGGTTTAACTGAAAATGGGCTTGCTTTTGAGGCAATGCTGCTCTTTCAGCAAATGCAAGAATCAGGAATACAGCCAAATACAATGACTCTAACTGCCTTGCTTTCTACTTGCATAGACATGACATCCCTACTGCTCGGAAAAGCAGTTCATGGCTATGTCATAAGGCGATGCCATCACTTTTCTATAGAAATTTCAACTTCATTGGTGGACATGTATGCGAAATGTGGAAGCATAACTAATGCAAGGAAGGTTTTTAACATGACTCCAAACAAAGGGTTAGCATTATACAATGTTATGATCTCCGCTTATGGATTACATAGTCGAGCTTTAGAAGCTCTGGCATTATACAAGTGTATGCAACGAGAGGGCGTAGAACCAGATGATGTAACCTTCACCATCATCCTTTCAGCTTGTAGTCATGAAGGGCTAGTTGATATTGGGTTGGATATATTTGTTGATATGACCTCAATGTATAATAGAAAGCCGAGAAAGGAACACTGTGGTTGTTTGGTTACTCTTCTTTCTCGATGTGGTAATTTGGATGAAGCTATAAAGGTCATTTTGAACATGCCATTTGAGCCGGATGCAGAAATGTTGGGATCATTACTCACGGCGTGTAAGGAACAAAATCAAATTGAACTTGGGGAATACGTATTGGCTTGCTTACTTCATCTGGAACCTGATAATACTGCAAACTATGTAGCAATTTCGAATGTGTGTGCATCTTCTGGAAGGTGGGATAAAGCATTGGAATGGAGGAATTTGATGAAACGACAGGGTTTGGACAAGAATCCTGGATGCAGTTGGATTGAAGTTGGCACAGAGTCTCATGTGTTTGTTGCCAGTGATAGATCACATCCTCAAAAACAGGAAATCAATATGATCCTTGCATTGTTGGAAACAGAGATGAGACTGAATTATATTCCCTATAATTTGGAAATCCATTCTTCTTAAAACTGATGTTTTAGTTGTATATTCACTACTTACTTTAGGTTACATATACTGGAATCTGTTGCATACTGAACTACTTGTAAACTTGACAAGTTCGATCAGCAAGCTAAGAAGAGCCAAGTTTATGAAATTTAGACTTCATTAACACTGTGGAAGCTTAACCTACATTCTGACAAACTGCATCTTCATAGTTCATGACAAGTTATATTGAGATAATTTGGTTTTTATAAATTGATGATAATTTTTTCAAATGTGATCTTCAATTAGATGCATGTTTGCCAAAACTTGTATGAGAGTGAGACCCTTTATTTTTACTATACCATTTGGTGAGACTCACTGGTCCTCATATGTACTATGTTGTTGAGGAGTGACTTTCTTAAAAAGATATTTTTAAAGAACACTTTCTAAAAGGTGGTTAACTGGTTACGCCACATGGTAATACAAGTATACAACTCTCTTACAAGTGAACAACCCAAGAGATAAGAGGGGGATTTGGTGAAATTGAAGTGATGAAATAAACAGATAAACTAAAAATTGTTTCATTGGTTAATAAGCGACTGAGCCACATACGATATTCAATGGTTGTATAGAATCTAATCTTATATGGAAAACAAGACGGAGGTTGGCGGTGGGAACCACTCCAAATTATTTATCAAATAAAGTTCCCATACTTATTCTCAATATAACATGTGTTATGTTTGGATGAGGTATCATGAAAAAGCTAAATGAGGAACTTGTTCTCCGTCAAAAAGAGAGGAGAAATTAGCATGAGATACAACAAACCGACTAATAACGTAATTTGCCAAAATGTATTACAAGTTCCGCAGAGAACCGTTCTCCAAATAATCAGACTCAATTTATCAAATTATCAATCAAGGGGGGACTTGTTGCGCGTATTACCGGTGTTATAAATTGGGTGATACGGGTGTCACTCAAAAACAGTTGATGCATGGTTTGCTGATGACATAATATCTTTCGTTTGCTGTATTAATCATTAATGTGTATTAGGTATAAGCAAGTGATATAATATGGACCATAATACCTTTAACAGGTATGATTCTTTTCAAGGGAGGTCGTCTAGCACATGGGAGGAACACTCTTTTTTTTTGGACAAATTCTATTCCTGATTTTCCTTATTGCAAGAAAAGATGATAAAGTAATTGGACAAAATTTCTTTTGACAAAAGTGAACAATAACTACCCTTATCTCGTGGACGTATTATTCAGTTTCCTAATGCTTGTCTGTCAGTATCATGCAGTTGATATTTACTTATTGCTTCTGATTTTTGGTGTGTTGAAAAGTTAGCTGATGACACAGACCTACTAATGAAGCTCATTGATGAAGTTTCTTTTGTCTATTTTTTTTGGATCAAATATTGGAAAAATTGATTCCAATAATCCAACCTTTCGGTCATTCGCTTAAATTAATCCCACCTTTTGATTATTTTTTAATAATCCGACCTTTGAGAAAGATCCGTTCATATTGAGCCGTAAAACCGGTGACCTGTTGAAGTTGTTAAATTAAATATTTTTTTTTCTTTTGTTTTTTTTTTTCCTATTTTCCTATTTTCTATTTTATAACCTAATCTCTCTCTTACCTCCCTCACTTTCTTCCTCCCCCCTCACCACCTCTCACTTGCTCACCGCGCCCGACCCTCCCCCCTGCGAGCATGACGCCACGTGAGAGCACACCCACCCTCCCCCGTCACGGCGCTACCTGAGAGCATATCCACCCCTCCCAGCCACGACGCCACCTTAGAGCACTCCCTCCCCTCCCCCACCTCCTGTGAGAACCACCACCCCCTCGCCCGAGAGGTTGCGACCCTCCTCCTCTACACCCGCAACAGTGCGACCTTAATTCCCACCTCTGCGAACAAGTTTTCCAACCCCCTGCGACCAATGACCATCCCCCCACCCTTGATCGCGCTTAGACTCCGACTTCTTCCCCGAGTTTTAGTCACGCATCCGATGGGCGACAGGACTGTAAATTCCAATATGAATGCTACACTTGGATTAAGTTTTGTTATTTTGTGATGAAAATATTAAGGTTTGGTCGAGAAATTAAAATGGTTTTGGAGTATTTGAGATGTTTTATTTTGATGTTCTACCATAATGGTCTATGATTTACGGACCTAAAGAAGGGAGGGCGAAATGGGGTTGTTGGCGGGCGTGGGGGTGGGGGTGCTAGCAAGTGGTGGCCGGTGTGGGTGGGGGTGTTGTTTGGTGGGGGTGCTGGCAGAGTGGTGGCCGGTGGGGGTGGGAGTCTGTTGGGTGGGGGTGATGTGGTGTGGTTGGTGATTATTTGTTTTAAATATTTTGATTAAAATTAAAATTGATTAATTAGATTAGAACGAATTAGAACGAGACACGTGTTCAATTAACCTATTGCAATGGTCACCAACCTGTTTCAACAGGTCACGGCTCAATATAAGCGGATCGTGCTAAAAGGTTGGATTATTAAAAAATAATCAAAAGGCGAGATTAATTTGAGCAAACAGCCAAAAGGTTGGATTATTAGAATCAATTTTTCTATATATATTTAGATGTAATTATTAAACTTCCTTTTCTTGATCAAAAATCTAATTTTCTGCCTATTGTAGCCGATATTATTCAGTTGTAGAAGGTTGGTATAAATCATGTTCATATCTATCTACCATATAATACAGTTTTATTCCTAGCTATCTTCTAGTATTAAACTTTCAACGTAATTAAGTATGAGGTTTTGAATAGTCATTCTTTTTATCTCCACAAACAGTGTTAACATATGCGATGTGAGCGGTTGCATAGGGCCCTAAATATTTTTGAGGCCTTTGATTACTATGTTATAAAATTAAATAATAGTTCGTTAATGTAATTCATATTCATGGTTGTTGGTATTGGACTCGTTAATATGAAAATATAGGATTGTGATCTATTACTGTTAATGTGGGATATTTTTGTCAATTTATAACATAAAATACTTATAACTTTATACTTTTGTTCTAACCTTTATACTTTTAGAGTATTAAAAAAGGATTCAATATTATACTTGTAATATACTTGGGGTACTTATCTATTTCCCTTATCTATAATTGTAGTTTATAATAGTATTGCCCTTATCTATAACCCCTCTTCAAACTCCCCATAAACTTGGAGTACTTATGCGAGATATGGCACTAATTACAAACTTGCCAAGAAAGCTATCTCCGTCAAAGTCTCATTTTTATGTTTTACTTTAGTTGATAAATTTGAGTTACATAAATCGTCAATTAGTTAATTGGATTTTTTTTAATTAGGAGAGAAAATTTTGGTTAAACTTGAATAGTGGGGCCAACCTAATCATGTAATCAATGTTCGGTTGAATAATACTTGGAAATTTGTTTTGCCTAACACTCACGTCATAGTTTTTTTCCTCTTAATTACAATGATAGTGATAGAGCCATGCAAGTTTGTTATGCTTATTGTGGAAACACCACATCAAGTGACATGTATTCTTTTGTCAATGAAGTTTGAGTAAATTAAGGTAACTTTGTTCAGAAGTTCTACATAAGTACCAGCTAATTAGGTGAAAGGTTAGGAAATAATTATGTTCACACTTGAAAGAAATAGTACGAGTCAAAAAGCATCCTATGAGAAATGTTATTTTAGTATAAACACTAGACCAACTACAAGAGGGGGGTGAATTGTAGTTGAGGGAAAATTTTCAAATTATATTGCGGAATTAAAATAATCTTAAAACGAAAGAGACAAACACACAAGTATTTTTACAAGGAAAACTTCCTAGGCTCAATAGGAAGAAAAACCTTGACGACGAGGGATTTTGACTCAATATTCTCTTTAATATAATAGGCCAAAAGACTCTATCTTTTACAACCTATTAATGGACCCTTCTCTGTTCCTCTAGGAACTTGTTCCCAATCACCCAGTTCCCGCTGAACTGATGGCACTATCTTTGACTTCACTAAAAGTCTTCTTTTTTCTCTCTTTCTTTCTCTCTCTTGATTACAAGGATATTCTATGATTTTTCTCTCACCCAAACACTATGAATATTACAAAGTATGTTCTTTGAAAATGAGAGGAAATTACACGAAAACTTTCTAAGTTAATAATGAATTTTCGCTCAAGAAAGTCGTCAGTTTTCTTCAAGTAATTTCTCTCTTATATAGCTGCTGCAATTCCATCTTCTACTGGATATGTAATGCTCCACGTTCTCCTTGATAAGTGTTTGTAGTGTTATGGAGATAATGGCCCGTTTTCACTGCACACGTTCCACAAACATTGCAACGGTAACAAACTGCTCCACTTATCCGTTCGTGGGCGAACTACCACCGAGTGCATCGAGTTATTTGGAGAGCTTCATGCAGTTAGCTCCACTTTTTATGCCACGCACTTTTCAACCTATTTTCAAGCAATAACAACAACAACAAAATATCTAATAACTTGAAGAATCCTTTATACAAAGATTCTAAGTTAAAAGATCATTAAACATACCTTATAATAAAAATTCAAAGTGCATAAACATAATATCTTGACTTAGATTAAATAAATAATCTTTCTCCACAAGATATATATATATTTAACATTACAATATTTTTGGATTTTATATTTTTTTCAAAATAAAAACTATATAACAACCTAAGTATTTGGCATCATCAAAACATGGAATACAACAATATTCCCCCTTTTTGATGATGGCAAATATAAGGCATAAAAAAAATACTCCATAAAATAAACAAAAACTAATAAAAGAAAGAAAAAATAAAATTAAGCATAGCAAAAGAATCAAAAGCTAATGAGTTTAAAAATAAAGAAACAAAACTACCAAAAGATTAAGGAAAAATTGATAGGAACAGTCCCAACTATGGGCGTTCCGCCATTTTCAGTCCCAACTAATTATTTCTGAGCGGTCCAAACTATACATCATCTTTGCCGAAATTGGTCCCAGCAGGTCATTTACCTGCTACAGTAGGTAAAATGCGTTTTTTTTTTCTTTTATTCACAACACAACAATCACACTCCTTATTCATCTCCCCCTTCCCTCTAAAAAAATGTCTGACACCGACAATTCTCCGGCAAAAACCCGCCCAATCTCCAGCACAGAAAACAGCTGATGCAAAGCAGCTTCCACCCTTCTCCATAACTCCCTCCACAAACTCCAACATTCCCACCCTATCCTTCGCGCAAAACTCCACTTCAATTCTCTCTCCTCCACTTTCTCTCTCCTCATCCCTTCCTCCTCCACCCTCCGATTAACCCACCTCGATTTTCAATCAACGGCCAAGATCATCCAATCAGATCCCTCTTCGGGGCCCACTTGGTGGAATTCCTTTGCCGCTCGAGTCGCTTTGCACCAGTGGGGAAGGGGGTGGAATTCCCACAAATTGGGTGAGATTGACGCCGGGAGGGGGTGGGATGGGGGAGGGTGGCAGAGGAGGGGGGGGAGGGATTTCGGGGTAGGCTGGGGAGGGGGTGGGATGGGGAGGGGTGGCGGGGAGGGGAATTTTGGGGTAGCTAGAGAGGGGGGTGGGATGGCGGGGAGGAGGATGGGATTTCGGGGTTAGGCGGGGAGGTGGGTGGGAGGGGAGGGGGAGGGTTGGCGGGGGAGGGGATGGTTATTCGGGGATTAGCTCGGGAGGTGGGTGGGAGGGGAGTGGTGGCGGGGGGTGTGGGTGGGAGGGGGAGGGAGGGGAGGGGTGGGGAGGAATGAGATAGGAGAGAGAAAAAGGAAGAAGAAACCGTCTTAAGAAATAAAATAAAAAAGTTAACCTGTTAAACAGGTAATCAGTCACCTGGGACCAATGTCAGCAAAAATGATGTATAGTTAGGACCGCTCAGAAATAATCCTTAGTTGAGACTGAAAATGGAGAAACGCCCATAGTTGGGACTGTTCCTATCAATTTTTCCAAAGATTAAAAAGTAAAAACTAACAATCATTTAACACTAAGCAGTTTTGGAAGACAAGGAAAAGAAAAATCGAAAAGCATCACCTAGAAACTAAAAAGACTAGAATTTGTATTTTATGTGCCACTCTACTTCCCCCTTTTGTCATCATCAAAAACAACTAAGTACCCAGCAGGATGTAAGAGTGCATCATATAATACAACAATATCAAGGCTTAGTAGCTCAAACATTCATCTAATAATACTAGCCATCCAAATATTTTAATGAGCATATGAAGACAAGATAAATGCACAAAGACATGAATTATGCACAGGCTGAGTTCATGAAAAATTAAGGAAAGAAGCAAAGAGGACAAGGAGATAATCAAGAAGAAAGAAAATGAAAATAGATAAAATATATAAATAAAAAAAATTGATCATCAGAAACTGATGTGTGATTCACATCCAAAAGATGATAAAAAGAAAGTAACAACAAACCACCATTGTTTAATACAACCCAAAAAAAATTAGTAACATTGTTTCATCATATTATAAGGAAGAAAAGGGAATTAGGGCTTGGAGGGTTTGGGGCGAACAACATAAGAAGCGACCACATCGTCAATCTTCTCACGTACTGCAAATTCTCCTCTCTTCACACCTGCTAGGATCTGCTCCTGTTGAAGATCCACTCTTGCAACCCTTGCTTCAACACCTTGGATCTTTGTGTGCAGGAGGGACAAAGACTCCAGAATTGAGTGCAGAATACCATGCAGACCAGTAGTGGAGAGAAGGGGAAAATCAACAGCCTGTGATCCTGGAGAGACCTGATCCTCATCCAGATCAATGTGAACAGCACCCTGACCCTGTTCCTTGGGAGCCTTGGTCTCAGTAATCCTCTGGCTTTTCCTCACTGACCTAGGTTCTTCAGCACTGACCTCCTCCTCAAACTTCCTCTTGATCCCAGTCTCTACCTTTCCTTTAGGTTCAGCAGCCTCAAACTCTAACTTCCCACCTTGTACCCTCAATGAGAGCCTAGACAAAGTCTCCTTGGCCAAATAGTTATCAGGCTCTAAATCAAATGAGGTACTAGAAGGGAGTTTGATTTGGTTCTTTTTTAGAGTAACAGAAATGAGGTTAGCATACCCAACCTTAGTATTATGTGTGATACAGTAGGAAAGATGGGAGATCATCAAAGCAGGAAAGTTTATTTTTATGTTCTTGGCAAGGCAAAACATTAAAGAAAGATCCAGCTCGCTTGAGTCCTCTTGGATGTCCTTGGCAAAATTAAGCGCCAAATAAGATGAAATAGAAATTTGTGAAAAGGAGAGAGATCTTTTTGATTTAGGGACTGATCAGTAGCCTTTCCTCCCAAAGTAACCCAGAATTGTTGCATTAGAAGCACCATTCACATTCAACTTAGCCCTACCCTTAACATAGTCTTTGTACCCTTCAGTTGGTACGTAGCTCAAACCACTCACTCAAATTCTTTTCAGTAAACTTAACCAAATTTCCATTAACAACACTAATACATAAACCCTCGGTACTTTCAAAACTAGCAATAAAATCACTCATCTCACTTTCATAGAGACCCTCATCAAAACTCAACACCTTAGCCCATTTTTGAAATTTGACAATATCAAGAAACTGACCCAACTTAATTTTCTTGCACCAAGAAAAATCAACGCAAAACCCTATGATGTATTTGGAAAACTTAGATTTCTTACCCCTTTTTGTTGGAACCAAGACTTCCTTTTCTTGCTCTGTTTCCGCGTCATCCAAATCTTCTTCCTTCTTTGGAGAAATAACTTCATTTTCAGCCGAATTGTCTTGAGAACCCAGGGAATCTTCATTGGAATTGGAAGATTCATTCTCACTTTCGTTGTAATCCACCAGTGGTGAAGATTTTTCTGCCGGAAAATTCTTTGTTTCATTGGAGGTTTTTCGTTTGGGAGCCATTTGAAGGTTTTGGTGAAGAAGATGAAGTTGAGAGGTTTTGGAGAGAGAGAGAGAGAGAGAGAAAAGTGATTTTGCAGAGTTAATGGTTTTGGGGTAAAAGCGGTGAATTTACCGTGTAAATTTGGTTTGATGTGATGAGGTTTTTATTTGGGGTAGATTTATGGGGGATGGTGAAAAATTAATTAATGCGGCTTTTCCCTTCCTTCTTTAAATCCATTGAACTATTTTATTTTCAGGTTTGTACATGAACGCTGGTGAAGCGTTGCCAAAAAAAAATTATTTATGGGGGATGAATGAAGAAAGATAATAAATTTATGGAAAAGAAAATAAAATAAAATAAAATGAAGAGGATATTTACGTGAAAAAAATAAAATGAGTAGAAGGTGTGAACTCATGCATGGTACATGTTCAAGCTATATGTACATAGACCTTACTATTTTATGCTCAAATATATGCATGGACAATAAGGGGAGTATTATGAATACTAATGTGAGTCCACTAGTAGAATAAATGCTTATTGCTGCGGTCATTAAGTGGCCTATTGCGGCGGTTTTGGCCGCGCAGCAATAAAGGGTGCAGCAATAGGTAATTAACCTATTGCTGCGGTTTTAAACCGCAGTAATATGCCAAGATATTGCTGCGGTTCTTACCCAAAACCGCAGCAATAGGTATTTTTATAATAAAAAAATGAAGCATACTGTTGCGGTTTTTTGTAGAAACCGCAGCAATAGGTTACCCTATTGCTGCGGTTTTGGGAAAAAACCCGCAGCAATAGGTGCAAGTACAATTTTTTTTTTTTTCGTTTTTCGAAATTTAAATATTATAGTAATTCTCAACAAAAATTACAACATAAAAATAACTCCAACAAACTACACATTGAATTCATATATTCAATAAACATGATAATCTTACAATAATTACCAAAAATATAACAAACATAAAAATCGAAAAATAAAATCAGCTACACTAAAAAACAAATATACAAAAAACTTGAAAAGAAATGAAAAATAATGAAGGATTAAGAGATCTGAAAAACTCATCAAAAAAAAATTCTGAAAAACAAACAAAAACTAAGAAATCAACTTACTGCACTAACAAGTGAAGAAATCTAACAAAATCAGTCAAGAATGAAAAATGAACAACCAAACAACAACCTCTAATTACAAAATATCAAAACTGAAAATCTTCGTCTGGTGACTCGAGAACTGAAAATTGAAAATCTTCGTCTGGTGAGTCGAGCGAAGAACGACGATGACGACGACGGTGAGAAACTAAATCTTCGTCTGGTGACTCGAGCGAAGAACACAGCGACATCGGACGAGGTCGAGCGAAGAAACTCGAGCCACGACGGCGATCCACAAACAATGGACGAGGTCGAGCGAAGAAACTCGAGCCACGACATCGCCGGCAAAGATTGTGCGACGACGAAGATTAATGGCGGCCAAAGCGAGCGACGGCGAAGGCAAGAGTGAAGTGAAATCATCGGCGCCTGAAAGACTTCGCCATGGTTGTGCGAAGGGAGGGAGGTGCAGCGGCGGTTGTTTGGTGGAGTGAGAGAGGAGTGAAGTGCAGTAGATCTGAAGAGTTTGAAGGAGGAGAGAGAAAGGAGTAAAATGAGGGAAAGAGGAGTGAAAACAGAAAACGGCGCTGCTGATGAAATGAGGAGTGAAGTGCAGCCAACTGCCAACCCTAGCCGCTTTTGTTAAATCAAATGACATATTGCTGCGGTTCCCACAAAAACCGCAGCAATATATTAAAATTTTATAAAAAAATAATATTTTAATCTATTGTTGCGGTTTTGGGTGGGACCCGCAGCAATAGATCTGGTCAAACAGTCAACGAAATTTGAAAAAATTTCCCGTTGACACATATTGCTGCGGTTTCCAGCCACAACCGCAGCAATATGTTTAATTTCGATTTCTTCTTTTTTTTCGTGGTTTATTGCTGCGTACGGGTAAAACCGCAGCAATACCACCGCAGCAATAAGCAAAAATTCTACTAGTGGTGTAACACCCCGACCCATACGGAGTCGAGTATATCGTCACCAATGCGCATCCAGGGCCAACAACTGTCCTCAATAACCAACACAAGTTCTTCCGGCGCATTTTGTCCTCACTCATGCGCACCCCGAGAAACTTCCCAGGAGGTCACCCATCCCTGGACTACTCCCAGCCAAGCACGCTTAACTGTGGAGTAACTAAGGAAATGAGCCCCCTAAAAGAAAGATGCATCTTGTTGGAATGAGTAGCCTGCTAAATCCCTTTAAAGCAATCATGAGGGGTATTACAAGTGGTCCTTTACAATGACTGTGTAGATGTATAAATAAATTCACAAAATGTTGTTGGTCACTTAGTGTAATCTTGTAACTAAGGGTTTTATTTGAAGTAGCACACTTAATGAATTCTAATCATCCCAGGCTCTAAGCGAATTTTCTCAAACTTTTCTCTAGGAAGTGGTTTAGTCAATATGTCAGCTATTTGATTTTCTGTTGGACAAAATTCAACTTTAACAAGACTTTTTTCTATATTGTCCTTAAGGAAATGATGCCTAATGTGAATATGCTTGACCCTTGAATGATGAACTGGATCCTTAGAAATGCATATTACACTAGTATTATCACAATAGATAGGAACACACTTAAACTTAATACCAAAATCTCTTACCTGTTGCTTGATCCAGAGGACCTGGGAACAGCATGCAGCAACAGCCACATACTCTGCCTCTGCAGTGGACAAGGCAACAGTATTTTGCTTCTTTGAGCTCCATGAGACCAAGCTTGTTCCTAAAACTGGACAATGCCTGATGTGCTCTTGCGATTAACCAAGTCCCTAGCATAATCCGCATCCGAATAGCTTACTAGGTCAAAAAACATCACTTCGAGGATAAAACAAACATAATTCATCTCTTCCCTTTAAATACTAAGAATTCTCTTAACTGCCGTTAAGTGAGATTCTTTGGGATTCGATTGGAATCATGCACATAAACCAACACTAAAAGCCATATCGGGTCTACTTGCAGTTAAGTAGAGTAATGAACCAATCATACCTCTATATTGCTTCTCGTTTACACACTTACCATTTGTATCTTCATCGAACCTTGTTCTTGTTCCTATGGGAGTGTGGTTGGTTTTAGATTGTTCCAGTCCATATTTCTTCAGTAGTTCCTTGACATATTTTTGTTGATGGATCATTGTTCCTCTTTCAGATTGTTTCATTTGCAATCCCAAAAAGAAGTTCAACTCTCCCATCATACTCATTTCGAACTCACTACTCATAAGATCAGTAAACTCCTTACAAAGAAGATCATTAGTAGCACCGAAAATTATATCATCAACATAAATCTAGACTACTAATATGTTTGTTCCTTTTGATCGAAGGAATAGTGTTCTATCAACTTTTCCTCTTATGAACTCATGAGAAAGCAAGAATTTTGATAACCTTTCATACCAAGATCTAGGAGCTTGTTTCAACCCATAAAGAGCTTTATCAAGCTTATAGACCTGATTTGGAAGTTATGGATTTTTAAATCCGGTAGGTTGTTCCACATAGACGTCTTCTAGTAAAAAGCCATTTAAGAATGCACATTTTACGTCCAATTGGTACAACTTAAAACCCATAAATGCAGCAAAGGCAATCAAAATTCTAATTGCTTCTATCCTAGCAACAGAAGCAAAGGTTTCATCGAAATCAATACCTTCTTGTTGATTGTACCCTTTGGCTACAAGTCTAGCCTTGTTCCTTACCACTGTTCCATGCTCATCAAGCTTGTTTCTGAAGACCCATTTAAGTCCAATTACTTTCTGGTTCTTTTGCTTGGTCTCCAAGTGCCAGACCTTGTTCCTCTGGAATTCATTCAGTTCCTCTTGCATTGCATTTATCCAATCAGCCTCTTTGAATGCTTTCATATGATCCTTAGGTTCTGTCATAGATAAGAAAGCATGAAAAGCACAAAATTCTTCATTTGGGATCTCGTTTGAGTTCCCTTTTTAATATCACTTATGATTAATTCTAAGGGATGAGAATTTTGGTGTTTCCAAGGATTTGGATCAAATCTCCTGGTTGCTTCTTGAGTTTATGGAGGTGGTTGATTCATTTGATCTTCTTCTAATTCAGGAGTTTCTTCATCTTCCTGAGTTCCTCCTGTTGCTTGTTCCTCTGGAGGATCAGGCACATGGTTCTCAGGATTAGGAACTTGCTTCTTCTCTTTTCTTGTAGGGGTTAGTTCCTCATCATAATGATCAGACTTTTTAGGACGAGTCAAACCAATTTCAAAGTTATCATCATGACTCTGTTCCTGCAAGGAGTTAGTTTCATCAAAGATAACATGGACACTTTCCTCTACACACATTGTTCGCTTATTGTAAACACGATAAGCTTTACTATTTAAGGCATATCCTAGAAATATAGCCTCATCACTTCTAGCATCAAATTTTCCTAAGTTGTCCTTTCCATTATTATGTACAAAACATTTACATCCAAAAACACGTAAGTAAGATATATTTGGTTTTCTTCCTCTAAGGAGCTCATATGGTGTCTTCAATGTAATTGGCCTTAGCATGACACGATTGATAATGTAGCATGTCGTATTCACTGCTTCAGCCCAAAAATTCTTCGGAATACCGCTTGCAATTATCATTGTTCTTGTCATATCCTCAAGCGTCCGGTTCTTCCTTTCAACTACACCATTCTGTTGTGGTGTCCTTGGAGCTGAGAAATTATGATCTAACCCTTCATTGCTGCAAAACTCATCAAACTTGGAGTTTTCAGACTCCTTACCATGGTCAGATCTTAAATGTTTTAATTTCAAACCACTCGTTCGTTGAATCTTTTTAGCAAAGGTTAGAAACTCATCAAAAGTTTCATCCTTACTATGAAGAAAGATAACCCATGTATATCTTGAAAAATCATCTACAATGACTAACACATATCTCTTACCTGATCGACTTTGGATGTGTGCTTACCATTTTCTTGGATTTGAAGGAGGATCTCACTTGCTTGCCTTTAACACATGAATCACAAACACCATGGTTCAATGACTTAATTGTTGGTAAACCAACTACCAAGTTTTTCCCACTTAGTTTATGTAGTAGGGACAAGCTGGCATGACCACAACAACGTTTGTGCCATAGTAGAGGATCTGCTTCGATCACGCTTAAGCATGTGAGATTATTCCTAGGAATAAGGTTCGGGTCAACCATGTAGGTGTTCCCTTTCCCCGTTCCCTCAAGAATCTTGGCTCCTGTACTTTCATTGCCGACTACACAAGATTCATTAGTAAACTTCACAGAATTTCCCTTATCACAAAACTGAGATATACTAAGTAAACTATGCTTTAAACCCTCGACCAAAAATACATTATCTATGGAATGTGACTGAGATTTTCCAATCTTACCAACTGCTACTATATTACCTGTAAGATTGTCTCCGAGGGTCACAGTTCCTCCATTGTAGACTGAAAGTGAGAGAAATTTTAATCTATCTCTTGTCATGTGCTTAGAACAACCGCTATCGAGGTACCACAAGTTGTTCCCCCTCACAAGTTAGTGGTAGGAACCCAGTCTAGCTTGGGTTCCTTTGTTAAATTTGAGTCTTTCTTAATTTTCCAAACCTGTTTTACCAGGTACGTGTTCCTCTCAATACGTTCTTCTCTGGTGGAACAGTCAGACATAATGTGACCACTGTTCCCACAGTAAAAACATATTTTACTACTTGGCATATCAACATATTTTTTCTTTTTGTTCTTTTTCTTGTGATTGAAACCAAGACCCTCTCTTCCTTTGTTTTGATATTTTTGTATCCAAGTGACTGGATCAGGAAGCTTGTTCCTTGAGGTTTCCAGTTTCTTTCTTAATATCAGATTTTCTTGTAAAACATTTTCATAATCAGTTTTCAAATTTTCAACGTTGATTCTGGTATTAGTTGAAGAGATTGTTCCTTCAGGAACACACAGTTACAATTCTGCCAACTCCGTATTCAAAAGATAATTCTCATTTTTTACTTTTTCAAAGGCTTCTTGATACGCTCTACTCTTGTCAAAAAGTTCAAAGAATCTTTTTTCAGTGTCACATTTCAATGTGTTAAGCCAATTAGAATGATTCTTAATGACTCTCAAGGCATTAGTTACTTGATCTCTTTTTGCGTAAACCTCCTTGTAGTCATCTAAGGTTTCCAATAAAAGTTTTAGTAATTGGCTTTTATTAAGTTCAGTAAGTTCCTCTTCAATGGCATTAAAACTTACCGTGGGGTTTGATGATTCCACTTTGTCCTCGATATTCGCCATGAGACTTAGATGGGTAGTTTCTTCTTCAGTCTGTTCCTACTCCTTTTCTGAGTCAGACTCTCCCCATGCTGCAACCATGGCTCTCTTCATATCATTTCTCGAGAAAGGTTTTTGTTGTTCCTTGCCCTTCTCTTTGTACTTCCCTTTTGCTTTCTCGTTATCCCATTGAGGACACTCCTTGATGAAATGATCAATGCCTCCACACTCATGGCAACTTAACTTCGTTGATTTCTTTGTGACATTTCCTTTGTAATTCTTGTTGAAGAATTTCTTGAACCTTCTCACGATCATAGCTGCTTCTTCATCATCGGTTTCCGAATCTTCTTGTTCCTATGACTTGATAGCCAGAGTCTTAGGCTTCGTATAACACCCCCACGACTCCTCCTTATATATACTAGGAGAAATTGCGGGAGTTGTTACGCCACGCATGATAATACGTAAGGCTAATCAGAGAATACAGCGGAAGTCTTTTAAAATAAACTGGAAATACTTTAATACAACTGAAATAAGAAAGTATGTAAATGAGTTACAAACTCGGAAACTATCCCATAATAGTCCCATCTTCAAAACAAGTCAAACCTTGACCCCAATGGTCAAGTAAAGTTAAACATATAATTCAAAATAACTTAATATATAAGAAAGTACTCGTGTACTATAATTCCCATCCCGGATGCTTATGATTCTTATGCACACCAAGAACTTGTACACGAAACTTCTCCTCTAAGCTCGCTCGCCAAATGGGTCATCACGGGGTCGTTGAGGAAAAACAACAACCAAAAGAAAACAAGGAAACACATACATCAGCAACGCTGAGTACATAACACTACTAAACTAATGCAAATAATGATGCATGAAATCCTCAAACAACTTCGGCTTGCTCTTCTTGTGACACTACATGCGACAAGCACATGACTGAACTTACTAAATACTTTCTTTTATTATTATTTGGCAATGAACGGGCACCGTCATCCTCTTGGAATCATACGGGCTCCTATTTCTTGTGTAAGAGATCCCACACCTCTTACTAAAGTTCCATGAACTTTAAATAACTTGACTCGAGAATTTTAAGCTTGTTAGTAATGAAAGAGGGTGAGAGTGAGCCTCTAGACTCAACATCTCAGAGATATTGAATATGAGTGACGCCTAGTCCACTCAAGATCTTGATAATTGGAATTCCATAAACTTGCTTGATAAAATAAAAGCATTAGCATCATCATGCTAAGCTTTATGCAGGAGTGTAGTTTCACACTAACTCCCCCCTTATGTTCAATACTCATGGGGGATCCATCCCAAGAGTTTTATTGCCAAAGCCCATTATGTGAGACACAATCACAATAATAATACATCTAGCAAATAAATTAATTTCTTATCTTTCTTTAACAAGTGAATGCAACAAACACCATAAGTAACTCGATTCTAAATTCTTTGAGACCTTTCTCATCTTATTACTTTAATGACTCCATGAGTCCTTTCTTACTTTCATAAGGATCCATGATCCAATCAATTGAGTCCTTGCTCAATGATTCAAATACTCGTGAGACCTTGCTCAATAACTTTAAAACTTGTGAGACCTAGCTCAACAAATATATAACTTCTATTGAGACCTTGCTCAATAAAACATATAACTTCTAATGAGACCTTGCTCAATAAAATATTCTCATGCAAGCCCTAGCTTCAAGAATAACATTGAATAACTTTAATCATGCTCAAAAGCAATAATCATCAATCACATGCTTTTCAAATATAGGAATAACTCAACAGTTCCATTCCTAATCTCCTTTCTAAGTTCTCAACATGTACTCAAACAATTATAAGGCATAAGCCTCTCCTTACTCCTCATGCTCAATAAATAACCTTTAAACACTAAAGTCAAAGGTCGAAGTGTATGTACCTTGATAACACACAAAATCAACAATTCAAAGCTTCACTTGCTTTTACTATGCTTGAAACCTATCAAGAACAAAGTACTATCAATTAGTACTTTCCAACAACAATTCAAGGCTACTAATAATAAAAATCAGCACTTATAAAATTAATAAATAATTACAGAATTTTTTTTTTTTACATGTGGTTCGAAAACCACAAAAATCTGAAAATAATAACCAACCGGCAGCCACCACGAGCACCGCCCGCACCACCACCCGACGCGGTGGGCGGGGCGGCACTCGTGCCCGGCCCACGCCACCTACTGCGGCACGGCGGTGGGCGGGGGCGCCCGGCGTGGCCCGACCACCTCCTCGTCGATGTCTCGCCGGCAAACCACCACCGTGGTGGCCGGAAAACGCAGGGGAGAGAGAGAAAAAAATAAAATCAGAAAAAAAAAACAATTAACTTCTTTGCTTCCTTTTGATATTTGCAAGATCTTCCTATAATTTTCAAAAACAAAACTAGTGCGAACTTGAAGATTTGAAGAAAAATTGAGGAAGTACTAGAGTTGAGAGAGGAAGAAGAAGAAGTACTTACTCTTCTTTGAAGAAAGTGGCTGATGAAAGATGGGAAACTTAGGGTTTCCTTTCTTTCTTTTTTTATATATAGTGTGGTCTTTTGGGTAAAAGACTAAAATACCCTTACTCATCAAATTACCGAAATACATTTGATGATAAAATTGCGAAACTAATCTTCCTACTAATATAACTAAAATACTTTCTTGAAAAAAACTAATATACTTCTTTGTGAAAATACTCAGATACTCTTTTGGTAAAATGACCAAAATACCCTTCTATTCTGAAATACTGAAATTAAATAGCTTTAATAATTCAAAAATGATTAAAACTATTTAATTAAATAACTTAAAAATATGGGGGATTACAGTCTACCCCCCTTAAAAGAATTTTCGTCCCGAAACTTAAACAAAACCTCCTCTCTTCTTCAAGCTTTCAGCTCGAAAAACTTATGAGCATTACGCCCTAATATAGTTCTTTCTTAAGAAGTAGCCAAATAATACGCTACTGAGTAAAACAAGTAGCCAAATAATACGCTACTGAATAAAACTTTTGCCTTGAATGTTTAAACTATGAAATGCTTACTTTGCTTGAAAAAGTTTTCCTTGAAAACTCTAATAATCGTGCACAAATGCAACAAATTCTTACTAATTTCTAGCAAAATGCGCAAATTTCTAGCAATGTGCGCAAATTTCAAGTAAAATGCGCGCACGCACTCTACCCCCCTTAAAGGAGTTACGTCCCGGAACTCAACTCACCTAGTCGAAGAGCTCAGGATACTTCTTTCTCATCTCATCTTCAGTTTCCCAGGTAGCCTCTTCGGTACGCTGGTTAGACCACAAAACCTTGATTATCTTTATATCTTTATTTCTTGTACTCCTCACTTTCGAGTCCAAGATCTTCACAGGTCTTTCTTCAAAAGAAAGTGTTTCATCTACTTCTATAATCTCGGGATCTAATACGTGAGACTTATCGGGTACATATCGCTTTAGTTGGGATACATGGAACACATTATGCACCTTTCCCAAGTTATTCGGCAAATCCAAACGATAAGCTAATTTTCCAATTCTTTCAATAATGTCATAGGGACCTATAAACTTCGGGCTAAGCTTTCCTTTTTGCCCAAAACGCATCACCCCTTTCATAGGTGACACCTTTAGTAAGACTTTCTCGCCTACTTGATACTCACTATCTCTTCTATTCTGATCTGCATAGGCCTTTTGACGATCCTGGGCCGCCCTCATCTTCTCACGGATATATCTCACTTGATTCACGGTATCTTCAATCATTTGCGGACCCAAGGTAACCGTCTCGCTAATATCATTCCAGCACAATGGACTGCGACATTTCCGACCATATAGAGCTTCGAAAGGAGCCATCTTAATGCTAGAATGGTAACTATTATTGTATGAGAATTCTATTAAAGCCAACATCTCATCCCAAGTCTTAGGGTAATCTAAGGCACACGCTCTCAACATGTCCTCGAGAGTCTGAATGGTTCTCTCCGATTGACCATCGTTTGCTTTGGATGAAAAGCTGTACTCTTAAGCACATCGGTCCCAAAAGCTTTCTGTAATGCTTCCCAAAAATGAGATAAGAATCTTGAATCCCTATCAGACACAATAGTGGAAGGAACTCCATGATGCCTCACCACTTGGTCTACATATACTTTACCACACTGTTCCATTGACCAATTGTCCTTCATCGGAACAAATTTTGCTACTTTAGTTAGTCTATCTACAATCACCCACACTTTGGTGAATCCTTTCGCTGTCTTGGGAAGACCTACAACGAAATCCATTGCTATGTCATCCCACTTCCACTCAGGCACTGGTAACGGTTGAATCGTTCCTTGAGGTCTCTTGTGTTCGCTCTTCACCTTCTGGCAAGTCAAACACCTAGCAACAAATTCAGCTACTTCTCTCTTCATATTGTTCCACCAGAACATCAGCTTCAAGTCCTTATACAATTTATCCCCTCCAGGGTGGATAGAATAAGTCGTGTTGTGCCCTTCTTTCATCACTTTCTCTTTCAACTCGGTGCAACTCGACGGTAAACACCACCTTCCATTGAATCGGACACTTCCATCGTCATGGATGCTAAACTCCTTTGTCTTCTTATCCTCGATTAGCTTCTTTATCTTCTCCATTTCCTCATTCCCTTCTTGAGCCTTTAAAATTTCTTCATTCAATGTTGACTGGATTGAAATGGCATTTAAGCATGCTTCCATTCCACCACTCCCAACAACTTCAATGTTGAGCTTCCTAAACTCATCTCACAACTTATCTGGAAGTACCAAAGTACTTAAACTATGGCTAGACTTGCGACTTAACGCATCGGCAACGACGTTTGCCTTTCCTTCATGGTATAAGATCTCAATATCGTAGTCATTAACCAACTCCAACCATCTTCTCTGCCTCATATTTAAATCTTTTTGAGTATACAAATACTTCAGACTCTTGTGATCCGTGTACAACTTCACCTTCACTCCATACAAATAGTGTCGCCAAATCTTCAAAGCAAACACTATTGCGGCTAACTCTAAATCATGGGTTGGGTAATTCACTTCGTACGGTTTCAATTGCCTAGAAGCGTAAGCTATAACCTTTCGGTTTTGCATCAACACACACCCTAAACTATTTTTCGAAGCGTCACTATATACCTCCAACTCAGCATTCTCCTCTGGCAATGTCAAGATCGGAGCTGTAGTCAATAACTCCTTAAGCTTCTTAAAGGCTTTCTCACACTCCTCGGTCCATATGAACTTTGTATCCTTCTTCATAAGACTAGTCATTGGTTTAGCTACCCTTGAAAAATCCTTCACAAAACGTCTATAGTAGCCAGCTAGACCCAAGAAACTCCTTATATCAGTAATATTCCTAGGTGTAGGCCATTCGCTTACTGCGGCTATCTTTGACGGATCTACGGAAATTCCCTTCTTTGACACAATGTGGCCAAGAAACGCCACTTCTTCCATCCAAAATTCACACTTCGAGAACTTTGCGAAAAGCTGATGCTCCCTAAGTGTAGATAATACCAATCTCAAGTGCTTTTCATGCTCCTCCTTGTTCTTCGAGTAGATAAGGATATCATCGATGAATACAACTACAAATTTGTCCAAATACTCTCGAAACACTCTATTCATAAGATCCATAAACATCGCTGGTGCATTGGTTAAACCAAATGGCATCACGGTGAACTCATAGTGACCATACCTCGTCCTAAAGGCAGTCTTTGGTATGTCCTTTTCCCCAATTCGCAACTGGTGATACCCTGACCTCAAGTCTATCTTCGAAAATATTTCAGCTCCTCTTAATTGATCGAATAGGTCATCAATCCTCGGTAACGGATACTTATTCTTAATAGTCACCTTGTTTAGATCTCTATAATCGATACATAGCCTCAAACTCCCATCCTTCTTCTGTACAAACAAAACAGGCGCTCCCCATGGGGAATAACTAGGCCTAATATACCCTTTCTCGAGTAATTCTTTTAGTTGCTTATTGAGCTCCTTCATCTCTGCTGGAGCCATTCTATAGGGTGCTTTTGATATAGGGGCAGTTCCAGGAACTAAATCTATGGTGAATTCTAACTCCCTTTGAGGTGGCATTCCCGGTACATCTTCCGGAAATACGTCTGGAAACTCATTCACCACCTTCACATGTTCTATCTTAAGCTTCTCTTCTTCCAACCTCTGCACACTACACAAGAATAACGAAGCTCCCTTACTTACTTGCTTTACCAAACTTAAGGATGAAATGATCTTAATTCTACCTTCTTGTGGTTTAGTCTTGAAAGTCACCTTTTTCCCGTTCTTATTCCTCAGTCTCACTTTTTGTTCTCCACACAGAATCTCGGCTTTATACTCCTTAAGCCAATCCATTCCTAAAATGATCTCCAAATCTTCCAATGGAAACTCTATGAGGTTGGTTTCAAAGTCTACATCTGCAATTCTCACAAGGACATTCTCATATATTCTTGAGCAAGTTACTACTTTCCCAGATGGTAACATAATAGGAATTTCAACATCCCTAGGGTTTTCTAAGCCATATTTTGAAACAACTAACTTTGAAACAAATGAACGTTCGGCTCCTGAATCAAATAAAGCTTTAGCAAAAGTGGAATTTATAGAAACATTACCCGTAACTACGTCCTTAGACGTTTCAGCTTCTCTAGCACTTATGACATTTAATTTTGCCACTGTAGGCACACTAGGGCCAGCTCCACTCAAAACGGTCTTGTTGTAACTATTTTGCTTGTTCCCACCTTGATAGTTGTTGCCTCCTGAATGGTTTCGATTGCCCTGACCAAACTGGTTTCCGCTCTTGCCCTTGTTAGTCTTCAATTCAGGGTTCTTAGAGAAGCACTCATACTCTCGGTGACCCAATTTGTGGCAGTAGTTACACTCCACTAGCTTTCCTTCGCAATCTTTTCCAGGATGATTGTAGGGGCACTTCTTGCAGAAATACACGCGTTCGTCTCCTTTCCTTCCCTTATTAGGAATATTTCCACCCTTCTGTTGTTGATACTGGCCTCCATTCCTTTGGCCATTAGATTGTCCTCCTTGGTGAAAGTTATATTGAGGCTTGAACTTCTTGTCGTTCCTCCGGAAATTCCCGAGTCGGATTCTCCTTTCTCTTATTGTTGGAGCTCTCAATTCCAACTTGTTTCAAATAGGAACCTAAATGAGCGACTCTATCATACACTTCCTCTAAGGTCCCGAAAGTTGAACCTCCTAGCCCAAGCTTTACCTCAAGATTAAGTCCAGTCTCAAACCTAATAGCCTTTCTCTCCTCGGTAGGTACTAACTCTGGAGCAAACTTCATCAATCCTACAAACTTCTCATAGTCTTGCTCCACGGTCATGTCACCTTGCTTGACTCATCAAATTCATCGGCCTTTTGTCTCCTCAAGAAATTGGGATAAAATTTCTCCTTCATAGCTCCTTCGAAAGCCTTCCAATCAAAGTCAGGCCTTGCCATTAACGTCTCCTTATGTTGCGACCACCAAAAATCGGCTTCCTCCTTGAGGTAGTACGCAGCTATAGCTACCTTCCTATTATCTGGACATTGGATAGCATCGAATAGCTTCTCAAAGTCCCTAAACCAGTTCTCAAGCTTGACAGGATCACCTTTCCCATCATAAGAAGGCGGTTTACTATCACTAACCCTCTTAAACCAATCAACAGACTTCTTTTTCGAAGGGACTCTCCTAGCTAAATTCGTAGTCACTCGGACCAAATTCCGTAGCTGAGCATCAACTCTAGCGTTTCTATCGGCCATTGATTCTTCTTTGAAGAAAGTGGCTGATGAAAGATGGGAAACTTAGGGTTTCCTTTCTTTCTTTTTTTATATATAGTGTGGTCTTTTGGGTAAAAGACTAAAATACCCTTACTCATCAAATTACCGAAATACATTCGATGATAAAATTGCGAAACTAATCTTCCTACTAATATAACTAAAATACTTTCTTGAAAAAAACTAATATACTTCTTTGTGAAAATACTCAGATACTCTTTTGGTAAAATGACCAAAATACCCTTCTATTCTGAAATACTGAAATTAAATAGCTTTAATAATTCAAAAATGATTAAAACTATTTAATTAAATAACTTAAAAATATGGGGGATTACACTTCGATGTTTCAGTTTCATGAGTTTCTAGATGCAACTCATGGGTCATCAAGTAACCAGCAAGTTGTTCAATATTGAACGTTGTGAAGTCCTTTGTTTCCAACAATGCCTTAGTCTTAGCCATCCATTTTTCATCTTGTGGAAGACTCCTTAGAACCTTACGAACCTGTTCCTCTAGAGAGATTATTTTTCCAAGAGATTCAAGTTCGTTTATGATGTTTGAGAAGCGAGTGAGCATGTCTTGAACAGGCTCCTTTTGTTTCATGTGAAATAATTCGTATTTATGCATGAGCATATCAATCTTTGATCGTTTCACTTCGCTTCTTCCTTCATGAGTGACTTGAAGGAGTTTCCACATTTGCTTAACAGTCTTGCATCCCATGACTCGATTGTGCTCATGGGGACCAAGACCACAATGGAGTAGCTTCTTAGTCATGTTGTTCATTTCCATTTTGTCAAAGTCATCCTTGTCAAACTCTGCAAGGGGTTTAGGAATCAGCTCCCCTTTCTCGTTCTTCTTAGTGACTTCAAAGTCACCAATTTCGATTACCTTCCATACTTGGTAATTTTCAGCTTTCATAAATATCTCCATACGATTCTTCCAGTATGGATAATGCTTGTCATTGAACATAGGTGGGCGTTGAGTTGAATACCCTTCATCAAGTTTCTCTCCCGTAGTGTTCATTGTTCCAGGTACAATCTCCTCAGTGTTAGCTGCAACTGGAGGTACTAGGCTCTGATACCAATTGTTATACTAGTATGAACACTAGACCAACTACAAGAGGGGGGTGAATTATAGTTGATGGGAAATTTTCAAATTATATTGAATAATTAAAATAATCTTAAAACGAAAGAGACAAACACACAAGTATTTTACAAGGAAAACTTCATAGGCCCAATAGGATGAAAAACCTTGACTACGAGAGATTTTGACTCAATACTCTCTTTAATATAATAGGCTAAAAGACTCTATCTTTTACAACCTATTAATGGACCCTTCTCTGTTCCTCTAGGAACTTGTTCCCAGTCACCCAGTTCCCTCTGAACTGATGACACTCTCTTTGACTTCACTGAAAGTCTTCTTTTTTCTCTCTTTCTTTCTCTCTCTTGATTACAAGGATATTCTATGATTTTTCTCTCACCCAAACACTATGAATATTACAAAGTAAGTTTCTTTGAAAATGAGAGGAAATTACACGAAAACTTTCTAAGTTAATAATGAATTTTCGCTCAAGAAAGTCGTCAGTTTTCTTCAAGTAATTTATCTCTTGTATAGCTGCTGTAATTCCATCTTCTACTGGATACGTAATGCTCCACGTTCTCCTTGATAAGTGCTTGTAGTGTTATGGAGATAATGGCCCGTTTTCACTGCACACGTTCCACGAACATTGCAACGGTAACAAACTGCTCCACTTATCCGTTAGTGGGCGAACTTCCAGCGAGTGCATCGAGTTAGTTGGAGAGCTTCAAGCAATTAGCTCCACTTTTTATGCCACGCACTTTTTCAACCTATTTTCAAGCAATAACAACAACAGTAAAATATCTAATAACTTGAAGAATCTTTTATACAAAGATTCTAAGTTAAAAGATCATTAAACATACCTTATAATAAAAATTCAAAGTGCATAAAAATAATATCTTGACTTAGATTAAATAAATAATCTTTCTCCACAAGATATATATATATATATATATATATATATATATATATATATATATATATATATATATATATATATATATATATATATATATATATATATATATATATATATATATATATATATATATATATATATATATATATAACGTTACAATATTTTTGGATTTTATATTTTTTTAAAATAAAAACTATATAACAATCTAAGTATTTGGCATCATCAAAACATGGAATACAATAAGAAATTAGGTGAAGTTGTAATGAGAAGCGTAAGCTTGTACTAATATGGTCGAGCATATGGGGGCAAATGGGAAATATTCAGACCATATGTTGGTTCATCCTGAATTCGTGTATAATAAATTCTTACGTAAATTTTCCAGCGTCCTATTCTATTCGGCATAAAACAACTGAACTGAATTGAATTGAACTGAATTGAAATGAACTGAACTGAACTGAACTGAATATAACTAATTAATAGTAATGATAATAATTTAGGAATTGAACTGAACTGAACTGAAAATAAGCTGGGGAGAACTAGTTATTGCATATTTGCATTGCTCTTAAAATTGAAACATCAGCATTATTTAAGAGTGGATTTTTTCATCTTGTAGTACTAGACTTAAGCAAAACTAACTCGTACATACCTAATTATTCGAATAATTTGATCCAAATATGATATTGTGAAGTGTACCGAAAATGGCATAATTATCTCTTATTATGAAAAAGATTTTGCATCTCTATGATATCAATGTTGTCTAAATTTCCAATTCTAAATTAAGAGTATCATTAATTAAAGATAATAATGAAACTATTTCAGGGGATCTGAGACATGAGTATTGATTGAGGAATAGTTAAAGCCACGTGCATGTCAATTTTATACTCCCTCCGTCCCATAATATAGTGATTACTTCTTTTTTTTCACAGTAATTAAGGAGAATGGAGGAAGTAGTAGGATTCTAAAAATTATATATTTAATGAATTACTTTTTGTCTTGGGATTACTTATTTATTTTCCTTTTCCTCAAAAAAATCAATTTTCCTTGGAATGGTGCAAAGCAATAAATAGAAGCACACAGTTTGAAAGAAAACGTATGAATACTTTAGAAAGTTTGTGTAAAAGTTGAGGATAATTAAGTCCAAACAAATTAATAAAAAATAAAATAGGCACAATATTTTGGGACATCCAAAATAGAATGTAAGCACTATATTATGGGACGGAGGGAGTACTATCTTTTTCCCGAAATAATAAGTTAGGTTAGACTTTTTGGAGTATATTAATGTTGAACTTCAATTTATGTTTTTTTATCTATATATATTGCTAAAATTTAGACTCTTTTCAAGATAATTTTATAATGAACCGATAAATTTTCCATAGGCAGACACTGATACACATAGGATTTCAATGGAGCAGGAAAGTCTAGCCACATAGAACCTACTGGCCATGGAGTTAGTTCCACCCTAAATCCAATTGACAATAGGTGCAGTAGTCTATTTGACTTAATTATTATTGCTTCCTCTTTTTTTTATTGCACCATTTCATTCTTCACAATTACCGAGACGCTTTCTTAAGCGTCAATATCTCTAATTGCATATAAGTAAAAATTATAAAGATTTTATATTTGGTATCCTTGCATTGAAACAAATCTCAACTGAGAACATCATGATGGACCATATAAATGATGCTACTATATGTAAGGAAGGAAAAAATCTCCAACGGCCCAAATATGCTAGTATATTAGTATTTTCTTTGGTGTTTATTAGTTTACCGACTTTTTCTTTTTTGGTTGTCCCTTATTAGTTTAGCCTTTTGACATGGTTCCCCCAATAGTTTATTATTAATTATTTTTACCTTCTCATTCTACTTTTTTTTGGCCCACAACATTAAATTTTGTACAATATGTCAATAAATTGATATTTTATCTTTCCTTCTATGACCTACATACATATTTCCCCTAAAACTCTGTGTCTAAAGAAGTAGGTAAACTAATAAAAATCGGATGGAGTATTTTGGTTTGCTATATTATTTAGCAATTTCTTTAATTATGAATAAGAAGTGAGAACATCATGATGGACCATATAAATGATGCTACTATATGTAAGATATCCGTTGAAAGAGACACTGCAAACCAAGAGAAGATATGCGATTGATGTTCATGATTTCTTCATACCAAAATTATTTTTATTAATTATGATTGTTAATAGATAATCAACAACAGAAATCTCTTTCCTTCTTTTTGTTTCTCAAAGTCACTTAAATATAAAGTCAGATGGGCTCCAAATTCTTTTTACACTTTTTTCTTCACTACTATATGTCCAATAATAATGTAACATGAGGAGCCCTATCACTAACGTACACATTGTTTGAGCTCCTATTAGTTACTAAATGAGCGTATGATTTGCACTTTAGGAGCTCTTATATGAATATTTTGCAATCATTGTAACGAATTGATAAAATCAAAGGTGAGGACGATCAACAATGATGATTTTGTAATGTGTAATTAACAATGCCTAGAAAGATAGATTTTGAATCATACTTTCTTCGCCTCAAAATAATTGTCTGAGATCTCCTTATGTTGCAGATTAAAAAACAAAGGAGCATATGTAAATTCACAAGAAAGAAAAAAAAACCCTAGCCACTCCTCAGAAAAACCAGCCAGCGAAAGCAAACCCTCAGCGTCAAACGAAAACCCTAAGGGGCTCGATGACCGCCTGAGCATGGTGGCCGTCAAGCCCCTTCCCCTTCCCCGTTCCCCTGTTCGTATCCTGTTTTTTCGTGGCTTCAGTTAGATTCGTCAGTGAATAGTCGTCGAGGTTAGCTTCCCGTTGTTCCCCCGTCGCTCCCTTTCCCCGCTTTTCCCCTTCCTCATCCCCTGTTCGCGTTCTATTTTGTTGTGGTTCAGGTTCAGTCGGTCGTCAGGGAAGCACCGTGTGAAGTAGTCCACAAGGAAACAGGGGTGGTAAGCCGGTTGAGCGTATGCGCCATCGTAGTTCAAGGGTAGTGAAGACTCGTCGTCGCAGGCCGTCTTTTGGTTATGGTGGTCAGTTTTTTAGTTTGTTTAGGTTATTTTTTTGTTTTAGCCTTAGTTTAGTCTTATCCAGATCCAATTATCTTTGCCATTTTGTTTATGGTTGTGCTAGGGTGGTATTTAGTAGTGCTAGGTGGGCAATGAAAGGATCTTGGTTTCCTACGACAAGGGAAGGTCTAGGAAAAGGTCCATAGAAGAAGTGGCTCCTAAAGATTGTCTTTGCTTGGTTCATGCAGCTTTAGGAGTCCAAGTGTTGGGTAAGATGATCGAGAGGAGGTTCTCAATTTAGGTTAGACAATATATCAGTTGTGGTTCGATCTTCAAGTTTTCGGATTGCATGATTGGATCTTTGGATCCGAATGTTAGGTGAATTCAATCAATCTAATTCACCCCAAGTTCATGTGATGATTTCTAGAGTCATCACACTTCAAAAATGCATCTTGTGGGAGGCCCTCCAGTTTGATTTGGGGCACGTTTCAGCCTCAACGCATTTTGAGTTTCAGCCTTGCGAGGCGGAACTCTGGACACCCTCGAAGCAGGGTCAGAAGTCGCTAAAGGAAGTGGGTTCTTTGTTAGTTCAATCAGTAGAATCCTAGGGAGAAGTTTCTGCTCAAGGACCTTGGGATTTATCATCTTTTGAACATAGGGTTCTAGCTATAAGATGAAAAGCGACAATCTATCTCTTAAGATAGTCTGGATCTAGCATCTCAACAGGTTCCCTCTCATTATATCAGGTATCTTTTTTCAAGACATATAACCCACACCCACCATCAATCACCCAAGATAAGGTTCATTTGGACTGGATCAACAAAGTTGGTTTTTCTTCACAGGATATGTAAGATCAAGTGAAGCTCACCTTAATGTTTGTTTGTTTTCTGTTTCATGTTTAGTTGTGATAGTGTTAGGTTGTAAATCTGTTTTTAATTAATGCAAATCTTCGCATGTCAAAAAAATGGTTGTCTTAACCCATCCAAATTAAGGATACGACACAAAGGTATAAAAGTATATACAAAAATATAAAAAATTCTCATACTCTTCTAATTAGAATTTTATCTTGATAACATTATTTTAAATACTAATGACCAAAAACACATTTTAAAGAAAATATATCGACCTTCTACCGAAATATTGAAATTTAGTGTAAGTGATTATTTTCAAATAGACAAACTAGGGATAATTCTCCTTTTTATTGATTCTTATTTTAGTTATTTTCACTTTGATTTTTGACTATTACCATATTCGATTATGACCATTTGTCTACCGATATATAAAAATGTCTTATTATATTATATGTTATTGGATTTTTTTAAGGTATTTATATTTTCAAAATATATCATTTTACTAATTGATGGTTAAATATATTAAAGTCGGAGTTTTGTGTTGACAAAGATAAAAGTTAAGGTAAAACGACTAAAAAAGGAAAAGTATGTTATAACTTAATTCGTTATATCACTATAGATTGTTAAGAAAATCATCACAAGTGTCCCAGATTCCTGTATCAGATCAAACTTCTAGGATAAGTTGTTTTGGGTCATTTCTAAAATGATGGTTTTTCTAACAAATCAGTCACTTGGTTAATCAAAGTTTTCTCAACTACATGGTTTAAAGGTGCAGTTGAGAACTTGAGATGTTTCATAAGTAACGTTAAACTTTTTTTTCGTATGTGTGAAAATATGCAATGATTGTAGCTACGAAGGAAAAACTCCAAAGAAGCAATGTTTTTTTTTTGGTAAGTAAGCTAAGTATATTGATATCAACATTACATTTGAAGTCCCAAAGAGGACAGACTCTGGAGCAGCCAGAAAAAAGAAGCAATGTTGTTTCTCTACATTGCTGTGATTCCTGTAGTTATGATTTATGAACACAATTTCAATATCTCCCTTTACAATAATGCAAAGGAAATGCTAGTATCATTAGCTTTAAAGTGTTTTGAGAGCATACTCCTCCCAAAGTTAGATATGATTATGAATTAACAAAAAAGTCGACATTATTTTAAGAAGACCATTTTGAGTTGGGACAGTTCCTATGATTTTCCTCTTCTAATTAAGCATCAAATATCTTACACTCTCGATTGTTATAGGAGATTAGTAAATGTATTAAAACTGATCGGTTTTCCAAAAAAATATGGTTTTCTATTTTGTGCCTATTGGAATGTTTGCATGTACATATAACAATCATATTATTATATATAAATGGATTTATTATTAAAAAAATGAAACTAATTTTTTTCATACTAACTTAAATATGCAGTAATTAGGAAGTAATGTAAAATCTCCTATAGGGTTTATCACTCCCTTGTTCTTATGTTTTCGCTTTCCTATAAAGTTATTTCTTTAATTCGGCAACTTTAAACTTGTACTTTAACATGTGCCTAGGCCTTAGAGGGTGGCCATTGGACTAGGCTCGGGTACACCTTGCCTAGACCTGTTCGTCGAGCAATTAATTAGTGTGTCATGGTCGACCTTCATTCTGACCCACCAACTAGTTCCGACAGGGGCGAGGTCAGGGTTAGTTGTGGAGGGGGGCCAGTTTAACAGAGAATTAAACATGGTTGTAATAAAGGGGGCCGGATTACCTATAAAACAAGATATAACTATCAGAATCTATCGATTTTCTTGAAAATGTTGGGGCTGCAGGGGCCATGGCCCTCTTAGGCCCCAACATAGCTTCGCCCCTGAGTTCCGACCCACCCGTCCTCACCTTAATTTATTTTTAGGGCACTTTTTTTTGAAGAAAATCGTTAGGCTAAATCAACACCTTGAACCAATATATGGTTTAGTCTCCAAACCTACCCCATTGCATAACATAGTGTGCAATTCTATACTTCTATCTCCGGCTTTCCTAACTCACTAACTCAAACACATCACTTGACCCAAGCACTAGATCACACAATGGCCACATCTACATTTGGCTATGGACACAACCCAAGTATTATCAATCTCTATCTATGTTAAGTAACAGAATTAGCTTGTTAGAGTAATAACTTCATACATTCTTGATACTATATACCTTGATCCTTCCTAACTACATACTTGTGCAACACGTTGGTGTGAAAATAACACATGCAAACGAACAACTTTTTTCTCTTAATTAATTGGGTCAACACTAAAAAGGATGTACCAAATTTCACAAGTGTAGTGAACAAAACTCTTATAATGACCAATATGTAGTTAAGAAGTAACAACAACACAAGTTTTGGCACAATTGCTTTCTTTCTTTTTCCTTTTATTGTTTTTATTTTAAACGAAGGTCAATAAAAGAAGGTGCATTTGGTCAATATGTCCCCACTAGATAAAGTGCTTGTGGTAAATCGCTTTCGGTGCAACAAGTGGCATCATACACCATCTCTGTTTCTCTCCCCCCATGCATGGGCCTGCTGAGGACCCTTTGGTCATTACACCTAATTCTTCATTAGTGCAACAAAAACACATACTTATTCGTGGCGCGTGCATGGAAAATATGGGTAAGAAGATGAAAAAAATGGATTACAACCTTTACTTTAAAATATTGTGACTACAATTTGTTATTTATTTCATAAAAGAATATTGCATGAAGAATATTCAAGAACATGTGGATATTAGTAGACAGTATATTGATGGTAAATTCGTAAAACTATTTGTATTTTATTATCCGGCTCAAACTTACATATGTTGTTCTTGAGCTTTTGTATATTATTGACTGGCAGAATTAATAAAAAAAAGACTCAATCTCATCTAAAATATCCCTTTGTTTATTAAAAGATCAAAGCAATATGGTAGCATCAATTTGCCTCCATAGTAGTAAAACAATATAAGTATCAACATTGATTAATTTTATCATAATAAGCTAATTAACAAATACAATCATTCAAATGAAATAGATTTGAGTTAACTTCTGTTGAATATGATTAGCTTAGCTCAACAGAATGCTAATTAACTTGCCACGTCAGCATTGTTAGTTTCATTATTTAGCTTGTTGTTTTACTTCTCAGCTTTGTAATAATCCTTACGGTTGCATAAGGATATAAATAGTTCTAGTCTGTAATTCTATCATTCAGTTAGTTCAATACAAAGTAAACACATTCTTTTCTCTCTAATTCTCTTTCTAAAAATATTCTCTAAATTTCTCTAAACTTCTCTAAGATTCTTCAATGGAGGTTGATTAAATCACGTATCATTTTAGCTGAATCTACACATTTTCACATGGCATCAGAGCTGCGAATGTTCTTCTCAATCAATCGCTGATGATTTACGCATTCTAAAATTCAAAAAAATTTACTGTAAGTTTATGAATTTCGGAATTTCTTGAATTTCTTATTTCTTTCTTAGCTGAGATTGCAAACTTGAGTTCTTTGTTGAATGAATCTAAAAAATTCTTTCTGCTAAACTATTTCTCGTTCTTCTAAACATACTCATCTAAATTCTTTGATTTCCTAATTAATTTCTTGCTCTACTAAACACATTTATCTGATCATCAGATTTCTTGATCAAATTATCATTCTGCTAAATACAAATTGTTCGATCTTCTGATCATTTCTTCTATTATGCTTCTCAAGAAATCCTTGTTTCATCTGATAATCATTTCATCTTAAGATTCTTGAAATCATGGATAATAATGTAGAAGTTAAAGCTGATAACAATGTTAGAAACAATGTTCTAGATCCTGGACAAGATTATTCAAGTCCTTATTAATTATGTGCATCCAAATGATAGTCTCAAAATGTGTTCTGTGCCTACAAAATTTGATGGCAATGGATATAGTGACTGGAAAAGAGCAATGCTCATAGGTCTGTCTGCTAAAAAAAATTGTGTTTTGTTGATGGAACCATAAAGATTCCATCTAAAACTGATCCAACTTATCTGGAAGAGATCAACTGATCCAAATTATTTTTAGTTTTTTTTTTTGGATTTCTTTTAACTTTTTTAATTATGTTATGAAGCTTATATGATGGAAGAAATGGTAAATATAGTTCAGAGCTCAATTTTCTATCCTTGTAGTATAAATTCGTGATTGATTAATTAGAAAAGATGTGACCAATATTGAGATTGGTATTGGTTGCCAGAGAGAAATTTAACAAAAGTACCAAAGAAGAAGAAAAGTTGATGATGATCGTTGAGATGAACGACTGTGATGTACTGCTCCTACGAAACTCGAGAAAGTTGGCGAATGTTTATTAATTTGCTGTGAAAATTGCATTGAAATTCAAGAACTTCAGTTGAAGTTAACAACAATTTCGCACGAATATTTTACAAGACCAAAGTGGTTCCATCTTAAAACCATATGGCAATAAGGGGAGTAGCCACTTAGCCTTATAAAGTGGATACAACTCATATATATTTCTTCAATATATGTGGGATACAAATTCCAACATTTACTTTTACTTAAACCTCCCTATATGTTAGTCTAAGAGCATGTTTGGTTTAGGAATTTTTGGCTCTTGGTAACGGAATGGAAACAACAATTCCATTTCTCTATGTTTGGTTGACTCCCATTTTCTTTATTTCTGTTTCTTGAGGGAATTTGAATCCTTTAAAATGTTACCCTCCTCCCCTCAGCAGTAACACAATCTGTTACATGGGGGAAATAACACAAGACCACCCACCTCCCATTATCAATGAAATGGAATTAGATATGCATTGGGGATGAGTTTTATATTTTGGTGAACCGAACACTTTTTTCAAAGAAACGGAATCAGATAAATAACATTTCATTCCTCCATCTAATCTGATACCTTTCCGTTTCTTTTTGTTAGCATGAACCAAACATGGGCTAAATGTCTAAAGGTTTTCTTGACGAGTATCCTCTTATATTCCCCTCCTCACTAGGATTATGCCATATGTCAGTTAATTTTCAGGGGAAAAAGAAACAATGTACTTGCCATGTTTTTAAGATACGTAATACCATTGTGGTGAATTAAATTGAATTTCCTTTCAGATTTCATTAATATTGAGTTTATTTTTTCAGGGAAAAAAAATGTAGCATCAAAATTAAAGTTGCATGACCAATGTGCATGCATATCATCATTCATCAAAAAAGAAGTAATTTTCTAGGGTTCTAATTTTCTTAGGCCTCCTAAGTTTGAAATAATCTAATTTCGCGACCCTTTTCTTCATTTTTAGAGTTATTATCTTCTCTACTGCTTTCTTTTTTTTTTGTTCTCTCCATTTGTGAGAGATTTTCTCCCCCTCTTGGTTGCTTCTCAACTTTGTATGAGTTTTCTTGTTTTCAGGTGTTAATAATTTGGAAGATGATCTGGATCTATAAGGGTTTAAGTTTTTTAGCAATTCGTCACTTAACAATTATATCACATAATCGACTATGAAGGTGCCTCTACTAGAAAGATGCAAAGACATCGAAATACACGGCCGCGTCGAGCTTGAACGGTGGAGTTGGGAATTATGCTTCCGATTATACTTAAAATTAATTGGTTCCATTGTGAAAATTATTGTCGCTAAATCTGTATTTTTCAAATCTTAATTATCATTGTATGTGCCGTATGACTTATTATTAATGATATTCTTTCTTCCTGTCAAAATAAAAAATTCATTGCGTGTCAAAAAAAAAAGCAATCACCTAGAATTAAGTAGCAACTCACCTGTTAAATGTTGTTTATCAACCACACATATGTTATCTAGTACTCGACATTCCAATTATATGAGACTGATATGTATTTCACTTGTTAGATTTTCCAAATGAAGATGAAAAATAGCTACTAAGTTCTTGTTAAATTTGAAGTATACACCTAATTACTCAACTTAGGGAAAAGATGGATACATTTGAACTGTTGTATGGTAGTAAAAAGGACAAAAAAAAAATTGAAAGTTGAACTCGTTATAGTGATGAATATAGAAAGGACTAAGGAGACTCAATTATTACGTATCAGAAGCATGAAGCTTCGAGATACAACTAACCAGAAGAGTCAAACATAGGTGGATCCACGGCTCATACATCACTCGATTAAATCAAAAATAAATAAAAGCTTTAACAATATTTGCAGAAAAAGTCGAAAATCAAAAATAATGTGGAGAAAATTAAAGATTGGCAAAGACATTATTTTGTCAGTAATGTGAATGGAGTAGAGTTAAGCTGGCCAGCCTGGTTCCTTCAACTCCCACATGCATACAAAATTCGCGTAGTGATGCTTTTATGTTCACTTCATTCTTTTTTCTTTTCTTTTTTGTACAAAATTTTGTGTATGTCTTTACTGAAATCTCTCTCTTTTACTGATTATAGATAGGCAAAACATGATATTACAAAAATAGAATTCTAAAAAAGGTCAATAACGTTTTCCCCGAATTCCCTCCTTGAATCTTATCAAGCTAGGATCAATGGTAAAAGTTTCAAGCTAGAGTTAATTGATCAAATTAGAATTCAATTTGATGTACGTAAAGCATAATACATGCCTTCACATTCCATTTTGTGTAGATATACATGAAGAATAAGAGAGCGTGTATGCATATACTGGGATGTAAGATGCAAGTTTTACTTTAGTAATGGAAGGAAAAAGATCAAATACAGGAAATCTTCACCTCAAAAAACTCTAATTGATAAAAATCAAACTTGTGATCAATCTCAACATCACAAGGTAAACTTAGATCCTATCAAGTAGCAACTACTTATAGTAGTCAATACTACATTAAATACTACTTAATTTTTATAGTCAATAATATATATATACTACAATAGTCAACTATGCAATATAATTTCTATGGTGTCTACTAATTTATTTTTGGATTTGGACGGGCATAAACTAGTACATGATGTAAATGTGATAGAGACATTATTCTCCCGATGGAAAAAAGTAATATAGAACTTGTAAATTTTGTGATTTACTACTTAATTTTATAGTCAATAATACTACAATAGTCAACTATGTGATATAATTTCTACGGTATCTTCTATTTTATTTTTGGATTTGGACGGGTATAAACTAGTACGTACATGATGTAAATCCGGTAGAGAAATTATTCTCTTGCGATGGACAACAATAAAATAAAATTTGTAAAATTTGTGATTTATTGCTATCTTCTTTCTCATATTTCAAGTAGCAAAAGGTGGGAGACAAGAAAATCAAAAGATGATGCAAGCACACTTTGGACATTAACAACATAGAAACAATAAGTTATGGGATCAAAATAAATATAAAATATCTAAGCATAATGTTGGTCAAAATGATTTATTTAATGACATTATTAAAACATTACTTACTGGCAGATTCATACCGCAGACCTGAAAAATATAATTAAAAGATTGCAGCAGTTTAATCAATTAACATAGCATGAACTGGAAAGAACATATGCCCAAATTGCAATTGACAAAAGACAAATATTCTGAGGATGAAATGCTATTTAATCGGAAAGAATTAAATAAACAAGATGAAATAAAAATCCCACCCAATCAGAGTACACCCACCACCAACTTATAAAATGGTCAAAAGCCAAATTCCAATAAGCTCATGGAATCCCCAACCCCTTTACATGAAACAAACCATAAAATCCCACCAATTTCTTGTCATTTCACACTTGTAACAGTGACCCAATTTCTTGGGACCAAAACCAAAAAAAATAGAATTTAACCTCAAAAAAAAAAAAAAAGACTAAATATGCTCTGTTCTTCCCAATCTATCCTCACCTCCACATTCACCTGCGCAATTTATACACTTAATTACTTCAAGTTTCTGTAAATAATTGATCAAAGAGATGAAATTTCCATTATTTCCTTAACTCAAGGAGTAACAGAAGAAGGCGGGGTCCGGGATTCCATGGGTGGGGTATTCCCATCGGACCCTTTAGACGGGTCATCTGACGATTGTCTGATCCCATCATCGGTGTTACTTTCGCCCCGATTCATATCTTCAATCATCCGGAGTGCCTCAGGCATTGAGGGCCGTTGATCAGGTACTGTTGACACACATGTCATTGCAATCTGCAAGAGTTGTACCATTTCCTCTTCAATATTATGGTACCTCATAAGTTCAACATCAAAAACCTCGGCGGTCCATTCTTCACGTACAACTGATTGTACCCATCTAGGAAGATCGATCCCATCGTCTCCTAAAGAGGCTTGGTTCGGGGATTTTCCTGTAAGGAGTTCCAAAAGGAGGACACCAAAACTGTAGACATCGGATTTGAAAGTGGGTTTTCGGGTTTCTACCACTTCTGGAGCTCGATATCCAGCAATGCGGTTGTTGTTGGAGGTAGAATTAGTGGCGAATAGAGGGGAGAGGCCAAAGTCCGATACTGCAGGATCTTGGTTGGAATGTAGGAGAATATTAGACGATTTTATGTTGCCATGAACGAGGTTGTTTGATACATGAAGGTAAGTAAGGCCTCGAGCAGTGCCAAGGGCTATCCTCATGCGGTTGTCCCAGTCTAGTGATGTTCGTCCTGCACCTCTGCTACCTGCATTTTCACAAACCATATTATAGTCTTTCTGCTCCTTCATACCAATGATATGCTTCTCGTTAACATGCTCTATCTGATCAAAGATTGGTAGAAGTGACTTTCACTTAGTCAACAGTATATAGGCAACTGTTAGCATGGAGCAAATTTGTTTGACAACATTAATTGGTTATCTAGATGTTACCCCAAAATACTAGCTTTCCCAGAAGAATGTTTGATAAATAAAATTGATTTCACTGTTTAAGATGGAACGAGATCCTCTCCATTGATGGTCCATATCCTAAATGAACGACTGAAGATACATGTAGGGGAAAGAAGGGTTAAGGGGTGAGATTCTATTTTCCTTATAATAGCACATAGGCGTCATAAACATAGGAAAAGGACAAAAGAAAATCGAGGGAATTCTAATTTGTTCGAGATGACAACTGCAGAATCCAAATCTTCTATTCACGCATTATTATCCCACATTTGTGTTAATCCAAATCTTGATGTGTATTTTCAAAATATATTTTTTTTATGAAAATATTCTAATATGTAATCAACGAAAAAGCAAATGATAGATTTCTAAAATAGACATTATACTTGTATAAAATAAACCAATCAATAGAGCGACATACAAGTGATACATAAAATGTGGGAAACAGGATTAGATTTCGCCATGGCATGTATTTGACAGTTTTCATTTAAAACTCAAGTGTCAATTCAGTTGAGAAAAGAATCAAGGATCATAGGCAACATGAAAGAAATGGAATAAGTTTCAATGCATGCCATTCTCACTTGCCCCTTTTACTTTCTAACAAACAAGATTTACAAACATAAACAATAAGAACTTCTCCATTATTAAAAACAACAAACTACCCTTTCGGTTCTCATTAACCAAAATAAATACTGTTGCCCCACCTTTTAAAAAAACCAACAATGCCAAAAGTGTCACATTATTTACCAGTAAACAGTTGGCTAAAGCTGAAATTTACTCACACTCATACCAAGACCATTAATCAACTTTCTCCACAGAAAAAGAGAGCACCCTAGGCTTGCCTTAACACATGCTTTAGGAAAAAGGAAAACTACCCAAAAAAAGTGAAAAAAAAAAAAGTGAAAAGTCTAAATTACCCTCTGAGAATAGGATTCACGGAATGTCAGAATCATACAAGAGCAATCATTCTGAACACTCCCCCAAAGTGAATTTTGGGTTGTGATGAAAATTTGTAGAATAAACTTTTTTTTTTTCTTTTTCTTTTTCTTTTTCTTTTTCTAATGTTCATTTTTTTTTTCTTTTTTGTAATCTCTTTAGGTGAAACAATGTAAGAGACATGTAGCATAATAACAGAGTGGCTAAACTCTAATCATTAAAAAGTAGATACATAAGTGGCTAAAGTCACAAGGAGTTTGTCGGTGATTAAAATCATGAAAGTGTATGTTGTAATCTTGGTCCCAACTCCCACCTTTGTTTTCAACTCAATTTTCAAGTAAAAAAATTCACCTATATATTTTTTTTCCAAGGAAAAATATATCATTCTTCCACTGTTGTCCAGCTCAATTTTACTCTATCAAGTACTAGTGTGCTAGAAGCGACCAAAATAAGCAACAAATCTATCAACTACATCCACCCACCACCCAAAAAAAATCAATTTATCAATAAAAAAATCAAATAAAAATTAGAAGAAAATAGTGAATTCAATTACTATGATCATTGATCAAGCCATTGTACTCCAAACAAGAATTTATATCAACAATTAAATAAAAATCATATGTTTTCTAATTAACGCGTAATTTTGTCATAAATTCCTAAACTGGTACCGTTTTAGGAAATGTATTACTAGTTATTGTTAGTCCTTTAGAGCTGCATGTATCAAAACCCATAACTAATCTAATTATGGCTTCAATCTAAAGAATTTGCAGAAAGAGAAATGTCAATGCAAATTGTAAATTGTAATGCAATGTAGTAGAAGAGATTCATACCGTGCAAAAGAGCAGACAAGCTACCAGCTGACATATAATCATACACCAACAATTTCTCATCCTTAGAGAAATAGTATGCTCTCAAAGGCACAACATTCTCATGCTTACATTTCCCCAAAGCCTCCAATTGTGTCTCAAACTCTTTCTTCCCAGCCACCACATCTTTAAGCCTCTTAACAACCACCGTCGTCCCTTCTTCAAGAACCGCCTTATAGCTCGTCCCAACACTTCCTTTTCCAAGAACCTCCGCAGAAGCCCGCAGCAGATCCTCGAGATCAAAGCTGTAAGCGCCACCATTGACGAATACAAGCTTATTCCTCTCCCCGCCTTCAGGGCCGGTTCCACTGGTGAGGTCGTCTTTAGAAGACGACGTCCCAGCTTCCCCTGCCCCGACACCTCCAAGCCCCGCTGCCCTGGACCCCGCCACCGCAGCGGTCCCTTTTAGGGCAGCGGCCTTGGAGGTATTATTACCCTTGTCTCTTCTCAATTTCTTCAACAAGCATAAAACAAGACACAACAAAAGTAACAGAAACACTACTCCTGCTGCAACTGATATTCCAATAATTGCTCCCTTTGACAACTTCTTCTTATTGCTGACCTCAGCAGGTGATGAAGGAACAACCTCAACTGGAGACGGAGACGGAGAAGGAAAAAACGACGAGTTACACGGCGAAAGTGGGCCACCACATAACTGTAAATTCCCAACAAAAGAAGATTCTGGAAACTTCGATAGAGTTTCAGGGATCGAACCATTAAGATTATTATTCGACACATTAAAATCAATCAAGTTTTCATTAATACTAGGGATCGAACCAGAGAAATTATTATTCTGCAAAAACAACCCATTTAAAAGCGTCAAATTATTCAACGCAAAAGGTATTTCACCGGATAAATTATTATTCGACAAATCAAGACGAGTTAACCGAGTTAACTGAGTCAAACTCGCCGGAAACTCGCCGGATAAACTATTACCACCGATGTAAATCGCGCGTAAAAAAGTAAGGTTTGAAAAGTCAGAGGGGAGAGTTCCAGTAAGACTATTGGAATGAATACTGAGTACGCGGAGCTCTGAGAGTCGTCCGATTGTGTTTTCAGGGATGGGTCCCACTAATCCGACGGCTGGGAGACGGAGACTGTAGATATGAGTTTGAGCCGCGTTACACTGGATTCCAACCCAGTTGCAAGCTGAGTCAGATGAGTTCCATTGTAAGCGTGACGCGTGTGGCACTTGGTTGATGAATGATTGGAGTGCTTGTTTTTCCTGAGTTGGTTCCGAGTTGGATCGATGACTCAGTAATGTTAAAACTAGTAGTAATAATAACACTCTCATTTTTTGTTTAGAGAGAGAAAGGAGGAGAGAGAATTAGGGTGTGTTTGTTTGGGGGGGATTTTAGAAGTGTTTTTGTCTTGGTTTTCTCCGGTGAGGAGAATCCATTAGTGGTGGTAAAAGAGGGAGGAGAGAGAAAGTGAGTGTGAGGACTGAGGAGAAGAAGAGTGGGGTTTTTTTTTTAGGGGGGGTCACGAGAAGAAGAAAGAAGGTAGAGGAGGAGAGAGAGAAGAAAGGGGGGAAATTGTTTTTAAGGTCATTTTGCTTTGCTGGATATCAAGTGAGGTACTTGTACTTTTTCTTGTAGTAGAGTATTATTAGGTTTGGAATTTTGAAAATGAAATATGAGAGTGTTGTTATTGGATATTTTTTTGTAATGTTACTAGTTTGTGGTGAGTTGTGACTTTCCCAAGCTCAATAGTGGCGCGTGAAGTTAGAGCAAGTGATATTATTTTTAGGGTGATTATTGCGAGGGTAAGACCCTGTTCTTTTGGACTTATTTTCAGTTCAGTTCAGTTCAGTTGCATTTCATTTTCTCTCAGTTCAGTTCAAATTATTTCAGTCCAAAAGAACGAGGCCTAACTAGACTTGTGTCGGAACATTGAACGAATTGAGTTAAATTGAATTGGAAATTTTTTTTAAAAAAATAAGAAGTGTACAAGAAGGGTATCTAATTATAGTGGGTTTGGTTAGGTGTAAAAATATTTTCGAGATAAGTGATTTTTTTATTTTCCTTTGTTTGGTTTGTAAAGGGTGAAAAACATTATTTCAGTTGATAGAAAACATTTTACTTCTCAAGGGAAGGGAAACATATATTTTTAGCCCTATTATTCACCTTCCTTCCTTCCATCACATTATATTATATTCTTCTTTTTCTCCTTAACTTTTCATGCGAGTATCCAGATAATGGGAAACTAAGCTATAATTGTGTTTTTCCTTTGAAAATATCTTTTCAAGAAAAATCATTTTCCATTGAATATGTTTTATTTGTTTGACATGTATGAAGTCTTTAGTTTTTATTGTCCTGTATAAAGCTTTTAGTGTTTGACATGTAATTAAGAGTAGGACTATTTGGATACTTTTCTTCGTAGACCCTATTAAAATTGAGTAGGGGATATATTGTTTAATTCGCTTGATGTAGATCTCACTTGTTTCTATAATTAATTGTTGTTTCGAGTCATCGCTTATAGATAGAGAGAAAATCAATCCAATTTCACATTCTATATATATATGATGTACTAGTGCCACGTGACGCTCTCCCTAAAGGTGTTTTACTCCATGTAAACCACATATAATAAAAAGAATTAGAAATTGCATAGTGTGGGTTTGATCCCTTGACTTCAAGTTTATATACTAAAGTCTTAACCACTAGACTAAGTGATATTTAGTGTTATCATTTCAAAGTAAAATATTAATAAATGAAATTTTCCTTACCCGGGGCATAGCCCAGGCCTAATAACTAGTTTTATTAAAAAAAAAACCCGTATTAAATTTCACAGTTCGGAACCAGGAATCCGTATTAAATGTTGTTAGTCAACGAGAGTTACTAATTACTATAACGAAAAAGACCAAGAAATTCTTACACTCCCTATGTTTCTTAGTGATGTTCCTCATTTGAATTTCGCGTTTGCTAATGCACATATTTGATTATTAATATACAGTCTGTAATAGCATCTTAATAATCATAAAAAAATAATACTTCCTCCGTTCTGTTTTAAATGAAACGTAGGGCTTTGGCACGGGGATTTAGAAGAGGAGAGAGATAGAGAGAAAAGAAAAAGGGACCCATGTGATGAGGAGAGAGATAGAGAGAAGTGAATACCAAATAAGGAAACGTTTCACTTATTTTGAAAAGCCTAAAATAGTAAGTGTTTCATTTATTTTAGAACGGAGGAAGTATTATTAAAGTACTCATTAAAACGAATCAAATAAAACACCATATGATTATGTTTTTTTTATATATTGAGTAGAATTTAGAATATTATATGTAATTCTAGATAGTGTTAATATTTCAAGTAGGAACATCAATAAGAAACGGATGGGGTATCATGTTTGATGCACAACACCAACTATGGCGCGTGGAGATGTAAGGTTTTAAGAGCTTTTGAAAGACGCAAAAGAACTGGCAAGACAGTAGACAGTGGTCGTCAGTGATACAGCAATGGTTGGGTTTTGTAATTTGTACGAAACCCACTAATCCGTATTGTTAAGATCTTAATCATGATTATGTAAAATGCGTGCGTTGTGTGTTTTCTTCAAGGAAGGTTAGAAAATTTGCATATTCTGGTGAGAAAATTTTCAGTTCTTTTGTAGCTATTATGATTTCTTTTCTTTCACTTTACAGGAAATTTGTTGATGAGATATACAATTCATCTACTAGTTTATTTATAGACTCCCTTTTATTTGGTGGCAAATCTCTTTTGTACAACAATTAATTATTTTAATTGGTTATCAAAATATCTAGATGTATTTTTTTGTTTGAAATGACATGATTATAACCTTATTTGAGACAGAGAAGGTTTGAGTTATTTGAATTAAATTGAGATTCAAATTATATACTCCCTCCATATATTCCATCTAAGTAGTCCGTATTTCGGTTATAGAGTCAAAATTTGATTATGAGTTCATATGTAATTTTGTTAGATTTGTTTTCTAATTAAGTCATCAATTTTCTTTTGGTTTTAAATTTTTGTAATTAGATATACTATTGGATATACATGCGCATTAAAAATATCAAAAAAGAAAAAAAAAACAAAACAGATAGGACTAGTCACATTAGAATGAAACATAGGGGAATATAGCTTTTTTGTTGTTAAGTTGAATTCATGGAAATACCTATAATTACAATAAGTAAAATTTAATCAATAATCATGCACTCCAAAAACTTACATAGCAAACTCATATAATATGTATGGATGAGTGAATTGAGAGACTAGAGAGTGGGTGTCAGGGATCTACTTTCCTATTGTTTAATGATACTAGTATTTTGACACGGGCTATGCCTCAGCCTGGCATTTATGATCAAATATATTATTATTCATAAATTTCATAATAAATTTTACTAGCTTTTCGTAATTTTCAGTCTAAAGTAAAATTGAAAAAATGGACATTATGGCATGATAATTTATTTTTAAAAAACTTCTAAGGAATTGAAGATAAAAATAACAATTTCAATGGAAGTGGGGTAAGAGAATGTTATTACTTAATAAAAGTGTTAGAGATCAAAAAGTTTGTCTCTATCTTTATAGTTACATATAATTATAAGAATTTATTATGTTTTACTTTGAAACATTAAACAACATTGAAAGTATAGGAGATATATTTTTTTCCTTACCCTTCAAATTTTAACCGAATCCCTCACTAAAAGATTAATTTTGAAGGAAAATGAAAACTTAGGCATTGTTCTTTTGGGCACAGTTTCATTTGAGTTCAATTTAACTCACTTGAGTTCAGCTAGTTTCCTCTCACACTTTCAGTTCAGTTCTATTCAGCCCAAAAGAATAGGATCTTACTCATTTTCTTCACTTACCTCCCTTTTTTCGTTTTTTTTCCAGACCCATTCCTTTTAACACAGTTATTAACAAAGCTTCTTAGGTTCTGTTATTTTGGGATGAACTAAATTGAAGTGAGCTGAACTGAACGAACTGAATTGAAGTCAACTTAATTGATCAACTAAAAGTGTGAGAGGAAACTAGTTGTATTAAACTAAAATGAACTGGAGTGAGCAGAACTAAACTGAACAAAAGTGAACTGAACTGAATTGAAAATGTGCCCAAAAGGACATGGTCTTATACTCTTATTAATTGCTTTGATATAGCTATAATTTGTTAGTAATGGAGATAAAATTATGTAATGCCATTTTTTTTGTCTATCACCAATTAAATCTAGAATAACTTTCCATAAAAAATTTAAAAAACATTGCTCCCTTTTTCTCAAATTAGGTTTTTCATTCAAACATTATCAAAGTGGCGGATATATCATTGGATATCTAAGCATGCCTAACCCATAAGGCCATAATTAAATGGATTGGTGAAGAGTAGGGGTGTGTAAATGATGCGAGTCGAGTTCGAGTTTAAGCTAGCTCGACTCGACTCGTTAGCTTTTCGAGTCGAGCTCGAGTTGAGTCGAGCTCACTCGAGTCGAGTTTGACCGAGCTTTGACCGAGTCGAGTTGATAGGGTCGTTGACTACCAAAAATAATACCTAAATACCTAACTAGTATAGTCGGGCAAGTAGGGTCGAACCACTCAGGAAGGACGAATTAATTCACTAAATGAATTAAGTTCACTATTACTAACAAGGTTAAAATATGGGTTGAATGATTGACTAAACTAAACAAAATAATTAAACTGACTAATAAGAACACAATGAAATCGAATTGATTAAAACTATATAACTAAAACCTAGGGCTGACAGGATCCACTATGCAACAATCATGATTCAGGTGACAATAATCAGGATGGGAATGAATTTAGGTAAACGGAATTGTACTGCTCTCGCTAATAAAATCCCACAATTAACTACAAAATTGGCTCTTGCGTTAAGTAATTAAAGGCTCGATTGATATTAAACTTACACTCAACTCGCAGCTCTCGCATCTAAAGTCGAATGAATTAAACTTGCAAAACTAGTTGGCCAGACTAAAATTGCAATCACTACAAAGCATATCAATCAAATTTACCAAGACAAACCAAGTTTAAACCCTAAAAACTAACAAGAATCATGATTATAGCATAGTTTCACCAAGCCCTAGAAGAAAATCTACTCACTATTCATAATTAAATCAACAAAAACAATAACAATAAAAACCCTAGAATTCATGATTGAGACATAGAGAAATTGATACTAGCAATCAACAATAATAGTAATCAAAAGCAATGAACAAAACAAATAAAGAATAAATCAATGGAGAATACCTTGAGAACTTGAAATCAATGGAGAATTGCAAAAGTTAGGGTTTGAAGGAAGAAGAAAGAGAGGAAAAACTATTGTGATTCAGCAATAAAAAAAAGTATGAAGGAGAGTGAATATCTCTTTTAGTTTTCCTATTTATATTTTCTAAACAAACTCCCTAATTAAAGATTAAAAATAAAATAAAAATAAGGAGCAATGAAGAGGAGACTCTAAATCACACATGACAGCAGGTTGCTCGACCATTGGGCGCTGGACAGCCATTGGACGAGGCAGTAGCAGCCGTTGCAAAGCAACCAAAGTCATCGGGCGCTGGTTCGCTTCCTGAACCGCTGGGTCAACTTTGACGGGCCGTAACTTGAGCTACAGACATCGTATGGAGGCATATGACCTACCGTTGCGAAGCTCTTCGAGTCTAGTTTCCAATGCAACTTGAATCGCATTAATAAGATAAGTACATTTCGAGATATGACCAAAATAGTGCAAGGTGGTCAAACTGATCTTTCGTAAACAATGTTATTTCTTCAATTCTAGCTCATATTAACCCCAATAAGCTATGCCATTACCCTTATTAATGTTAACTAAGCTTCATATGATGTAAATCTTCGTATAGAACATCCATCATCACCAACTCTCCTTCTACAATCATCCACTTCGTGTCATCTTGCTCCGAAAGCTTCCAAATAGCTATAAAACTACCTGAAAAGTTAAGAAACACAAACGAAGCGTAATAGAGCACAAAATGGATAATTAGTGCAGTTAATGCCTAAAATGCAACTATATGGACTAATATGCAACTAAATATGCAACTAAAATATGCCTAAAAACTCTATATGAAAGTGACTCATCAAACTCCCCCAAGCTAAACTGTTGCTTGTCCTCAAGCAACAGATACAAGGTTCTGAAAACATAAGTATGCTTCACCCTATAAAAGCAACATCGCAAAGCACTTGTGATCACATCCTCTCAATCAAAGCATCCAAATGATTCAATGCCTATCCAAGAGTAAAAAACATCAAAGAGAAACCAAGCCTTATTATATAAAAAGAACTAGGAATCAAGGAAAGAGTCTCACCGGTGGCACTCCTCTCTTTGTGGCGAGTATAAGATAAACTCGATCGCTCTCCGCCCACAAATATGCATAAGATGTGCATATGAATAAATTTTTGTAGCCTAAGTTACTAAAAAGACACCATCCCATCTCACCAACACTCATGTGTTTGAAATGGTAAAAATAGCACTCAACCTACAAAAGTCGACTCGAAATGCAACACATACTCCTTAATCTTGGCAAGATACTAAATCTAGAAGACACATATAAAAGCATGATTATCAAGAAGGTCTTTATTAAGCTTGAAATGGGGCTTAGGTCAAGGGTAGGATAAAATTTGGGAATATGTGAGCTAGAAGTCCATTTTAGGGGAGCAAAATCCAATAAGTAACATAGCCTAAAGATGAGGCTAAAACAACTCTAATCAACTTCAAACTCAATACTACCAAATCAACCAAACAATTGAAAAACAACACTATATCATCATCAAATTGGGATAGATTTACAACTTGCAAAGGCGAAAATGTACAACTAAATAAAAGAATTGAAACTAATTTTTGGATTTTTTTTCTTTATTTTCATTTTTTTCTTTGATTTTTTTTTTTTTTGTTTTTGATTTTTTCGCCTTGCATAAATGTTTTTATTTGATATAGATGATGATGATACAACAAACTATTAAAGCACACTCTTATAATGACGAAACAATCCACCCACCTCCAATAATGAGCCAAAACGACAACAACATCACTCACCAACTAACCAAAATGCTCCCCCAAGCTAGACTTGGGTTAATCAAATGAGGCCAAAAAGGTTTGTAATGTGGTTAATCATGAAAGAAATTGTATGGCTCAAAATAAGGGATCAAGTGAAAAAATTTGTCCTTTTAAATCAATGTAGCACGGCTCCTAACAAATGAGGGCCTTCTATCATGCTCATCATGCAATTATACAGCTAGCCAGACTAGTACCAAACCAAGATCGAGATCAGTGACACACCAGGAACTAAACACACAAGAAGGAAATAATAAGATAGAAATCAAAGCTCAAATCCTTACAAGTTAAACTCTTCCCTGTTCCAAACAATAGACGATAAGGCTCAAAAACTCAAGTTCAGTAATACCAAGGAATCGGAAAAGAAACCAAGAGTTTACAATGACGAGTTCCAGTAATCACAAGTTCCAAAAATTTTAACCATAGGGCACAGAGAAACATACTCAGTAAAAGAATCCAGTAGTAATTTCAAGGGAGGATGAAACACACTAATAACTAAGAAAGCAATACAATTTTTTTTTTGGTTGCAAGTAAACTCCCACTCCTAGTGAGTGGTACAAACCATACAACAATCCTAAGAAAGCAATAAAGATAAGTATCCCTCCCCCAAGCTAAATGAGACACGAGTGTCCTCACTGTGCAAATGCATACAACTAGGAGAAAGGGAAATAAGAAGCTTACTCAGTACAAGCTTCGCCTACCGAAGATGGTGCAGCAGTAGCATCAATAGAGGGAGCGGTGAAACCAGAAGCTCCTATTTGATGACACATGGAAATAACCGCAGAATCAGTTGCCTTGACTCTCCTTTCAAGGTTGTCTAGGCGATCAAGCACATCTCGAGAGAATCTAGCAAAACAATCCATGAAGAGCTGAAACTCCCTTGTGGTGACTGGGGCAGAGGGTGGAGTGCTAGGATCACAAACATGGGAGCCAAACATGGGAGAGAAGGGATGAGCAGGGCCGAAGATGGTGCGTGGATCCCGCGACACAGAAGTGCGAGCGGCGGCACATGGCTCATTAAGTGCTAGAGGTGTAGAAGATGAAGCACTCGGAGCGAACAACGAGCACCGGGGTTGCTCAAACGGGTTGCGAGGAGTAGGCAAACGAGCATAAGGAACTTTTGCAGCATCCTTTCCTTCGCCTTTGACAAACCATTCGTAGTTATGGCCACATAGTGTCACTAACCATTTATAATTATTCTCCATTTGCCTTATATCAAGGAGGGCATATCCAGATAACATGTCAAGAGAAGATAAGTCAACTCCAAAATGCTTGGCAAAAATAGTGACAAAACTACCCATAGTGATAGAACCTGTATTATGGTCACGTTCCCATATGAAAGCTTCGATCAAGAACCGTCCAAAGTTGAGTTGACCCATCCTAGCGGGATCACCATGAACAAACCACCATAACATCCGAAAGTCATTTGTAGCAACCTGTCCCATCTCCCCTTTAGGATAGAAAGCCTGGAGCAGAAATCGATGCAAGATGTGAATAGCAGGATTGACAAAAGCAAAGGACTTTGTTGAACCAACTACCCAATCACTACGACCCGTGACTTCTTTCCAAAACTGTTTAGGAACAAAAATCCTTTCATTGGCATTATCACAAAAAGATTTAAATGACTCCGGACCAACAGTGCCTTCAAGAGGCAAGTGAAATAGCTCATTAACCTTTCTTGGACTCATGAGCCTTGTCACACCACCAATAGAGAAAGAAATATCACCCTTCTTCGAAACAACCTCAAGAGACGAGAGAAACTCAAGAACCAAAGTTGGATAAACCTCTTCTTTCAAATGTAGAATCATCGAAAACCCATGTTTTAGTGCAACTTAGCTTGCTCCAAACAATCATCAACCCCTAACTGCTTAGCATCTTGAGGTGAGTAGCGGAGGGTAGGTTTGACTCGCCGCTTCTGAAGAGTGGCGCATAGGTCTTGTTGAGATTGACTTAACCATGAGAAATTGAGTTGTGATGAAGAAGGGGGGTTGGGTTCGGGCGTGGGTGGACGAGGTGGCACAGGAGCTTGCTTCTTTTTGGTAGTCTTTGTAGTGCTCAAAGAAGTAGCTTTGGGCTTGTATTTGGAAAGGTCTCTTTTGGTGGGTTTCATAATGCCAATCACGTGACAACACCAAATAAGCAACCAAAAATCACTTTTATAACGCAAGTCACCAATGTAACAAGGCACTAATCACAACAGAATTTCACCACAAATATTTATGAAATTGATCAAAATAATTAACCAACTTCACAAAGTCAATGTGTAGCACTTTAGCAAATCACCACTAAACCACCCAAAGAATAATAATAATATCAATAAAGAATATTAAAATTCACTCTTCAAGAATGGATGAATGCAACTTACTCCAACTCAATCTCCTTGCTTGGGAATAGGTTGAACAACTTAAAAAGAAGTCCAAATTAGTCCAAGAAAACTCCAATACTCCAAATTGCTAATGAATAAGTAAAAATCAAAATCCCCAAGTTAATTTCGAGATTAGGGTTCGATTTCGAGCACGAGGCAGCGCAGGAGGAGCGGCGGTGGTGCCGGCGAGTGGCGGCAGGGTGGTGCGCCGCGGTGGTGACGCAGTGACGGTGACGGTGGCGCGGCGTCTTGCTCGAGAGAAGAGGGGTTTCGAGCCCCTGTTTTTATGCGAAACAGGCGGCGACGAGGGATGTCGGCTTGCTGCCGTTGGCTGACGCCGGTCCGGTGGTGGCGCGGCGGCTGGTGGTGGCGCGGTGCGGTGTTCGCATCGGTGGGCCGTGAAGAAGAGGGGTTGAGCGTGTTTTCCTCTAGTCTGCTTTGTTTTTGTTTTTTTTTTTAATCTCTTCGTTTCCCCCTAATTTCTTCCTTTTCTCTTGTTTTTTGCAGCTTGCAATACCCAGCGCACAGTGAATATCCAGCGGGCTGGACAGAATGTGTGAGATCAGACGGGTACAAGATCCATTGGGCGATGGACAGTCAGCGTGCTAGGCAGAAACAAGCACTCACGCGCATTAGAAAACCCATTGGACGATGGAAATACATTGGGACATGAACTAAATCGCCATTCCACCTACACAAGCTTTCAAACTACGACAAACACACATTGTTAGTTCGTTAGTGACTAAAAATAAAAATGAATTCAAGTGAATCCAAAAATTAAAAACAATTTAGTACTAACCTAAAAATATTGAATTCAAGTGAACCCAATTCAAAAATATTTTGTTCTTTTCATTTTTTTGATTTTTTATCTATTTGATTTTGTTTTTTTTTTAGAAAAACAAAATAAACTAGACTACAACAAAAAAAAAAAAAGTAAAACCCAAAATAAAAAGAAAAGAGTTAGAAAATCCGGGTTGCCTCCCGAAAAGCGCTTATTTATGGTCGTAAGCTAGACCGTGGTTCTCATATGCTCAATGGGAGTTGGGGTCGTGGAAATTGATCTCTTCCACCAACCCAACTAAGTCGCCTTCATAGTAGTGCTTAAGACGTTGTCCGTTGACTTTGAACTTCTCACCCTTGTCGTTTTGAAGCTCAACGAACCCGAACTTACTCACCATAATGACAGTGAATGGACCGCTCCACCTAGACTTCAACTTTCTAGGAAAAAGCCGCAATCTAGAGTTGAACAATAACACTTTGTCACCCACTTGAAAGTCTCTCTTCACAATTTTTTTATCATGCCATCTTTTAGTCTTCTCCTTGTAAATCCGAGCACTATCATAAGCGGACAATCGAAACTCATCCAACTCATTAAGTTGAAGAAGCCTCTTCTCCCCCGCAAGCTTGTGATCCATGTTAAGCTCACGAATTGCCCAATGAGCTTTATACTCTAACTCAACAGGAAGATGACAAGACTTCCCGTACACAAGCCGATATGGTGAAGTGCCGATAGGTGTTTTGAAAGCTGTTCTGTAAGCCCAAAGTGTGTCATCAAGCTTCATGCTCCAATCTTTCCTAGACTTTGCAACCACCTTTTCCAATATAGATTTGATCTCGCGGTTAGAAACCTCGACTTGACCACTCGTTTGAGGATGATATGCAAGCCCAGTACGATGATAAACTCCATACTTCTTGAGAAGAGAATCCAGCTTTCGTTCATGGAAGTGAGAACCTCCATCACTAATGAGAGCTCTTGGAACCCCAAATCTCGGAAATATGATTTTGCTAAGAAGCTTAATGACCACCTTAGAGTCATTGGTGGGAGATGCGATGGCTTCCACCCACTTGGAGACATAATCGACAGCGACCAAGATGTAGCAATTCCCATTAGAAGATGGGAAAGGTCCCATATAATCGACACCCCAAACATCAAAGATTTCAACTTCAAGAATACCAGTTTGGGGCATCTCATGCCGCCTCGAAATGTTGCCGGTGCTCTGGCAAGAATCACATGACATAACAAAGGACTGAGCATCCTTGAACATCGTAGGCCAAAAGAAGCCTGGACTCATTCGACTTGCGAACGGTTTTAGAAGGTCCATGATGCCCCCCATAGGGTGAGCTATGACAACGTTGGAGGATCCCATGGACCTCCCACTCAGGAATGCACCTGCGATAAAGTCCATCTGCACACTCACGAAAAAGAAAAGGATCATCCCAAAAATAGTATCTAACATCATGCAAGAACCTTTTCTTTTACTGATAGGACAAATCAGGAGGCAAAATGCCGCCTACCACAAAGTTAGCATAATCCGCAAACCACGGACTCTGTGATGTGACTGCAAACAAATGATCATCAGGAAAAGAATCATCAATAGGAGAGGAGATCTTACCATCATCATACCTGATTCTAGACAAGTGGTCTGCAACTACATTCTCCGCCCCTTTCTTATCACGAATTTCAATATCAAACTCTTGGAGCAAGAGAATCCACCTAATAAGCCTTGGTTTGGCTTCCTTCTTAGCAAGAAGGTACTTTAAAGCTGCATGGTCAGTATATACAATAACCTTGGAACCAAGAAGATATGATCTAAATTTTTCCAAAGCATAAATAACAGCTAAAAGTTCCTTCTCTGTGGTGGCATAGTTAACTTGAGCCTCATCCAAAGTCTTGCTAGCATAGTAAATGGCATGCAAGACCTTGTCCTTTCTTTGGCCTAGCACAGCTCCAACCGCATAATCACTTGCATCGCACATAATCTCGAATGGGAGTGTCCAATCGGGAGGACGAATGATGGGTGCGGTTATGAGAGCTTGCTTAATCCTGTTAAAAGACTCAACACACTGGTCAGTAAAATCAAAAGGTGCATCCTTGAGAAGGAGTTGGGTTAGTGGTTTAGCAATTTTAGAAAAATCTTGAATAAAGCGGCGGTAAAACCCCGCATGACCAAGAAAACTCCTTACCCCCTTCACATTAACTGGTGGGGGTAATTGCTCAATCACCTGTACCTTGACTCGATCTACCTGTATGCCCTTATCAGAAACAATGTGGCCAAGTACCACACCCTCAGTCACCATAAAGTGACACTTTTCCCAATTCAACACCAAATTACATTCTTCACATCTTTTCAAAACTTTAGTGAGATTAGCCAAGCAATAGTCAAAAGAACTACCATACACACTAAAGTCATCCATAAAGACTTCCATGATAGACTCTATGAAATTAGAAAAAATGCTCATCATGCAACGCTGAAAGGTAGCTGGTGCATTACACAAACCAAATGGCATTCTACGGTACGCAAAAGTGCCATAAGGACATGTGAATGTTGTCTTTTCTTGATCATCAGGATGAATAGGAATTTGGAAAAAACCAGAATAACCATCCAAATAACAAAAATATTTATGACAAGCTAACCTTTCAAGCATTTGATCAATGAAGGGGAGAGGGAAATGATCCTTTTTAGTAGCTAGATTCAATCTCCTGTAATCAATGCACATGCGCCAACCAAAGGATGTTCTAGTGGGAATTAATTCATTTTTGTCATTCTTTACAATCATCCCACCTTTCTTAGGAACCACTTGTACAGGACTTACCCACTTAGATGCGGCAATAGGAAAGATAATGCCTGCGTCAAGTAACTTCAATACCTCACTTTTCACGACTTCTTGCATGTTAGGATTTAAGCGCCTTTGTGGTTGAATACAAGGCTTATGATCCTCTTCCAAATGAATCCTATGCATGCAAAAGTCGGGACTAATACCATTCAAATCATCAACACTATACCCAATGGCCTTTTTATGAGTTTTCAAAACATCCAAAAGTTGGGAAAGTTGGGCATCATTGAGTGTAGTGCTAACAATAACAGGGTGGAGCTCTTGCTCATCAAGAAAAGCATACTTAAGATGGGAAGGAAGAGGTTTTAGTTCGGGTTTCTTTACCTCAACCTTGCATGTAGGCCGAACTAACCTCTTCACTCGTTGGCTCTCGCTATGACTAAGCTCTTCATTACAAAGAGCTCGCTCAATGGCGTCTATTTCATCCTTCCAAATGCGAGCATCACCTGTAGAAGATTCAAGACAAAGAACGGCCTCCAAAGGATCTTTCATAAGAGTTTGGGGCAAGTTATCCTGACAAATCACATCAACTACATCAATAGCATAACATTTTTCCTCAAGCATGGGACTTTTCAAAGCGTACTCAAATTGAAAGTCACATTATCATCCCCACGTAAAGTGTAAGTCTACCATTTTTCACATCAATTACGACTCTGCAAGATATGAAGGAAAGGTCTCCCTAAAATAATAGGAATTTGCTTATCTTCCTCCATATCAAGAACAATAAAATCAACAGGGATATAAAACTTACCAACCCTAACAGGAACATCCTCCAAAACACCCAAAGGGTATTTAACAGAACGGTCGGCCATTTGTAGAGTAATATTGGTAACTTTTAAATCACCCATATTCGATTTAGAACAGATTAAAAAAAGGCATTACACTTACACTAGCCCCTAAATCACATAAAGCTTTATCAATAAACAATGTTCCAATGTGACAAGGGATGGAGAAACTACCAGGATCCTTCAATTTAGGAGGGGGTTTATTTTGTAGCAAAGCACTACATTCTTCAGTAAAAGCAATTGTCTCCACCTCACTAAAAGCTCTCTTCCTAGTCAATATGTCTTTCATGAATTTAGCATAAGCAGGCACTTGAGTAATTAATTCAGTGAAAGGAACTGTTACCTGCAAATTCTTAACCACCTCCAAGAACTTACCGAACTGCTTGTCAAGCTTGCTTTTCACTTGATGGTTGGCAAAAGGAAGTTTGATAGGAGGCACTTGCAAAGCCTCTTCTTTTTCTTTCTCCTTCTCTTGTGCCGTCTCAGAAGGTGCTTCATCAACAACCACTTCAGAAATGCCATCATCTTGTGAAACTGGCTCTACATCAATAGGCATGGGAGGCTCATCATAACTCAAACCACTCCTTGTAGAGATTGCATTCGCGGTTTCCTTGCCTTGTGGTTGAGAAGGTTGGCCTGGCAATGCCCCTGCTTGTCTAGTAGAGCTAGAGGCGGCTAATTGAGCAACTTGAGTTTCAAGCATTTTGTTGTGAGTACTGAGCTGCTCAATCTGTTTGGCCATTTGAGTCATCAGGGTTTTCAATTCCCCCAATTCGGATTGGGGTTGTTGATTCCCAAACCGTTGTTGCCGCCGATGGCCCGAGGGGGCCTTTGGAACCCAGGTGGTCCCCGATTTGGGCCGATACTACCGATGTTGCCCATATTGTTGTTGTGGTGCTTGTGGTGGAAAGTGTTGTTGTTGAGGATTTAACACATTGTTGCTGCGATATGACAAGTTAGGGTGATTCCGAATACCAAGATAGTAGCTATTGTTGTTGAAAGGAGGACGAGCTTGAAAAGCATTGACTTGCTCTTGCCCTCCCATAGCTCCATTGGGATTAACAGAACACTCCATAAGAGAATGACCATGCACACCACAAAAATCACATGCAACTCCACCTTGGCTAAAAGTAGCCATAGCATTGACAGGCATAGATGTGTTAGCTCCAATGCGCATCCCATCAATTTTCTCATTCAAAGCCGAAATCTGTGATGATAGAAGGGAATAAGTTTCAACTTCATGCTTCCCTTTCCTTGGTGCTTGAGCTGCGCGCCTAGATGAGCTATTCCATTGATTTTCAGCAAGAGTATCCAAGAGTGAAATAGCTTCAGAGATTTGTTTGTTCATGAATGAGCCGCCACGCACCATCTACCATCCTCTTGGTCTCATTATCAAGACCATTATAAAAAGATTGCATCAGAAACTCCTTCTCTATACCATGATGAGGGCACATATATTGATAGTCCTTGAACCTCTCCCAAGCATCATGAAAAGTCTCCCCCGCATCTTGTGAGAAACTATAGAGCTTAACTCTGTAGTCATGAGTCTTATAACCGGAAAATACTTCACTAGAAAAGCATCGAGATAATTGCTCCCAAGTGGTGATGGTGTTGGGAAGAGAGTTATACCAACGTTGAGCTTTGTCCGCCAAAGAGAAACGAAAGAGGTACAAGTAGAGCTCTTCGTCGGTCATCCCAAGGTAATCTTTTGGAGAGAGCATGCTTGAAGGAATTTCTGAAGATGATCAACGGGTTCTTCATTGTCAAGACCATAAAATTGATGTCCCGTGATCATATTCATAACATGGGATTTGATGTCAAAGTTTCCAGCAGTAGTGGTCGGCATCCTAATCCCCGCGGTCACATTGCTAGCCTTGGGCTGCGTAGACTGCCTAAGAGTTCTCTCGGGAGCCTCCGCCTCCATTTCAGAAGATTGAGAGGCCTTTCGAGCTAGTTTACGGGCCTCCGCTCTCCTTTTCTTTGCACTTGCGTGTGTTCTACGAGCAGTTGCTTCAATCTCGGGATCAAAAAGCAAAGGTTGCCCGTTGGTACTCCCCGGTCATGCACAAAAACACTAAAACAGACGTAAGTACGCTCGAAGAACAGTTGTTCTCCGAGTGGGTTAGCAAAAGCAAACGCTAAATTCAAAAAGTAAAATTATTGCCTTCCCCGACAACGGCGCCAAATTTTGATAGGGTCGTTGACTACCAAAAATAATACCTAAATACCTAACTAGCTAGTATAGTCGGGCAAGTAGGGTCGAACCACTCAGGAAGGACGAATTAATTCACTAAATGAATTAAGTTCACTATTACTAACAAGGTTAAAATATGGGTTGAATGATTGACTAAACTAAACAAAATAATTAAACCGACTAATAAGAACACAATGAAATCGAATTGATTAAAACTATATAACTAAAACCTAGGGTCGACAGGATCCACTATGCAACAATCATGATTCAGGTGACAATAATCAGGATGGGAATGAATTTAGGTAAACGGAATTGTACTGCTCTCGCTAATAAAATCCCACAATTAACTACAAAATTGGCTCTTGCGTTAAGTAATTAAAGGCTCGATTGATATTAAACTTACACTCAACTCGCAGCTCTCGCATCTAAAGTCGAATGAATTAAACTTGCAAAACTAGTTGGCCAGACTAAAATTGCAATCACTACAAAGCATATCAATCAAATTTACCAAGACAAACCAAGTTTAAACCCTAAAAACTAACAAGAATCATGATTATAGCATAGTTTCACCAAGCCCTAGAAGAAAATCTACTCACTATTCATAATTAAATCAACAAAAACAATAACAATAAAAACCCTAGAATTCATGATTGAGACATAGAGAAATTGATACTAGCAATCAACAATAATAGTAATCAAAAGCAATGAACAAAACAAATAAAGAATAAATCAATGGAGAATACCTTGAGAACTTGAAATCAATGGAGAATTGCAAAAGTTAGGGTTTGAAGGAAGAAGAAAGAGAGGAAAAACTATTGTGATTCAGCAATAAAAAAAAAGTATGAAGGAGAGTGAATATCTCTTTTAGTTTTCCTATTTATATTTTCTAAACAAACTCCCTAATTAAAGATTAAAAATAAAATAAAAATAAGGAGCAATGAAGAGGAGACTCTAAATCACACATGACAGCAGGTTGCTCGACCATTGGGCGCTGGACAGCCATTGGACGAGGCAGTAGCAGCCGTTGCAAAGCAACCAAAGTCATCGGGCGCTGGTTCGCTTCCTGAACCGCTGGGTCAACTTTGACGGGCCGTAACTTGAGCTACAGACATCGTATGGAGGCATATGACCTACCGTTGCGAAGCTCTTCGAGTCTAGTTTCCAATGCAACTTGAATCGCATTAATAAGATAAGTACATCTCGAGATATGACCAAAATAGTGCAAGGTGGTCAAACTGATCTTTCGTAAACAATGTTATTTCTTCAATTCTAGCTCATATTAACCCCAATAAGCTATGCCATTACCCTTATTAATGTTAACTAAGCTTCATATGATGTAAATCTTCGTATAGAACATCCATCATCACCAACTCTCCTTCTACAATCATCCACTTCGTGTCATCTTGCTCCGAAAGCTTCCAAATAGCTATAAAACTACCTGAAAAGTTAAGAAACACAAACGAAGCGTAATAGAGCACAAAATGGATAATTAGTGCAGTTAATGCCTAAAATGCAACTATATGGACTAATATGCAACTAAATATGCAACTAAAATATGCCTAAAAACTCTATATGAAAGTGACTCATCAAACTCCCCAAGCTAAACCATTGCTTGTCCTCAAGCAACGATATACAAGGTTCCGAAAACATAAGTATGCTTCACCCTATAAAAGCAACATCGCAAAGCACTTGTGATCACATCCTCTCAATCAAAGCATCCAAATGATTCAATGCCTATCCAAGAGTAAAAAACATCAAAGAGAAACCAAGCCTTATTATATAAAAAGAACTAGGAATCAAGGAAAGAGTCTCACCTGGTGGCACTCCTCTCTTTGTGGCGAGTATAAGATAAACTCGATCGCTCTCCGCCCACAAATATGCATAAGATGTGCATATGAATAAATTTTTGTAGCCTAAGTTACTAAAAAGACACCATCCCATCTCACCAACACTCATGTGTTTGAAATGGTAAAAATAGCACTCAACCTACAAAAGTCGACTCGAAATGCAACACATACTCCTTAATCTTGGCAAGATACTAAATCTAGAAGACACATATAAAAGCATGATTATCAAGAAGGTCTTTATTAAGCTTGAAATGGGGCTTAGGTCAAGGGTAGGATAAAATTTGGGAATATGTGAGCTAGAAGTCCATTTTAGGGGAGCAAAATCCAATAAGTAACATAGCCTAAAGATGAGGCTAAAACAACTCTAATCAACTTCAAACTCAATACTACCAAACCAACCAAACAATTGAAAAACAACACTATATCATCATCAAATTGGGATAGATTTACAACTTGCAAAGGCGAAAATGTACAACTAAATAAAAGAATTGAAACTAATTTTTGGATTTTTTTTCTTTATTTTCATTTTTTTCTTTGATTTTTTTTTTTTTTTTTTTGATTTTTTCGCCTTGCATAAATGTTTTTATTTGATATAGATGATGATGATACAACAAACTATTAAAGCACACTCCGATAATGAGGAAACAATCCACCCACCTCCAATAATGAGCCAAAACGACAACAACATCACTCACCAACTAACCAAAATGCTCCCCCAAGCTAGACTTGGGTTAATCAAATGAGGCCAAAAAGGTTTGTAATGTGGTTAATCATGAAAGAAATTGTATGGCTCAAAATAAGGGATCAAGTGAAAAAATTTGTCCTTTTAAATCAATGTAGCACGGCTCCTAACAAATGAGGGCCTTCTATCATGCTCATCATGCAATTATACAGCTAGCCAGACTAGTACCAAACCAAGATCGAGATCAGTGACACACCAGGAACTAAACACACAAGAAGGAAATAATAAGATAGAAATCAAAGCTCAAATCCTTACAAGTTAAACTCTTCCCTCTTCCCTCGATTGATATTAAACTTACACTCAACTCGCAGCTCTCGCATCTAAAGTCGAATGAATTAAACTTGCAAAACTAGTTGGCCAGACTAAAATTGCAATCACTACAAAGCATATCAATCAAATTTACCAAGACAAACCAAGTTTAAACCCTAAAAACTAACAAGAATCATGATTATAGCATAGTTTCACCAAGCCCTAGAAGAAAATCTACTCACTATTCATAATTAAATCAACAAAAACAATAACAATAAAAACCCTAGAATTCATGATAACATAGAGAAATTGATACTAGCAATCAACAATAATAGTAATCAAAAGCAATGAACAAAACAAATAAAGAATAAATCAATGGAGAATACCTTGAGAACGTGAAATCAATGGAGAATTGTAAAAGTTAGGGTTTGAAGGAAGAAGAAAGAGGGGAAAAACTATTGTGATTCAGCAATAAAAAAAAAGTATGAAGGAGAGTGAATATCTCTTTTAGTTTTCCTATTTATATTTTCTAAACAAACTCCCTAATTAAAGATTAAAAATAAAATAAAAACAAGGAGCAATGAAGAGGAGACTCTAAATCACATATGACAGCAGGTTGCTCGACCATTGGGCGCTGGACAGCCATTGGACGAGGCAGTAGCAGCCGTTGCAAAGCAACCAAAGTCATCGGACGCTGGTTCGCTTCCTGAACCGCTGGGTCAACTTTGACGGGCCGTAACTTGAGCTACAGACATCGTATGGAGGAATATGACCTACCGTTGCGAAACTCTTCGAGTCTAGTTTCCAATGCAACTTGAATCGCATTAATACGATAAGTACATCTCGATATATGACCAAAATAGTGCATGGTGGTCAAACTGATCTTTCGTAAACAATGTTATTTCTTCAATTCTAGCTCATATTAACCCCAATAAGCTATGCCATTACCCTTATGAATGTTAACTAAGCTTCATATGATGTAAATCTTCGTATAGAACATCCATCATCACCAACTCTCCTTCTACAATCATCCACTTCGTGTCATCTTGCTCCGAAAGCTTCCAAATAGCTATAAAACTACCTGAAAAGTTAAGAAACACAAACGAAGCGTAATAGAGTACAAAATGGATAATTAGTGCAGTTAATGCCTAAAATGCAACTATATGGACTAATATGCAACTAAATATGCAACTAAAATATGCCTAAAAACTCTATATGAAAGTGACTCATCACGAGTTTTGACCGAGTCGAGTTTTGACCGAGTAGATTTCGAGTAGCTTGCAAGTGTCTCATGTTAAAAGCAACCCTAAGGTAGAAAAATGTTGATGTTAGGTATTTTGCTATTGATAATTTGGTTTTCGAGCTTCTCTCGAGTTTTCGAGTCGAGTATCGAGTTGCTCAACTCACTCGCCAACATCTTGAGCCGAGTTCGAGCTCGAGTCGAGTTTTGACCGAGTCGATCTCGAGTAGCTCGCGAGTTGTTTCGTCTCATTTCCACCCCTAGTGAAGAGGATGGTAAGCTGTAAGCACAACTATTATAAAGAGTTTATTTTTTATTAGTACTATTAATTTTTATACTTGTAAAGGGTTGGAAACTTGAAAAATGTACTAATTTTTTTTTGGCAGCACTAATAGTTATTAATATGTATGGAGTATATACTACACCAAAAAATAAAACTACTATACTATGTTTATTACATTGAAATTTTAAATATGTATAAATAAACACAAGAGTGACTGTTGAATAATATGTTAACAATATTTTAAAAAGTTAATTTTTGTCAAACCATTTGATTCGATCTTTCCTCAACTTTTAAGTACATAACTAGTTATTAGGCCCGGACTATGCTCCGGGTAAGAAAATTTTCATTTATTAATATATACTTCAAGATTATAACACTAAACATCGCTTGGTCTAGTGGTTAAGACTTTAATATATAAATTTGAAGTCACGGGTTCAAACCCTATATATACTATGCTATTTCTATTTTTTTATTGAATATGGATTACATGGAGTAAAATGCCCTTAGAGAGAGCACCACGTGGCACCGTTCCTTGTTTATGAACGCCTTTTAATATATTAATATAGACTAGTATTTTTGGCGCGGGCGATTCCCCGGGAGTTACAATTATCAAATATATTATTAGTCATAAGTTTCATAATTGATTTTATTAGCTTTTTGAAAATTTTCTTTCTAGTACGAAATTGAAAAATGGACGTTATGACATGATAAGTTGTTTTAAAAAAAAAACTTCCAAGGAATTGGGGATAAAAATAACAATGTCAATGAAATTGGGGTAAGAAAATGCTATTACCTTAATAGAAGTGTTAGAGATCAACAAAAAACTTGTTTATGTCTTTATAGTTAGATATAATTATAAGACTTTATTATGTTTTACTTTGAAACAATAAACATTGAAATTGTAGTGGATTGGTGGTTAAATTCTCACATTTCATTTCAAAGATCACATTGTTAATATTTTTAAATATGATTTTTTCACCAGGTACCCCTGTGGTTTTTCAAAATTCATGGGGTACCCCTATTTTTTAAAAAATGCACCAGGTACCCTTACTGTTTCAAACAAATGTACGAAATGCCCTTAATGACTAACTGTGTTAAGTTTCCGTTAGTCATTAACCCTAATTCACCCCTATAACCCTAATTAAACCCTAATTAACCCTAATTAACTAACTAAATCCTAACTTATAACCCTACCCTAACCCCTAACTTGAAACCCTAACCCCATCCTCCCACCACCCCTCGCCCACCCCACCCACCCACCAACCACCCCCCGCAATACCCCCTCCTCTACCCCACCCCTCGCAGCAGTAGCCGCCCTTCCCCTCCACCTCCCAGCAGCCACCCTCCCCCCCACCCCCGCGACCCTCCCCCCCCCCCCCCCCGTCGATTTTCGACGATTTCCCCCCACCCCCTCGATTTCCCCCACACCCCGCCGATTTAGTCAATTTCCCCCCACCCCCATCGATTTCCTTGAATTCCCCCCACCCCGTCGATTTCCTTCGAATTTCCCCAACCCCCATCGATTTTCGTGTGTTGTATGCGTTGCTTGTGCGAATTTCCCACCACCCCGTGGTTGCTTGTGCGAAGGGAGAGAAGGGGAAACTGTGTGCGGTTGAGGATGGGTCATGGTTGGTGGTCGAGGAGGAGAGAGAGGCTAGAGGGGAGGGGGTGAGGGAGAAAATCGACGAGGGGGCGGGGGAGGGGGTTCTACGTTGTGTGCCGGGGGGGGGGGTTCTGCTATGTACCGCGGCGGGGGTGTGGGGGGAAGGGGGCCGGGCTGTAAGGGGGTGGGGGAAGAGGTCCATGCTGCGGGGCTAGGGGGGTGGGGGGAGGGGGAGGGAGGGGGTCATGGGGTGGTGGGGAGGGGGACTAGAGTGGTGAGGTGGTGGGGGGTTAGGGTTAGGTTAGGATTAGGGTTTAGGGTTTAGGGGGTTTAGGATTTAGGGTTAGGGGTTAACAATGACAAAATGGTAAATAAAGCTAACGGAAACTTGACACCGTTAGTAATTAAGGGCATTTCATACATTTGTTTGAAACAAGAAGGGTACCCGTGCATTTTTTTTAAAAATAGGGGTACCCCATGAATTTTGAAAACCACAGTGCACTCGGTGAAAAACCGTTTTAAATAAGGTTATAAACATATGTATTAGAAGCTTGAGAAGAGTGACACGTGACACGTATATTGAAGAGTGTCAAGTGGCGCCATTCCTTTGATAGAAACATCTTTTAATATATTTGTATAGATATGTATCACTATTTCAAACTTTTTTTTGCTAACTCATAACAGACTTCTTATCTTCTGTTTTTTGTAACATGTACTATAATTTATTTAGCTAATACAACTCTACTGATTAGTTCGAACCGTTTGATACAAGAATTTACCTTGTTATTTTGGCTTATGTTGCCTCTAAGGACCACCAACACCATGAGCTGATTTCGACAAACACTAGTACACTACCACAATTCGTTACTCAAACTCTCATAGAATTAAAAGTATAGGAATCATAGTGTTGCTAATTAAGCTGATAATATCAATTATGAGTTGACCAGCCCCATGTGGTTGTTGTTGGTTTTGTTTTGTTTTTGTTTCATTTCATTTTCTTCTTCCTTTTCCCTTCTTTAAAAGATAAAGATCCATATGGTTGTTTTGTCAAATCAATTAAGAAAGAGGGTTCAAAAGGAAATTTCCTTCTCTTTTTAACCTTTTTTTGAAAATTTTAATACTATATCACATAAGGGTAATAAACCTTTTTCTGAAAAATATTTTTAAAAGGAAACGTGGGTATATGGATGTTTAAAGAGTTTTATTTACCTAAACATAGGATAACAACAAAGTAGTACGAGTATTAGGCCGCCTTTTCTCTCCCTTCTTTCCCTTTCTCTCCTAAATCCTAGCCTCCATTAGTGAATCTCAAAGGAGCTTCCATCGATTTTATCGGTGGATAGCCCCACCTTAATTTTAATTTTCTTTGTTGTTTAACTTTGTTTATGTTCTTTCTTGTTTGAATAATACTTCCTCCTTTAAGAGAGGATCGTTTCTCCCTTGAAAGAAAGGGTTTTTTCTCTTCTCCTTGGGAGAATCTTTAGTTTACTCATTTGTTTCTAGATGAATTATCGTAATTTTGGTTCGTTGATGAAGAATTATGCGGTGTCGAAGCAGATTTCAGATCTACAATTACAATCAATGGTATCAGATTCAAATTTATTTCAAACTACAGCATATCGAAAGACCCCCTCGTTGAAGGCTGTATCAAACAACGATGTGGAAGAGGGTATGCAGAATTGTTAGATCTACTACACAACGATCGTGGTTTTGCAAATTCTGAATTTTATTTGTTCAAAATTGTTATGTATTTGTTATTTCTGATTTTTATTGCAGATGTCGTATGACTCTTTTATTAATGAATTAATTTTACTTTCAAAAATAAAAAGAGTTTTATTTACCTCAATTAATTTATCCTAAAATCATTAAGTTTAGGAAAAAAGAATAATAAAGGTGACACTCCCTTATGTCGGATCAAAACGGAAAAGCGATGCTCCACTCTCATCGGACCTCCCTTATCATATTAGGAAAAAACATGTTGATCTTGTTTGTTCTTGTTTCAATGTTTGTAATTGTCAGCGTCTCAGTCCAGTCGAGGGATTCAAAGCTCTAGCGAGCATTGTTAGCAGAGATGCAAGGATCCCCTAGAATATCCCTAGATTGTATTTCAGTTTTAATTAATACACGATTTTTGCGATGTAAAAAAAAAAGTTTACTAAAGTTTAGCAAGTTATGGGTTACCTCACAAAATGGTGCAAATGTAAATGTTATTTGAGAAAGATACTTAAACTTAATAGACGGAGTTAAAATTTAAATGTTAAGGCCTGTTCTCTTCGACATAAAACAACTGAACTGATTGCAACTGAACTGAACTGATCGCAACTGAACTGAACTGAATTAAATTATAACTAATGATAATAAATTAGGAACTGTACCGAACTGATTGGAACCGAACCGATTGGAACCGAATCGAACCAGATTGAACCGAACCGATTGCAAACGAACCGAAGCCCGATTGCAACCGAATCGAAGCCGAATCGAAAATAAGCTGGAAGAACAGGCCCTTACTCCATAAAGAAAAAACTTAGGTTGTCATTTCCAATCATATACACCAGAAAGTAAGCTGAGATATCCAAATCATGTTAAGGATAGGTCTAGCACAAGAAAATCAAAATAAATCTAAAAATTTGCTAAATGGATAAAGAGGTCATGTTAAAAAAAATCCTTATGTATTAATCTCATTTCATGGGAAGAATAGATCATTTATAGCACAGCATGATTGTGAAAAATAACACCAAGCAAAACCTCGCAATTTGACAGTTGACAATGAACAACAATAGAAGATGAAGCAGAGTAAAGTTAAGTGGTACAAGTTCAAAAAAAGCTCAATAGATCAGGCAGCAAATAACAATTCTTCAATCATGTTTGTAGCACATACTACCTAATTACTTTAATTTCACTGATTAGATGGTTAGGTGAGTTGCGATGATGGAGTATGTTCCTCTAGTGTCATATACTATATGATATATCACTCATAATAATATTAAGGAAAATTTGCCAAAAAAACCTTTTAAAGGTTCAATTTTACGAAAAAAAACCTTATAAAGCATTCTTTGCAAAAAGAAACCACAAACTTAATTTTTCTTGCAAGAAGAAACCTATTCCCATTTTCCGGTGTGTTTTTTCTCAATTCTGGCGCTGACCCTTCTATATTTCTTTAACCCCCTATTTTCATTAACTGCACCTCCACCCCTACGCATCTCAAAAACCACACCGGAAAATGAGAATAGGTTTCATCTTGCAAGAAAAATTAAGTTTGTGGTTTTTTCCCGCAAAAAATGCTTTAAAAGGTTTTTTCTCGCAAAATTGAACTTTTAAAAGGTTTTTTTTGGCAAATTACATGTTTTTATCAATTACATGTCACCTGGTTATATACTTGTATGTGTCGAAGAGTACTTCCGCCCTCCGGATAGGAAAATAAATTCGCGAATGCTAATTTGAGATGTTTGGAAAAACTTGTCATATTTTTCGATAAAAGTAAGAATTTAACATTATGCATTTTAATATGGAATGTTCCAAAAAAATTGTCATCTTTCCTAAAATGTAAATCGATTATGGTTAGATAACTTAGATTTTCAAACATATCCCTACTTAAATGGAGTGATTTAGAGGGGCAGAAAGAAGACAATTATTAGAAAGGATATTTTTTCTGAAATCATGGTGAATATTAAATAATAACTTTTATGTGAGTGAATCAATGTAAGTATTAATTTAGAATGGAAGAAGCGATTGTAGTTTTCATGGATATAGATTATCCATGAGAATGTAAAAGCTAAAAATTAAGCTACAAAAAGAAGTAAAGCTCATAAAGATAATTGTAACTCCCTAATAAGTGTTTTAGAGAATCCAATAAGGATATGATAGAAGGGGAATTGAGAAACAATAAACCAACGGAAAAATTATTAAATGAACCCATAGAAAGTAACATGGGAAAGATATAAATGTCACAGGAAAATTTGAACTCAATAAGAGTTGAACATAAATGGTGCACGGGGCTAGTTCCGTGGGTTGATCACCCTATGTCACCCATTGCTCATATTTTCTTCTTTTTCCAACTTATTAGGTCGATCATATTGACATCGGCCCTCTGTGTCACTAACACGAACATGAGCATATTGTGTACTTGATTGTCAAGAAAGATTTTACAAGCCATCATTCCAGTGTTGTGAGATTAAATGTACCTATTTTGTGATTTTTTCGTTCTTCATATTTACGGTACTTTATTTGATAAAAAAATATAAAATATCGGCATTTTCACACGTGAAAACGCTATATGTTCTTGAATTGTCGTGTTTAATACTTAGTATGGATATAGATAAGGGAAAGGCCCAAAGGGTCATTAGGAGTTAGGACAGTTATTTGGACAAGAAAAGTAGCTTAAGCATGAATTGTGTGGCATGCACCTACCAACATACACCTTGCGAGTCGAGAAACAACCCATCCCACGCCTCAAATTTCTCGTGTTATTCTCTGCTATTCAGTCAAATTCAGTTGCTAATTTCTAGCTTGTGTTACCTTAAAAAAAGGTGTAAAGATTATTTATGTTCAATGACACACATTACTTTTGATAGTCTTACAATGAATGGTAGGAAAAAGTAGTCGTTTTATATTCGCAAAAGCAACTCGGTCTGGTTAATCATACTTCTCCCTTGCTTCTGGATTAAGTTTGGTGCTACCAATGGCTTATTAATTTGTATCATAATGAAAATGGATTGAACTAAGTGACACACTTCTTCTATTTCAAATTAAAAATCGCACAATATACTTGGCCAATTATTGATTAAAAATAGGATTTTGAGATCCATTATCTTAAGGTCCTCCTAATTATTACTTCCTATGTTTCTTTTTAAGTGCAACACTTTGACTTTTACACTATTCACGCACCTCACTTTGACCGTATTCTTTTACTAATATATAAAAACAAAATAATCATATAAATTGTTGTTGGATTTGTTTCAATGAATATTTTCATAATATCAAATTTTATAACTTTTACAAATACATAATTAGAAATATTAATGGTCAAAGTCGTGCGTTGGCAAACGTAAAAGTCAAAGTGCTGCACTTATTTAGAAAATGAGGTTAATATATATTTTGACGTACTTGCTTACACGTTCGTACATCCAACTCTAAAATGAATGATAAGTCCATAACACTTTACATATTGAGAGGCCGACGTACCTATACAATACCAACATGTATCCTGGACTATAATCGAATTGCAAAAGGTTATCGAAGCACTAAATCGAATTGAGTTGGTCATTTATACATCAAGTATTTTTGGTTATTATTAATAAGTATTATTCCCATGAGCTAATGTAGCTCGACTGTAGTTACCAAACACCATAGATGTAGCGGATATATATACAATGTTAGTAAAGAATAAAATTGATACAAAACTGGCACAACCTCCAAACACTAATTATGGGCTTTTGCTAAGTGGACGTACTTATCAATTACTCAAGCAGGAGACCAGATTTCTTACTTGACGTTAAAAGAGAGAAACATAAAACAATGCAAAGTGAAAAGATTGCTCTTTTATCTTAGCTTCAACTTCGAAGCTAGAAAGACTATAAAGTTGCAAAGAAAGACCAAAAAGAAAAAGGGAGAAGAAAGAGGAAAGAATGAGAAGGTAAAAAGAAAAGGAGCACCGATGTATCAACGACAAGAGAAGCTCAATCACAATACAGAAAAGCAAAAAGCTTATGTTTGGAATTCATACATGTAACTATATATGTAAGAAACTGTCAATATTAGAAATCAGATCTCATTAAAAAGAATGCAAAGAAAATTCCAATGACAACATCGTCTTCCAACTAAGAGATTGAGGATTCAACTCATCTGATGGTTACACTTCATTTGGACCAAAAGAAAACTTATATGGACTTGTCGATCAAGGTGGAACAAAAAATCATGCAAAAAGACACCATTTTGCATGTCTTATATATATATATATATATATATATATATATATATATATATATATATATATATATATATATATATATATATATATCAATCTTTATGTTACATAGAGACGACAATGTATACGTATAAGTTATAACAATCAACCAACTGGGGTTGGCGTGAGTGGTTAAGGGCCTCTCGCTCCTTAACCAAGGTCTCGGGTTCGAGCCTTGGGTATGGAAAAAATCTCAGCTGGGAGGGATGCTGCCCTTTGAGGTACCCATGCAAACTCCCGCAGGAGATTAGTCCACTCGCCAAAGGCGGTGGGAAACTCTTCGTAGTAGAACCAAAAAAAAAAAAAAAAAAAATTATAACAATCAGGCAAAGAAAATGAAAATTCTGTTACATATGGGTCTCAGGTTCTGACATTATAAGGTAGCATACCTAACAAATGAAAGGACACAAAATCGACAGTTCCTCAGTAGAAAAAACTACTTGCTAAAAAATACTACTAGTCCTTAAAAACAGCAAACTACGACATACTAGGATCACCAAATGCTTCCGAACACCTGGATCAGCATCATTAACTTTCTAACAAGTTATCGAGGTGCAGTGTACACCTGCTGGGATGCGTGTCATGCGTCATAATGTTGATAGTCAGGCTGAGGTTAGGTTGACACCGTTTTTCCATATGCAACAGGTGCATCAGCAGGAGCACCAGCATATCCACCAGATTGAGCAACAACCGCCGCCTAATCGTGACCAGGTTGTGTTGGAGCTGGCTCAATATGGCCTTGTTGTGCCACAGCAGGTTCAGCACTGTAAGCTTGTTGTCCGGCCTCTGCAGCATTGTAAGCTTGTTGTCCGGCCTCTGCAGCACTGTAACCTTGTTGTCCGGCCTCTGCAGCACTGTAAGCTTGTTGGCCGGCTTCTGCAGCATAAGCTGATGGATCTACTTGGCCCTGGTAATATGCAGCAGCATTAGTAGCAGCGACAGATGGATCAATATAGCTTGGTTGTGCTGTTGTTGGTTATTGACCATATCCAGTGGTTGATCCAGCAGTTTGCGCATAACCAGCAGCCTGTTGCCCGTATGCAGAAACGGGCTCGCCTTGTTGTTGTGGTGTATAGCCTTGTCCAGCATAAGGTTGTTGCTGCATTGGAGCCTGTGTATCATATTAGTTAAATAGTAGGAACTAAAAACAACAAAAAGAATAGAAAAGTGTCAAGCTAAAATTACTGTCACCAGGAACAGTTACCTCAATCTCCATAGATCCAGAGGTAATTGCAGCAGTAAAGCCTCTAGCCACAAAGGAAGGTGAACCTTCTGTGTATGCCTGCAAATATTGTACAAGTACAACTTGAGAGGGAACGTAAAGGGGGCATGATTATTAGACACATGCACACTCTGGCACCAATCTTGATTCTTGCACATTCACTCGTTATCCATTTTCAACAGAGTCAAGGGTTTTCTTAATTTTAGAGTTACAATAAACAAGATCAAAATTGCTCACTATATTGACTGAGCTACTAGCTTATTGTGAAGTAGTCCAGTGTTGGTGCATATCATATTGACAATCAATCCAACGCCCTACCCTATCTAGAGCTGGACTTTCTTCAGAAGCATTAGAGAAATGCAGGAGTTGGTGCATTTCTCATCTGACTAGGGACAAGTTTCTAGAGAACATCTAGGTACCAGAGATTTCATGATTTTTGTTCATTCTGTAAACGATTAAATGATCAATTTGACTTCCAAGATAGCAATAACACAGACTTGTATTATTCACTTTGAAAAAATACGTTACCAGAAAAAAATGTCCATGTAAGTTCCTACAAGTCCAATTCAAACAAGTCCTGTTCAGAAAATTTCAAGTAAAAAGGTTTCATGAAAAAGGAACCAAGCATGTATTATGTATATAGTGAACGCGTAATTGGAAAACAAAAACAAACAAACAAAAAATGACTGGGCTAGTAAAAACTGCAGAACTAGAGAATATAGCAGCAATAAAAAAAAATATAAATCATAAGAAAGTCAAACATCAAATCATTGCAAAGAGGCACACCTCTGCTATAACATCCATTATTAGTCTTTCAGCCTTGTTTAAAGATTCAATTAGCCCCCACAAGTTCAACAGACTGGCCTAGTTGCAGATTGTAGATCAGCATCGGCGTCTCTTGTGATCTGAATTTTAGCCCCGAAATTCAGCTGCAAATACTTTATCGTATCTCCTGATTTGCCTATAAGGACTCCAACCTGCAGCAATCCAGAATCCAGAAAATGAACAGCATCAAATGAACATACATTTTACTTGAAACTTTCCTAAACATATGTGTGTTTGTCGTGAGTCTGAGCGTGAGTGTGCGTATATGCGGAGTGCAAGTCTGTTTTGAACACACTATCAATCAACATTCCCCGTACATCTCTGCTTCATCTATGTCCAATTCATAATCTAAGCATGCTCTCAAATCTCGGATGCGATCGCATGATAAACTTCATTGGGCTTAACACAAGCCCACTTCGGAGAAGAAAGTGACTACATACAAGGTTGGTAGGGTTCCATCCTAAAACCAATTGGTGATAGGTGGAGTAACCCACCAATCTATATGTTAGTCATTCTCTCTCTAATTCTTCAATGTGGGACAAAATATTCCAAACTCACATGTGGGAATATACTCTTAGCACTCCCCTTCACATGTGAGCCACCTTTAATCTTGCAATTTGGATAGGTCACAACATCCTCGTTTGACCCTCTATGGACTTCCAACATGAGGTCAACTGGGCCCCTTCTTGGGGCCATTGCAGTTCTGTTGGGCTTACTTTGCTCCAAACAAATCTTCAACACCTTCCATCTTGCATTTCATAATGGGCTAGGATCGTCCGCTCTAATACCATGATAAACTTCATTGGGCCTAACACAAGCCCACGTCGGAGAAGAGAGTGACTACATACAAGCACTAATAGAAAAATGCAAATTTGCGTCAATCTATGTGCGTCGCACGCTAGAAGCACTGACGCAAATAGCCTATTTGTGTCACACATTAGAGAACGTGCGACGCACAAAATGACTGCAAATGGGTGGTAGGGTCATTTGCGTCGAACGGGGTTGAGAATGCGACGCAGATGATGAACATGATTTGCGTCAAACACAACTATTGTGCGACGCACATGGCTAGATCCCATGATTTGTGTCGCATGCTTGGGGGATGCGATGCAAATCATTTTCGTATAAATGCTGATGCTTGGATCCCTTTTAAGTCATGTGCGTCGGACGAGTGAGTTCATGCGTCGCAGATGAGTGAAGGATTTGCGTCGGACCTCGTGGCCCATCCAATGCAAATCCTCGGCCCACGAATTGTAAAGCCCAACCAAACGCATTAACCTAAATAAACTTTTATCTTCCAGCCCCCCTTCTCCTCATTCTCTCAAACCATACTCTCTTCTCTCAAGCGACCCTTCTCACATTCTTTCACTCTCGGATTCTCCTCTCCCTCACTCTCACTCCGTCGAGCCCCTTCTCACATTCCGGCGAATCACTTCGGCTAGTCGGCGCACTTCGGCTTTCTTGGCGGCGGCTTCGGCGCGTTTCTGCTCTTCTTCTTCGCCTTTTTTGGCGGCTTTTGCTTTGCAGCCTTCGGCTTCTTGCCAGTATTGGTCTTCTTTTTGCTTCACTTCTCGGAATTTCTTCTCGGATTCTGCTGCGGCTTTCGAGCTCTTACTTCCTCTACTTTGCTGTTTACTCCCATCTTCTTCGTTTGCGAACAAACCTTCAGCGACGAATCTCGCTTTTACAGGTTCGAATTTTTTACAATTTTTATATCTGATCTATTCGGCGTTTATCCTAGTCTAGAATTTCGTTTTTTCATTTTTAGATCTTATTTTCAAACAAGTCCAGTTCAGAAAATTTAAAGTAAAAAGGTTTCATGAAAAAGGAACCAAGCATGTATTATGTATATAGTGAACGCGTAATTGGAAAATAAAAACAAACAAAAAATGACTGGGCTAGTAAAAACTGCAGAACTAGAGAATATAGCAGCAATAAAAAAAAATATAAATCATAAGAAAGTCAAACATCAAATCATTGCAAAGAGGCACACCTCTGCTATAACATCCATTATTAGTCTTTCAGCCTTGTTTAAACATTCAATTAGCCCCCACAAGTTCAACTGGCCTAGTTGCAGATTGTAGATCAGCATCGGCGTCTCTTGTGATCTGAATTTTAGCCCCGAAATTCAGCTGCAAATACTTTATCGTATCTCCTGATTTACCTATAAGGACTCCAACCTGCAGCAATCCAGAATCCAGAAAATGAACAGCATCAAATGAACATACATTTTACTTGAAACTTTCCTAAACATATGTGTGTTTGTCGTGAGTCTGAGCGTGAGTGTGCGTATATGCGGAGTGCAAGTCTGTTTTGAACACACTATCAATCAACATTCCCCGTACATCTCTGCTTCATCTATGTCCAATTCATAATCTAAGCATGCTCTCAAATCTCGGATGCGATCGCATGATAAACTTCATTGGGCTTAACACAAGCCCACTTCGGAGAAGAAAGTGACTACATACAAGGTTGGTAGGGTTCCATCCTAAAACCAATTGGTGATAGGTGGAGTAACCCACCAATCTATATGTTAGTCATTCTCTCTCTAATTCTTCAATGTGGGACAAAATATTCCAAACTCACATGTGGGAATATACTCTTAGCACTCCCCCTTCACATGTGAGCCACCTTTAATCTTGCAATTTGGATAGGTCACAACATCCTCGTTTGACCCTCTATGGACTTCCAACATGAGGTCAACTGGGCCCCTTCTTGGGGCCATTGCGGTCATGTTGGGCTTACTTTGCTCCAAACAAATCTTCAACACCTTCCATCTTGCATTTCATAATGGGCTAGGATCGTCCGCTCTAATACCATGATAAACTTCATTGGGCCTAACACAAGCCCACGTCGGAGAAGAGAGTGACTACATACAAGCACTAATAGAAAAATGCAAATTTGCGTCAATCTATGTGCGTCGCACGCTAGAAGCACTGACGCAAATAGCCTATTTGTGTCACACATTAGAGAACGTGCGACGCACAAAATGACTGCAAATGGGTGGTAGGGTCATTTGCGTCGAACGGGGTTGAGAATGCGACGCAGATGATGAACATGATTTGCGTCAAACACAACTATTGTGCGACGCACATGGCTAGATCCCATGATTTGTGTCGCATGCTTGGGGGATGCGATGCAAATCATTTTCGTATAAATGCTGATGCTTGGATCCCTTTTAAGTCATGTGCGTCGGACGAGTGAGTTCATGCGTCGCAGATGAGTGAAGGATTTGCGTCGGACCTCGTGGCCCATCCAATGCAAATCCTCGGCCCACGAATTGTAAAGCCCAACCAAACGCATTAACCTAAATAAACTTTTATCTTCCAGCCCCCCTTCTCCTCATTCTCTCAAACCATACTCTCTTCTCTCAAGCGACCCTTCTCACATTCTTTCACTCTCGGATTCTCCTCTCCCTCACTCTCACTCCGTCGAGCCCCTTCTCACATTCCGGCGAATCACTTCGGCTAGTCGGCGCACTTCGGCTTTCTTGGCGGCGGCTTCGGCGCGTTTCTGCTCTTCTTCTTCGCCTTTTTTGGCGGCTTTTGCTTTGCAGCCTTCGGCTTCTTGCCAGTATTGGTCTTCTTTTTGCTTCACTTCTCGGAATTTGTTCTCGGATTCTGCTGCGGCTTTCGAGCTCTTGCTTCCTCTACATTGCTGTTTACTCCCATCTTCTTCGTTTGCGAACAAACCTTCAGCGAGCGAATCTTCAGCGACGAATCTCGCTTTTACAGGTTCGAATTTTTTACAATTTTTATATCTGATCTATTCGGCGTTTATCCTAGTCTAGAATTTCGTTTTTTCATTTTTAGATCTTATTTTCTATTTTAGTTTTCAAATCTGAAAATTAATTTTTTCATTTTCAGATCTGAAAATAAAAACTTTCTACTGACTTAGTTCATGCAATTGAAAATAATGGCCTTTAGTTTTTATTTTTATTTTTTATATCTGATTTTTTTTATTTACTTTTTTGGCATTTTTAGGGTTTATTTTCAGATCTAGTATTTTCTTTTTAACTTCCAGATCTGAAATTCGTTTTTCATTTTCAGATCTGGAATTGGTTCTTCTCAACGTCGTCTCCCTCGAGCTCATCGGAAAACGCCGGCTGCAATGTTCCTTTATTGTTCTAGATTCAGTTTTAATTTTTCATTTTTTTTTACATATTTACAATGTTATTGTACATATATTTTTCTTTCATTCTAAATCGATTATAGTGGTTTGTAATACATATTTGACATTATTAATGCAGAAATACATGTTATTGCGCAATTCGATTGTGATTTTAAATAATATTGTGAGAATTATTTGATTTTGGAATCATGTCTTGATTTACCCAGATAAACAGTACGAGCAATATCTGCGTCGCATGTGGCACTATGTGCGACGCAAATGAGTGTTTCTTGGGCCTACTAGGCAGCTGCTGGGGCATTGGCGTGTCTCCCATCTGCGTCCATGTTGAGCTATGTGCGACGCAGATGATCAGGCCCGTCCCTGATATTTTGAAGGCCTTGGGCGAACTAAGAAAAATAGGTCCTTTCCCATATCAACTACTATTATTGACATATATTGACATTAATGGTCAGAGTTCGGTTGAATATGGGTTTCCTAATTCATGAAATTTGGATTTATTTTAGCTTACATTTTATATAAAATACCCACTGGATTAATGGCTAATTGATTATATTTTTATGACATGTCTTCCTAAATCAAGTCATATATTGCTTCCTAAATTTATGACTTCATCCTCTACATTAAGTTGTCAGTTGGAGCCTGGGATTTGGATTACAAAATTGTGTAATCGCTTTAGCCTTTTAGGTTACTTTCTAATATTTTTCTGGGTTTGAATTATGAAAAAAGAAAAAGTAAACAATAGAAGCCCTCACTTTTTTTAACAATTCCACTGTAACACTCGCGTTTTTTTTATTAACGTCTAATATATTTGACTATCTTATTACTTTATTGATTCGTACTATTTTTGTAAAATTGAATGTTTTGAATGTAAGTTACATTGAGATAAATTTAATAACATTTCATATTAATATTTGTTCTTATATATTAGTAACTTTACAGACGAACTAGAGTCAAAGAACATTGTAGACATAAAAAGTGACAATTATATAAAATCGAAGGGATGTGAAATAGCAAAAGCGACATAGTTACTCTATATGAGAAGGAAAAAAAACCACTTACTAAAGATTAAGTAGCTACAAAAAATCACTAGAAACAAAAGAAAAGCAAAGAAAAGAAAAATTAGGAAACTAAAAGCTATATTAAAATCATTGGAAATAAAAGAAAACCAAAAAGGAAGAAAATGGAAAGCACCTGTACATGGGATTCGAACTTGAGTGGGTAACTACAATGGATTCATTATATCAATTAGTGAACCAAGGAGCCAACACGCTACACTTGATACATGTACTCCGTGTAGTTTATTTATCCAAAATGGCAGTTTGTAAAACAACAATTTAGCCTTTTCTCCCTGGGATCTGGGCGAGCGCCCCTCCTGCCCGGGCTCAGGGATGGGCCTGCAGATGATTAACCATTTGCGTCGCACATTGCTCAACATGCGACGCAGATGGGAGATGCAAATGGCTATGGTATGCAGGGGCTAGGCGTTATGTGCGTCGCACGTTGAGCGGAGTTCGACGCAAATAGCCAACTATCTGCGTCGTGTCTCCATCCGACGCAGATCTTGTATCCTTATTTGCGTCGAGACCTGTGCCGTCGGACCTATGTCCGACGCAAATGGTGCTACCAGGTCCGACGCAAATCGTTAATTCTCTAGTGAAGGTTGGTAGGGTTCTATCCTAAAACCAATTGGTGATAGGTGGAGTAACCCACCAATCTATATGTTAGTCATTCTCTCTCTAATTCTTCAATGTGGGACAAACTATTCCTAACTCACATGTGGGCTTATACTCTTAACATCGCAACTGCAGTAATGCTCACAGAACCACTTTCGCAAGCGATGGCCGATAGGGATGGTTCTTAGCTGTTGCGGACTAACATTATGGTCGCAGAAAGATCAAATGTGAGCATCTAGCATAAATCCAACCCCAAATATAACAGATTCAACAACAAATATTCTCAACCTACTCGAAATAGGCAATTTAGATAACCCAATCTTTCATCGAACATATCTTATTTCACAGTATTGTTGAGTGTTGGAATAGGGTACACTGGTGGCTTTTGAGCTAAACCAACGACAAGTCGAATCGACAAAAATACTGGAAGTACATCACTATCGTTCCAAGATACCAATGTATACACAAATTTCGAGTCAAAATAAATATAAGACAGGAAACAAAGTAACAAAGAAATTATATTTCAATAAATGTATTGAGTACAATCTCTGTAAACAGTTTAGAATAAAAATAAACTAAGTCCTCTGATTCTGTTCCGTAGCTTGAGTGTGACACGTGTTGATGTCGACGTGGAGTCGAGTGTAGAGTGACATTTTGTCAACGTCAACCTGAGTTTGAATGTGGGATGACGTTTTGTCAACGTCAACCTGAGTTTGAGTTTTGTTTGGGTGTATTCGAATGAGGGCTGACAAAAGCTTGAATCTCAGTCGAATGTGTTTGAGTGTATCTGAACAGTCGGCACGGATTTGATGTGCTTGTTGACTATTTGCAGAGAGAATTCCAAGAGAATTTTATGAGCTCTTGAGAATAATGATTTTCTGGTCCCCTCAACTGAAGGAGGTGAGGTCTATTTATAGGGAATAGAGATCCCTTCATGGACTTGGTAGTTAATGGGCTTGGGCCTGTTTATGACTTGGAAGTCTTTTTTACCTTTGCCACTTGACCATCTTATTTGGACTAGTGATGTGGACTGGCCCAAATATTTACAACCCAAATTATATTTGTTTAATTTAATTTGGATATCTTATTTGAGTGAGCTAAATTAATTAAATTGGGCTAATCATATTTATTTAGCTCAATAATAATTAATTTATTTTAATATAGAACACTAATAAATTTTTAGTGTCTACAAATTGCCCCCTCGAGACAGTGTCACGTACACAATTTGAAGTGTTTAATCGTGACAAGGTTTCGAATTTGAGTTTGGTTTAGCAATTAGGTGACAATCACTGTGTTGTCAGGCTTTGCTGCCGAGAGTGATGAACCACCTATAACTCTATTAAGTCTTGGACTTGGAAAAATAATCCTAATCGAAAAAGTATTAGGTTTTTTTTTTCAAGTATATAAATACACACGACTTGCGTTTGACCTGCATATTAGCAGATAAATTACTTAGCACCGCTTTCAATACGTGACAGTCGTTGAGAGCTGCTCAATTTGTTGGTCTTCGTCTGCAGACCCAAACATTGGGTTTGACTTACAACTTAGCAAATTAATTTCAACTTTTTAGAATCAAGGTATAACCCACCTTATATTTCGTGCAACCACATCTGTGATAGATTTTTTTTTTTTCCAATTTGTTTTGCTTGTGATGAGGATGATCTCACGTGATCCGTTGATTGGTTGTATTGATACCATGACTTGCATATCACAGTAGCGCAAACTTGCTTTGATTCCTTCCCTTTTTTTTTTTGAATTATTATTATTATTTCTTAAACACATGTCACACATGGTATGATTCTAAACCTCAACAAGTACCAAAATCCTTGACGCACTTTGACAATTTGGTTGGATAATCCGCATGATCTGGCACCATTTTTCCTTTGATTGTCAACGACCATAACAAATTAGTCGGCTTTTTTGTTGTTTTAAAATCGTATACCAATTTTCTTTAGAAAACTGAACTTCAAAAATTTTTGTTTAATCACCACCACAAGTGGGATCAGTGAAGTGCCTTTTATTTTATTTTTTTGCCCTACTGCTGATATTGCAGAGGTGTATTTATTTGCTTAGCACTTGTATGGCCTTCTTGCAACCAATAATACAAGACTAACAAAGTAAATTTCAGAACTTTGCGTCCCCCCTTATAATATTTTCGCCTGACTTGGTGCCTATTATTATTTTTTGCTTGGATTTTGATATGCTTTGTTTGACTTACAGTACATCAAATTTTTCGAGATATCGAACTTCTGTGTTTGTCTTTGGAGCAATACCACAAGGTCTAAACTAGTAAGGTGATTTTTTTTTACACCTTTTTGCCTAGAATATTTTATCTGTATATCACTTTTTTTTTTTTTTTTTTGCATGGGTACCCGTGTATTTTTTTTTGTATGTATGACAGGTTCACTTGAAGACGTGGACTTTGTCGCGATGGGCCATATGTGCGACTATGAGCCTGTCAGGGGTGTTACTTATATGTCTTTAGCACTACGACAATGATACCTCCAGACAGTCCCTTGAAGACGAAGACGGGGATTTCATCGTGATTGGCCATATGTGCGACTATGAGCCTGTCGGGGGTGTTATTCGTATGTCTTTAGCACTGCGACAATGTCACCTCCAGACAGTCCCTTGAAGACGAACACGGGGATTTCGTCGTGATGGACCATATGTGCGACTATGAGCCTGTCAGGGGTGTTATTCGTATGTCTTTAGCACTGCGACAATGTCACCTCCAGACAGTCCCTTGAAGACGAAGACGGGGATTTCGTCGTGATGGGCCATATGTGCGACTATGAGCCTGTCAGGGGTGTTATTCGTATGTCTTTAGCACTGCGACAATGTCACCTCCAGACAGTCCCTTGAAGACGAAGACGGGAATTTCGTCGTGATGGGCCATATGTGCAACTATGAGCCTGTCAGGGGTGTTATTCGTATGTCTTTGGCACTGCGACAATGTCACCTCTAGACAGTTCCTTGAAGACGAAGACGCGGCGTCCAACCTTTCCCCTCGAGGTATGTTGTCTAACCCATGTTTTTTTTAATGATTGTTCATTAACCCTAGAATTGCTTTTGTTTTGATGCTTTCTCAATTGTGTTTTTCGAAAACGTTTTGGCTTGAGTTGTCATTTCGTCCTTCACTGTTTGCACTCTTGTGGGCTAGGAGTTAGAACTTTTTTTTGTTTCGTTTCGCCGTTCACAGTTTAGACTCTTGCAGGCCAGGAGTATTGCAATTTTTTTGTTTCGTCGTTCACAGTTTATACTCTTGCGGGCCAGGAGTATTGCATTTTTTTTGTTTCACCGTTCATACTCTTGCGGGCCAGGAGTATTACAATGATTGCAATATTACTCCAGTAATTTTTATGTTACCCTAGCTGCCTACGTACTTGCAAAAATCAACAAATTGCTTTTACAAGATCAAGCCAACGTAGTTCAAATTCACATATATTTTCTTTCAACATATGCAGTTTATCCTCTTGCTTAGGAGTTAGAATTTTTTTTTTTTTGGTGTGCAGTTTAGTCTCTTGCTTAGGAGTTAGAATTTTTTGTGTGCAGTTTATACTCTTGCTTGGGAGTTAGATTTTTTTTTAGTGTGCAGTTTCGACTCTTGCTTAGGAGTTAGAATTTTTTTTTGGTGTACAGTTTAGACTCTTGCTTAGGAGTTAGAATTTTTCGTGTGTAGTTTAGACTCTTGCTTAGGAGTTAGATTTTTTTTAGTGTGCAGTTTTGACTCTTGCTTAGGAGTTAGATTTTTTTTTATTGGTGGCAGTTTATACTCTTGCTTAGGAGTTTCGTTTTTTGCTTTCTTGTAGTTTATACTCTTGCTTAGGAGTTAGATTTTTTTTTTTCGGTGTGCAGTTTAGACTCTTGCTTAGGAGTTAGAATTTTTCATGTGCAGTTTAGACTCTTGCTTAGGAGTTAGATTTTTTTTAGTGTGCAATTTAGACTCTTGCTTAGGAGTTTCACTTTTATTTGCTTGCAGTTTATACTCTTGCTTAGGAGATAGTTTTTTTTATGTGCCGTTTATACTCTTGCTTAGGAGTTTTCTTTTGTTTTTTTCGGCATGCAGTTTATACTCTTGCTTAAGAGTTAGAATTTTTGACTTGCAGTTTACCCTCTTGCTTAGGAGAATTTCTTTTGTTTGTATCCATGAGGTTTTGTTTCCATGCCCCCTAGATCTTTCACTTAGAATATTTTTCACAATCAAAGCGTCGATGGATCCTCTATTGATGTGTCAGATGAGTCTGATTCATTCCCATGACAAGCAATTGTAAGCTCCATGTCATGCGCTTTACTTGCTAGTTCTTGAAATGTTTTGGGTTTGATCCCTTGCAAGATGTAGGTCAAATCCCAATGCATGCCTTGGATCCACATTTCGACTGCAGAAGTTTCTGACAAATGATATTTACATTGCAAGCTCAAAGCACGCCAACGATTAATGTAGTCAATGACGGGTTCATCATTCCATTGGTTAGTCTTAGTCAACTCAACCATGCTGACAATACGTCGAGTGCTATGGAACCTGTTTAGGAACTCTTCCTCCATTTGATCCCAACTATTGATGTGTACCAATCAAAGGCCATCCCTTTAAGAGAACGTACAAATTGTTTGACGAGGAAATCATCTGTGGTACCAGCATTGTTGCATGTTTCTACAAAGTGAGCAATGTATTGCTTAGGATTTCCTTTTCTATCGAATTGTTGAAACTTTGGGGGATGGTAGCCAAAAGGCATCTGCAACTTATCAATTCTCTTGGTATAAGGCTTTACATAGTGATGACTTCCTTGAGAGCTTTCCCCAAGTTGATTTTTGATAGCACGAGCTATAAACAATTTGAGTTGTCGAGCTGTTGGTGGACGGTGAAGGTAGTCACCACTCTCGTCTTCGCTTTCATCACCACCTTGGCTTGATGATGCATCGCTTGGGATTCTACTAAGTTTCTCATTGAGGGCAGTAAATTGCTCATTTTGGAGTCTGATCTGAGCATCCTTTTCCTCTCCGTCCTTCATCAACTTCTGGAGTAAGATGTTCATTTCAGCGAGTTGTTCCTCAACTGTTTTAACTGAGGTCACCATAACAAAAGCAGTGGCAACATCTTTCTTCATTCTTTTGGTGTGAAAACCAAGACTCATGTCTACTATAAAGTCACCTAACGTTACAGATTTTCGCGGGGTGTCAGTAATGTTTTCAGTAGAACGAAAAAATGTTCTTCCCCGATGCCATTTCTCAGATTTGTTGTTGATAACGAAACAGAGATGAGAGGTAGAGATAGTCCCACCGAGCGTGCCAAAATTTGTATACACAAATTTCGAGTCAAAATAAAAATAAGACAGGAAACAAAGTAACAAAGAAATTATATTTCAATAAATGTATTGAATACAATCTCTGTAAACAGTTTAGAATAAAAATAAACTAAGTCCTCTGATTCTGTTCCGTAGCTTGAGTGTGACACGTGTTGATGTCGACGTGAAGTTGAGTGTAGAGTGACATTTTGTCAACGTCAACCTGAGTTTGAATGTGGGATGACGTTTTGTCAACGTCAACCTGAGTTTGAGTTTTGTTTGGGTGTATTCGAATGAGGGCTGACAAAAGCTTGAATCTCAGTCGAATGTGTTTGAGTGTAACTGAACAGTCGGCACGGATTTGATGTGCTTGTTGACTATTTGCAGAGAGAATTCCAAGAGAATTTTATGAGCTCTTGAGAATAATGATTTTCTGGTCCCCTCAACTGAAGGAGGTGAGGTCTATTTATAGGGAATAGAGATCCCTTCATGGACTTGGTAGTTAATGGGCTTGGGCCTGTTTATGACTTGGAAGTCTTTTTTACCTTTGCCACTTGACCATCTTATTTGGACTAGTGATGTGGACTGACCCAAATATTTACAACCCAAATTATATTTGTTTAATTTAATTTGGATATCTTATTTGAGTGGGCTAAATTAATTAAATTGGGCTAATCATATTTATTTAGCTCAATAATAATTAACTTATTTTAATATAGAACACTAATAAATTTTTAATGTCTACAACCAACAACTAACTGTTAATTAGTTATATAAAAACAGGTCCTATATTCATGATAGATTCAAACATCATTAGTCAACACACGTAATACTTTGGCCTCAAGAAAAAAAATCATCCTGAGGATTAATAGTAATGTTGAAGCAGATGATTGTCAAGAGCAGTACATAATACTAAAAGGGGATTACTAAAGAATTTCATTAAAGGTTTATTTCAAACCCAAGATGTTCTTTAAACACTGAAACACATTTTAATCTTTTAGCCACAATAATTTCTGATGAAGATAATAATTTCTCAATATAAGATATTCTGGGGGAAGAAATTAAAATAGCAACTTTTGACTTACCTCCTGACAAGTGACAAGTCTCTGGGGAAATTTTTTACTTTTAAGTATTGGTATTTAGTAGGAAATTTTTTTATTAGGGTTGTCAGAGTTTTTTCATTCACGGAATATGTTGAAAGAGATTAACCACACTTTCTTAGCCTTAATTTCTAAAATAGATAATCTAATGACTGCAATCACTTCCTTCCACGTAGTCTTAGCTAGCTAATGCAACTAGTGATCTGTTATGATTTCCTATAATATTGCAACCACCTAACCAACCCAAAAACAAACAAAAAAATTGAATTCCAAACTAAATTCTCTATCTCAATTTTTTTTTTTAAATTAAGAAATACTCCCTCCATTTCTTTTTAATTTACTCACTTCACTCTCGGGGAGAACCAAGGATGAAGTACAAAAGTATGAGACAGAAACTGAAATGGTGGAGAGAGAAACTGAAAAGTGAGAGAGAGAAAAACTAAAGAGTGGGTTAAAATATTAAAAAATGAATGACATAGGTGGAAAAAGAGGATAAAATAGATGTGACATGTTACCAAAAATAGAAAAAACAACAGTGTATAGATTAAAAAGAAACGGACTAAAAAGGAAAGTGTGTAGATTAAAAAGAAACGGAAAGGGTAGTACCTCATAGAGCAAAGAGAGGATGGAGAAGAAAGCAGTAACAACACCGCCACCAGCATCGCCGGTGCGAGGAGGCGCCAGCCGCACAAACCGAGGAGGGGGAGGGTCGGAGCAGCAACATCAAGCGAGAGGAGAGAAAGGTGCAAGCAGGGGAGTACGCACAACAGGGAGGGGGAGAACTGAGCTGCGGCAACGGTGACGGGCACCAGCGTGGCTAGCAGCAACATAGCGCATCACGGGGGGTCCAGCGGCGTAAGGCGTCGCGAGCAGCGGCGAAACAGAGCAGTGAACAGGCGAGGAGACAGAGAAAACGCGAGCTGCATGGTGCGCTCCGGCGAGCTTGGGGCTCCGGCGAGAAGGCATGATGGTGCGAGTGAGATGATGATGTTGGCGCGGAGCCGCGAGAGGGAGAGAAGAGGGAGATCGGTGGAGAGGTGAGATGGGTTTGGGGTTTGGGTCTCCACGGGGGTTTGGGGTTTGGGTCTCCACGGGGGAGGAGAGAGAGATTAAGTGAGGGTTTGAGGGTTTTGGTCATTAACTGACAACAAAAAAAGTGTTAGGGATTTTAGAATTTTTGGGGAAATAGAGAGGGAAAGCAAATCAGCGCACTTATTGTTAATACAATACCGTTGCATTAGCTATTAGGATAATCCAACGATATAAACACTATTGCAATGGTTATTGGACTAACCGTTGCAATAGATATAAATGGCGTTGCATTTAACTGTAACCGCTGCAATAAGCGTTGCACTAGTAATACCCGTTGCAACAAACGTTGCATTACCATATTCGTTGCAACAGACCGTTGCTTTATGGTTAACAGTTGTATTAGACCGTTGCAATTGCTCCAAAATGTAGTAGTGTTCAAACATCAAAGTCCCTCCATTTGAATTTGAAAAAATATGGTGTTTAAGAAAGAATTTTGATAACCTAGTAAAGAAAACATGGTGTACCAACTTCACAAGCTCTAACATGTTTTTCCCACTAAAAAAATCTTTTAAAAGTTAAAGCTAAATTATGGAATGAAACTCAATTTGACAATATTTCTCGGCAATTGCGTAACGTTGACAAAGAGGTAGAGACAATCCAAGGTCAGGAGTTCATTCATCATACACCCGGGTGTACCATGTGCATGGTACACCCAAGACTAATTTATGCTCATTTGAAACTCTCCTTCTTACTATATTTTGCTCATTTGAAACTCTCCTTATTATATTTTGCTCATTTTGATTATTTCAAATGAACAATGAGCATAAAAATAGCCTTGGGTGTACCATGCTCACGGTACACCCAAGTGTATGATAAAATTTGTATAAGGTCAGCTCTTCCAAGAACTAAATAATATAAAGTGTCAATATAAACTAGAGAATTTGCTTAAAGAAAAGATCTAGACTAATGTATTTTAGCAATGAATATTGGAAAGTAAAAAAAGCAAAACTACCTATTTGCTAAAAGGGGATACTAACTCAAAATTTTACCATTCCCAAGCCTCTATAAGGAAAAATAGAAACCAAATAAAAGAATTCATAAATGAAGTAATCTAGGTTACCGTTAATAACCCAACTAATAATTGGGTAGATGTAGTTACTACCTATTAATAACTCAACTAATTAAAAAACTTAAATGGACTCGGTGCACACTAACTTAGTGTGCACCGGGTTGGTAATTGATATTACCTTCATATAGTGAGTTTTATAGAGATATAGTAAACTTATATACAATATAGTGGATTTTATTAAAGGAAATATATAGTAAAATTATATGCAATATAGTGGAGGATTTAATTTTTAACATGCATGAAAATGTAGGTTGCGTACGTAGTATATCGTGATACATGCTTTAACATATAGAAAGATGTAGTGTCTACATGATAGTGAATGTTGAATAATATAGTGAGTTTTTGCATGATATAGTGAGTCTCTAAATAATTTAGTAGATTGTTCAGATTTGATGTAGTTTCTGCATGATATAGTATGTTTGTTAATGATATAGTGAGTTTGTTCATGATGTAGTGGGTTTCTGAATGATATAGTGGATTGTTTAGAAATGATGTAGTTTCTGCATGATATAATTAATATGCATCTGAATGATATAGTGACTTTCTGCATGATATAGTGGGTTTTTACATGATAAATTGGGTTTCTGCATGATATAGTGAGTTTCTGAATGAGAATTGTTAAAAAATGATACGTGTTTTTGGCCTGGTGCACAGTGCACACTAATGTTATTGTGAACCGGGTCCACGCAAGTCAGTTTAAAAGAATTTTATCAAAGGTTTATTTCAAACTACCTATTAGTTGGGTTATTAACGTACCTATTTGCTAAAAGGGGATTACTAAATAATTTCATCGTCAAAGGTTTATCTATATACATATATTAAAAGGCGTTCCTAAACATGGAACGGTGCCACGTGGCGCTCTCCCTAAGGGGGTTTTAGTTCATGTAATCCATGTACAATAAAAAAAAATAGAAATTGCATAGTATAGGTTTCGACCTCATGACCTCAAGTTCATATACTAAAGTTTTAACCACTAGACCAAGTTGTATTTAGTGTTAACATTTTAAAGTACAATATTGATAAATGAAAATTTTCCTTACCCGTGGCATAGCCCGGGCCTAAAAACTAGTTTCAAATTAAACCCAAGCTGTTCTTTAACCACTTAAACACATTTTAATCTTTTAACTACAATAATTTCTAACGAAGATAATAATTTCTTAATAGAACATATTCTAGGGGAAGAAAATGGCGACTTCTGACTTAGCTCCTCATTAGTCTTTGGGGCTGGATGACTTTCCTTCTTTTTACTTGCAGAAGTACTGATCCTTAGTAAGAATTTTTTTTATTAGGGTTGTCATAGTTTTTTTTTTCATTCAGGGAATATATTGAAAGAGATTAACCACACTTTCTTAGCCTTGATTCCCAAAATAGATAATCTAATGACTACAATCACTTTTTTCCACTTACGCTCCGTTTGGTTGGGTGTAGAACATTTTCAGTGTAAAATGATTTTCATGGAAAACGATTTACAAAGGAAAACACAATTCCAAAATTAGTTTTCCGTTGTTTGGTTCAATGTAAGAAAAATAATGAAACGAAAGAAAAATAAAAGGGAAGGAAAACAGTTTTCCCTTCATTTTGAAGGAAAAATGGTTTTTCATCATTGGGTAAGAAACCTTACTCCTAGGGAAAATGGTTTTACACTCTTTTGCAAACCAAACAATGTAAAATTGAAAATAAAGGAAGCAATTTTCCAGGAAAATATTTTACACACTACCAAACGGAGCCTTAGCCTTTGCTCCTCCATTATTTATAAGTTTATTTCTAAAATCATTACTAATAGGTTAAAAAAATCGTAATGGGGAAGATTATTCATCTGCTTCAAGGAGCAAGCCTTTGTTCCTGATTTGTTAATTCATCTTTAAGGTTTTCCACTCTTTAAGGTTAAAATAGGAAAACTAGGCCGGATATCCATGAAGTACTGATATATAGTTCATAAGGTTTTCCACTCTTTTATGTTAAAACAGGATAACAAGGTTGGATATCCATTAATTAAGTTAGACATGAACAAAGATTATAATAGATTACAATGGAATGATTTGTTCACTACTTTAGAAAAAAATTTAGGCTTTTGTTCAACTTGGCAAAATTGGATCAAAAGTTGTCTTTAGCTACTCCTTCCATTTCAATTCTAGATAATGTATGGAATCCCTAGGGATCGTTTTATCCCATCTCGGTGAATCATGCAAGGAGATCCTCTCTCGCTTCATACTCATTATTTTATGTACGCAGTTATTAGCCAAATTAAAGAAACTTCTTCTGCTAGCCTAGAAAGAGAAAAAATAATAGGAGTCTCAATAGGTAAAATAGGGATAAAAAATCCTTTCCTTATATTTGTTGATAATATTATGATTTTTGCAAAAGTCATATTAAAGCTGCACTCTCATAAAAAAAATTCTCGACAAATATTTTGTATACTTCCTCCATTATTTTTCAATTGCAATGTTTTCCTTATTTGGAAGTTTCATATTAATTGCAACATTTCCTTATTTGGTGACGTAATATATTCTCTCTATCTATCTCCTATCACATGGTTCCTACTTTTTATCTATGTGTCTCTCTCGCTATCTCCTCTTCACATGAGCTTCATAAAAAATGTGTCAATAAGGTATGTTGCAATTATGAACAGAGGAAGTAATCATGTCTGGACAACTTATATATTAATTATCATATGTCAACATCCCAATGTTCAAATAATGTCCTTCCCCATGAAATATTTAAAATTAGTAGTATACTAACTCGATTTAAACTTAACTCGATCAAAACACGGTCGATACTCGACTCGAGTGAGCTCGACCGAACTCGAGAATTTAACGAGTCAAGTCGAACAATCATAAACTCGAGCTCGACTTGTATTATTGGCGCACCTAACTAGTTGTAACTTGTAACACAAAGCGCTATTTATAGAGAGAAAACACCGCACTCCGTTAGTAGAAGAAACTAAAACGTTCATCTCTTAAAATAAGACAACTCATTAGAACAATTGTTTGCATGAAGAGACCTCCGTACTACTGAATGCCAAAGCCCCAAATATGAAATACACAGATTGCAGGGAAGTAAATTTCCGCTAAAGCTTTATGTGCTGTAGATAATAATCTTTTTCTTGTCAAACTTGGTGAACAACTTATATTGCAACCACCTAACGAACCCAAAAACAAAGAAAAAATTGAATTCCAAACTAAAATCTTAATCTCAAATTTTAAATAAAATTAAGAAATAAGAATTAAGATAGCGGTAAATTTCTTTTACTATTTCTATTACAAAACAAAAAAAAAAGTAAAAAATTATCCAAATGCTAGTATATATAATTAGAAAAAAAAAAAAAAAAAAAAGATGCGTTCAACATTCAAAAAGCAAAACTTTTGCCTATATTGTAGGGGAAGTATAGAAGAATGTGACGAGATCTAGATCAACAACAAACCTGTGTTTATAAATAAAACAAAGAACAAATTTGAGAAAGAAAGAGATATTCTTTTTGAAGGGAGAGAAAGAAAGAGATTTTGAATCAAAGCTTACAATGAGGAATAAGTGGCATACTAAATCCGTCTCTATTAAAGTTGCAATCCTTCATACTCTACATTTTCTGTGTCTTATATGTATTTCATATTGGTCAGTTTACTCCATCTTGGGTGGAATTGATAAGCAAAAGAAACAATCATATGCGAACAAAGCCACAGCTAGCATGTATGAATCATTTTGTATAGATATTATTTCTATCGGTATATCTCTACTATGGTTCACCTTTTTACTATGTAGTAAACCTCCAAAATGGATGTTAGACAGGATATGGATTTATAGAACTTTTACGTTGCTCAATTTTTGGTTGCAGTTCTTAAGATTCTACATTGTGAAGCCGAATAAAAATTGGACACTGGTAGGGATTTTAGGATTTGCTGTCCAGAGTTTTTGTGCGGCAGAATCATCTAGAATTTGTGGGCTGTATAATAATTTTTTATTACCCGAATTTAAATATTTCAAGTTTATAATGGCAGCTTCGGTTTGCACTGCCTACTACTCGTTCGGATTTGGATCAACTCATTTTTGGGTAGTATTATCCATGTTTGTTAGCCTCACATTTCTCGTTGGCAATTACTTCAAACCAAGCGACGCCAACCACGACTGTATTGGTAGTACTTCTGAAGAGCATCACTTTTCTCTATGTCGCTTCTCCGAATGCATATTTGATGTTCTTGTTTCTCATCCAGATGCACAACGGATATATATTAACGACTGTACAGAGGCGTAGTCAGGATTCTAACATAAAAGGGGCAAATAATGTACGAGGGGGACCAAATAACTAATACTAAACTTTATTGGAGTTTCCTTATTGTTATCTTAATAGTTGGCTTTTATTTTCATTTAACTTGTTTGTATTGTCTGATTCTCTCTAATTTCTAAATATAAGTGGAGTGTAATATAGATATTACATTTTCTTTTTATGGCCATTATGTTATTCATTTATTCTTTAAGACTTTCTTAAGAGAACTCCATATCAGATGCCACTCTTAGCTTATTTTCCCGCTCTAATAGTTTGTGCTTTAGTTGGTTCATATCGATTATAGAATAACAAATCCTTTTGTATTTGACTTATTCTAATTAAGAGAGTATGTTTTTTCAATTTAACTTGCAAAAAGATCATTGACTCATTGCATATCATTCATTATGTTCAATAGGTTTAATGAGATTGTTGTTATCGGAGGTAGATAGACTATTTGTAATACAGCCTACTGGGCAGAATGATGTTACGTTCCGAATTATGCTTAGATGATGAATGTTTACAGCTTTCAAAAACATATGCGCCGACTCTCTAGAGGCACTTATGTGATGCTTTATAAAAAAAAATGTTGTAATTGTAGTGACTAATGATGCAACTTTCACCGTTTTAAGGACTCAGACTCTACGGAAGACTTTGAAGTCTCTCCCGATAACTAAATCACATGACCTCAGGCATGCAAGGAATATACTAATTTGAAAAGTGATTATTTAACTCTAATTTTATGCATAACATTGTTTCATATAAGAGAACATTAAAATACATTAGAAACTCATCAAATGAAATAACTCACAAACTTAAGCACGTAATCTTTGACTCCTTAAAAATAGTTAAGACGTTATTATGTCAATAAGATTCTTTTTACAAAAATTTAATAATTCTGCTTCTATAAATATCCAACACATTTATTACAACCCTCTCTATTTATTACAGCTTTCTCCTTTTATGATAGCCTCCAAAATCTTCACCCTTAGCTCAAATTTTTCAAGTTGTTTAAAAAAAACCTCATACTTTCAACTAGGGGTGTGCACTTTTAGACTGGGACCAGAATTCGAACCGGAACCGGACCGGACCGGACCAGAATGGTTCCGGTCCGGTCCCCGGTGCATGAAAATTTGGGATTCCGGGTTTCCGGTCCAGTCCAAACCCGGAATTTTCCGGTCCTGACCGGCGGACCGGAATTCCTTTTTAAAAAAAATAAGTTTAAAGGTTAAAAAAAAGTTTAAAACTTAGAAAGTTAAAACCTCATATTTATTGCCTTTAAGATTATTGCTTTTAGAATTATTATATTTTAATATATTGAATTTATAAATATGTTTAAACCTAAGAAAAAGTTTTTTTTTGATAAAAAACAATATAAATTCCTGTCCAACCGGTCCAAAACCGGACTGGACCAGAATTTTTCCGGTCCAGTCCCAGTCCAAAAAAATTTCACATTCTGATCCACCGGTCCGGTCAGGTCCGGTTTTGGACCGGTGCACACCCATGCTTTCAACCACAGTGTGTTTTGCAACCCTTAAACGTTTCGCCTCAGCACCAAATAAATCAAAACGATGTTGTATACTTCTTGGGGTTGAAGGATCCATGGAAAGATCATATCCAAGCAGAGGAAAAAAAATGAATCGACATAAAATTACGAGAAATTGATCTCAAAATAATCACAAGAAAGTGTAAATTATTTTTTTGGTGTAAAATTGTAAGTAGAAATCACAAGATCCGAGATTTTTTGAAGCGAGATGGGAGAGGAAGAGGAGAGTCAGAGGAGTGATGAAAGTCAAAGAGAGAGAACATAATGAGGGGCCGAAGTCATAAAATAGGGGGTTAATTAGGAATTGTTATTATTTTAGGCATCATTACTAGGTAGAATGCGGACAAAGGGTGAAATTGTAATTAGGTTGTGGGTTCTCCAATTCCAAAGTAGAAATGTAGCAACTAAATAGATAAACCCAAGTAAAGAAAGAATGATATTCTAATTAGATGTGTAGGGGATTAAACCTCTTGCATTATTTAATGGTCTTTTAAAAACACAAGAGGAATGTCAAGTTAGCTTACATCGCGCCATATCAGTGTCCACATGCCAGGCTTCGATACTCTTCTACACGTTTTAATAATATATATATTGAGCTGAGATATCCAAATCATGTTAAGGATAGGTCTAGCCCATTTAAAAAATATATAAAAATTGCTAAATGGATAAATAGGTCATATTATATTAACAAATCTCCTTATGTACTAATCTGATTTCATGAAGAACATGTTATATTTACACTGTGACGCTATTTACCGCTCACACTAACACCACCTATTTTTTTATATGGTTTTCTTTTTCTTCTTTCTCCCTCCTCTTCCTTTAACCTACTGTCACCACCACCACTACCGCTGCCACCACCTGCAGCCACCTCCCCCCTCGCTTCCTCCTTCCTTCTCTTTCCTCCTCCCTTCTTCCCTGCCCAGCGCTAGCGGCAACAGCTGCACCTCCGACAGCAGCCACCACCGCGGGCCCCTTCTTTTTCCTCCTCTTCCTCCTCCCCTGACCGTCACTCTCCTCCCTCATCCTCTACGCCAGCATCCGCCGGAGCCTAGCCTACCTCCAAGCTCCACCTGATGCACCACCTACTTCTCTTCGTCTTCCTATTCCCTTCCTCCTTCCTTCTCACAAGCCACATGTTTTCCTTCAAAAAAAAATCACCGGTTCCATCGAACTAAATCATTTTTTCGGTTTCACCGACCATCTTTTTTCAATACAAACAAATGGGTGCAGTTCCACCATGGTGGAACCAAAAAAAAAAGCGAAAGATTATTTATATTCAATGATACGCATACGTAGGGGTGTTCATTTTAGATATACGAAAATTTTGGATCGGGAAAAATGTAATCCAAATCCGATCCGAAAAAATCGAATATCCGAAATTTCGGATCGGATCGGATCGAATATCCGAAAACTAAAAAATGAATTTTTCAGAGGGAAAGTTTATAAAATAAGTTTCGAATCCGGTCAATGGGTATTTCGGATATCCGGCCTTGAAAACGGATATTTCGGATCGGGTGTCCGAAAAAATCCTCATGTTTCGGATATTTTCGGATATTCGAAAATGAAAATTTTCGATCCGTATCTGATTCGAAAATTTCCGGATATCCAATCTGAAATATCCGGAAACTAAAAAATCGGATCGGATCGACATGATCACAGATCGGATCGACCGGATCGGATATTTAAGAACACCCTTACGCATACGTTACTTTTGAAAGCCAAAAAATGAGTGGCGGGAAAAGATAGTCGCTTTATATTTGCAAAAGCAAGTCGGTTTGGTTTATCAGACTTGTCCCTTGCATCGGGATTAAATTTGGTGCCACCAACTGCTTAAGAACTTATATCTGAATGAAAATTGATTAAAATATTATATCTCAATTTAAATATCATACAAAATACTTGGCCAATGATTGATTTAAAATATGATTTTGAGATCTATATATTATCTTAGGGTCATTAATTCCATTATATATTTGGTGTACTACTTATTTACGGGTTCGTACATCCAACTCTAAAATATACATATCACTTCCTCATATCGAGAGCCCGATGTACCTATACTATACCACTCTTGTGTCCAGTTCCAGGATAATAGAATTGCAAAAAGTTATCAATAAGCACTAAATCTTGAGTACAATATATAGATGAGTTGAAATAGCTGGACGCATTCTCCACAAATCATCACCTTGACTCCTTGAGTAACTTACATCTTACTGTTATTCTTCCAGAGGCATGAGCAATAAACAGCAGAATATTAGACATTTTTTCAGAACAGTAGTAGTGGCAAGCTTCAACCAAAGATAGAGAGTTATAACAATATGAGCAACCATAAATTTAGTATTTGAGAAAAATATGCATGGCTCACATCCTCCAGGCTCCAAGTAAGTTATGATTAAAATACAAGCATCCACAAAAATACAAGCATAAAATGTGAATAAAAGATAACAGGTGACATACACCAAAATTTCATATTATAAATTATAATGGGCCTTGATTCAACACTCTCATACTCTCATCCATCAAAATAGGAAGACTATCAGCTAGAATTGCTTTCTATTACAAATGACTATTAATACATGTTTTTGTACATGGAGCACCGTGGAACATTGAGATCGAGACAGCAAAAATCATTGTTTCAGTTTCTCTGTCTCAAGGCAATCTTACCAACTAGTATACTAGTATACTACATTACTAACCATCACATACAAACACATGCAACCTCTTCATAGCTACCTTGATATCTATTTAATCATTTATCACCTCCTTAATTAACAAAAAAGGCGTCAAGGAAGATACTCCAAGAGTAACATCTCATATAATCTCATACTTTCTAACAAGTTATCAAGGTGCGGTGTACCTGCTGGGATGCGTCATATTGTTGAAAGTCAGGCTGAGGTTGGGGTGACACCGTTATTCCATATGCGACAGGTGCATCAGCAGGAGCACCAGCATATCAACCAGATTGAGCAACAACCGCCACCTAATCGTGACCAGGTTGTGTTGGAGCTGGCTCAACATGGCCTTGTTGTGCCACAGCAGATGCAGTACTGTAAGCTTGTTTTCCGGCCTCTGCAGCATTATAAGCTAGTTGTCCGGCCTCTGCAGCACTGTAAGCTTGTTGTCTGGCCTCTGCAGCATAAGCTGATGGATCTACTTGGCCCTGGTAATATGCAGCAGCATTAGTAGCAGCGACAGATGGATCAGTATAGCTTGGTTGTGCTGTTGTTGGGTATTGACCATATCCAGTGGTTGATCCAGCAGTTTGCGCATAACCAGCAGCCTGTTGCCCGTATGCAGAAACAGGCTCGCGTTGTTGTTGTGGTGTATATCCTTGTCCAGCATAAGGTTGTTGAACTTGCTCCATTGGAGCCTGTGCATCATATAAGTTAGCAACAAAAAGAATAGAAAAGTGTCAAGCTAAAATTACTGTCACCGGGAACAGTTACCTCAATCTCCATTGATCCAGAGGCAAAAGCAATGTCACAACAATTGTAATAATAATATAAAAAAGTAACCAAATATAATGAACACTCCACTACTTCAACAATAATTAAGACACATAAAGACTCGGTTGCATAGTCCGAGCCAAAAACCTCATTTACTAAAAAAAATAGACATTCAAATCTAAGAAGGATTTACAGTTCACTCCTCATATATATGTTATCAAAGTGCACTATTCGCAATTAGCGAAGGTATTAACTGTTAACATCACTGTTGATTCCATTGGCATGGCGCTCCATATCTTGGGAGATCTGGTCTTGATGCAATGTTATGTGCGTAGTTGGCAATATGAAGCCATGAAGCTGATCAAGGAACATACATGTGAAGAATACAATCACCATATACTTTCCAACTCCGTATAAATTTTGAATTGCGCATAGTGCACTTGCAATCACATAGCTAAAAAACCCCAAATCTTTCTCAACACCAACATCAATCATCTTAAGCTCTTCCATCAAACTCATATATTCAGCCAAGCAAAAACTCCCAACCAATGAGCCTATTACAGCGTAAAAACCTGCCGACGACGATTGATCCGAGATTTGTGATAACTGAAAGCATGCCACCAGCGTTACAGCTACCCTACCAAGCGTTAGAAGAAAATTCACATTGATAAGATCCCCTAATAAAAAGAATGGCTGCTTCAAGTATTGGTGTAAATCTATTTTTCCGCACCCATCTTGGGTCGTCATACCTATAATGAATATAAGTGTAACACACATAATGATTGGTGGCATAAAAGCTAAGCATCCTGCAATGATGTAGTAGTGTTGAACAGTTTGAGGCTCTTCATTTTTCCTAAGGTGCAAGAATAGGAAGCTAAAGAAGCAAAGAAATGACGATACGACGCCGATAACCAGTAAAAGAAACAATAAAAAGCGATGATGCTTCACATATTTTAGGGGGCTCATATTGTATGAAGAATGCCTCCAGGTTTGATTATCTTTCTCTTTTTCTTTGTGAGATTTGTTTTTGTTTTTATAAGCAAAAAATTTGTCCTTAAAAAAAAAGCAAAAGTTTGCCCTTTAAAAAAAAAAAAAGCAAAAGTTGTTGTTGCTGTTGCGTAATATGAGAAGTTTTTTCTCTACTCTACTTGGTCTACTTTACTTCCCTATAAATTAGGCTGCGTTTTTGCTAACTAAATGTAATATGCATTTTTCTTTTTTTTTTTTTTTTTTAGGATATGCATTTTTGTTGTTGTTGTTGTTGTTGTGATTTGATTACAAATAATCGAATTCCATACCCTCAAACTTGCAAGCTTTCAAATCATTTTTGTAAGGATTCGTTTAATTCAACTTATTTTGTCTTGTCTTATCTTATCTTATCTCATCTTTTCGTATCTTATCTTGACTTATCTTATCTTATTTTATCTTATCTTACAAGATAGTTTATTGTGTGTCTAACATCTTATTTTATCTGATCTTATCTTATCCGATCTTATTTTATCTTATCTTATTTTTTCTGAAATAAGTTAAAATAAGTTGAATAGAACAGAGCATAAAGGGCAGGCATTCAAACAATCTAAGATCCGATCTATAAGATCCCTTATCGTTTTATTTTTGATTTATAGGTGTTAAATCGTTCACAACCATTCTAAAAAACCATCAAGCAACAATATTCCAAAAACATTTCCAATTGCGCAATTTCAAGCAAGTTGTATGCAATATTGAGCCTTGTTTGTGAGGTTGGACGTATATAAAATAGTTGGATTTTTCCATGTACACTGTGGTTGCTGGTTTTATATATTGTGTTCGATCTTTTTCAATTTTTTACATGTAAATACCCCTGAACTTACAAAATATTTCACATTTTACCCTTACTATTGTTTCACAACTAGGGCTGATTAACATATCAGGTCGGGTTCAGGTTCGGGTTAATAATAAACGGGTTGAACATGTCGCAACCCAAACCTAACCCGTTTATTAAACGGGTTGCAAAACTCAACCCTGACTCGACCTGTTTATTAAACGGGTTACCCATATAACTCATTTAACCCATTTACATATTTATTACTATTAATTTTTTATTAAAATTTATTATTTTTCAACAATAAATTCACATAAAAGTATGCATGATTAGATTTTCTTTTCAATTTTTGTATTCTACAATTAGTATTTTTAAAATTTTCACCAACTTTAACACAACTTTTTAGGAAATTTATAAATTAACGAGTTAAACTGGTCAAAGCAGGTTAATTTCGGGTTGAAAATGTCAACCTTAACCTAACCCATCTAATTAAATGGGTGAGTTGTGTCAACCCATTTACTTAAATGGGTCAAAAATCTCAACCCAAACCCGCTTATTACAGGTCGGGTTCGGGTTCAGTAAACGGGTTGAGTCAGTTTTTCACAGCCCTATTCACAACTGAAGGATGTTGATTTGTGTTTAAATATTACCTTTCACTTTTCTACAATGTATTCCTGTGTTTGTTTGTTTTCTACTTGTATTGTATCATACCTTTTCAACTTTGCAAAATATACCCGTCAACCCGAGTAATTTCCAAAGGTTCGGGAATTAGACTAACTTACTAGACATCAAACAAACTCTTTAAATAAATATAATAACATATTTGTAAGATTTAATTTCAAATACTAATTTAAGCCCAAACCGGCAGAGAAAAGTAACTAAGTTTACACAATACTACCCTTGTCATCAATAATCAACCGTAAGAAGATAGAAACTAATTGATGAAAGATTACTTGCCAATCAACCAAAATAAAATGTATATTTGATAAACTTTATTGAGCCAAACACAATCCTGTGTTGGAGGATTATTATTTTAACAAGATTTAGAAGAAAAAGTGCGAAAAAGTAGAAATTGGAGTGACACCATTAAAATGGATGGTAGCAGTCCAACAAAAATGGCTAGAAAAAGAGTATGATTTTTAGTGAGAGAAAGGGAGAGCGGCGACTTTTTCGTATTACCTATTTAGCATTATAACTAACTATTATTGTATCACCTATGATTACAAAAGTCAGAGTTCTACATAATAATAATGCTATGTTTTACTTGTTCTTTATAAGAAAACAAACATTATTATCCTATTCTAAGGTATATCTAGGCAATTAGTTGATGGGTGGCAATAGTAGTCGGATTCCGGTAAGATTTTATTTAGGTTCTACTTCTTATTGTATTCGGAATAGATTTTCCGGTTTTCAAGTTCAGGGCGGAGTTTTTGGTCGGATTCAAATTGAATCGCCATCCCCAGCCCCTATAAATTTGGACTAGAAGTTCGTATCACAAGCAATCCAAAAATATTATTATAGAATTTTTTATTTTGAGGGGAAAAGCCAAGCTAGATTAATCCAAGGATAAATTGTCCATGAGTACATAAGGAGCCACTTCCGGAGGGAAATGGTTCTCCCAAACTTGTTCAATACCAAAAGACACTAGCTTAGCTAGGTGATGAGCCACAAAATTCCCATCACGCTTTACATGAGACCATAAAATGGAAGGAAAAAACAAACAAGCAGATAAAATATCATGAAGGATAGTATCTAAATCAGAAAGGAAGAAAGAGAGTTTTTAGAGGCGTTGATGACCACTTGACACTTCGATTCTAGAATAATGTCATGTAGACCATACTTCTTCCGCAAACGCAAAGCCATGACAATAGCTTTTGCCTCAGCAAGCTCCGGAGCCCAAAAGGCTTTAACTCTTCGAGTAGCATAAAAAAGAACCTGACCATCAGAATTGCGGGCCACAACACCCATCCCCACCCATCCCTCTACAACCAAAAATGCATCTAAGGTTTTCCACTCTTTTAGGTTAAAACAGGAAAACAAGTTTGGATATCTATTAAGTTAGACATGAACAAAGATTGTAATAAATCACCATATACTTACCAATTCCCTGTAGATTTTGAACCGCACATAGTGCCCTTACAATCACATACCTAAACCCCCCCCCAACTCTTTTTCAACACCAACAACAATCACCTCAATACATGTAAGTATGTAACAAACTGTCCGTTGCAGTAAATCTCATCTCATCTAAAAGAACGCGAAGATATTCCAGTAATATCATCGTCCTCCAACCAAAAGATTGAGGGTTCAACTTATTTGTTGTTTACACTTCATTTGGACCAACAGAAAGTTCATATAGGAACTTGACGACTTGTTGATCAAGGTGAAAAATCATGCAAAATGACAACATTTTGCTATCTATCTTGATGTTACATAGGTACGACTATGTATAACAATGAGAACTGGGATGTAAAAAGCTCCATCACCCATATAAATGACATGCAATTCTTATCATCGTTTAAAATGATAATGGAATAATCGATTGAAAGCTAGAGTGCGTGATGAATCTGAAGTGGAAAGAAAGATGGCAAGGGTGATTGAAAGTAGAGAGCGTCGGACCTAAAACAATGTGGTAAGGCAGCTGCTTAATATAGAAATTTTCAATCACCAATGATTGCAAAGAAGTGGACAAGTTTTCAAACAGGTAAAGAAAATGAAAATCCTGATACATAGATGTTAATATGATTCTGTCGAATGGGTTTCAGGCTCAGACATGATAAGGTAACATACTAACTAACTAATGAACACAAAATCGCCAGTTCCTCGATAACAAAAAAACTACTTGCTAAATAATTTCACGAGTCCTCAATAACAGCAAACTACAACATACTAAGATCACCAAATGCTTCCGAACACCTGGATCAGGATTATTAACTTTCTAACAAGTTATCGAGGTGCAGTGTACACCTGCTGGGATATATGCATCATATTGTTGATAGCCAGGCTGAGGCTGGGGTGACACGGTTTTTCCATACGCAACAGGTGCACCAGCAGGAGCACCAGCATATCCACCAGATTGAGCAGCAACCGCCTTTTTTTGTTTAAGTAAAACAATTTGGGTTAAAAAAGAAGAAAATAAGAAAGGGGAGAAAATCCGGTGAGAATTCTGGGAACCGACCTCATTTATGTTACGGACTGCACCCAGGTTTGTACTTTGGGGTGTTCTGGCTGTAAGCCGTAGCTAGGACTGTTTGGTGCACCCGCGCTATAGTTCAGGGTGTTGAGGACAATTTTGCCTATAAATTATAATGGGACTTGATTCAACACTCTCATCCATCAAAAGAGGAAGACTATCAGCTAGAATTGCTTTCTATTAATACATGTTTTTTTGTACATGGGGCACCATGGAACACTGCGGTCGAGACAGCATACTTTTGGCAGAAATCATTCTTTCAGTTTCTCTGTCTCAAGGCAATCTTACCAACTAGTAGATTGCAGGCAGGAAGTGGGAGATTTAACGCCTGATACCTCTCTTCCATGGACGTCTGGACGACACTGAATATTGTTTGCCTATTGATACACCAAGATACGAATGCTCACCGTATTTGGAAGGTACTAGCCATATCAGCAATTTTAAAGCCAACCTGTTCGCTGTCGGAACTTTCTGATGGAATTTTAGTAATTAGTTAATTAATTGTTGATTAATTAATTAATTAATTCGGCCCATCTTTATTTCACCTTGGATTACTGAGTAAACCAAAACTACTTCCCACCACTTACTCCACTAAATCTTCCATATACTACAAAAAGCGTGTTTTCGCGACGCTTTTTGACCCATTTTGCGACGCCAAAAAGCATCGCGAAATTTGCTCTACACGCTGCCAAAAAGCGTCGCGCCAATTGAGTAGGTAAATCACGAAAAGCGTCGCCAATCTCATGTATATATATATATATATATATATATATATATATATATATATATATATATATATATATATATATATATATATATATATATATATATATATATATATATATATATATATATATATATATATATATATATATATATATATATATATATATATATATATATATATATATATGTTGATGCACTAAGTTGTAGGGGAATCAAAGAGATGTCTACTAAGGGTGAGACATGAGCTCACACCATATATAAAAGAGTGAGAGATATGTGAGACATGAGCTCACATACAAAAAATATATGAGAGTTGTTTTTGTAAGGTGTGGAACAAGTGTCCCACCAAAATATAATGTTGTACAATTTTTTATGTAATCAATACTTTGCACTTTATGAAATTGTAAAATTATATTTCCGGGTCCAGTACAATTCTGCGTGCGCCGCCAAATTTCTATTATGGTATCAGAGCCGGAACGTGATAACGCCAATGTCAGAAGAGCAAAAAGAAGATAGAAGATGCAAGTTAGAAAGTTGAAGGTTGAAGCAATATAAAAGAAGTTGAGGTAAGTGTGAAGTTTAAAATATCTGGAAGAATTTAAATTAAAGGTGAAGATAAAATAAAGATAAAAGCTTAAAGAGAAATGAAAATTTTAAAAGTATGTAAAAGAAAGAAATATTAAAAAGAAATGAGAGGTAGTTGGTAACATGGGTACCAACAAGAACAAGAGCGCCATTATAAGATTTTTATTCATTATTGTTGCTGGTAAAGTACATCATGGAAAAATATATTCAAGAAGTTTGAAGTACAAGATTTTTCAGATTAAGGAGGAGTGTTAGCGTTATTAATCTAGAAAAATCTTGTAAAAGATCTACAATGTAAATTTTCTTATATATCATGATAATTCTAGAAAACAAAAGGCCTAGATTAGCTTAACTAGATATAGAAGTATCTAGAAGAATAAGGAAAAGTTAGAGCATATAAACCGACATAGAGCATGTATATGTATATGTATATATATATATATATATATGTTGATGCACTAAGTTGTAGGGAAAACAAAGAGAGGTCTACTGAAGGTGAGACATGAGCAGGGAAGTAGCAACATCGCCACCAGCAAAGAGAGGATGGAGAAGAAAGTAGTAACAACACCGCCACCAGCATCGCCGGCGCGAGGAGGCGCCAGCCGCACAAACCGATGAGAGGGAGGATGGGAGTAGCAACATCAAGCGAGAGGAGAGAAAGGTGCGAGCAGGGAAGTACGCACAACAGGGAGGGAGAGAACTGAGCTCCGGCAACGGCGACGGGCACCAGCGTGGCTGGCAGCAACATGGCGCATCACGGGGAGTCCAGCGGCGTGAGGCGTTGCGAGCAGCGGCGAAACAGAGCAGCGAACAGGCGAGGAGACCGAGAAAACGCGAGTTGCAGGGTGAGCTCCGGCGAGCTTGGGGCTCCGGCGAGAAGGCAGGATGGTGCGAGTGAGATGATGATGTTGGCGTGGAGCCACGAGAGAGAGAGAGAGAAGAGCGAGATTGGGGGCGAGGTGAGATGGGTTTAGGGTTTGGGTCTCCACGGGGGAGGAGAGAGAGATTAAGTGAGGGTTTGAGGGTTTTGGTCATTAATTGAGAACAAAAAAAGTGTTAGGGATTTTAGAATTTTTGGGGAATAGAGAGGGAAAGCAAATCAACGCACTTATTTTTAATCCAACACCGTTGCATTAGATATAAATGGCGTTGCATTTAATTGTAACCGTTGCAATAAGCGTTGCATTAGTCAACAAACGTTGCATTAGCATATGTTGTTGCAATAGACCGTTGCTTTATGGTCAACCGTTGCATTAGACCGTTGCAATTGCTCCAAAATGTAGTAGTGTTCAAACATCAAAGTCCCTCCATTTGAATTTGAAAAAATATGGTGTTTCAGAAAGAATTTTATAACCTAGCAAAGAAAACATGGTATACCAACTTCACAAGCTCTAACATGTTTTTCCCACTAAAAAAATCTTTTAAAAGTTAAAGCTAAATTATGGAATGAAACTCAATTTGACAATATTTCTCGGCAATTGCGTAACGTTGACAAAGAGGTAGAGACCATCCAATGTCAGGAGTTCATTCATCATTCATCATACACCTGGGTGTACCATGTGCATGGTACACCCAAGACTAATTTATGCTCATTTGAAACTCTCCTTCTTACTATATTTTGCTCATTTGGAACTCTCCTTATTATATTTTGCTCATTTTGATGATTTTAAATGAATAATGAACATAAACATAGTCTTGGGTGTACCATGCTCACGGTACACCCAAGTGTATGATAAAATTTGTATAAGGTCAGCTCTTCCAAGATCAAAATAATATAAAGTGTCAATATAAACTAGAGTATTTGTTTAAAGAAAAGATCTAGACTAATGTTTTTAAGCAATGAATATTGGAAAGTAAAAAAAGCAAAACTACCTATTTGCTAAAAGGGGATACTAACTCAAAATTTTACCATTCCCATGCCTCTATAAGGAAAAATAGAAACCAAATAAAAGAATTCATAACTTGAATAATCTAGGTTACCGTTAATAACCCAACTAATAATTGGGTAGATGTAGTTACTACCTATTAATAACTCAACTAATTAAAAAACTTAAATGGACCCGATGCACACTAACTTAGTGTGCACCGGGTTGGTAATTGATATTACCTTCATATAGTGAGTTTTATAGAGATATAGTAAACTTATATACAATATAGTGGATTTTATTAAAGGACATATATAGTGAAATCATATGCAATATAGTGGAGGATTTAATTTTTAACATGCATGAAAATGTAGGTTGTGTAGTATATCGTGACACGTGCTTTAACATATAGAAAGATGTAGTTTCTGCATGATAGTGAATGTTGAATGATATAGTGAGTTTTTGCATGATATAGTGAGTGTCTGAATAATTTAGTAGATTGTTCAGATTTGATGTAGTTTTTACATGATGTAGTATGTTTGTTAATGATATAGTGAGTTTCTTCAATATGTAATGGGCTTCTGAATGATATAGTGGATTGTTTAGAAATGATGTAGTTTCTGCATGATATAATTAATATGCATCTGAATGATATAGTGATTTTCTGCATGATATAGTGAGTTTTTACATGATATAATGGGTTTCTGCATGATATAGTGAGTTTCTGAATGAGAATTGTTAAAAAATGATACGTGTTTTTGGCCTGGTGCACAGTGCACACTAATGTTAATGTGAATCGGGTCCACACAAGTCAGATTAAAAGAATTTCATCAAAGGTTTATTTCAAATTAAGCTACCTATTTGCTAAAAGGGGATTACTAAATAATTTCATCGTCAAAGGTTTATTTCAAATTAAACCCAAGTTGTTCTTTAACCACTTAAACACAGTTTAATCTTTTAACCACAATAATTTCTAACGAAGATAATAATTTCTTAATAGAACATATTCTAGGGGAAGAAAATGGCGACTTCTGACTTAGCTCCTCATAAGTCTTTGGGGTTGGATGACTTTCCTTCTTTTTACTTGCAGAAGTACTGGTCCTTAGTAAGAAATTTTTTTATTAGGGTTGTCATAGTTTTTTTTTCATTTAGGGAATATGTTGAAAGAGACTAACCACACTTTCTTAGCCTTGATTCCCAAAATAGATAATCTAATGACTACAATCACTTTTTTCCACTTACTCTCCGTTTGGTTGGGTGTAGAACATTTTCAGTGTAAAATGATTTCCATGGAAAACGATTTACAATGGAAAACACAATTCCAAAATTAGTTTTCCGTTGTTTGGTTCAATGTAAGAAAAATAATGAAACGAAAGAAAAATGAAAGGGAAGGAAAACAGTTTTCCCTTCATTTTGAAGGGAAAATGGTTTTTCATCATTGGGTAAGAAACTTTACTCCTAGGGAAAATGGTTTTACACTCCTTTGCAAACCAAACAATGTAAAATTGAAAATAAAGGAAATAATTTTCCAGAAAAATGTTTTACACCCTATTAATGGAGCCTTAGTATTTGCTCCTCCATTATTTATAAGTTTATTTCTAAAATCATCACTAATAGGTTAAAAAAATCGTAATGGGGAAGATTATTCACCTCCTTCAAGGAGCAAGCCTTTGTTCCTAATCTGTTAATTCATCAACATATTGATAGCTCATAAGGTTTTCCACTCTTTCAGGTTAAAATAGGAAAACTAGGTTGGATATCCATGAAGTACTGATATATAGCTCATAAGGTTTTCCACTCTTTTAGGTTAAAACAGAAAACAAGGTTGGATATCCATTAATTAAGTTAGACATGAACAAAGATTTTAATAGATTACAATGGAATGATTTGTTCACTACTTTAGAAAAAAAAAATTAGGCTTTTGTTCAACTTGACAAAATTGGATCAAAAGTTGTCTTTAGCTACACCTTCCATTTCAATTCTAGTTAAAGCTTTATGTGCTGTAGATAATAATTTTTATAGAAGAAGCAAACTGACTTATCTTTTATTCTTTTTCTTGTCAAACTTGGTGAACAACTTATATTGCAACCACCTAACGAACCCAAAAACAAAGAAAAAATTGAATTCCAAACTAAAATCTTTATCTCAAATTTTAAATAAAATTAAGAAATAAGAATTAAGATAGCGGTAAATTTCTTTTACTATTTCTATTACAAAACAAAAAAAAAGTAAAAAATTATCCAAATGTATATATAATTAGAAAAAAAAAAGATGCGTTCAACATTCAAAAAGCAAAACTTTTGCCTATATTGTAGGGGAAGTATAGAAGACTGTGATGAGATCTAGATCAACAACAAACCTGTGTTTATAAATAAAACAAAGAACAAATTTGAGAAAGAAAGAGATATTCTTTTTGAAGGGAGAGAAAGAAAGAGATTTGGAATCAAAGCTCACAATGAGGAATAAGTGGCATACTAAATCAGTCTCTATTAAAGTTGCAATCCTTCATACTCTACATTTTCTGTGTCTTATATGTATTTCAGGTTGGTCAGCTCACTCCATCTTGGGTGGAATTGATAAGCAAAAGAAACAATCATATGCGAACAAAGCCACAGCTAGCATGTATGAATCATTTTGTATAGATATTATTTCTATCGGTATGTCTGTACTAGGGTTCACCATTTTACTATTTAGTAAACCTCCAACATGGATGTTAGACAGGATATGGATTTATAGAACTTTTACGTTGCTCAATTTTTGGTTGCAGTTCTTAAGATTCTACATTGTGAAGCCGAATAAAAATTGGACACTGATGGGGATTTTAGGGTTTGTTGTCCAGAGTTTTTGTGCGACAAAATCATCTAGAATTTGTGGGCTGCATAATAATTTTTTGTTACCCGAATTTAAATATTTCAAGTTTATAATGATAGCTTCGGTTTGCACTCCCTACTACTCGTTCGGATTTGGATCAACTCATTTTTGGGTCGTATTATCCACGTTTGTTAGCCTCACATTTCTGGACTGGACCAGAATTTTTCCGGTCCGGTCCCGGTCCAAAAAAATTTCACACATTCCGATCCACCAGTCCAACCGGTCCGGTCATGTTCAGTTTTGGACCGGTGCACACCCCGGCCCTACTTTCAACCACAGTGTGTTTTGCAACCCTTAAACGTTTCGCCTCAGCATCAAATAAATCTAAACGATGTTATATACTTCTTGGGGTTGAAGGATCCATGGAAAGATCATATACAAGCAGAGGAAAAAAAAAATGAATCGACACAAAATTATGAGAAATTGATCTCAAAATAATCACAAGAAAGTGTAGATTATTATTTTGGTGTAAAATTTTAAGTAAAAATCACAAGATCCGAGATTTTTTGAAGCGAGATGGGAGAGGAAGAGGAGAGTCAGAGGAGTGATGAAAGTCAAAGAGAGAGAGAACATAATGAGGGGGAGAGGAGGTAAATAATAAGGGATAAGGGTTTGGGACTTGAGCCGAAGTCATAAAATAGGGGGTTAATTAGGAATTGTTATTATTTTAGGCATCATTACTACGTAGAATGCGGACAAAGGGTGAAATTGTAATTATGTTGTGGGTTCTCCAATTCCAAAGTAGAAATGTAGCAACTAAATAGATAAACCCAAGTAAAGAAAGAATGATATTCTAATTAGATGTGTAGGGGATCGCGGATTCAACCTCTTGCACTATTTATTGGTCTTTTAAAAACACAAGAGGAATGCCAAGTTAGCTTACATGGCGCCATATCAGTGTCCACATGCCAGACTTCGATACTCTTCTACACGTTTTGATAATATATATATTGAGCTGAGATATTCATATCATGTTAAGGATAGGTCTAGCCCATTTTAAAAAAATATAAAAATTGCTAAATGGATAAATGAGTCATATTATATTAACAAATCTCCTTATATACTAATCTCATTTCATGAAGAACATTTTATATTTACACTGTGACGCTATTTACCGCCCACATTTTACTAACACCACCTGTTTTTTTATATGGTTTTATTATTCTTCTTTCTCCCTCCTCTTCCTTTAACCTACTATCACCACCACCACTACCGCCGCCACCACCTGCAGCCACCTCTGACCTCCCCCCTCGCTTCCTCCTTACTTCCTTCTCACTTCTCTTTCCTCCTCCCTTCTTCCCTGCCCAGTGCTAGCGGCAACAGCTGCACCTCCGACAGCAGCCACCACCGCGAGCCCCTTCTTTATCTTCCTCTTCCTCCTCCCCTGACCGTCACTCTCCTCAGCTCCCTCATCCTCTGCGCCAGCATCCACCGGAGCCTAGCCTACCTCCAAGCTCCACCTGATGCACCACCTCCTTCTCTTTGTCTTCCTATTCCCTTCCTCCTTCCTTCTCACAAGCCACATGCTTTCCTTCAAAAAAAAAATCACAGGTTCCATCGAACTAAATCATTTTTTCGGTTTCACTGACCATCTTTTTTCAATACCAACAAATGGGAGCAGTTCCACCATGGTGGAACCAAAAAAAAAAAGCGAAAGATTATTTATATTCAATGATACGCATACGTAGGGGTGTTCATTTCAGATATCTGAAATTTTTGGATCTGAAAAAATGTGATCCGAATCCAATCCGAAAAAATCGAATATCCGAAATTTCGGATCGGACCGGATCGAATATCCGAAAACTAAAAAATGAATTTTTCAGAGGAAAAGTTTATAAAATAAGTTTCGGATCGGGTCATAGGATATCTCGGATATCCGGTCTTGAAAACGGATATTTCGGATCGGATATCCGAAAAAAATCCTCATGTTTCGGATATTTTCGGATATTCGAAAATGAAAATTTTCGATCCGTATCTGATTCGAAAAATTTCGGATATCCAATCTGAAATATCCGGAAACTAAAAAATCGGATCGGATCGACAGGATCACGGATCGAATCGACCGGATCGGATATTTAAGAACACCCTTACGCATACGTTACTTTTGAAAGCCTAAAAATGTGTGGCGGGAAAAGATAGTCGCTTTATATTTGCAAAAGCAAGTCGGTTTGGTTTATCAGACTTGTCCCTTGCTTCGGGATTAAATTTGGTGCCACCAAGTGCTTAAGAACTTATATCTGAATGAAAATTGATTAAAATATTATATCTCAATTTAAATATCATACAAAATACTTGGCCAATGATTGATTTAAAATAAGATTTTGAGATCTATATATTATCTTAGGGTCATTAATTCCATTATATATTTGGTATACTACTTATTTACGGGTTTGTACATCCAACTCCAAAATATACTTGTCACTTCCTCATATCGAGAGCCCGATGTACCTATACTATACCACTCTTGTGCCCAGTTCCAGGATCATAATAGAATTGCAAAAAGTTATCAATAAACACTAAATCTTGAGTACAATATATAGATGAGTTGAAATAGTTGGACGCATTCTCCACAAATCATCACCTTGACTCCTTGAGTACCTTACATCTTATTGATTCAACACTCTCATACTCTCATCCATCAAAATAGGAAGACTATCAGCTAGAATTGCTTTCTATTACAAATGACTATGAATACATGTTTTGTACATGGGGTACCGTGGAACACTGAGGTCGAGACAGCATACTTTTGGCAAAAATCATTGTTTCAGTTTCTCTGTCTCAAGGCAATCTTACCAACTAGTAAATTCCAGCAACTGGGAGATTTAACGCCTGATACCTCTCTTCGATGGACGACACTGAAAATTGGTTGCCTATTGATACACCAAGAAACGAATGCTGACCGCATTTGGAAGGTATTAGCCATATCTGCTTTTTTAAAGCCAACCAGTTTGCAGTCGGAGCTTTCAACATATATAAAATTGCCAACCGACATTTCGATGGAATACAGAATTTTTCCAGTTGCAGCAAGAGATCTTGGCATGGATCATGAATCATTTTTTGCAGAACTCTCATGAATATCACTCAATTAGATCACTCTCGCTCATAATCTACATCATAGTCAAATATTTGATATGTATACTACATTGCTAACCATCACATTCAAACACATGCAACCTCTTCATAGCTACCTTGATATCTATTTAACAATAAAGGCATCAAGGAAGATGCTCCAAAAGTTACCATCTCATATAATCTCATACATGAATGGTAAGACAGCTGTTTAATTAATATAAATTTTTCAATCACCAATGACTGCAAAACCCGGAGTCTTCAAGGATGAGTATAGTAGTGGGCAGGTCTTTAATCAAGCAAAGAAAATGAGAATTCTGATACTGTCAAATCGGTCTCAGGTTCAGACATGATAAGGTAACATACCTAACTAATCAAAGGACACAAAATTGCCAGTTCCTCTGTAGAAAAAACAACTTACTAAAAAATACTAATAGTGCTCAGTAACAGCAAACTACGACATACTAGGATCACCAAATGCTTCCGAACACCAGGATCAACATCATTAACTTTGTAACAAGCTATCGAGGTGCAGTGTACACCTGCTGGGATGCGTCATATTGTTGATAGCCAGGCTGAGGTTGTGGTGACACGGTTTTTCCATATGCAACAGGTGCACCAGCAGGACTGCAGGAGTACCAGCATATCCACCAGATTGAGCAACGACCGCCACCTAATCATAACCAGGTTGTGTTGGAGCTGGCTCAACATGGCCTTGTTGTGCCACAGCAGGTGCAGCACTGTAAGCTTGTTGTCCGGCCTCTGCAGCACTGTAAGCTTGTTGTTCGGCCTCTGCAGCACTGTAAGCTTGTTGTCCGGCCTCAACAGCACTGTAAGCTTGTTGTCCGGCCTCTGCAGCAATGTAAGCTTGTTGTCCGGCCTCTGCAGCATAAGCTGATGGATCTACTTGGCCCTGGAAATATGCAGCAGCATGTTGTCCGGCCTCTGCAGCATAAGCTGATGGATCTACTTGGCCCTGGTTATATGCAGCAGCATTAGAAGCAGCGACAGATGGATCAGTATAGCTTGGTTGTGCTGTTGTTGGGTATTGACCATATCCAGTGGTTGATCCAGCAGTTTGCGCATAAACAGGAGTTGGTGCATTCTCATCTGACTAGGGACAAGTTTCTAGAGAACATCTAGGTACCAGAGATTTCATGATTTTTGTTCATTTTGTAAACGATTAAATGATCAATTTGACCTCCAAGATAGCAATAACACAGACTAGTTTTATTCACTTTGAAAAAATATGTTACCAGAAAAAAATGTCCATGTAAGTTCCTACAAGTCCAATTCAAACAAGGCCCACTTAAGTTCAGAAAAATTCAAGTAAAAGGTTCACGAGAAAGAAACGAAGCATGTATAGAGTGAACGCGTAATTGGAAAACAAAAACAAACAAAAAAAAAAGACTGGGCTAGTAAAAACTGCAGAACTAGAGAATATAGCAGCAATAAAAAAGATATAAATCATAAGAAAGACAAACATCAAAGCATTGCCAAGAAGCACACCTCTGCTAAAACTACTTTGTCACCCGGAACAGTTACCTCAGTCTCCATAGATCCAGAGGTAATTGCAGCAGTAAAACCTCGAGCCACAAAGGCAGGTGAACCTTCTGCATCAGCCTGCAAATATTGTACAAGAGGTATCAAACATAAAACCAGACAACTTGAGAGGGAACGTAAAGGGGGAATGATTATTAGACACATGCACACTCCGGCACCAATCTTGATTCTTGCACATTCACTCATTGTCCATTTCCAACAGAGTCAAGGGCTAAATATTTCTTATAGAGAATAAACGAGATTAAGATTGCTCACTCAATTGACTGAGCTACTAATGTATTGTGATTTTTGTGAAGTATTCCGGTGTTGGTGCATATCATATTGAGAATCAATCCAACACCCTATCTTATCTAGGGGTAGACTTCTTCAGAAGCATTAGAGAAATGCAGGAGTTGGTCCATTTGCTATGAATCCATATAATTCAGTTAGAAGTGTCTTGAGGAGGAAGCCAAGGGAGTTAGTGAGAGGAGTACTATTATAAGAGAGGATTAGGAAGAGATTGGATATGGAATATTGGTAAAGAGTAGTCAGTTAGTTTTATTAGGAGAGTGTCATTCCTCTCGAAAGAGTGGCTAGGTTGTATAAGGTGATATAATGATCGAATTCAATCATATCTTCACTTGTTGTTCCCTAACCTCTTTCTCTTTTCTTTTCTTTTTTTGACGGGACCCTAATCTCTTTCTCACTCCCATAATCTTTATTTTATGTTATTAATCTACTGTTTTTATCTATTATCTATGCTAATTCATAGCAGGATTGTCATCTGACTAGGGACAAGTTTTAGCAATAACACAGACTTGTTATTCACTTGAAAAAATATATTATCAGAAAAAAAATGTCCATGTAAGTTCCTACAAGTCCAATTCAAACAAGGCCCACTTAAGTTCAGAAAAATTCAAGTAAAAGGTTTCACGAGAAAAGGAACCAATCATGTATATAGAGAAGGCCTAATTGGAAAACAAAAACAAACAAAAAAAATGACTGGGCTAGTAAAAATTGCAGAACTAGAGAATATAGCAGCAATAACAAAATATAAATCATAAGAAAAACAAACATCAAAGCATTGCAAAGAGGCACACCTCTGCTATAACATCCATTATCAGACTTTCAGCCTTGTTTAAACATTCAATTGGCCCCACAAGTTCAACTGGCCTAGCTGCAGATCGTAGATCAGCATCAGCGTCTCTTGTGATTTGAATTTTAGCCCCGGAATTCAGCTGCAAATACTTTATCGTATCTCCTGATTTGCCTATAAGGACTCCAACCTGCAGCAATCCAGAATCCAGAAAATGAACAGCATCAGAATACCAGCTTCACTCAATTACAAAAACCAAAAAGTACTTGCTTCAGTCTACTGAGTAAAACATAGTTATGTCAAATGAACATACATTTTACTTGAACCTTTCCTAAACATATGTGTGTTTGTGAGTGAGTTTGAGCGTGAGTGTGTGTATATGCGGAGTGCAAGTCTGTTTTGAACACACTATCAATCAACATTCCCCTTACATCTCTGCTTCATCTATGTTCAATTCATAATCTAACTCACAAGTATGGTCTCAAATCTCGGATGTGATCGTAACTGCAGTAACGCTCACAGAACCACTTTCACAAGCGATGGAGATGGTTTCTAGCTGTTGCGGCATAACATTATGGTCGCAGAAAGATCAAATGTGAGCATCTAGCATAAACCCAACCCCAAAAAACAGATTCAACAACAAACATCCTCAACCTACACTGCTGATTTTTGAGCTCCACCAACAACAAGTCGAGTCAACAAAAAGACTGGAAGTGCATCACAATCATTCCAAGATACCAACAACGGTTAATTACTGATATAAGAACAGGTCGTACATTCATGATAAACTCAAACATCATTAGTCCACACACGTAATACTTTGACCTCAAGAAAAAAATCATCCTGAGGATTAATAGTAATCTTGAAGCAGATTATCGTCCAGAGCAGTACATAATTGATAATACTTCATAATTATTAACCAAAATCAGATTCTTATATGTGGGTGATGGATACAGCAATACAGGTACATAATCCAATCTAGGTAACATACTAGCTTATGATGTATGAATATGATGCCATGTGAGTCAAACAATAAGTAATAAAGAAAGAAACATCACCTTATCATTGGGAATTTCAATTTTCCTTCTGCTAATGCCAGAATCAAAATCATGTTGCTCAGATTCAACATGACCTTGTTCTGCCCCTTCACTGACCATCTTTTCTGCAGCTTGAAGAGGAATATCCTGAGGGACAGGTTGAGCTTCAATCTCCTTTATAGGGTGCACCTTTTCCATGCCCTCCTCACGGCTTGTCTGATCAACAAAAGCTGCTTCACCAATTTCAAGCACTGTTTCAGCAGCTGCCTGAGTTTGTAGGTCTTCACTTCTGTGCACATGTGGCTCTTGCCTTTCTTGCTCTTGTCCTAGATGTGGCTCTTGACTTTCTTGCTCTTGTCCTAGATGTGGCTCTTGACTTTCTTGCTCTTGTCCTAGATGTGGCTCTTGACTTTCTTGCTCTTGTCCCACATCTCTCACTCTCACGAGTTGATAGAATTTCAATAAATGGTTCCACTTCTCATTTCGAAATTTCCTCACTGAATCTCTCAAATCATCACCATACATGGCATATGAAACCATTTTGCATGTATTTTCATTCTCAACTATGTGAAAAAGAGAATTTTCCCATCCAACTTCCTTTTGCAACGACCTTAGCTCTCTACCTTTCACTTCTCTAATTTCATAACTACCCTCGGTAAATGGTCTAGGATCTCGTAAATTAACAAGTATCCGTTCTGGATACGGGGTGTAGGTGAGGACTTGGTAATAATAATGTAAACCCAAGTACAGGCAAAAACCGACGCATACGGCAACAATGTCGCGGTTACGAGTCGGGTAACATTGAATTATACTTAGTAAAATCGACAAACCAGCCGACACGACACTGCCATATAACCCCGTGTCGGACTTAGGTTGGAAAAAAGTTGGATTAGGAAGACCCAAATCATCATAGATAAGGCTGAAGCAAAATATATGTAGTCGTAATTTTTGAAAGCGTTAGGAATGATAGAAAGGACGAGCGAGGCAAAGAAGAAGAGGGTGACTTGAAAAGGCCTTTGTGGTTCCACCAACAACTTCCACATGAAAACTTTCTCCATACAAGCAAGCAAATATATATGCATTCCGGCCATAGCTAATAAAGTGATGACGAGAAGAACAAGGATGGTATAAAAATATGGGTTCTTATCATCCAAGTTGGAAACTAAACTAGGGGTGAGATTAGTACTATTACGGAGATTAGTACTATTACGGAACAATGGGATGTTACAAACCGCAAGAGGGTTTTTTACCGCTAGCATTTCTCGCGTAAATTGAATAATAAGCGCCGGACATAGTGCAAACCACAACAATGCCAAAAAAAGGGACACCTTTCTTAATAATTTTGTATTATGACATAAAAAACCCTTAACGCATTTACCACCATTCGTTAGGGGAGCAGTAAGTGTTGCCCAATTACAAACAAATCCATCCATAATTTGAGCACACTAGTCATGGAAAAAAAAAAAAAAAAAAAAAACATTAGTATAGGAAACATAACATTAAAACGAATTTAATGTTATTAAATAAATTAATCTAAAAATAATCCTAGCTCATCATAATTTAATAGTCTAGCTTCAATGATGACCCCTTCTCTTCAAAACCCCATGGATCCCTGCCTCTACCCATTACCCAACAAGACTCCCTTCTACCAACATAGATACTTTTAAATTAAAGTAGTAACATATTTCCCCATGTTTTCCATCTTATACTCCCACAAAAACGGTTAAATAAAATTCACCAAAATATCTCTTTTCTTACTCTTCTCTACTGAAAATCCCATCCCTTGCAAATTATTTCCCTGTCTTGGCTCCAAAGAAACAACTTTCCTCTTATTCCTCTATTATCTATTGCCAAAAATTACTATAATATGACAAATATTTCCCCAACTATCTTGTATGGAACACTACATTTTCCATCAACTGCTTCAGTCAATCATTCCTCTCAAAAATGAAATCAAGTAGCCATTTACCCACATCTCATTAAAAAAAAAAAAACGAATATCTATCTTAACCTTCTATCTTTACTTTACTATATATAAAGTATATTACTACTTTCCTACAACTATTACTACAGATAACCAAAAAAAAAAAAAATCATATTAACTACTAACACAACTACAAAAGTAAGACAAGAAAAAAGAAATAAGTGTTGGAATATTTCTCACATATAAAGCGGGGAATGAAGTTTACTCTTCTTCTGTTTTGCTTGTGGTGTGATGGGACATTCCGAAAGGGACTGCCATGTAGTACCGGAGGAGGAAAAACAGGAAGCCTTAAGGTGGAATATTGGGTTAAAAGCTACACCTAGAAAAGGGAGGTGTAAGGAGTTGCAGGAAGAAAAACAACTTCGAGCCAAAAAAAAAAAGAATTCTTTTCGTGACTGAAGGAGTTGCGAAGGAAGCAGTATGTGATTCTGAAGTTTCGAAGAAGAATAAAGAAATTGCTGGAGGTTCGAAGGAGATTGGGGATGGAGTTGGGGTTGTGAAGAAAAATGTAGGTGTGGGAGGCTCGAAGGAAACTGTAGGTGGAGGTGGGTTTATATCCTGTAACATGGAAGGGAGAAATTTGAATGTTGTGAGTGTAGTGGACAATGTAGAGCAGCAGTTTCAAGGGGTGGGAACCATTGAAATTTTTAAGGGTAATGCTGTGCACTCCCCATTTAATGCTACTGAAAAGCAGGAGCCTAGTCATGCAGGTGTTTTTGTCTTTCAATCAACAAAAAAGGAAGTAAAAGTACGAACTTGGAAAAGATTAGCTAGAGCCTAGAGGTAATATGGATGAAAAAGGGGAAGCTGAGCAGATGGAGATGGATGGTTTGGAGACATCTAACAAACGGCTAGGTGGTGATGGTAGTATGGAGTTGGAGAATGTGGACGGTGCTAAGAAGCGTTTGAAGCAGAGCACCCCCATGACACTACATCCATTTTTTGGCGGAGGTTGGTGTAAACCAACCCCGCCAAGCATTATGAGTACTCTTTCTTTGGACTGCCGAGGGATGGGCAACCCTTGGTCGGTTCGTCAACTCCATATATGGAGTATTATGTATTCCCCGACATCATTTTTTTTATCGGAGACCATGCTAAAAAGAATGATGCGGAAGTTTTTAAAGATCGGTTGGGTTTTAAAAATTCTTTTGGTGTTGCGAGTCAAGGAAAAGCTGGTGGCTTATGTCTCTATTGGAAGGAAAATGTAAATTTCTCCCTTGTATCTTTTTCTCAGCACCATATCTGTGGGGATGTGGGAGAGGGTGATTGCAAATGGAGGTTTGTGGGGATTTATGGCTGGGCGAAGGAGGAGGAGAAATATCGAACTTGGGACCTTATTCGTTATATCAACAGTGAATCTGATTTGCCTTTGCTTTTTGGTGGAGACTTTAATGAGAATCTTAGCAATGAGGAAAAAGTTGGAGGTGTAGAGCGAGTTAGACGTGACATGTTCTCCTTTCGGGAACTTTTGGATGACTGTGCTCTTCGTGATTTGGGATACATTGGCACGTGGTACACATGGGAGAGAGGGTTCACTCCAGCCACGAGAAAAGAGAGAGGTTGGACAGGTATATTTGTAGCTTGGATTGGTTGCACTTATTCCCTGATTACATTGTTGAGCATGGGCGGCTACGTTACAAATCGGACCATGTTCCGATTATCACCCGACCTCCGCAAAATCACAAGAAAAGAAAGAAGAAACGTGGGTTTCGGTTCGAGACCTGCTGGTTGTTAGATGAGGGCTGTGAATTGGTGGTGAAAAATGCTTGGGAAGATTCGACTGGTGATGTGTTAACAACGAGACTTGGTTTGCTGGCTCAAAATCTTGTAGTTTGGAGTGCTGCCCATTACAACAATCTTAGTGAACAAATTAAAAATGTGGAGAAAGCTCTTGGCCTCGCTCAACAACGTGAGAGTTCGGAAGATAATTGTCGTGAATGTCTGGAGCTCGAGAAAAAATTAGATGATCTCAATGAGAAGCACGAAGCCTACTGGTATTTGCGCTCCAGAGTTGTAGAAGTTCAAGACGGTGATAAAGAAACAAAAAAAAAAAAGACGGTGATAAGAACACTCAGTATTTCCATCATAAAGCCTCGCAGAGAAAGAAAAGAGATTATGTGAAAGGGCTCTTTGATGCTGGTGGAGCTTGGTGCGAGGAGGAAGAGGATATTGAAAACATATTTACTAATTATTTTTTTAGTAATATATTCACTTCTGCTAACCCATCTGATATGAATTTCCAGGAACTTATGCAGTGTATTCAACCAATTATCTCTGATGCTTGTAATGTTGCTCTTCTTAAGCCTTATACTAAAGACGAAATCTATGCAGCTCTTAGTCAGATGCATCCCTGTAAGGCCCCTGGGCCGAATGGAATGCATGCAATTTTTTATCAGCGGTTTTGGCATATTATTGGTGATGATGTTACAACTTTTGTCTGTAATATTCTTCATGGAGTTCAATTCCCAACGTCTGTAAACAAGACCAATATTGCCCTTATTCCAAAGGTGAAAGATCCGAAGGCTGCTGCAGAGTTTCGTCCTATAGCTCTGTGCAATGTTCTCTATAAACTTGTCTCTAAGGCCATTGTTATGAGATTGAAAGGTTTGCTGCCTGATATTATTACTGAGAATCAAAGTGCCTTTGTTCCATGGCGCCTTATAACAGACAATGCTCTTATTGCTATGGAAATTTCTCATTCTATGAAAAATAGAAATAGATGCGAAAAAGGAATTATTGCAATGAAGTTTGGACATGAGTAAGGCCTACAATAGAGTGGAATGGGGCTTCCTCGAAATTGTTGTTAACGATGGGTTTTGATGGCGAGATGGGTGAATTTGATTATGAACTTGTGTATCTACTTGTTTCATATTCTTTCATTATTAATGGAGGAGTATGTGGCTCTGTTTCTCCCGCTAGAGGGCTTAGACAGGGGGGATCCTTTATCCCCTTATTTATTGATTCTGATTGCATATGCTTTTTCAAAGATGATTCAGAGGAAAGTTTAGGAGAAACTAATTCATGGGGCTAGAGCTAGTCGAAGCGGTCCGGAAATCTCACACCTTCTTTTTGCAGATGATAGCTTACTGTTTACTAAAGCTACCCGTCAAGAATGCACATAAATAGTTGATATTCTCAACCTTTATGAATTGGCATCCGGGCAGAAAATTAATTATGAAAAGTCGGAAGTCTCGTTCAGTAAAGGTGTAAGCTTAGAGCAGAAGGAAGAGATAATGGGAATTCTTAAGATGCGCATGGTTGACAAGCATGATAAATGCCTTGGTATCCCTTCTATTGCTGGAAGATCAAAAAAATCCATCTTTGAATATCTCATGGATAGAATTTGGAAGAAACTCCAAGGTTGGAAATAAAAGTTTTTATCTAGAGCTGGGAAGGAAGTTACTTGTGAAGGCGATTATTCAGGCATTTCCTACTTATCTGATGGGAGTTTACAAATTTCCTAGTATGATCATTTAGAAAATTCATGCTGCCATGGCTCGATTTTGGTGAGGAAGTTCAGATGCAAGCAGGAAGATACACTGGAAAAATTGGGAGGATATGTGCTCTCTAAAGTGCTTGGGTGGTATGGGGTTCAAAGACCTAGCGGTCTTTAATAATGCTCTCCTTGGGCGCCAAGCGTGGCGACTTGTTCGTCATCCTACCTCTCTTTTTGGCTGTGTGATGAAGTCAAAGTACTTTCCAACTTGTGATTTTCTAGATTCATCTCTTGGTTACTCATGTAGCTATTCTTGGAAGAGCATCTGGAGCTCTAAAGCTCTAGTCAAGGAAGGATCATTATGGCGTGTTGGCAACGGACTTGATATAAATATTTGGAAGGCTCCTTGGGTTTTGGATGATAATGGACGATTTATAGAATCTGATAGGCGAGCGGATGTAAACTTGGTGAGTCAATTAATAGAAACGAGTTCCATGGAGTGGAAAGTGGATTTGATCGAAGAAATGTTTAAAGATCGAGATAGAAAATGCATTCTTACCATTCCCTTAACCTTCCCGACACCCAAAGATGAGTTAACTTAGGCTTTTGCTAAGGATGGGCAGTACACTGTTAAAACGGCCTACATGTTGGGCAAAGGAGGTAATCTTGATAATTTCCACAGAGCTTGGGTTGACATTTGGAGTTTAGATGTGAGCCCCAAGGTGCGCCACTTTCTTTGGCGCTTATGCACCAACATGCTCCCCGTTCGTGCTCTTCTACAACGTTGGCATTTAGTTGAAGATGCCGCCCGCTCTTGGGGCTCGTGGAGAGGCCGAAACCGATGGTCATGCCATCTTTGGTTGCTCGAGGTTCGAGGAGTTGTGGCGGGAAAAGTGGGTGTGCGGAACTAGGAAGGTGGGATAGAGAACTCTCTATGTGCGAAAACTTGGAAAGGAGGAAGCAACTTGATAAGAAGGTGAGAGTCAAAGGAGCATTTCTTATGTGGTGTATTTGGGGCGAAAGGAACAACAAAGTCTTCAACAACAAAGCCACCCCTATGCATATTCTCTTGAAGCGCATTGATAGATACGTGGAAGAGCAATGGAAATATGCGAAGGTAATTTATGCTCGTCATTCTCAACATAGCGCAGTAACTAGTAAGCCCGAGGTAATTTATGCACAAAGTTAATGTTGATGCCTCCCTTGTGATCGATGGTTGGATTGGTCTTGGTGTTATTGCACGAGACTCGGCTACGGGGGGTGCATATAGGAACTATAATAAAAACTCTTCATGAAATAGAGGAATATTCTATATATAAAGAGACAAATTTCTTAAAAATTTACCCGGTCATTGATGATGTTAATTCCCAAAGGCTTGTAATACCCATCACAAAGTTATGTAATGAGTGTGCACGCAAATATAATGTCCTAACCGAGATCACTTCTCAAGAGGTTTGTGGTTATTTTGGAAGGATTTTAATGTAATATCTCTAAATTGTCGGTAATATATAAGTCCTCTCGTTTTATTGCTCGCTCTATTATTTATTGAGTGGGGCATAAAAACCTCGGTTGCACAAAATCGGGTCATCTCGCAAAGCACATATTTATCTCCATACTTATCTTCTTGAGTATCTCGGACAAGTATTCCATACCTTTCTCGGCCTTTTGGCAAAGATCTAGTGTAGTATCTGTTCTTATCAGTATAATAGAAGATATTCTAGGGGAATAAATTGAAATGGCGACTTTTGACTTAACTCCTAATAAGTCTCAGGGGCTAAATAACTTTCCTTCTTTATATTTTCAAAAGTATTAGTCCTTAGTAGGAAATTTTTTATTAGGGCTATCAGAGTTTTTTTTTTCCATTTAGGGAATATGTTGAAAGAAATTAACCACATTTTCTTAGCCTTAATTCCCAAAGTAGATAATTTAATAACTGCCAATCATATTTTTCCACTTAGTCTTTGCTCCTCCATTTATAAGATTATTTCTCAAATCATCACTAGCTAGTAGGTTAAAAATATTCTAATGGGGAAGATTATTCACCTGCTTTAAGGAGCGCTTGTTCTTGATCGGTTAATTCAAGATAACATACTGATAGCTCATAAGGTTTTCCACTCTTTTAGGTTAAAACAGGAAAATAATTAAGGTTGGATATCCATTAAGTTAGACATGAACAAAGACTATAATAGATTACAATGGAATTATTTGTTCACTACTTTAGAAAAAAGTTTAGGCTTTTGTCTAACTTGGCGAAATTGGATCAAAAGTTGTCTTTCTACTCCTTCCTTTTCAATTCTAGTTAATGGAATTCCCGAGGATGGTTTTATCCCATCTCATTGAATAATGCAAGGAGATCCTCTCTCTCCAAACTCTTTATTTTATGGGCGGAGTCTCAATAGGTAAAACAGGGATCATAAATCCTTTCCTTATACTTTTTGATAATATAATGATTTTTGTGGAAGTCAATGATCAAAGACTCATACAAGAATTCTCGACAAATATTGTATACTTCCGCCGTTCTTTTTCAATTACAACGTTTTCCTTATTTGGAAGTTTCGTATTAATTGCAATATTTCCTTATTTGCTGACGTAATATCTTTTCTCTATCTTTCTCCTACCACATGGGTCCTGCTTTTTATCTATCTGTCTCTCTCTCTCTCTCCTATTCACATGGGTTTCTTATAAATTGTAATTAATGTTTAGAATTGGAAGTAGCTAGTATTCAATGATTAGCCCATTTCCTCAAGCAAAAGTTAATCACCAGATTTTCTCTTCTTCCGACCATTGCCAATTTTCTCTTGATTTTCTCCCTATTTCAATCATCAAAGTCCCTCCATTCGAATTTGAAAAAATATGGTGTTTAAGAAAGAATTTTGATAACCTACTAAAGAAAACATGGTGTACCAACTTCACAAGCTCTAACATGTTTTTCCCACTAAAAAAAATCTTTTAAAAGTTAAAGCTAAATTATGGAATGAAACTCAATTTGACAATATTTCTCGGCAACTGCGTAACGTTGACAAAGAGGTAGAGACAATCCAAGGTCGGAGTTCATTTTTCATACACCGGGTGTACCATGTGTATGGTACACCCAAGACTAATTTATGCTCATTTGAACCTCTCCTTCTTACTATATTTTGCTCATTTGGAACTCTCTTTATTATATTTTACTCATTTGGATGATTTCAAATGAGCAATGAGCATAAAAATAGCCTTGGGTACACCCAAGTGTATTATAAAATTTATACAAGGTCAGCTCTTGCAAGATCCAAATAATGTAAAGTGTCAATATAAACTAGAGAATTTGTTTAAGGAAAAGATCTAGACTAATGTCTTTTAGCAATGAATATTGGAAAGTAAAAATAGCAAAACTACCTATTTGCTAAAAGGGGATACTAACTCAAAATTTTACCATTCCCATGCCTCTATAAGAAAAAATAGAAACCAAATAAAAGAATTCATAACTGAAATAATCTAGGTGACCGTTAATAACCCAACTAATAACTGGGCAGATGTAGTTTCTACCTATTAACAACTCAACTAATTAAAAATTTTAAATGGACCCAGTGCACACTAACTTAGTGTGCACCGGGTTGGTAATTGATATTACCTTTATATAGTAAGTTTTATAGAGATATAGTAAACTTATATACAATATAGTGGATTTTATTAACGGAAATATATAGTGAAAATATATGCAATATAGTGGAGGATTTAATTTTTAACATGCATGAAAATGTAGGTTGTGTAGTATATCGTAGGATTTAATTTTTAACATGCATGAAAATGTAGGTTGTGTAGTATATCGTGACACGTGCTTTAAAAAGATGTAGTTTCTGCATGATAGTGAATGTTGAATGATATAGTGAGTTTTTGCATGATATAATGAGTGTCTGAATGATATAGTGGATTGTTCAGATTTGATGTAGTTTTTGCATGATGTAGTATGTTTGTTAATGATATAGTGAGTTTCTTCATGATGTAGTGGGTTTCTGAATGATATAGTGGATTGTTTAAAAATGATGTAGTTTCTGCATGAAATAATTAATATGCATCTATAGTGACTTTCTACATAATATAGTGGGTTTTTACATGATATAATGGGATTCTGCATGATATAGTGAGTTTCTGAATGAGCATTGTTCAGAAATGATACGTGCTTTTGGTCTGGTGCATACTAATGTTAATGTGGACCGGGTCCACGTAAGTCAGGTTTAAAAGAATTTCATCAAAGGTTTATTTCAAACTACTTATTAGTTGGGTTATTAAGCTACCTATTTGCTAAAAGGGTATTACTAAATAATTTCATACAAAGTTCTATTTCAAATTAAACCCAACTTGAACCACTTAAACACATCTTAATCTTTTAACCACAATAATTTCTAACGAAGATAATAATTTCTTAATAGAAGATATTCTTGGGGAAGAAAATGGCAACTTCTGACTTAGCTCCTCATAAGTTTTTGGGGCTGGATGACTTTCCATCTTTTTACTTGTAGAAGTACTGGTCCTTAGTAGGAAATTTTTTTATTAGGGTTGTCAGTTTTTTTTCCATTCATGGATTATCTTGAAAGAGATTAACCACACTTTCTTAGCCTTGTTTCCCAAAATAGATAATCTAATGAATGCAATCACTTTTTTCCACTTACACTCCGTTTGATTGGGTGTAGAATATTTTCAGTGTAATTATTTTAGGCATCATTACTAGGTAGAATGCGGACAAAAGGGTGAAATTGTAATTATGTTGTGGGTTCTCCAATTCCAAAGTAGAAATGTAGCAACTAAATAGATAAACCCAAGTAAAGAAAGAATGATATTCTAATTAGATGTGTAGGGGATTAAATCTCTTGCGCTATTTATTGGTCTTTTAAAAACACAAGAGAGGAATGCCAAGTTAACTTACATGGAGCCATATCAGTGTTCACATGACAGGCTTCGATACTCTTCTACACATTTTAATAATATATATATTGAGCTGAGATATCCAAATCATGTTAAGGATAGGTCTAGCCCATTTTTAAAAAATATAAAAATTGCTAAATAGATAAATAGGTCATATAATATTAACAAATCTCCTTATGTACTAATCTCATTTCATGAAGAGAACGTTAAAAGACATTAGAAACTCTTCAAATGAAATAACTCACAAACGTAAGCACGTAATCTTTGACTCCTTAAAAATAGTTAACACGTTATTATGTCAGTAAGATTCTTTTACAAAATTTAATAATTCTGCTTCTATAAATACCCAACACATTTATTACAACCCTCTCTATTTATTACAGCTTTCTCCTTTTATGATAGCCTCCAAATTATTCACCCTTAGCTCAAATTTTTCAAGTTGTTTAAAAAAAACCTCATACTTTCAACTAGGGGTGTGCACTTTTGATTTGGGACCAGAATTTGGACCGGAACCGGACCGGGACCGAAAGGTTAAGTCCGGTCCCCGGTCCATAAAAATTTGGGATTCCGGGTTTTCGGTCCAGTCCAAACCCGGCATTTTTCAGTCCGGACCAGTCCAAACCCGGAATTTTCCGGTCCGGACTGACGGACCGGAATTCCTTTTTTAAAAAAAAATAAGTTTAAAGGTTAAAAGAAGTTTAAAACTTAGAAAATTAGAAAGTTAAAACCTCATATTTATTGCCTTTAAGATTATTGCTTTTAGAATTATTATATTTTAATATATTGAATTTATAAATATGTTTAAACCTAAGAAAAAGTTTTTTTTTTTACATAAAAAAATATAAATTCTTGTCCAACCGGTCCAAAACTAGACTGGACCGGAATTTTTCATCAAAGGTTTATTTCAAATTAAACTACCTATTTGCTAAAAGGGGATTACTAAATAATTTCATCGTCAAAGGTTTATTTCAAATTAAACCCAAGTTGTTCTTTAACCACTTAAACACATTTTAATCTTTTAACCACAATAATTTCTTACGAAGATAATAATTTCTTAATAGAGCATATTCTAGGGGAAGAAAATGGCAACTTCTTACTTAGCTCCTCATAAGTCTTTGGGGTTGGATGACTTTCCTTCTTTTTACTTGCAGCAAAACTGGTCCTTAGTAAGAAATTTTTTTATCAGGGTTGTCATAGTTTTTTTTTTCATTCGGGGAATATGTTGAAAGAGATTAACCACACTTTCTTAGCCTTGATTCCCAACATAGATAATCTAATGACTACAATCACTTTTTTCCACTTACGCTCCGTTTGGTTGGGTGTAGAACATTTTCAGTGTAAAATGATTTTCATGGAAAACGATTTACAATGGAAAACACAATTCCAAAATTAGTTTTCCGTTGTTTGGTTTAATGTAAGAAAAATAATAAAACGAAAGAAAAATGAAAGGGAAGGAAAACATTTTTCCCTTCATTTTGAAGGGAAAATGGTTTTTCATCATTGGGTAAGAAACTTTACTCCTAGGGAAAATGGTTTTACACTCCTTTGCAAACCAAACAATGTAAAATTGAAAATAAAGGAAATAATTTTCTAGGAAAATGTTTTACACCCTACCAAAAGGAGCCTTAGCTTAGTCTTTGCTCCTCCATTTTTTATAAGTTTATTTCTAAAATCATCACTAATAGGTTAAAAAAATCGTAATGGGGAAGATTATTCACCTGCTTCAAGGAGCAAGCCTTCGTTCCTGATCTGTTAATTCATCAACATACTGATAGCTCATAAGGTTTTTCACTCTTTAATGTTAAAATAGGAAAACTAGGTTGGATATCCATGAAGTACTGATATATAGCTCATAAGGTTTTCCACTCTTTTAGGTTAAAACAGGAAAACAAGGTTGGATATCAATTAATTAAGTTAGACATGAACAAAGATTATAATAGATTACAATGGATCAAAAGTTGTCTTTAGCTACTCCTTCCATTTCAATTCTAGTTAATGTATGGAATCCCTAGGGATCGTTTTGTCCCATCTCGGTGAATCATGGAAGGAGATCCTCTCTCGCTTCATACTCATTATTTTATATACGCAGTTATTAGCCAAATTAAAGAAACCTCTTATGCTAGCCTAGAAAGAGAAAAAATAATAGGAGTCTCAATAGGTAAAATAGGGATAAAAATCCTTTCCTTATATTTGTTGATAATATTATGATTTTTGCAAAAGTCAATTATTAAAGCTGCACTCTCATAAAAAAAAATTCTCGACAAATATTTTGTATACTTCCTCCATTATTTTTCAATTGCAATGTTTTTCTTATTTGGAAGTTTCATATTAATTGCAACATTTTTCTTATTTGGTGACGTAATATATTCTCTCTATCTATCTCCTATCACATGGTTCCTACTTTTTTTCTATGTGTCTCTCTCGCTATCTCCTCTTCACATGAGCTTCATAAAAAATGTGTCAATAAGGTATGGTGCAATTATGAACAGAGGAAGTAATCATGTCTGGACAACTTATATATTAATTATCATATGTCAACATCCCAATGTTCAAATAATGTCCTTCCCCATGAAATATTTAAAATTAGTAGTATACTAACTCGATTTAAACTTAACTCGATCAAAACACGGTCAATACTCGACTCGAGTGAGCGCGACCGAACTCGAGGAATTTAACGAGTCGAGTCGAACAATCATAAACTCGAGCTCGACTTGTATTATTGGCGCACCTAATTAACTAGTTGTAACACAAAACGCTATTCATAGAGAGAAAACGCCGCACTCCCTTAGTAGAAGAAACTAAAACGTTCATCTCTTAAAATAAGACAACTCATTAGAACAATTGTTTGCATGAAGAGACCTCCGTACTACTGAATGCCAAAGCCCCAAATATGAAATACACAGATTGCAGGGATGTAAATTTCCGCTAAAGCTTTATGTGCTGTAGATAATAATTTTTATAGAAGAAGCAAACTGACTTATCTTTTTCTTGTCAAACTTGGTGAACAACTTATATTGCAACCACCTAACGAACCCAAAAACAAAGAAAAAATTGAATTCCAAACTAAAATCTTTATCTCAAATTTTAAATAAAATTAAGAAATAAGAATTAAGATAGCGGTAAATTTCTTAACTATCTCTATTACAAAACAAAAAAAAAAGTAAAAAATTATCCAAATGCTAGTATATATAATTAGAAAAAAAAAAAAAAAAGATGCGTTCAACATTCAAAAAGCAAAACTTTTGCCTATATTGTAGGGGAAGTATAGAAGAATGTGATGAGATCTAGATCAACAACAAACCTGTGTTTATAAATAAAACAAAGAACAAATTTGAGAAAGAAAGAGATATTCTTTTTGAAGGGAGAGAAAGAAAGAGATTTGGAATCAAAGCTCACAATGAAGAATAAGTGGCATACTAAATCCGTCTCTATTAAAGTTGCAATCCTTCATACTCTACATTTTCTGTGTCTTATATGTATTTCAGGTTGGTCAGCTTACTCCATCTTGGGTGGAATTGATAAGCAAAAGAAACAATCATATGCGAACAAAGCCACAGCTAGCATGTACGAATCATTTTGTATAGATATTATTTCTATCGGTATGTCTGTACTAGGGTTCACCATTTTACTATTTAGTAAACCTCCAACATGGATGTTAGACAGGATATGGATTTATAGAACTTTTACGTTGCTCAATTTTTGGTTGCAGTTCTTAAGATTCTATATTGTGAAGCCGAATAAAAATTGGACACTGGTGGGGATTTTAGGGTTTGCTGTCCATAGTTTTTGTGCGGCAGAATCATCTAGAATTTGTGGGCTGTATAATAATTTTTTATTACCCGAATTTAAATATTTCAAGTTTATAATGACAGCTTCGGTTTGCACTGCCTACTACTCGTTCGGATTTGGATCAACTCATTTTTGGGTCGTATTATCCACGTTTGTTAGCCTCACTTTTCTCGTTGGCAATTACTTCAAACCAAGCGACGCCAACCACGATTGTATTGGTAGTACTTCTGAAGAGCATCAGAGAGACGACTACCTGAAACAAGAAATCACTCCATCTCCATCATTTCTATGTCGCTTCTCCGAATGCATATTTGATGTTCTTGTTTCTCATCCAGATGCACAACGAATATATATTAACGACTGTACAGAGGCGTAGTCAGGACTCTAACATAAAAGGGGCAAATAATGTACGAGGGGGACCAAATAACTAATACTAAACTTTATTGGAGTTTCCTTATTGTTATCTTAATAGTTGGCTTTTATTTTCATTTAACTTGTTTGTATTGTCCGATTCTCTCTAATTTCTAAATATAAGTGGAGTGTAATATAGATATTACATTTTCTTTTTATGGCCATTATGTTATTCATTTATTCTTTAAGACTTTCTTAAGAGAACTCCATATCAGATGCCACTCTTAGCTTATTTTCCCGCTCTAATAGTTTGTGCTTTAGTTGGTTCATATCGATTATACAATAACAAATCCTTTTGTATTTGACTTATTCTAATTAAGAGAGTATGTTTTTTCAATTTAACTTGCAAAAAGATCATTGACTCATTGCATATCATTCATTATGTTCAATAGGTTTAATGAGATTGTTGTTATCGGAGGTAGATAGACTATTTGTAATACAGCCTACAGGGCAGAATGATGTTACGTTCCGAATTATGCTTAGATGATGAATGTTTACAGCTTTCAAAAACATATGCGCCGACTCTCTAGAGGCACTTATGTGATGCTTTATAATAAAAAAAATGTTGTAATTGTAGTGACTAATGATGCAACTTTCACCGTTTTAAGGACTCAGACTCTACGGAAGACTTGAAGTCTCTCCCGATAACTAAATCACATGACCTCAGGCATGCAAGGAATATACTAATTTGAAAAGTGATTATTTAACTCTAATTTTATGCATAACATTGTTTCATATAAGAGAACATTAAAATACATTAGAAACTCATCAAATGAAATAACTCACAAACTTAAGCACGTAATCTTTGACTCCTTAAAAATAGTTAAGACGTTATTATGTCAATAAGATTCTTTTTACAAAAATTTAATAATTCTGCTTCTATAAATATCCAACACATTTATTACAACCCTCTCTATTTATTACAACTTTCTCCTTTTATGATAGCCTCCAAAATCTTCACCCTTAGCTCAAATTTTTCAAGTTGTTTAAAAAAAACCTCATACTTTCAACTAGGGGTGTGCACTTTTAGACTGGGACCAGAATTCGAACCGGAACCGGACCCGGCCCGGACCAGAATGGTTCCGGTCCGGTCCCGGTGCATGAAAATTTGGGATTCCGGGTTTCGGTCGAGTCCAAACCGGGAATTTTCCGGTCCTGACCGGCGGACCGGAATTCCTTTTTAAAAAAAATAAGTTTAAAGGTTAAAAAAAAGTTTAAAACTTAGAAAGTTAAAGCCTCATATTTATTGCCTTTAAGATTATTGCTTTTAGAATTATTATATTTTAATATATTGAATTTATAAATATGTTTAAACCTAAGAAAAAGTTTTTTTTTGATAAAAAACAATATAAATTCCTGTCCAACCGGTCCAAAACCGGACTGGACCTGAATTTTTCCGGTCCAATCCCAGTCCAAAAAAATTTCACATTCTGATCCACCGGTCCGGTCAGGTCCGGTTTTGGACCGGTGCACACCCATGCTTTCAACCACAGTGTGTTTTGCAACCCTTAAACGTTTCGCCTCAGCACCAAATAAATCAAAACGATGTTGTATACTTCTTGGGGTTGAAGGATCCATGGAAAGATCATATCCAAGCAGAGGAAAAAAAATAAATCGACATAAAATTACGAGAAATTGATCTCAAAATAATCACAAGAAAGTGTAAATTATTTTTTTGGTGTAAAATTGTAAGTAGAAATCACAAGATCCGAGATTTTTTGAAGCGAGATGGGAGAGGAAGAGGAGAGTCAGAGGAGTGATGAAAGTCAAAGAGAGAGAACATAATGAGGGGCCGAAGTCATAAAATAGGGGGTTAATTAGGAATTGTTATTATTTTAGGCATCATTACTAGGTAGAATGCGGACAAAGGGTGAAATTGTAATTAGGTTGTGGGTTCTCCAATTCCAAAGTAGAAATGTAGCAACTAAATAGATAAACCCAAGTAAAGAAAGAATGATATTCTAATTAGATGTGTAGGGGATTAAACCTCTTGCATTATTTAATGGTCTTTTAAAAACACAAGAGGAATGTCAAGTTAGCTTACATCGCGCCATATCAGTGTCCACATGCCGAGCTTCGATACTCTTCTACACGTTTTAATAATATATATATTGGTGAGATATCCAAATCATGTTAAGGATAGGTCTAGCCCATTTAAAAAAATATATAAAAATTGCTAAATGGATAAATAGGTCATATTATATTAACAAATCTCCTTATGTACTAATCTGATTTCATGAAGAACATGTTATATTTACACTGTGACGCTATTTACCGCTCACACTAACACCACCTATTTTTTTATATGGTTTTCTTTTTCTTCTTTCTCCCTCCTCTTCCTTTAACCTACTGTCACCACCACCACTACCGCTGCCACCACCTGCAGCCACCTCCCCCCTCGCTTCCTCCTTCCTTCTCTTTCCTCCTCCCTTCTTCCCTGCCCAGCGCTAGCGGCAACAGCTGCACCTCCGACAGCAGCCACCACCGCGGGCCCCTTCTTTTTCTTCCTCTTCCTCCTCCCCTGACCGTCACTCTCCTCCCTCATCCTCTACGCCAGCATCCGCCGGAGCCTAGCCTACCTCCAAGCTCCACCTGATGCACCACCTACTTCTCTTCGTCTTCCTATTCCCTTCCTCCTTCCTTCTCACAAGCCACATGTTTTCCTTCAAAAAAAAATCACCGGTTCCATCGAACTAAATCATTTTTTCGGTTTCACTGACCATCTTTTTTCAATACAAACAAATGGGTGCAGTTCCACCATGGTGGAACCAAAAAAAAAAAGCGAAAGATTATTTATATTCAATGATACGCATACGTAGGGGTGTTCATTTTAGATATACGAAAATCTTGGATCGGGAAAAATGTAATCCGAATCCGATCCGAAAAAATCGAATATCCGAAATTTCGGATCGGATCGAATATCCGAAAACTAAAAAATGAATTTTTCAGAGGGAAAGTTTATAAAATAAGTTTCGGATCCGGTCAATGGGTATTTCGGATATCCGGCCTTGAAAACGGATATTTCGGATCGGGTGTCCGAAAAAATCCTCATGTTTCGGATATTTTCGGATATTCGAAAATGAAAATTTTCGATCCGTATCTGATTCGAAAATTTCCGGATATCCAATCTGAAATATCCGGAAACTAAAAAATCGGATCGGATCGACAGGATCACAGATCGGATCGACCGGATCGGATATTTAAGAACACCCTTACGCATACGTTACTTTTGAAAGCCAAAAAATGAGTGGCGGGAAAAGATAGTCGCTTTATATTTGCAAAAGCAAGTCGGTTTGGTTTATCAGACTTGTCCCTTGCATCGGGATTAAATTTGGTGCCACCAACTGCTTAAGAACTTATATCTGAATGAAAATTGATTAAAATATTATATCTCAATTTAAATATCATACAAAATACTTGGCCAATGATTGATTTAAAATAAGATTTTGAGATCTATATATTATCTTAGGGTCATTAATTCCATTATATATTTGGTGTACTACTTATTTACGGGTTCGTACATCCAACTCTAAAATATACATATCACTTCCTCATATCGAGAGCCCGATGTACCTATACTATACCACTCTTGTGTCCAGTTCCAGGATAATAGAATTGCAAAAAGTTATCAATAAGCACTAAATCTTGAGTACAATATATAGATGAGTTGAAATAGCTGGACGCATTCTCCACAAATCATCACCTTGACTCCTTGAGTAACTTACATCTTACTGTTATTCTTCCAGAGGCATGAGCAATAAACAGCAGAATATTAGACATTTTTTCAGAACAGTAGTAGTGGCAAGCTTCAACCAAAGATAGAGAGTTATAACAATATGAGCAACCATAAATTTAGTATTTGAGAAAAATATGCATGGCTCACATCCTCCAGGCTCCAAGTAAGTTATGATTAAAATACAAGCATCCACAAAAATACAAGCATAAAATGTGATTAAAAGATAACAGGTGACATACACCAAAATTTCATATTATAAATTATAATGGGCCTTGATTCAACACTCTCATACTCTCATCCATCAAAATAGGAAGACTATCAGCTAGAATTGCTTTCTATTACAAATGACTATTAATACATGTTTTTGTACATGGAGCACCGTGGAACATTGAGGTCGAGACAGCAAAAATCATTGTTTCAGTTTCTCTGTCTCAATGCAATCTTACCAACTAGTATACTAGTATACTACATTACTAACCATCACATACAAACACATGCAACCTCTTCATAGCTACCTTGATATCTATTTAATCATTTATCACCTCCTTAATTAACAAAAAAGGCGTCAAGGAAGATACTCCAAGAGTAACATCTCATATAATCTCATACTTTCTAACAAGTTATCAAGGTGCGGTGTACCTGCTGGGATGCGTCATATTGTTGAAAGTCAGGCTGAGGTTGGGGTGACACCGTTATTCCATATGCGACAGGTGCATCAGCAGGAGCACCAGCATATCAACCAGATTGAGCAACAACCGCCACCTAATCGTGACCAGGTTGTGTTGGAGCTGGCTCAACATGGCCTTGTTGTGCCACAGCAGATGCAGTACTGTAAGCTTGTTTTCCGGCCTCTGCAGCACTGTAAGCTTGTGGTTCGGCCTCTGCAGCACTGTAAGCTTGTTGTCCGGCCTCAACAGCACTGTAAGCTTGTTGTCCGGCCTCTGCAGCAATGTAAGCTTGTTGTCCGGCCTCTGCAGCATAAGCTGATGGATCTACTTGGCCCTGGAAATATGCAGCAGCATGTTGTCCGGCCTCTGCAGCATAAGCTGATGGATCTACTTGGCCCTGGTTATATGCAGCAGCATTAGTAGCAGCGACAGATGGATCAGTATAGCTTGGTTGTGCTGTTGTTGGGTATTGACCATATCCAGTGGTTGATCCAGCAGTTTGCGCATAACCAGCAGCCTGTTGCCCGTATGCAGAAACAGGCTCGCGTTGTTGTTGTGGTGTATATCCTTGTCCAGCATAAGGTTGTTGAACTTGCTCCATTGGAGCCTGTGCATCATATAAGTTAGCAACAAAAAGAATAGAAAAGTGTCAAGCTAAAATTACTGTCACCGGGAACAGTTACCTCAATCTCCATTGATCCAGAGGCAAAAGCAATGTCACAAGAAACAATTGTAATAATAATATAAAAAAGTAACCAAATATAATGAACACTCCACTACTTCAACAATAATTAAGACACATAAAGACTCGGTTGCATAGTCCGAGCCAAAAACCTCATTTACTAAAAAAAATAGACATTCAAATCTGAGAAAGATTTACAGTTCACTCCTCATATATATGTTATCAAAGTGCACTATTCGCAATTAGGGGAGGTATTAACTGTTAACATCACTGTTGATTCCATTGGCATGGCGCTCCATATCTTGGGAAATCTGGTCTTGATGCAATGTTATGTTCGTACTTGGCAATATGAAGCCATGAAGCTGATCAAGGAACATACATGTGAAGAATACAATCACCATATACTTTCCAACTCCGTATAAATTTTGAATTGCGCATAGTGCACTTGCAATCACATAGCTAAAAAACCCCAAATCTTTCTCAACACCAACAGCAATCATCTTAAGCTCTTCCATCAAACTCATATATTCAGCCAAGCAAAAACTCCCAACCAATGAGCCTATTACAGCATAAAAACCTGCCGACGACGATTGATCCGAGATTTGTGATAACTGAAAGCATGCCACCAGCGTTACAACTACCCTACCAAGCGTTAGAAGAAAATTCACATTGATAAGATCCCCTAATAAAAAGAATGGCTGCTTCAAGTATTGGTGTAAATCTATTTTTCCGCACCCATCTTGGGTCGTCATACCTATAATGAATATAAGTGTAACACACATAATGATTGGTGGCATAAAAGCTAAGCATCCTGCAATGATGTAGTAGTGTTGAACAGTTTGAGGCTCTTCATTTTTACTAAGGTGCAAGAATAGGAAGCTAAAGAAGCAAAGAAATGACGATACGACGCCGATAACCAGTAAAAGAAACAATAAAAAGCGATGATGCTTCACATATTTTAGGGGGCTCATATTGATATTGTATGAAGAATGCCTCCAGGTTTGATTATCTTTCTCTTTTTCTTTGTGAGATTTGTTTTTGTTTTTATAAGCAAAAAAATTGTCCTTAAAAAAAAAAGCAAAAAAAGCAAAAGTTGTTGTTGCTGTTGCGTAATATGAGAAGTTTTTTCTCTACTCTACTTGGTCTACTTTACTTCCCTATAAATTAGGCTGCGTTTTTGCTAACTAAATGTAATATGCATTTTTGTTTTTCTGTTTTTTTTTTAGGATATGCATTTTTGTTGTTGTTGTTGTTGTTGTTGTGATTTGAGAATTGATTACAGATAATCGAATTCCATACCCTCAAACTTGCAAGCTTTTAAATCATTTTTGTTAGGATTCGTTTGATTCAACTTATTTTGTCTTGTCTTATCTTATCTTATCTCATTTTTTCGTATCTTATCTTGACTTATCTTTATCTTTATCTTTATTTTATCTTATCTTACAAGATAGTTTATTGTGTGTCTAACATCTTATTTTATCTGATCTTATCTTATCCGATCTTATTTTATCTTATCTTATTTTTTCTGAAATAAGTTAAAATAAGTTGAATAGAACAGAGCATAAAGGGCAGGCATTCAAACAATCTAAGATCCGATCTATAAGATCCCTTATCGTTTTATTTTTGATTTATAGGTGTTAAATCGTTCACAACAATTCTAAAAAACCATCAAGCAACAATATTCCAAAAACATTTCCAATTGCGCAATTTCAAGCAAGTTGTATGCAATATTGAGCCTTGTTTGTGAGGTTGGACGTATATAAAATAGTTGGATTTTTCCTTTTCAATTTTTTACATGTAAATATCCCTGAACTTACAAAATATTTCACATTTTACCCTTACTATTGTTTCACAACTAGGGCTGATTAACCCTTAGTATTCCTATGTTTATTTGTTTTCTACTTATATTGTATCATACCTTTTCAACTTTGCAAAATAAAAGTAACTAAGTTTACACAATACTACCCTTGTCAGCAATAATCAACTGTAAAAAGATAGAAACTAATTGATGAAAGATTACTTGCCAATCAACCAAAATAAAATGTATATTTGATAAACTTTATTGAGCCAAACACAATCTCGTGTTGGAGGAAAGTGCGAAAAAGTAGATATTGGAGCTGACACCATTAAAATGGATGGTAGCGGTCCAACAAAAATGGCTGGAAAAAGAGTATGATTTTTAGTGAGAGAAAGGGAGAGCGGCGACTTTTTCGTATTACCTATTTAGCATTATAACTAACTATTATTGTATCACTTAAGATTACAAAAGTCTGAGTTCTACAAAATAATAATGCTATGTTTTACTTGTTCTTTATACGAAAACAAAACATTATTATCCTATTCTAAGGTATATCTAGGCAATTAGTTGATGGGTAGCAATAGTAATCGGATTCTGGCAAGATTTCATTTAGGTTCTACTTCTTATTGCATTCGGAATAGATTTTTCGGTTTTCAAGTTCAAGGCGGAGTTTTTGGTCGGATTCAAATTGAATCGCCATCCCCAGCCCCTGTAAATTTGGACTGGAAGTTCGTATCACAAGCAATCCAAAAATATTATTATTGAATTTTTTATTTTGAGGGGAAAAGCCAAGCTAAATTAATCCATGGACAAATTGTCCATGAGTACATAAGGAGAGCCACTCGAAGGAAATGGTTCTCCCAAACTTGTTCAATACCAAAAGACACTAGCTTAGCTAGGTGATGAGCCACAAAATTCCCATCACGCTTTACATGGAACCATAAAATGGAAGGCAAAAAAACAAGCGAGATAAAATATCATGAAGGATAGTATCTAAATCAGAAAGGAAGAAAGAGTGCTTTGAGAGGCGATTGATGACCACTTGACACTTTGATTCTAGAATAATGTCATGTAGACCATACTTCTTCCCCCAAACGCAAAGCCATGACAATAGCTTTTGCCTCGGCAAGCTCCCGGAGCCCAAAGGCTTTAACTCTTCGAGTAGCATAAAAAAGAACCGACCATCGAGTGCGGTCCTTTACAGGTCAAAGATGCATCTAAGGTTTTCCACTCTTTTAGGTTAAAACAAGAAAACAAGGTTGGATATCTATTAAGTTAGACATGAACAAAGATTGTAATAGATTACAATGGAATGATTTGTTCACTACTTTAGAAAAAAAAAATTAGGCTTTTGTTCAACTTGGTAAAATTGGATCAAAAGTTGTCTTTCTACTCCTTCCTTTTCAATTCTAGTTAATGGTGTCCCCGGAGATCGTTTAGGTGTGGTGGCCACACGCAAGACGTGATGTATTATTTTTAGTCTACAAATATTTGTTCCTGAAAAAAATGTACCTAAAAGATATTCTTCTCATGGGGTCCAACGCAAGAACTTCTTCTCTTCTTCTTAGAACTTGCACTAGGAACTTTCTTTATTATCATCCTTAGGTACCATTATTAGTTAGTCAACCTTGCACACATAAAACTCAAATCCATGTTAATTTATTACTTTAATTTTTCATTACAAAACCATATTGCTTGGGTCAACAGATACACTCAGCTCGCATAAAGTACCACAATGCTATCAGGGCCGTCTTAATTATTATCAGGGCCCTATACAATTATCAAAATATTCAGGCCCGACTAAGAGCCAATACATCTGGTGTTGAGGAACATGACCTCTACATAGTTGGGGCCCCAAATTGATTATTAATCTATGTTTTGTAAAATGCATGCATCAGTTTAACAGGTTGTGGCTCGGTGTATTTTTTACTTAGATTCATCGAAGGTGAGAGATTCAAACATAATCTCACATTCTCACTTGTCATTAAAGACGAACAAAATAAGAAATGTCATAAATTGCATTTTCCAAGTGTACCCCTAAAATTAAGGTACGTTGTTGTACGTAATAGTATAATAATTGTTGACTCAAGACAACTAAATACTTTGAACTGATAAGATTAATGGAGGCCAATAGATCAATCACGAGAGGAGAAAGTATGGGTGTCTCATAGTGAGATGCCATTAAAGACAAAAAAAAAAAATTTAGTATCGAAGTTAAGTCAAAGTGAGTACCAAAATGAAGTCTTTAAGTACCAACTCTATATTGGTACCAACTTTCGGTTTGAGTCCGAGGGTTACATTTTGGTGCTTGTGACTTTATTTTGATACCACTTTGACTTAGTTTTGGTACCAAAATTTTTTGTCTTTTTTGTGTGAGAGGCCATTTTGGCATCTTACTATGAGACGTCTAACACGCCTCATCATGAAGTTTCCTTTCATACATGGACAACTTATTTATAATTAAAAAGGAAAATTATCATATTTAAGAAGGATTCGACAAAAGCAATGTCACGAGAAACAATAATAATAATAATAATAATAATAATAATAATAATAATAATAATAAAAAGTAACCAAATACGGTGAACACTCCACTACTCTTACAATAATTTTTTTTTTTTTGACAACGCTCTTACAATAATTAAGACGCATAAAACCTCGGTTAATTATATCGTCCGGAGCCAAAAACCTCAAAGTGCACTATTCGCAATTAGCGGGGGTATTAACATCACTGTTGATTCCATTGGCATGGCGGTCCGTATCATTGGAGGTCTGGTCTTTATGCAATGTTATGTGCGTACTAGGCAATATGAAGTCATGAAGGCGATCAAGAAACATACATGTGATACTTTCCAATCTCGTATAAATTTTGAACCGCGCATAGTGCACTTGCAATCACATACCTTAAAAACCCCAAATCTTTCTCAAAACCAACAACAATCACCTTACGCTCTTCCATCAAACTCATATATTCAGCCAAGCAGAAGCTCCCAACCAATGAGCCTATTACGACATAAAAACCTACCGATGATGATTGATCCAAGATTTGTGATAATTGAAAGTATGCCACCAGGTACCAGCATTACATCTACACTACCAAGTGCTAAAACTAAATTCACATTGATAAGATCTCCTAATAAAATGAATGGCTTAATATATTGGTGTAAATCAATTTTTTTCCGCACCCATCTTGGGTCATACATATAATGAATATAAGTGTAACACACATAATGATTGGTTGCATAAAAGTTAAGCACCCCGCAATGATGTAGTAGTGTTGAACAGTTTGAGGCTCTTCTTGTTTCCTAGATGCAAGATTAGAGAGCTAAATAAGCAAAGAAATGACGACACGACGCCGATAACCAATAAAAGAAACAATAAAAAGTGATGATGTTTGACATATTTTAGGGGCGTCATATTATTATGAAGAATGCCTATAGGTTTGATTATCTTTCTCTTTATCTGTGAGATTTGTTTTTCATTTTATAAGCAAAAGTTTACCTTTAGAAAAAAAAAAATTGTTGTTCTTTGTTGCATAATATGAGAAGTTTTTCTCTACTCTACTCTAGTCTATTCTACTTTCCCTATAAATCAAGCTGTATTTTTGCTAATCAAATGTTATATGCACTTTTTGTTGTTGTGATTTGATTACAGATAATCGAATACCATACCCTCAAATTTGCAAAGCTTTCAAATAAATTTTTTTAAAGATAGACTTTAATTCAGACAATCTATAAGATCCCTTATCGTTTAATGTATTTGTAAGATTTAATTTAATATACTAATTTAAGCTCAAACCAACCGACAAGATAATTAAGTTTACACAATACTCCCTTTTTAAATTTTTGTTTTTGAAGTTTACGTTTTTGGTCCAATTAATAATAATAATAATAATAATAATAATAATAATAATAATAATAATAATAATAATAATAATAATAATAATAATAATAATAATAATAATAATAATAATAATAATAATAATAATAATAATAATAATAATAATAATAATAATAATAATAATAATAATAATAATAATAATAATAATAATAATAATAATAAAGTATAGACATGGCATATAAAGAAAATATGTCTTATTGTTATGTCTATACTTAATAATGAAATTGGTCTTCAAAATATTTTGAAATATGTCATTGTCAATAACAATAATTATTTTAAATAATAGTATAGACATGACCTTTTTTGAAATGTCATTGTAGTAATAATAATACATACTTAATAATGATCATTTTATGACATATTTTGAAATGTCATTGTTAAATTTTATGTTTTCGGTCCAGAAATTTCTTTGGGGTTTAAAATAATTAACTATAAACATGACATTTATAAATAACAATGGTAATAAATGTCCAGAAATTTCTTTGGGGTTTAAAATAATTAACTATAAACATGACATTTATAAATAACAATGGTAATAAATAATAATAATAATAATAATAATAATAATAACAATAATAATAATAATAATAAAGTATAATAATTTTTGGTCTTCGGTCCATATCATTGCGCCCTTTATACGTGAGATTTCTTCCCATTCTCTTTTTTTTTACTTCTTTACTTGTCTTAATATAGTTATCGGTTTTAATCAGAACGATCTCCTCTCTCCAGAACAATCTCCTCCTCTTCTCCAGAACAATCACCTCCTTTTCACACATTATTTGTTGTCATTAAAACAATAATAAACAATCATTAAAACAAAAACAAAAGTAATAATACAAGATATCATTCTCACAACATATTTAGATTCACAATAGTAATTACATTTCACAGAGGTAATAAAACAAACACGCATAACATACGAAGTAATAATACAAATTAATAAAACAACATTCTCACAACATTTTCACAAGAGCTCGCTAATTTAGGACCCCACCACCCATTCCCTTCCTTATTATTTTATTTTTTATTTTTAACTTTTCGACTTGAGTACGTGACCCCACCTATTTTTTTCCAATTTCAATTACTATCGATCTACCATACGAGTCTATGTTACCTGGACAAGGCAAAATTGCTTCCATACCCGGGTTAATATGACCCAACACGGACTCGGGTATGAAATCCGTTCCGAATACGACATCTAATTGTTGGGTTCAGTGATGTTATCTAAGATGAAAAAATAGTATTTTTATGGCAGTCACTACTAAACTTCGAGAGAGAGGGAGGAAGAACAAGGGTTTTTTTTAAAATTATATTTAAGATTTCTAAAAATTATGATATAATTATAAAACACATAAAAACTAACATAAATAAAATTAGTAAAACTAGTGTGCGACAAGACCAACTCATTAATTCTATTATCAAATTACCGCAACTGAAACTGCATTTTTCTAACCATGAATCCATGATATTAAGTTATGCTATATACAAATTTGGTTATCAAATTTAATTATCAATTATATATATAAAAAATTTGACATATTAAAATCATACCTTAACCCTTGAAAAGTTTGACTACAGCCCAATTGGAAAGTTTTAATGGGTGTTGGTGATCTTGTTGTTCATATTGTGGATACTCCCAATCATGCAACATATATTCTTTTAGAGTAAAACCCATTAAACCCCTATGGACCCATCGATTTGGTCTTGCAATAACTTGTTCATCATGTAATGTATATGTTTTCTTGAAACCACGCGTATGCCCCGTTTGGGTGACGGATCTAACTCGTGTCAATTCCGTCCAAACAATGAAGTGCTTGATTGGGTAAGTAGTTATTTGGCTCATGTCTTTAGATCTTTTGCTTGGATGGCCAATCCAATGATGAAAGAACAAGAGTGGCCTATTTTCTTTAAGATCACTCAAACGGATACCATAATGGTGAGCTAAATCTCCAATGGGATATTTTTGAAATTTTAATGGTCTGATGACATACATGCTGATTATTCAAATAACCTCGAATATAGCTTCTAAGAATATTGATTAGATCGAGATCCGTATAATTAGCATAACCTTCAGGATATTGGGTTACCTTATTTCTTTTACCTATTTCATTACTTGCATTAAATTATCATTAGTTAGGATTTTTTTTGGATTAATTTATTTTGTTTAATGTGTTTTAGCATTTTAGATGTTATGTTCCCCGCACTAATGGATTTTATTATTATTTTTCATGATTCGTGTGCTCCAATTATGATTGGATTTGTATGGTGGGCAACACTTACTGCTCTCCTAAGTGATTGTGATCAACACTCGCTAAATGTTTGAATTGGTTGTTGGGAAGGCTTAAAAAAGAGTGTCAAACGTGTTAAGGATTTTTTAGGCACTAATACCAAAACATTACGAAAGTGGTCATTTGATTTGGCGTTTGAGTTGTTTGTAATATGTGTGTTTTTCTAATTATTTAATTAACAATGAGTAATGCTAGGACTAAAAATCCTCTTGTTGTTTGTAACTTCCCATTCTTTCATAATAGTATCAATCCTACTCATAGTTTAACTTCCAACTTGAAGATAACAACCCTTATCTTTATACCATTTTAATCCTTCTTACCACTCTAATCCTGCTTATTTATATGAAGAAAGTGTTTATGTGGAAAGTGTTGGTGGAACCGCAAATACCTCTCCAAGTCACTCTTTTCTTCTTTGTCTCACTCGTGCTTTTTATCCTCCCTAATGATTTCAAAAATTACATAGTTTGCTTCATCTTTAGCCATGAGGATTTGAGTCTTTTTTATCCAAGTCGTTTTCCAACCTAAGTAGGACACGAGGTTATATGATAGTGTTGTGTCGGCTGGATTGTCCATCTTGCTAGATATCATTCAGTGTTACCCGACACATACACGCAATATTGTTGCAGTTTGTGTCGTTTTTTTCTTGTATTTGGGTTTGCATTTCTATTACCAACCCTTCACTTACACCCCATATCCGAACGGATACTAGTCAATTTATAAAATCCTAGACCATTTAGTGAGGGTAGGTATGCAATCGAGAGGGGGAAGGTGTAGCTCTAAGGTTGCTTTGCGGAAGGAAGATGGATGGAAAACTCTCTTTTCATGTATTTCGGTCTAAAAACACGTGCAAATGGTGTCGTGTGCAATGTAGTCGATGATTTGAGGGATTCGTTGAGGAAGTTTGAGAATGCTAAGTGGACCAAAAAATGTTTAGACCGAAGACCGAAACTTCAAAAAAAAATTGGACCAAAAAAATTGTTCTATTTTTTTTATTTTGAATCTAAAGATGAGCCTCTCTAATTAAGGCCCGAAATTTGTAGGTTCACCTTGAGACCACAAAATCTTAAAAATGGGATAGCATACAATATTCTCAAACGTCCTTACCGAAGCCCTCAAATCGTCAAAAATACATGGTAGAACACACCATTTAACACATATTATCATACCGAACTACATGAAAAAAGAAAGTTATTTCATCCATCTTCATTTTGCAACAACTTTAAAGTTATACATTCCACTTTTTCGGTTTCATACTTACCCTACAAGGTGTAGGTGAGCACTTGGTAATTGTAAATGCAAACCTCAAATACAATAAAAGTTGGATACACAATACAACAGTATTATGGGGATTAGATGATATCTGATACCTAGTAAGTGGACAATCTAGCCGACACGACACTGCCATATAACCACGTGTCCGATTTAGGTTGGAAAAAAAACCTAAATTAAAAAGACCCAAATCATCATGGCTAAAGCTGAAACAAAATATATGTAATCGTAATTTTTAAAAACATTATGGAGCATAGAAAGGACGAGTGAGAGAAGGAAGAAAATAGTAAGTTGGAAAGGTCTCTAGGTTCCACCAAGATTCCCACATAAACCTCTTTTCCACAAAAATTGGCAAATAAATATGTGCTAACGCCACATCAGGAAAATAGTTGCAAGAATGATTAGGAGTAGTTCTTATCTTCCAAGTTAGAAGTTAGACAAAGACTATTACTATTGCGGAAAAATGGGAAGCTATAAATTGCTAATGGGTTTTTGGTCCTCACATCGCTTATGTCTCAAACCACCCAAAAGTTAATCCGAGTGACTACTTAGTCTCTAAAGAACCTTAATACTTTTCCACCTTTCTTTAAGCATTTTCGGTGACAAAATTCCGAAATTTTGTAAGCTTTGCCAATATTAGACCAAAAAAATTGTAACGTCAAACCAGCGCGTTAAACAGAATTAGTTACAAGACCAATAAGCAGTGCCCTACATGCAAATGCAATGATATTTGGAGCACATTAATCATAAAAACAAATAATAAAATACATGAGACTAAAAAAAATGCAGGGAAAAATGACACTTAAATTTAATGCAGAGAGTGAAATGTGTATAAAAAAAGAAAAAAAATTAGTCCAAAATTTTCATGATCGGGTCTCACACCCACAAATAATTCAAATGATAATGATAACTATATTAAGATAAGCGGACGAATTAACACTAAAAACAAAGAGCTAGTCTTGTGTGGACCTGATCCATAATGAGCTTTTTTTCATATGATAACCTTTTAGAATATTAAGTTAAACTAATTTATTATTATGTACCATATTGATGTGTTTTTTTATACATTAATTTATCATAATGAAATTTGCAACCTTTTTTCTCACATAGTCATCCTCTACTATCTATACCAACTCCTCTTTTGTATTTTTCTTTTACATAGTAATCCTTTTTTTTTTTACCAATAACATGTACTAACATCAGTGTGGACCGTTCATAGAAGTTTTTTACAAAAACAAAAGAACAATAAAACAAAAAAGAGAACAGGAAGAAATATCTCCCTTAGAGCATGCTCACTCATGGACAAATTGGGTCATCCATCAAGGTAAAAAAAAACATTGTCTTCCATCCATGGATTTTACGTACTTTAAATTGGGTCATAGAATGACTCAATTCATGTTTGAGCATTCTATGACCCAAAACATGGATCAAGTCATGTAAAAGGAGGAGCAAGGGGCCCACAAAAAAAGTTGTCAAATTTGGACGTCCAAACTCAAAACGTTGAGTTTTGTGGTTCACAAAATTGGAGAGCCAATCATACTATGCCACGTGTGCTGCTACTGAAAAAAAAAAAAATCTGACGTGTCAGACGCGCGTCAGTATTAGGCAGCGCGCCTAGCGAACCAGACGCTGCCACGTGGCTCTTCAATTTATTTTTGTTATTGAGATTTTGTAATGTGAATAACTTTAAAAATACAAATCAAAAAAAAAATTCACCTACAGTGATATTTTTTTGAGATCTATAAATAGACATCCATTTTGTTATATTTTGACACACTTTCAAAATTAATTATTTTTGGGTCATGAGTGGGGTGCATTTGTCAAAACGAGTCATAAAGCATGACTAACTTTTGTAAGATGAGAGAGAAAGTTGATGAGAGAGAGAGATGACATGTTTTTTTGGGGCATGAGTGGGCATGCTCTTATAAAGCAGCGGAATGAATAATTCTTGATCTAAAATTAGATGAAAGAAATGAAGAGAAATTGAGAGAATCAAGACTACTTTTGGAGCCTCAATATCTCGAACTAAACCACATTATAGAGAATAAAAGTTAGGTATAAGAGCTATTACAGTCACATAAGAAGTAACAATGTTTTTGGATACACACTTTGGAAGCAAAGGAAGGGTAATATTTCCGGCAACCCTCTGGGCTCCAGCGGCGAACGGGGAGGAGGTATGTTGAGAGAGAAAGTATGAGAGAATATGTTATCAAATGAGGGCTAATATGGTCTTTCTGCTTATTTTAATTAGCGAACTGATTTTTTTATAAATCCCCAAATTAATGAATTGTAATCACCCACCATTAGTTACATAAAACACTATTTGTCTTTTAATTCAATAAAATTAAACATTTTAGATCTCAATATTAATAATTTAAAATTTTAAAATAAGACATACCGCTTTATAATTTATAAGTACCATGTCTATACTTATTACGAGAGTAAAGAACATTAAAAACTCTTAAATTTACTTTTATTTTTTTAGTATTTGTTGCTCGAGCCCAATTAACAAATCAATGAATCACAACCAACATATACTATGTAAAGATACAATGATAACATATAAAACTCTTCATAAATAAAGGAAGCTACTCCATCCGTTTTCGAAAAGTCAACTTACTTTTGTCGATTCATCTCACAAAAGCTTCCAAATAGAAATAATAGAAACAAAAGAAGGGAGTATATATTAAAAGAGACGATTGTTTTTCAAAATTTACTCGATCAACCATTGATGGTTTTAGTTCCCAAAAAGTTTAAATACCCAAAAGAATTGAAGTATAGGAATTAGGAAGTATGGGTGTACGTTGTGCATTTTAAAACACATACTTTAACGATAGCCAAATGTAAAACACATAGAGACTCAGTTGCATCATCCGGGCCAAAAACCTCATTTACTGTAAAAACACGACTAATAAAATAAACATCCAACTTAATGAAGGGGTTATGATTCACTCCTTATATGCTATATCAAGATGCACTAATTAGCGGAGGTATTAACATCACTGTTGATTCCATTGGCATGGAGCTCCTTATCGTTGGAGGTCTAGTTTTGATGCAATGTTATGTGCGTACTCGAGCATGCAACGCTCCTAGTATCATCTTTGGGAGAAGTAAGGCAATTACATTGGCTTATATTGTTAAGGTTAAGCATAAAGTCGTTCAAAGAACATATGTGAAGAATATAATCACCATATACTTACCAATTCCCTGTAGATTTTGAACCGCACATAGTGCCCTTACAATCACATACCTAACCCCCCCCCCCCCAACTCTTTTTCAACACCAACAGCAATCAACTCAATACATGTAACAAACTATCAGTTGCAGTAAATCGAATCTCATCAAAAAAAACACGAAGATATTCCAGTAATATAATCGTCCTCCAACCAAAAGATTGAGGGTTCAACTTATTTGTTGTTTACACTTCATTTGGACCAAGAGAAAACTCATAGGGACTTGACGACTTGTTGATCAAGGAGAAAAATCATGCAAAATGACACCATTTTGCTATCTATCTTGATGTTACATAGGTACGACTATGTATAACAATGAGACCTGGGATGTAAAAAGCTCCATCACCCATATAAATGACTTGCAATTCTTATCATCTTTTAAAAAGATAATGGAATAATCGATTGAAAGCTAGAGTGATGAATCTGAAGTGGAAAGAAAGATGGCAATGTGGTTGAGAGTAGAGAGCGTCGGACCTAAAACAATGTGGTAAGGCAGCTGCTTAATATAGAAATTTTCAATCACCAATGATTGCAAAGAAGTGGACAAGTTTTCAAACAGGTAAAGAAAATGAAAATCCTGATACATAGATGTTAATATGATTCTGTCGAATGAGTTTCAGGCTCAGACATGATAAGGTAACATACTAACTAACTAATAAACACAAAATCGCCAGTTCCTCGATAACAAAAAAACTACTTGCTAAATAATTTCACGAGTCCTCAATAACAGCAAACTACAACATACTAAGATCACCAAATGCTTCCGAACACCTGGATCAGCATCATTAACTTTCTAACAAGTTATCGAGGTGCAGTGTACACCTGCTGGGATGCATCATATTGTTGATAGCCAGGCTGAGGCTGGGGGTGACACGGTTTTTCCATACGCAACAGGTGCACCAGCAGGAGCACCAGCATATCCACCAGATTGAGCAGCAACCGCCGCCTGATCGTAACCAGGTTGTGTTGAAGCTGCCTGAACATAGCCTTGTTGTGCCACAGCAGGTGCAGCACTGTAAGCTTGTTGTCCGGCCGCTGCAGCATAAGCTGATGGATCTACTTGGCCCTGGTAATATGCAGCAGCATTGGTAGCAGCAGCAGATGGATCAGTATAGCCCGGTTGTGCTGTTGTTGGGTATTGACCATAGCCAGTGGTTGATCCAGCAGTTTGCGCATAACCAGCAGCCTGCTGCCCGTATGCAGAAACAGGCTGGCCTGCCTGCTGGGGGTAACCCGCTGCAGCAGGTTGAGGCTGAGCATAGCCATCATTTGTCACGGGTGCAGTACCATAAGGAGCTTGTGAATATTGCTGTTGCTGAGGCATGTTTTGACCATAAGGCTGAGCTGCAGAAACAGGAGCTTGATAAGGTGTATCTGCAGCAGGCTGACTTGCTGCTGGAGGGGCATAACCTTGAGGGGCAGCCTGTGATGGCATGCCATAGGATGGTGGCCTGTTGTATTGCTGCTGTTGGGGTGGATAGCCTTGTTGTTGTGGTGCATATCCTTGTCCAGCATAAGGCTGTTGCTGCTGCATTGGAGCCTGTGTATCATACTTTGGCTCTCCATATCCGTGACCATAACTTTGAGCAGGTGGTGCAGTTTGGGAGTAAGGAGTAGGGTGAGCATAATCTGCACCTCGAGGCTGGGTGTAATTGTAATTTGCCTGAGAATGAGGGGGAGGTGCCATGGATGGGCCAGATGAATGATGACCTGGCATGTGTGCAGAGTGTGGAGTGGATACTGGAGCATTTGCTACATGCCCGCCTCCTTGTCCATAATAATCATATCCACCGCTATGAGATGGTGGCCCCTGAGCTGGCGGTCTGTGCTCCCAAGAACCAAAGCCGCTTCTTGAGGGGCCCTGCGGAGGATAGTTACCATAAGACTGAGGTGGGTACTGCTGATTTTGAGAAGGGTAAGGCCCTCGCTGATGATAGTCATATGGCATTGTCTGAGCAGGATGAGGACCACGAGTACTCCACTGAGGCACACCGCCAGGAACACGAGGACGGTAATTCTGCTGGCTGTAGCTACTGCCAGATAATTGTGATGGTCTTCCAGGCATCTAGTAAAATTCAGAATAGCAAATATCAATAAATCATAATTAGATCATAGAATCAAAATCTAATTTATCAACAATACTGAGAAAATGTTTATAATTAATGTCAATAGCAAATTGCTAGATGATACCACAATTGGAACACATAAAGCACCACAATTAGAGCTCTAGAATCATAAACTCAAGAACATGGCGCCACAACAGCAGCAGAATTCAACAAACATAACTACAAGAACAAACAACCATCTCTAAAAGAGAAAATTTGACCTACAATCATCAACATGAAAAGTAAAACATATCTTACAATAAACCAATAAGAACGTGAGATAGCATGTCATGCAACTAAAATATTCAAAAGACCCCTTTGTATACGAGGATATGCAAACTAAATAAAGGATTTTATGTAAGACCACCTTCCGGATGGAACTTTTTGTGAGTAAGCACCTTGTACTCCCTCCGCTTGTAGATAGATGTTCCACTTCTTTGGTAACCAAATGAAACAACCCATGTGAGAAGGTGCAAGAGAGAGAGAAAGAGAGAGGATGAACTTGCCTTTTATGGGAAGTGGAACATATATTTCAAAAGATCTTAGATAGGAAAGTGGCACCTCAAGTTTTCAATGGATGAAGTAAATTTTTTTCCACCTGGAAGCACCTTAGAAGAATTTTTGTTTGATGGCACCATCCACCGAATTCTGTCCAAAAAGTCAAGATTCCGGTCTTGACCACAATATATGTAATACTTATTAAGTACCTCAATAAATGTAACACTTCTGTTTGTGGCACATGGATCTTCCCTATCTCTCTACTCGTCTAAGAGCAAAGATCGACCTCTTCCTATATCTCCTCTTCCTTAATAAGTATGCCGAAACCAAGTGCTAAATCTAACTACAAACAGAGGGAGTACTTAACCACATACATATAAGCACAATAGGATGAGTTGGAATAACAGACGTATTCTCCACAAATCATCACCTTGAGTACTTTACATCTTACTGTTATACTTATAGAGGCCTGAGCAATAAACAGAATAATAGTGGCAAGCTTCAACCAAAAATAGAGAGATTATAACAATATGAGCAACCATAAATTTAATGTTTGAGAAAAAGATGCATGGGTCACATCCTCCAAATAAGATATGATTAAAAAACAAGCATCTACAGGATAGGGAATAAAATGTGAATAAGATAACAGGTGACATACACCAAACTTTCATATTATCATGGGACTTGATTCAACACTCTCATCCATCAAAAGAGGAAGACTATCAGCTAGAATTGCTTTCTATTAATACATGTTTTTGTACATGGGGCACCATAGAACACTGAGGTCGAGACAGCATACTCTTGGCAAAAATCATTGTTTCAGTTTCTAAGTCTCAAAGCAATCTTACCAACTAGTAAATTCCAGCAAGTGGGAGATTTAACGCCTGATACCTCTCTTCGATGGACGACACTGAAAATTGGTTGCCTATTGATACACCAAGAAACGAATGCTGACCGCATTTGGAAGGTATTAGCCATATCTGCATTTTTAAAGCCAACCAGTTCGCAGTCGGAACTTTCAACATATATAAAGATGCCAACCGACATTTCGATGGAACACATAATTTTTCCAGTTGCAGCAAGAGATCTTGGCATGGATCATGAATCATTTTTTGCAGAACTCTCATGAATATCACTCAATTAGATCACTCTCGCTCATAATCTACACCATAGTCAAATCCCCCCTTCATAAAGGATTATCACATACAAACCAAGATATGTATACTACCCATCACATACAAACACATGCAACCTCTTCATAGCTAACCTGATATCTATTTAATCATTTATCACCTCCTTAACAATAAAGGCAAGAAAGATGCTCCAAAAGTAACATCTCATATAATCTCATACATAAACCTAATTGAGTCAAAAAAGGAAATTTATTTTATTCAGAACACAAAGTTTGTCACTATTATTGATTTTCAAACCCTAGGAATGATCATAGCTATTACAATAATGGCTCTTGGAGGAAGCAAATCTTCTTGATAATTACAAATTCAAACCCCAAGAAAGCAGCTCTGAAAGCTAACACATGAATATAGATGAGAAATTACAGATAACTCATACAAGTAAAATATAGTGGGATTACGTTTCTGGATACAGATAAAAATGAGACACCAAAAGGTTAGTTTCTAATATAAATGTTGCTCTGGATTAATTTATACAGCTAGATAACAAGAGGTGATTCTCATAAGAAAAACAGGAGAGACAAATAAGCAATATGCAATATCATGGTTGGCAAAAAGTGGAAAGAAAGCATGTCCATCATAAGCTATTGCTGCCAACCAACTTATTGCCTACAAGAATCTACAAAATCTACAAACTCTTCAGAGAGATAGAAATAAACACACAGGCTTCGAAGGCCAGCTAAATTCATATAGTCATACGACAATCACAAGTGCAATAATGTATCACAACAGAAACTCTTGCTCATAATAAGAATGAAGGCCAATAGGAATATTTTCAATCGTGAGTTATATTTGCAATATTCACAACATACAAGGATATGGAAACATACAAATCAAATGTGTATAAGCAGATATTTCATTTGGAGCAACAAGCATCACAAAAGAGTCACATGCTAACGTACTCTATATATGAAACCCTGTAATAAGACATGCCAGCTCGTGTAATATTTTTTTTTTCGGAGTGACATAGCAGTAGTGTGACAGTCACCTAGATTATTTAAACAGCACTCCAGCAAATGCAATACTTTTAAAATAATTACATAAACTTCAGAATATAGTCATTGAGTACCTGATTCATAACCTCCTTTATTAGTTCCCTGGCCATTTCCACCTGTTTCTTGTCACCAGTCACTTTCACTTTCTTCTCTTTCGATTGTTGCTCCCCAGGAACATTTTGTGGTATCAACTACAAGTAACAATTAAAAGCACAAGTCAGTAAACTATAATTTAAGGAGACATAAGTTAGAAATTGTGCTTAATTAGTACAGTCAACCAAAGTGATCAAAAATTCATCTTGAGTACCTGGATACGCGCACCAGATCTTGTCTGCAAATTCCTAATCGTCTCACCTCCCCTGCCTATTATTAAACCAACCTGCATGACAACTGCCATGCTTAGCAAATGTTCAATTGAGAAGTAAGAACTGCACTACTGCAGCATACGAAAAGAGCAATTTTGGAATAAGATAAGCTTAACAAGCCACTATCAGATCAAATAAAAGTTAGAAAGAAGGAACTAATAACAAAAAAAAAAAAAATAGAAAAGTGTCAATCTAAAATTACTTTGTCACCAGGAACAGGTATCTCAATCTCCATAGATCCAGAGGTAATTGCAGCAGTAAAACCCCTAGCCACAAGGGAAGGTGAACCTCCTGCATCAGCCTGCAAATATTGTACAAGAGCTATCAAACATGAACACGACAACTTGTGAGGGAACGCAAAGGGGGCATGAATATTAGACACATGCACACTCTGGCACCAATCTTGATTCACTCACTGTCCATTTCCAGCAGAGTCAAGAGTAATATATTTCTTAATTTTAAAGTTACAATAAACAAGATTAAAATTGCTCACTATATTGACTGAGCTACTAGTTTATTGTGAAGTAGTCCAGCGTTGGTGCACATCATATTGAGATCATATCAACGCCCTACACCTATCTAGAGCTGGACTTCTTCAGAAACATTAGAAAAATGCAGGAGTTGGTGCATTCTCATCTAACTATGGCCAAGTTTCTAGAGAACATCTGGGTATGAGAAAGTTTTTTGTTCATTCTGTAAACGATTAAATGATCAATTTGACCTCCAAGACAGTAATAACACAGACTTGTTATTCACTTTAAAAAATATGTTTCCAGAAAAGTGAATGTCCATGGAAGTTACTACAAGTCCAATTCAAACAAGGCCCACTAAGTTCAGAAAAATTCAAGTAAAAGGTTTCAGGAGAAAGGAACCAAGCATGTATATAGCAAATGCCTAACCAGATAACAAAAACAAAAAAGAAACTGAGCCAGTAAAAGCTGCAGAAGTAGATAACATAGCAGCAATAAAAAAATAAAATCATAAAAGAGACAAACATCAAAATTTGCAATGAGACACACCTCTGCTATAACATCCTTTATCAGTCTTTCAGCCTTGTTTAAACATTCAATTGGCCCCACAAGTTCAACTGGCCTAGTTGCAGATCGTGGATCAGCATCAGCATCTCTTGTGATTTGAATTTTAGCCCCGGAATTCAGCTGCAAATACTTAATCGTATCTCCTGATTTGCCTATAAGAACTCCAACCTGCAACAATTTAGAATCCAAAAATGAACAGCATCAGAATGCCAGCTTCCCTCAATCACAAAAACCAAAAAGTAGTTGCTTCACTCTACTGAGTAAAAGATAGTTATGGTCAGGTGGTCATACATCTCACTCAAAGCTTTCCTAAAAATATATGTGTGTGTGAGGTGCAAGTGTGAGTGCAAGTGTGAGTGCAAGTGTGAGTACAAGTGTGAGTGTGAGTGTGAGTGTGAGTGTGAGAGTGAGTGTGAGTGAGAGCGCGAGAGCGAGAGCGAGAGCGAGAGCGAGAGCGAGAGCGAGAGAGAAAGAGAGTATGAGTGTGGAGAGTGGAGTGCAAGTCTGTGTTGAACACACTATCAATCAACATTCCCCCTACATCCCTGCTTCATCTATGTTCAATTCATAATCTAACTCACAAGCATGGTCTCAAATCTTAGATGTGGTCGCAACTGCAGTAGCGCTCACGGAACCACTTTCGCAAGCGATGGGGATGGTTTGCAGCTGTTGCAGCCTACCATTTCGGTAGCAGAAAGCTTGAAAACCTTTACAATGCATACATGCGGTCACGATGAGGTGACACGGCTGGGATTTATTACCATGACCACATATAGGCCAACCTAGTACAATGTAGTTCCAGCTGAGATTTATTACCGTGATCACAAATAGGCCAACCTAGTACAATGAAATTATAGTTCTTATAAAACGAGTAACCTATGCTCCACTAATGCAAATTGTACAAAAGCTTATAACCAATCAGACAAGTTGAAGCAAACTGTCTCTACTTGATCTAAAAATGCTTTTTCTAATGGAGTGCCCTAATCATCAAACACATTTCACACAACACATTATACTTTTACTTTACATCAAGAAGGAAACAATCTTTCAAAGCTCGCTACAAATTTGAGCAGAAATATAACAGATTTAACAACAAATATTCCCAACATACTCGAAATACGCAATTTAGATGACCCAATCTTTCATCGAACATATCTTATTTCATAGTATTGTTTGATAGTTGGAATAAACAGGGAACACTGGTGATTTTGAGCTCAACCAACGACAAGTCAACAACAAGACTGGAAGTATCACTATCATTCCAAGATACGAACAACTGTTAATTACTGATATAAGATCAGGTCCTAATTTCAGGATAGATTCAAACATCATCAGTCCCACACACGTAATACTTTGGCCTCGAGAAAAAAAATCATCCTGAGGATTAATAGTAATGTTGAAGCGGATTATAGTCCAAATCATTACATAATACTTCCAAATTATTAACCAAAAGTAGATTCTCATATGTGGGTGATGGATACAACCATACAGGTACATATCCAAATCTAGGTACCATACTAACTTATGAGCTATGAACATGATGTCGTGTCAATCAAACAATAAGCAATAAAGAAAGAAACATCACCTTATTATTGGGAATTTCAATTTTCCTCCTAGTGCCGGAATCAGAATCATGTTGCTCAGACGCAACATCACCTTGTTCATCTCCTTCAGTGGCCATCTTTTCTGCACTTTCCAGCGGAACAGCCTCCGAAGAAGGTATCTCAACATCCTTCCCTTCGGAATTATCTTCGTGAGCATCAACTGTCTTCTCACCCTCGGAGACAGGTTGAGCTCCATTCTCCTCTTCAGGAATCACCTCTTTCGTTCCCTCATCACCGCCTGCCTGATCAACAACAGCTGCTTCAGTACTCTCAACAGCTGTTTCAGTACTCTCAGCAGCTGTCTCAGTTTCAGCATTCACCGCAGCAATCCCGTTATCCTCCTCGGGCTTATGTCCATTCTCATTTGCTGTGTTCATCCCACCAAAGATAAAGAAATTAAAGTTAATAACCTAAATTCCAATACAGCTGAAAATGTTTTCGTCTTCCAGTAATTTGATTACTAGAATACAATCAAATAACTCGTAAATCAGCTCAAGATGCTCGATTTTTGTATATCCAATGCCAAATTAAAAACATTAAAAAAACAATCGCAAACAAAATCCAACAACAATGAGATAATAAGAAATTTAAAAAAACAATCAGGCATCAAAAATGTCAATAGATTCAAATGTAACAAAATTCTCAACACGAAACAAAAACAAAAAAAGGAGGAGAGAGAATGAGAGAAAAACCTAAAGAATCAAGATGTTCATCTAAACGAGGTCGTTGTTGAACAGAATCTTCATCTCCATTTTCAGTCTCATCATTCTCCTTAAGTTCGCCGTCAAGTTCGACGGTAGAATCAGGTGCCGGTGCGTCAGGTTCAGCCATATCTTCAAGCTTTCGTTTATGATTGTGATCAATAGGAGCTTGAGGAGTGACGGTAACAACCTCTTCTTCCGCCATTAACGGATCTTGAAGAAAAAATGGAGGTTGATTTTTATGGAGGGGAAAGAATTAGGGTTTACAGGGCGGGAGGAAGAAGATAAAGAGAGAAAAAAGAGGATTTTGCGTCAGTAGATGAGTGAAGCTTTTTTGAGGCCTATATATGGGATATTGGAATAAATATTTGAGATATTTTTTAGGTGTTTTTTTGGTTTGGGCTATTTGTTAAGTGGCTTAATGGGTTGTGCTTTTGAGTTGGCTTACAAATTTGAAACAACAATCTTGTGCTCATATCATACTTCATAAGTTGATGTTGCCTTACGAAATTTAGACTAAGGTATTTGGTTCTATGAAGGTATAGCATCTTTGAGATTTTGGTAAGGTAGGGATCGGAATTCGTAGAATCGCGTAGATCTATAGTGGTCTAGCAATCAGGAAATTTTTTCTTGTGAAGGAATCCTTACAGTTTTAGCCACGTGGCTTTATGACTTGTTAATGTTAGCATCCTTAGAACTACGTAGCTATGTATGGTCTAATATCGAGAAAATTTTGTCTAAGGAATTTGTTTGGGTCTAACATTAAATAGGCCCATAGGCCAGGGTGAAGTTATCAAGTATCCGAGAAGTCTGTAACAGATTATGGTGCAAGAGTGGTTAATGACAGCCCATTTGTCTAGGAGTCCGCGAGGCGTGATGTCATGAGATGACGTCACTCTTCCTCTTGCTATAGGTAGATAGGGACCTGATCCCCATAATATGGGTAATGAATAGTTGATAACCAAGCTCTATCTCTCTATATATTTTTTGTTTAAACTTTATCCTTTGACAGCTGCCTTACGCATCTAAGGGGCGATTCCGAATCCACTCGTGGATAGTCGAAGGATCTGTTTTGGAGGATTCTAGCTCTGCTAAGACATTTAGTTGGTGCTCGTACCTTAACTCCTCGAATTTCCCAAAAGATTCATATACGTAAGTTTCACCCGAAAAAATAATCCATACTACACGTGGTTCCATGAAACTTTGCATTATGGGAACCACATGGTTCTACAAAGGTCTAGCATCACATGGAGAATAGATGAGAGAGAGTGGAAAGCTAGTTGGAGAGCCATGTACCATATAACCACGTGGTTCTACAAAGGTCTAGCATCACATGATTTAAGGCATAACATATTGGATATTATGGCTAAATAGGAATCTATAGTATTAAGCGGGTCTTTATGGTCTAGCATCATGGGATTTTTGTTTTACGTAGGAAACCATGGACCCACATGATTTTGTAAAGGTATAGTATCGTGGAATTCTTATTAGCATTAGGCATGCATCATTAGAACCGCGGTTCTACAATGGTCTAACATCTATAAGATTTTGCCTGAAAAAGGAATCAATAATTACTTGTGGCACCATGAAGATATAAGCATTCGGGGAATATTAGCTTAGACATTCTACGACGGAACACCATTTTGAAACTTTGCCTAAGGTAGGGATTCGTAGAACCACTTGGTTCTATAATAGGTCCAACATCTTAGGATCTTATGTAACATAATAAGATATAGAAATATATGGTTCTATTAAAGTTTTAACATATTGAGAATCCGGACTTCATATAAGTATTCATAAAACCACATGGGTCAATTAATCCTTAGAATCATGGACTAGCATGTTGAGTCAAATAAGGAGATGCAAACTACAACTATACAATTCATGATATCAATTGTGGCCTCTCACATGTTGTTATGGATGGCCAATAGCTGCGGGCTACACGGGAGCCACCTATCCGGTATTGGGTCATCGAGTTTGACACGCATAAGACCCGCATTGGGTTTTGCCTTCAATCTTGAGGAAGCGAACCATCCACGTTGAGCTACAATTAGGCAACTACGATAGCGAGGTGGATTAGTATGATCGAGCAAATGCACACATTCTTTCATTTATTGGTCGGTTTACCCAGTCTATTATTTGGATGTTTTGACGAGTCAACAAAGTTGTTACCAAAAGAGGTCTTAAAAACTTTTGCAACATGTCCGATAAATGAAATTGAAGATAAGAGTCATATGTCTTTCTTTTTAGACACCTCCCATACCACTATCAAAACCTTTTTTCAGGATACACTTAGCGTAAAATAAGTTAAATTTCAAAATTGTATTTAGGTATGCTCATTGCTCACAATAGACCATATCATAAGGATGTTCGGTTTGTTGTGGACAAAGTCAAAAAAAGTTTGCCATCCTTTTCACGACTAGCTTAACGAAAAGAAACGTGCTTATATTATACTTATATACAAGCTTGTTCCATCTTTGTAATTTAACATAGGATGTTATGTCTTAACTTCCGGGAGGTGAAGCTTAAACCTTAAGCTAAGGTATGTTCTTCAACAAGTTGGATGCTACTATGGCAAAGCGTGTTGGAACATTTATAATGTAATGGGTTTTATAAGCTCATATGGTTCTATACTAGAAGAGGAGGAGGTCTAGTATGCTAAGATTAGAATGCACAAAATCACGTGGAGCAATCAAGCAAACACAGAAGGTTGGTCGCGGGTCGCGACCAGTGCACTTTCGCGACTCGTGATCTGTATCGCGGGTCGCAACGTGTATTCTGTTTTGGGGCGTGAAATTTTGCGTGGACGGTTTATAATCGTTGTGTTGTTTACGTTATCCTTTTAATGACGATTAAGGATTCTTAATCAGGGGATTAAAGGGAGTAACAACTCTTATCTATGAGGGAATATGTTATATATCACTAGTGGAAAAAAATGCAAGGGCTGCGGTGTAAGGGCTGCGGTTAGCCCAAAACCGCGGCCCCTTCGTTCTGAAGGGTGCGGTTTTTTTTAAAAATGCGGCCCTTTTAGTGAAGAGGCTGCGGTTAGCCCAAAAACGCAGACCCTTTGTAAAATGAAGGGTGCGTTTTTGGGCTAACCGCGGCCCTTCACCCACCCGCGAAAACATTATTTCAGTGGGCTTTTAAATATTTTAGAAGGAATTTTGGGCGGGCTTTTAAAATATCTAAACCCTAGCGCTCCTTTACTCTCCCTCATTCTCTCTCATTCTCTCTCCTCCACTGCCTCTCTCCTCTCTCACAATCTCCTTCCCTGCCTCTCTCTCTTCGACCTCGGCTAGAGTTCGCCGCCAAAGCACGCTACTGCACCAAAGCACGCTGCTTCTGCCGTCACGCCAACAGCAGCGACGCAACACAACAAAATCTTCGTCGTTCGTCGATCTCCTCACCTCCTTCGTCGTTCGTCGATCAAAATCAGTCGTCCTTCGCCGGCGATGGTTCGTGCTTTTACAGACGACTTTCTCTCTCCTCTCATTTCTTCGCCGGTTGTCTGCTAAAAACGAGGTGATTTATTTTTGTGATTAAATTTTGTGGTTTTAATTTTGTGCTTGATTTTGTGGTTTTAATTTTGTGCGTTTTCCGGCGAGGTTGTCGTGCTCATCTCCTTCGCTCACAACACCTCGTCGGTTTTTTCACTTCGCGCACAGATCTCGCCGGATTTTTCCCCCTCGCCGGATTTCCCCCCTCGCCGGCATAGTTCGAGATTTGTTGGTTCGTGATTTTTTTTGTCAATTTTAGGTTTTTTTTCATTGTTTTGTCGAATTTTGAAGTTCTTGAATTGTGATTATATTCTGCTAGTTTGTTTAAGACTATTAAGTTTTTGAATCTTTGCATAGTAGAACTGAAATGTGATTTTTTTTAGTGGAATAAGTTTGTTCAGCCGGTTTCCAGTGGCTCACGACAAGGAGTTCAGTCATTTCGTGCTCATCAGTTTTTTTTTTTTTTGTAATTTATTTGTTACTTGAGATATTTGAGGTTTAGTTAAGCATTTTATTTTGTATTTTAGGTTTTTATTTTATTTTGTAGAATTAATTTGATGTTCTTGTTGATTCGTTAATTTATAATTTCATTTTGTTTGTTTTTTATTTGTAAATTTCGTTTTGTTGTGTTTATAATTTCAAGCTGTAATTTATAATTTTGTTTTGCTTGATTAGTTAAGCGTTGTTATTTTTTGATTTTTAGGAGTAAAAAAATGAAAAAAAAAAAAAAAAATTTTTTTTTATCAAAAGAGTTTGCGGTTATGGTCAAAACCGCGGCCCTTTGTTTAAGAGAAGGGCTGCGGTTTAGGCCCAAAACGGCGGCCCTTAGGGCTGTTTTCACCGCAGCCCTTCCGTTTTTTTCCACTAGTGTATGACCCTTGTAATTCTTATGAGAAAAAGAGAGGAAAAATCAGATTTTTCATATTCTAATACACTTGCTTTGCTTGAGAGAAACCTTGCTATTTTCTCTCTAGTGTTCTTCACAAACTAAAAACTCAAAGTTCTTGTTGATTCACATAGAAGATCATCTTGTGAATTGTTTTCTCCATTGTATCTCATTAGTTATTTCGTGTTAACCCGGTGATCCTAGAGGGGCGAAATTAAACTAATAGGAAAACGTAGTTTTCGTGCCTTGGAGTGGTATATCAGGTTCCCTTGTTTGATCACACATATAACAATCTATTAGTTTAAATTTCTTTCTTTTCGGATATGGCTCAATCACTCAAGGACATGACTATGAACTTCCAAAAGTTGGACAAGTTTGAGGGGATGGGTTATCGAAGATGGCAAAATAAGATGCACTTCTTGTTGACAACTTTGAATGTGGTGTATGTTCTTTCAACACCCATGCCACCATTCTAGAAAGATGGAGAGGAAGAGTCAGTGGAGACTACAAGGAAGAGAACAAAGTGGGAGAATGATGACTATATTTGCTTGGGGTCACATCCTCGACTCTCTTACCGAGCCCTTTGTTCGACCTTTACCAAAACGTAGAGAGTGCAAAGGAACTTTGGGATGCTCTTGAGGCCAAGTATATTTCGGAAGATGCTTCAAGTAAGAAATTTCTTGTTAGTAATTTTAATTCATTTAAAATGACTAATGATCGGCCTATTATAGAGCAATTTCATGAAGTTCATCATATTTTGAACCAAATAAGATCACATGGTATGGTGATGGATGAGGCTATTGCGGTTGCCTCAATCATTGATAAATTACCACATTCTTGGAAAGAAACTAAACATTCCTTGAAACATAGGAAGGAAGATATGTCCATGGAGCAATTAGGAACTCATCTTCGTATTGAAGAGGGTATCCGGGCTCAAGATGGGGTTAAGGATACCACTCCTAGTATTCCTAAGTCTACCGTGAATATGGTAGAGGTTGGTGGGTCTAGTGGGACCAAGAAATCCAACAATAACAACTCTAAAACCAACTTTGCAAACAAGAAGAGGAAGACTCTCACTTGTTGGGTATGCAATGGACCTCATCTCAAGAGGGATTGTCCTTCTAAGAAGAAGAAGACAAAGAATAGACAACCTAGTGTTGTTCAAAACCAAGGTAAAGTTGCACATGAAAATGTAATTGAAGAAATGAATTTTGTGGCTATGATTTCTGAAATTATGTTTGTGCAGGTTGATGATTCTTGGTGGATAGATTCGGGGGCCTCTAGACATGTGTGCAATAATAAGCACTTCTTCAAGTCTTTGGAAGTATTGGATAATGGTTCAATCTTGTATATGGGGAATGATTCTACGGTAAAGGCCAAGGGTATAGGCCAAGTAGAATTGTTGTTACCCCGGGAAAGACTTTAACTCTCCCGGGATGTTGTTTGTGTACCTGGAAGTTAGGAAGAATCTTGTGTTCGGGGGTCTTTTGAATAAATTTGGTTTCAAAGTTGTATTTGAATCGGATAAGTTTATTGTTTCCAAGGGTGGTATTTTTGTTGGACAAGGATTTTATTGTAATGGTATGTTTAAATTTAGTATTAATAATGCAATTGATACTAGTTCTATTTACATGCTTGATGTTTCTTCTTTATGGCACAATCGTTTATGTCATGTGAACTATCGTAGATTATATGACATGTCTAAGCTAGGTTTAATACCTTCTTTTGATTTAAAGTTAGAGAAGTGTAAGACATGCATGTTAAATAAGATTACAAAGAATCCTTATCCTAGTGTGACTAGACAAACGGTATTGCTTGAATTGGTGCATAGTGACTTGTGTGACTTTCATAGTTCACCTTCTTTAGGAAATAAAAAATATATTGTGACTTTTATTGATGATTATTCAAGGTTTTGTTACATATATTTATTATTTACTAAAGATGAAGCACTAGAAAAGTTTAAGATTTTAAGACCGAAGTGGAACTTCAACTTAATGGAAAAGTTAAAAGACTTCGGACGGATAGGGGTGGTGAATACTATAATCCTAGCTATTTTAGTTCCATTGGTGTAATTCATGAAACAACAGCCCCATACTCACCTCAAAGTAATGGTATAGCGGAAAGGAAAAATAGGGTTCTAAAAGAAATGGTTAACACCATGTTTTCTAATTCGGGTCTAAATGACGGTTTTTGGGGTGATGCAATTTTAACTGCATGTTATATATTAAATCGAGTTCCTAATAAGAGGAATACGACTACCCCTTATGAACTTTGGTGTAACAAAAAGCCTAATCTCAATTACCTTAAGGTATGGGGTTGTAGGGCAATTGTCAAATTGACGGAACCTAAAAGGAAAACTTTAGGTGAAAAAGGAATTGATTGCATTTTTATAGGCTATGCGGTACATAGCAAACCCTATAGGTTTTATGTCATTGAGCCAAATGATTTTGTCTCTATCCATACTTTGTGATAGAGTCAAGGGATGCAATATTTGATGAGACTCGATTCTCATCGATTCCAAGACCAAAGGACATGATACCTAGTACTAGTTCCAATATTGTGGATGATATTAACAATGATCATGATACTACAACACCGGAAATTAGGAAGAGTAAAAGAATTAGAAAAGAGAAATCTTTTGGACCGGATTTTCAACTATATTTAGTTGAAGGGTCAAAGGAGTCGATTGTGACTCAAATGTCATATTGTTACAATATGGAGGAGGATCCTAGGACCTTTGATGAGGCCATGAAGTCTCATGATTCTGCTTTCTGGAAAGAGGCAGTGAATGATGAAATGGATTCAATAATGGGAAATCATACTTGGATTTTTGTAACACCCCCACGACTTCTCCTTATATATACTAGGAGAAATTGCTGGAGTTGTTATGCCACGCATGATAATACGTAAGGCTAATCGGAGAATACGGCGGAAGTCTTTTAAAATAAAGCTGGAAATACTTTAATACAAATTGAAATAAGAAAGTATGTAAATGAGTTACAACTTGGAAACTATCCCATAATAGTCCCATCTTCAAAACAAGTCAAACCTTGACCCCAATGGTCAAGTAAAGTCGAAACATATAATTCAAAATAACTTAAATATATAAAAAAAGTACTCGTGTACTATAATTCCCATCCGGATGCTTATGATTCCCATGCACATCAAGAACTTGTACACGAAACTTCTCCTCTAAGCTCGCTCGCCGAATGGGTCATCACGGGGTCGTTGAGGAAAAACAACGACCAAAAGGAAACAAGGAAACACATACATCGGCAACGGCGAGTACATAACACTACTAAACTAATGTAAATAATGATGCATGCAATCCTCGAAACAACTTCGGCTTGCTCTTCTTGTGACACTACATGCGACAAGCACATAAGCCGAACTTACTAAATACTTTCTTTTATTATTACTAGTATTTTTTGCACGCGATGCGTGCGCGAACATCGTCGTGATATTGTACATGTTTCATTCTTTTGTTTTCAAAAATCAGGAAGTTACCGTCACTAAAAAAAATATGGTAGTTTTTGTAGGGGAAAAATGCGCGATTACATTAGAGCTTTTTTAAAAAAAAGTTATATGACTTTTTTGCCCTCATTAGTTATCTTGGAAAAATAAAAACATAAATGGTATTTTAGGAAACTCAGGTGGACACCAAAGTCCTCAAGAGTTCCCATATATAATAGAGATACTCAAGTTAAATGAGCAAAGAATAACAAAATCGTTGGGTGAAGCACAAATATGAACATAAACTGATGAAGTAGAATAAATTTAAGGGATGAGATGCTTCTTTTGATGCAATTTAAGTAACGTATTATTGGATAGAGATTATCCTTGGTACAAATTAATTGATTCAATATCTTACTCTACTTCACACTTCTTAATATATAAAATAAGCAGCTTAATAGTATGAATATTTTCAATGCATTTAGTGGCTTCAATATCAATTAGAGATTGTTAAAAGTGTGATTTTTTTTGAAAAAGTTGTGAAAAAGTTGAGTTTGTATTTCTAAACATATCTCTATTCTATGAAGCTGATTATTCTATATATTAAGAAGTATGAAGTAGAGTAAGATATTAAATCAAATAATTTGTAGCAAGAGAATTGTTAAATAGAGATTTGCAGAACAGTAGAATTGCATTGTTTAGTGTTTACCACTTTATCTACACGGCTACACTACATGGTGACACGCTAAATCCTAAGATTTATACTTCTTAATAGTGTGAATCAAATTATTGTAAAGATATTTTTATAACTTCATGTGGACAACATTTTCTAAAGAATTGTTAAATAGAGATATATTTATAACTTCTTAATAAAACCAAACTATTTCCTCGTGTAGATCTAGTCACCCAAATACCACAGTGAAAAAAAAATGCCCTGAAGAAGGTTTCACTCTCTGTACTTTCCTCTTATTAAAACCAAACTCGTGTAGATCCCAAATGCTTCTCAATCTCTCTCTCTCTATCATCCCTACCACAGTGAAAAAAAAATGCCCTAAAGAAGGATTCACGCTCTGTACTCCGCCTCACAAATTTGTCATCGCCATCAATTAATGGAAACCAAACAGCAAAGTCTACAAACTCAACTTGTGGGTGTGAAAGTCTACAAATTATGCATCAAACATTAAAGTTATAAGATTTTTGAAGGATTAATGGAGGTCGGCGGATCTGTCTCCCTGTATTTGTTGCCATCAATCTGTTGTGCGGTTTGTTGCTTAATTTTGATTTTTTTGTTCGAAATTGATTTAAAGTTGGAAATTTGGAATGTTGAATCAACATTTAGAGTTTGATTTTTTTTGTTCAAAATTGATTTAAAGATGGGATTGGTTGGTATCAAAGTCTCCCTGAATTTCGTTTTTGCTAGTTTACTATTAATTCCATGCCGTGTTTGATACATGTATTTCGTTTGATTGTTTGTTTTGAGTTTGATTTTTTTTTTACATTAATCCCATGCCTTGTTTTTTTCTTTGCATGTGAAAGATTTTGGTAGGATTTTTTTGTTGCAGTTACATTTTTCAGTGCAATTAATAAAAAGTTGTGTGGGTTTTGTTGATTTCTTGTGAGAAGCAAGAGATAAGTATGGGTGCTTATAGTTTGAAAATGATTTTTTTTTTTCTTGTTTACAAATTCAATCGGATGAATTTAAATTCCCCATATAGTTCTACATTTAACATTATTTTTTATGACGTCTAGTTTTGTGATTATATGGATATAAAAGCATATAAATGGATCACACGAATTTTAAAAAAATTACTTTACTAATTAAGAATGTCATGATGCAAATTAAATTGTAGATTCTGTGTTTTAATTCTATGACCGTTAATATTCTTTTCATTTTTTTTGGGTATAATTTTTTTGGTTATAAAAATTGTTACTTTTACAATTTGTAAAAATGCACGAAAATGTCTCCATTTTTTTATCTGAATGAAAATGTCACCCAACTTTTCTTTTTATTTTTTGTCAGTGTTTTTATTGAAAAATCAATATTTTTTTTGTTAATTTCATAAAGTATTCTATAGTTGAAAATGATAAATGGTGAAAAGAGCGTTCTTCTTTGTATATTTTTTTGGGTATTCCCTAATTTCCCCAAAAAAAAAAAAAAAAAAACCATTTGCAATTGAATATTAGTATGTAAATGATTTGCAATTACACACTTACCTTGCAAATGCCCCTTTTTGCTGATATTTGGTTGACGAAATTGGTCGATTGTAGCGATACTTTCCTTATCCTGCCTTGTCGTGAATGGAATTCGCACAAAATACATTTAAATTGGATGTTGTGAATAATAAAGGAAACACATTTTAAGTTTTGATGTTCAGAAGAAGTAGGAAAAATAAACCTTGTTATTATTTGCTTGTTCACACTGATGCCCCACGAAAGTCGTTGCTTGTTGAGTACTATTAGTGAAAAAGTATCCTGTATGAATAGAGATTGAGAAAATGAATGATGTATTTTTGAAATTAAATGGTAAAACAGTGATTTATTATGTGATTACCTGATGTTGGTGGTATAATAGTATTGTAATGATTACGTGTTTTTGGGTATTCTCTTTGTGGTTTTCGAGGGTTTGAGAAGTGGAGATAATAGGAAGGAGAAGAGCGGAAGCTGAAGGAGTGGTTTTCGAGATTTTGGTTGCGGTTGTTTTCCCCATGTAATTAGGGGATTGAGTTGAAGGCGATTACTTGTTCATAACTTACACGTTGTAATTTTTTTCTTTTTGTTTTTTTTTTCCTTATTTTTGGTGGTTTTCTGAGTAAGTTAGACACTACATTTGTTTCCCCCTTTTTTTACTTATTTAACTTTTGTTTTTAAAATTTATTGAGTGGTTAATTATGTAATTATTGTTTGTAGTTGGGGGTAATTTGGGCAACTCAAGTGGACACCAAAGTCCTCAAGAGTTGCCTTATATAATAGAGATTTGGCAATGAACGGGCACCGTCCTCCTCTTGGAATCATACGGGCTACTATTCCTTGTGTAAGAGAGTCCCACACCTCTTACTAAAGTTCCATGAACTTTAAATAACTTGACTCTAGAATTTTTAAGCTTGTTAGTAATGAAAGAGGGTGAGAGTGAGCCTCTAGACTCAACATCTCAGAGATATAAAATACGAGTGACACCTAGTCCACTCAAAGATCTTGATAATTGGAATTCCATAAACTTGCTTGATAAAATAAAAGCGTTAGCATCGTCATGCTAAGCTATATGCAGGAGTGTAGTTTCACACTAACTCCCCCCTTATGTTCAATACTCATGGGGGATCCATCCCAAGAGTTTATTGCCAAAGCCCATTATGTGAGACACAATCACAATAATAATACATCTAGCAAATAAATTAATTTCTTATCTTTCTTTAACAAGTGAATGCAACAAACACCATAAATAACTTAATTCTAAATTCTTTGAGACCTTGCTCATCTTATTACTTTAATGACTCCTTGAGTCCTTTCTTACTTTCTTAAGGATCCATGATCCAATCAATTGAGTCCTTGCTCAATGATTCAACTACTTGTGAGACCTTGCTCAATAACTTTAAAACTTGTGAGACCTTGCTCAACAAATATATAACTTCTAATGAGACCTTGCTCAATAAAATATTCTCATGCAAGCCCTAACTTCAAGAATAACTTTAAATAACTTTAATCATGCTCAAAAGCAATTATCATCAATCACATGATTTTCAAATATAGAAATAACTCAAAAGTTCCATTCCTTATCTCCTTTCTAAGTTCTCAATATGTACTAAAACAATTATAAGGCATAAGCCTCTCCTTACTCCTCATGCTCAATAAATAAACCTTTAAACACTAAAGTCAAAGGTCAAAGTGTATGTGCCTTGATAACACACAAAAATCAACAATTCAAAAGCTTGACTTGCTTTTACTATGCTTGAAACCTACCAACAACAAAGTACTATCAATTAATACTCACCAACAACAATTCAAGGCTACTAAAAAAAATAAAAATCAGCACTTTAAAAATAATAACAAAGCTGATTTTTCTTTAAAAAGGCTTTAAAAACTATTTTGGGTCATAATCTTGAAAACCTTTACTAGTAGGCAAAACCCACTATAAACTAATACTTAAAACCTCCTAAAATTAATTATTTATTAACTTAACTACTGTTGTAATTTAATTAATAAATGTACTTAGTAAAAAAAAAATTTTTTTACAAGTGGTTCGAAAACCACAGATCTGAAAAATCAACGTCCACCGACGCCACCATGCACCGTCTGCACCACCACGCACCGCCTGCACCACCACCGGCGCGGCAGTGGACAGGGCGGCACTCGTTGTGCCCAGCCGCTGCCACCACTGCCGGCACGGCAGTGGCCCACGCAACCCTCGTCGAGGCCCGCCGGCGAACCACCACCGTGGTGGCCGAAAATCGCAAGAGAGAGAGAGAGACCGAGAATGAAGAGAAAAAAAAAATAAAGGAAGAAACTTAAAAATCAGAAAAAGATTAACCTTTTTGCTTCCCTTTGATGTTTGAAAGATCCACCTACAATTATCAAGAATGAAAACTAGATTAAAACTTGAAACTTTGAAGAAATGACTTGAAGAAGAACTAGAGTTTGAGAGAGGAAGAAACCCTTCTTACTCCTTTTTGAAGAAGGTGGCTAGTAGAATGATGGAAAACTTAGGGTTTCCCCCTTTTATAGTGGTAGTCTTTTTGGGTAAAAGACTAAAATACCCTTACTCATCAAATTACCAAAATACATTTGATGATGAAATTGCCAAACTAATTTTCCTACTAATATTACTAAAATACTTTCTTGAAAAGACTAAAACACTTATTTGTGAAAATACTCAAATACTCTTTTGGTAAAATGACCAAAATACCCTTTTGTTCTCAAATCTTGGAAATTAAATAGCTTTAATAATTCAAAAATGATTAAAACTATTTAATTAAATAACTTGAAAATATGGGGGATTACAATTTTAGCTAATTTACCTCCCGGATGCAAACCTTTAGGTTGTAAGTGGATTTTCGTAAGGAAAAGGAAGATCGATGGAACCATACTAAAACATAAGGCCCGGTTAGTGGTCCAAGGTTTTAGGCAAAGATATGGTATCGATTATTTTGACACTTATGCTCCGGTTGCTAGAATAGCTACCATTAGACTTTTGATAGCATTGGATGCGATTCATGGTCTAGTAATTCACCAAATGGATGTCAAAACTGCCTTCCTTAATGGTGAATTGGAGGAGGAAGTGTACATGAATCAACTTTGAAGGTTTTGTAGTCAAAGGTCAAGAGACTAAGGTTTGCAAATTAGTTCGATCTTTGTATGGTCTTAAACAAGCACCTAAGCAATAACATCAAAAATTTGATGAGGTCATTTTGTCTAGTGGGTTCAATATAAATCAGTCCGATAAGTGTGTATATAGTAAATTTGATAATAACGGTAATGGAGTTATAATTTGCTTATATGTTGATGATATGCTTATCTTTGGGAGGCGATTTAGAACAAGTGGAAAAAACCAAAGTCTTTCTCTCTTGTAGCTTCTCCATGAAAGATTTGGGTGAAGCGGATGTTATTCTAGGTATTAGAATAATGAGAGGTAAAGGGTCAATTTCTTTATCACAATCTCATTACATTGAGAAAGTGATTAAGAGGTTTAATGAATCGAACTCGACTCATTTTGCTACTCCGATGGATCCTAGTGTTCACTTGGTTCCGAGTAGTGGTACTCCTATTTCACAATTGGAGTATGCAAGCTTAATTAGAAGCTTGATGTATGCTATGACTAGCACTCGGCCGGATATAGCTTTTGCTATTGGTAAACTCAGTAGGTATACTAGTAATCCTAGTATGTTGCATTGGCAAGCATTGAGAAGAGTGCTAAGGTATTTGAATAAAACCTTGGATTATGTCATAACTTACAAAGGAGAACCTTCTATTCTAGAAGGTTACTCGGATCTTTGGTTGGATTTCGAATAAGGAAGATTATTCATCCACAAGTGGATGGGTGTTTCTTCTTGGAGGAGGTGCTATTTCATGGGCATCCAAGAAGCAAACATGTATAACGGATTCAACTATGGCATCAGAATTCATTGCATTGGCATCTTGTTGCCAAGAAGCGAAATGGCTAAGGAATGTGTTGAGTGAGGTTGACTTGTGGGTCAAACCTATGTCACCTCTTGCTATTCATTGTGATAGTGCATCAACCATAGCTAAAGCTTATAGTGAAGTCTACAATGGCAAGTCAAGGCACATTGGAGTTAGACATAGCTATGTGCGTGAAATGATAAGGAATAGTTGTATAACTATTAATTTTGTTCGGTCTAGTTTGAACTTGGCGGATACGTTTACTAAACCGTTGTCAAGGGAACTAGTGAACAAAATGAACAAAGGGATGGGTCTTAAGCCTATTGATCAACCTTTAGATAAGGAAAACTCAATTTGACGTCTAATACAACGTTAGATCTCAAATTCAATGAGGATAGTACTTTTCTTAAAGGTTGGAAGCACTTGTGTTATTTACATCCCGAGGTTAGTGCTTGTTACTACAATGATAAGAGGTTGAATTAAGTTTCTTAATAAGTCTTTGATAAGTGCTCAATTGTAGGAGCATGTGTGTAAAGATCTACCTATATAAGCTAGAGGTTTGGCCGCTTCACCAAGTCTAAGGCTTGACTTGGAACGCTTATGAAAGGATATGGACACCAAGGCTTCATAGGTGTCGGAGGTTAAGAACTAAGTTTATGCTTATGTGTATTAGTATCTTCAATGATTTGTGGTGGTTATATGATTCAAAGCTTTGTCTATCATTATGATCGAAATTGTTGTAAAGTTACTTTTACTAAGTGGAGATTCAATCGTAAGATATTTCCATGATGCATGAGCATGTTTTGTTTGTGATTTATAGCAAGTTGGAAAACTTTTCAACATTACCCTATAAATGGGAGGAGGATTGTTGGAACATTTATAGTGTAATGGGTTTTATAAGCTCATATGGTTCTATACTAGAAGAGGAGGAGGTCTAGTATGCTAAGATTAGAATGCACAAAATCACGTGGAGCAATCAAGCAAAACAGAAGGTTGGTCGCGGGTCGCGACCACGGGGCCGTCGCGGGTCGCGACCACGGGGCCGTCGCGGGTCGCGACACCTGTCGTAGGTCGCGGCCAGTGCACTTTCGCGACTCGCGATCTGTATCGCGGGTCGCGACGTGTATTCTGTTTTGGGGCATGAAATTTTGCGTGGACGGTTTATAACCGTTGTGTTGTTTACGTTATCCTTTTAATGACGATTAAGGATTCTTAATCAGGGGATTAAAGGGAGTAACAACTCTAATCTATGAGGGAATATGTTATATATGACCCTTGTAATTCTTATGAGAAAAAGAGAGGAAAAATCAGATTTTTCATATTCTAATACACTTGCTTTGCTTGAGAGAAACCTTGCTATTTTCTCTCTAGTGTTCTTCACAAACTAAAAACTCAAAGTTCTTGTTGATTCACATAGAAGATCATCTTGTGAATTGTTTTCTCCATTGTATCTCATTAGTTATTTCGTGTTAACCCGGTGATCCTAGAGGGGCGAAATTAAACTAATAGGAAAGCGTAGTTTCCGTGCCTTGGAGTGGTATATCCGGTTCCCTTGTTTGATCACACATCTAACAAATTGTGCACAAGTAACGACTTCGGTATGAATGCAACGAGGATAATTTCTCACCTCCTAGTTATTGTATAGACAACCAAGTAGTAATTGGTATAGTGGTTAGGTTTGTATTTTACAACCTTGAGGTTGTGGGATCAAACTCCACTAGAGGCAATTTGGGGGTGGGATTCCCTTACCTTCCCCCACTTCCAAAGGGTCGTGCCTGTGTAGCTAGCTAGGTCGGTCAATTTAACCCGTGTGAGTTTTCCATCCAGTAGAGCATTTATCCTTACCATTTTTTTAAAAAAGAGTTATTGTATAAACATGTACCTATGACAATGTACGTAATTGATATGTTTTTATGTAATTTATTTGTGGCATATATACTAACTACTCCCATGATTTCTTTTTTTCTTTAGGAATTAGGGTTGGCTCAAGTGGTGAGTTTTCCCATCTTCCCTAGCAAAGTCTAGGTTTCAATTATTGGGGATTTAAGGAGGAAAGGGAGGTTGGGGGTGTTTGACTTGTAATGGACCTCTGAGTGGGGGACCTGTGCGAGGGCAGCCCATAGGATCTCTTTTTATCTTTAAAAAAAAATATTAATTACTCCCCCGTTTCTTTTTAATGGTTACACTTTGAGTTTTGACACTATTCACAAATTTATGTTTAACTATCATTTATGATTAATAGATAAGGAAAAATACAGCCGTATGCGATTTTGTTTGATTCATCTCGTTATGTACTTTTGGAATATCAACTTTTTACAATTGTTACAAATGCAAATTTAGAAATACTAATTGTCATGGGGTAAAAATCCATTTACACATGGCAATCAATCATTGTCAGCAATATAGTTATTTTTGCACTGCCACTTGGCAACATGCGATTGGTTTGAAGATGGAAGCACATATTGACAACGTGGCAGGTTGTTGTGGCATTTTCTAAAATAGTGGCAAGTGGAGGAAGAGGTAAACAACAAGCCAGTGGTCAAATCACTTGGCAAGCAGTTGAGAAGATCAAGGAAGATCCCTAAAAAGTAGGAACTAACAAGTCAGCAAGTTGCCGGATTATGGTTAAACTGTCATTCTTTCTACTATAAATACTCCTATTGTAAACCATGTACAATAAGGGAACTTTCTCCCACTCACTCATAACCCTAAAACTTCTATTACGCCTCACTCTCTCTATCATTTTTTCTTTCATATTCTTAATTTGCCATCTCTCTCTCTAAAACTCAAGTTGCTCGTTCTTTCTGCCAATTAGGCAAAAACATTGTACTTGTACTACAAAATGCTACATAGTGAATTGGCGTGAGGGGCAAACTATTAGATCGTTTACAAACCAAAAATATCCTTTCTTCTTTTGGTTTGTAAAGTAAGATATCATCCTCTCGTGGTTTTTCCCTCTTTTCCAAGGGTTTCCACATAAAATTATTTTGTGTTCTTTACTATAATTTGCACTTTACTTTGCGTATTCATTTTGCTCATATTGCAACTTAATTGTCAACCCCCTCTCCAAGCTAATTGATCCTTGTGTGTGAAATTTGCCCAAAACACTAATGTTCACAAATTTACATTGACAAGCGTAAAAAGATAAAGTGTAACTATTAAAAAGAAACGAAGGGAATAGTCTTATAGGCCACCCTCAATGCTCCAAGTAGGTTAACAACAACATGAAAGATTGGCCACTTCTGGCAAATCATGTACCAACTTTTCAAATGATAATAGATACACAGCCTATGCATTATGGATGTTGTCTTACTCACATAAACAAACACCACATTCAAAGTTCAGTCTAAAACGACACTTGACGATAGTCCAAGCTGTAATTTTCGGATGACTCTAAGCTCACTTCTGTGGTTCATTTGTGTCCACGATTTCTAAAAATACACATTTTGAGCAACTTTTGCCCCACTAATTATCCCCTCAATCTGTCCAGCAGGATCAAATTTAGCATGATTCCCTAAACCTCCCGCTAAAACCCTCAATTTTCCTTGTTTTGGGTTTCTTCAATTCTCACACTTTATCTTTTTTTTGAGAGAACTTCATTCATTTCAATGGCGTCTATGTCTAGATGTGTGCTAAAAGACTGTAAATTGCAGCTTCATGATGCTTTTTATACCAGACCCAGTTCTTGTTATGCTTCAAGAACTGTTCAATCTCATCTGGGTATGTTTGATTTCAGTTTTTAATGTAATTTCTGGCTATGTTTGCTTTATTTTTTGATTAGTTCAACTCCCTGAAACTTGGGTTTGTTTCTAATTGCTTTAGAATATGCAAGTTTTGATTTTTTTCGAGGCTGCACTAGAGTAATTTGAGCTGTTTATTCTTAACAGATCTAAGACATGGGTCATCTTTACTTGAAACTCAAATAACTTGTCTTGCTATTGCCCAGAAGAAGAATTTATTGAGTCCTATTGTTGTTTCATCTTCTCCTATCAGCCAGAGTTCAAGGTAGTTTCAATTTTTTCAGAACAGTTGCTCCATGCAATTTGCATCTCCTAAATCATGCTTCTATGCTGTATGTGTTGGGATTTCAGTTGCCCTCCGGGTGTTACTGTCATATTATAAACTTTTGAATACTATGTAAGCTTCAATGAAAGAGATTTGAAGGGATTCATGACTTGAGGATCATACATTGTGAGAATTGTTGTGTAATTATTGTCACCTGTCACTTGTCACCTCACAAAAATAAGTTTGAGAAATATTGAGCTTGAAGGAGTATAGATAAGGGAAAATCGGGTTCAGATTAGGGTCACTCAAGTTTCAATTCACAATAAAATACTGGTTATGTCAAAATTTGCCTAGGTGACAATGCTTGGTTAGTACTAGATTAAGGATAAGCGGTAATATAACACGCAAATGCGAATAATCGCAAGAAATAAATAGAGAATGATCAAGTGCTAAAAACCAGACAGGATTCTTTTTGTAGGTGGAAATTCCTTGAGAGGAAAAAAACATGGGGGGGAACTCTTGTCCACCATTCCACTATGATGTTAGCGTCAGATGCAAAGGAACATAAGTGCTTCTGTAATTGTTACTACTATAAAAAGTATAGTCAGGAAGAGATACAAATATTGACAAGAGGGAAGTAGATAACTGGATTGATGGCAGTAGTGCGAGAAGTATATGAGAAAGTGGTTTTGGGGTTCTAGTGTAATCAACTAATCATATACTATAAGTTGTATAAAAGTTGTTGGTATGGGGGCTATATAGCTGGTAACATATAAAATTTGGGCTCTTGAAGATGATGGCTGCAAGTCTAAGAGATGGGAGATGATGTGTTTCTTTTATAGGTTTGTAGTATATGTTTGTGGCTCAGCTAGTGCACCAAGAGAGAGGGATATATATGTGAGTTTTCACATGTACAACATGGAGATTTTGGTATTTATGGTTATTTGGTAGTCACTAAGAGATAATATACATGAAGGCCGAATATTTGATTAATACTGTAGTTTGGTGCTAATATACTGATGATGATCTTTCTCATAAGATAGTAATGGCTGGTTAGTCAATCTTATGTATCTTTTCCTTTGCTGGAAACCCCGTAGTTTGGTGCTAATATACTGATGATGATCTTTCTCATAAGATAGTAATGGCTGGTTAGTCAATCTTATGTATCTTTTCCTTTGCTGGAAACCCCTTTACATATCCCATAAGTTTGTTGCTATTTGTAGAAGAATCTTCATGATCGATCCATGATGTGCAAGCTCCTTGATCAACTCAGCCACCTCCTTGATGTACTCTACTTACTCTGAAGTCTGACCACATACTTTTATCTCTTCGAATCATTTCCTAACTTGTAGCCAATAGTTGTGAGTAGTGAGAATTATTCCTCCTTAATTGTAAGGTTATTCTTGTGGGGTTGCTGTGACCTCTTTGACTTGTTTATACCGCATTGGAAGATTGATGTACATAGTGCAAAATATTCAGATAAATTCAGACAAGGGTTTTTTTGGGTCATAAAGTAAAAAGAAAAGCTGAAGTCAATGTAACATGTTGCCATGTTTCTGGAATTTTTTTTTCTATTAAAAAATTTATTTTGAGCTTGCCATGTACTTTGTTTCTAGTTAATGGATCTGATTTGGATGGCATAGTGCCTTTTTGGAGCCAACAAATAGAGGAAAGGTGTTTGTATTTGATATCGGTTATGGATTGTATAATGCCTTTTCTATTGGAGAATGGTTGTGGCAATAGTTCTGACGAGTTTAGGTGAATGCAGGTGTAGAATGTTCTTGTTCAAGACATATGACTTGCTATATGCATTACATGTAAAAATCAAATGGTTGTTGAAAAGAGCCATGCAATTAATATGATAAATGTTGTCTCATTTCTTTGTTAGCGTGCTTCCTATGTTGGATTTGACGATTTGGGATATTAAGGCCCTATTCTTTTGGGCATATTTCACCTCACTTCAGTTCAAATTCAGATCAGCTAGTTTCCTCTCACATTTTTTGTTTTGTTCTATTCTGTTAAGCTCACTTCACTTTACTTCAGTTCAATTCAGCCCAAAAGAACGGGGCCTAAGCCTTTATTCCTCATTTGTTACTCACAAAGGTATAGTCTTGTGAATCTTGTATGTTAGCTGTCGAGGGTCTTTTTGGGGACCACTTCTTGGTTACAGTGACTATGTCTGTCTGTGTGTCGATTATAGTCCTGAATCATATGAATGGGGGATTAATTAATGGAGGATATTCTCTCAGGTCACCCTTGTGTATGTAAACGAGGATGTTCTTATTTGTGATCTCACAAGTATTAAAATGATACCTTTTGAGTCTTGATCACTTATTATCTCATATTATCATTTGTCACATATTGTATTCTACTGTTTTCATGGTAGAATCCCCATATGTTAACCTCTAGTTCATGATCATATATTTGATGGCATTACACAGATCTTGGCCTTGTGGAACTGCAGTTGCCAGCTGCTTTACTTTATGGAATGGAATGTACTTTGCGAGTATTTGGCATTCACCTTTTTTAATCACCATAATGGCTGTTGGTTGGCTGCAGATGTAGAAGTTCCTCATTTCTGTGCAAAGCAGCGACAGACTACTCTGGCGATATTCCCAGCAGTGCCCCAAAGGAATTGAGTCAGTATGAGAAGATAATTGAGACCTTGACAACTTTGTTTCCTGTCTGGGTATGTCTTATTGAAATCCTTAATTGAATATAAGCTTGTGTCTTTCATATGTTTGTTTCTAAATAATTATGTTACATAATTTGATGCTTGACTATATGGCTGTACAACCAATCACACAGGTCATATTGGGAACACTTATTGGCATCTTTAAGCCTGCTGCGGTAGATATCCTAATCTCACTGGCTTCTGCTACTTTACTAATGGAGAAAAGGTTTATTTTCTAACAACAATGCGGTTCTCCTATTCTCCTACAGGTAACCTGGTTACAGACGGACCTTTTTACGCTTGGTTTGGGTTTCCTCATGCTTTCAATGGGATTGACATTAACATTTGACGACTTCAAACGGTGTTTGCGGAATCCGTGGACGGTAAGGAAAAATTTCAGTCCACCCAAGCAACTACTATCACCTATTTATATTAAGATGTTTTAGATAAGCTGTCTTAACGTTGTTATATTTCCCCTCAATCTCAGGTCGGCGTTGGTTTTGTAGCTCAATATATGGTCAAGCCTTTGCTAGGGTTTGCTATTGCAATGGTATGTGTGAATTCTTGATCTACATAATAATATTCCATTGTCCTATAGGTTTTGTGAACTTACTTTGTCATGAGTTCTTGAACTATATACTAAAATTTTGATGTTAAATATGTTCTTGAAGTTTTGTTAAGGATTGTATATTATGGTGATAAATGAACTTGGTTTTTAGATAGAAAAAAAAAGGGAAAGGATATACAATTTAATGATATCGATTTTAGACAAACATTTTGTGATTTTATACTATTTGCAAGGAGTTTATTGTAGCACATTCACATGGGAGGTTGTGCCTTATTCTAGATCATCTATTTGTGTAACTACTGCCCATGGCTTTTCTGAAATAACCTGTGTATGCTCTGCCTTCCTTTCAGCCTACATTCTGGTCTGGAGCAGTTAAGGGGGGTTTGACTTTAAGTGATACACCTGAAAGAAAGAACCCAAAATAGGATGGAAATATAGACTAAGTCTAAGGTTCTTTAACTAGGATGCTTGAAAGAGGCTGGGCCTTCTAAATTATGGGTCAGAAAGGTAAACCTAGACAACAGTGGTGAAGTAATAGACTGTTATTCTCTTTCCTGTGATAACTAAGGTCGATTACAAGTTCTTTATCATGTTGGCGTATTAGAGTTGTATAACAGTTGATGGCTGGTGGTTGTCACTGTCGTTGGATACCTAAATGCCTTTGTTGTTGGAGGTCTTCTTGTGAGACATATTCAATTCTCTCCGATGTATGACATTGCCTCGGGAATGTATTAACTTTGATCTTCCTCACAACTCCATATTAAAAAAATAATGCGCATTTATCAACGTTGTCCATGGCATGATTACCTTATACTTGATGTTTGTAGTACGTGTTTGTCAAATTAGATGAATGTGACTAACTGATCATTGGCTACAAGGAAGCACTGAAACTTAATTTAATAAAAGAAATTAATGTTGTCTTTTCTTGCTAATGATTGAGATGAGCATAGTTTAAGCTACCATTGCTGACAGAGTGACAGTCATTCTTCTCATGTACAGGCCCTGAAATTGTCTGCACCTCTTGCTACTGGTTTGATTCTTGTCTCATGCTGCCCCGGAGGCCAGGCATCAAATGTTGCAACCTATATATCTAAAGGGAATGTTGCACTCTCAGTTCTTATGACAACGTAAGCCCAATTTGCTGATGTGTACCTATATTGAAGCTAAACATTACAACACATTATTGAATCTGCTTTTGTAATGGAGTTTTAACTTCTTTGGTTTGTGATATTATATATAAATATATCATGGCTCTGCAGTTGAATAATTAAATAAAAGATTGCCTAACTTCTTTCTTTGGTGATATTTGCAGGTGTTCGACAATTGGAGCTATAATTATGACCCCGCTTCTCACTAAGCTTCTAGCTGGCCAACTGGTTCCTGTTGATGCAGCGGTAAGTCCACTCATGCCTAATTCTAGAATGGTTGTCGGTCCATTATAGTCCAATCTAGAAGGAATTTATACTGTTATGGGTGTGAGATTGCTGAGCGTGGTCAGCCAAACCCGAAAGAGAAAGAAGCAGAGAAAAATATAATCGAAATTACGAGGCTAAGAGTCTGTCAAATATTATGGATTAGTCACTGTCTACAAAGAGAAAAAGGAGTTAGAATTACTGTAAGTCAAACAACAGTTCCCTCAATTTGCTAGGGTAAATTTTTAAGGAGAAAGAAAGGATATTTATTCCAAGCACTGGTAACTGTTTTATATGTGGAGCCTGAGGTTTCTGTATATTGTATCTGTATCTAGGGATGGATGAGAATTCAGTGTTTAATATCAACGAGAGAGAACTCATTGTTTGTTTTCTTCTTTCCAGGGTTTGGCTCTCAGTACTTTCCAGGTTGTCTTAGTACCAACTATTATTGGAGGTAAGTTGGAGAAGGTGATTAGCCCTCATCCTGATGAATTTTTATTAGCATTTTATAGTTTAATTGCAATAAATTGCATATTCATTACCTATTCTAAATAATTAGATATCGATGGTAATTCCATGATATCTATATGGTATTGCCACAATTGAAAACAAAATTTTCACACTCGACTGAATTTTTGTTTGGATTCGCTTACTTGTTCTCCTGAGGAGAAAGAAAAGAAGTAATTATGAGGGTTCTCATACTGGGTAGTTGCTGCTGCTGTTATTCTAGTCCTCTTTAGATGGAAGTGCTCAAATCTGTTAATAACTACTTTTTTCGTACTGCAGTACTGGCGAATGAATTTTTCCCCAAGTTCACAGCAAAAATAATTACAATAACACCTCTGATTGGAGTGATCCTCACCACCTTGCTTTGTGCTAGTCCTGTAAGTTTATTCATCATGTAATAATTTTAGTCTTTTTTCTTTAGATGATAGTTAGAGAGTTGGAGTATACCAAATAAGCTAAAATGAATTTTGTCCTTGTTCCTCAGATCGGGCAAGTCGCAGACGTCCTGAAGGCACAAGGAGCTCAACTGATCCTTCCAGTTGCAATTTTGCATGCTGCTGCCTTTGCGATTGGTTACTGGTTATCCAAAATATCATTTGGGGAATCCACTTCTCGTACAATTTCGATAGAATGCGGCATGCAGGCAAGTTGCTTCTTTAATCTTTCTTGAAACTGAACATCATGTTTGACTATTCGTGCAATTCCTGTAATTTGAAGCCTGAAGGCAACAATTTTCATTCTTGGTTTTTTGATGGGCATATGTTACATAAAATGTATGTTGCATGTTTAGAAGCTTCCTAAAGATGTTTGGAAACATGTTTAGATACGACACTTGGAGGTGACAAACGTGTCTTTTTTATCAGGTTCAGATTAGGTTATATATTGAGGTGGCGAGTCATTCTGTTGGGTTTGGCTTCAGTTCATGTCATATTAGTTTATGTATGATCATCGATTTCTAGTCATATTATTTTGGTTCAAGTCAGGTCAATTTAAATCACGGAAAAAGCAAACAATCTGGTTTCGGCTTCAAATCAACTTTATTTCGTGCTGGGTCAGTTTTATTAGGTCTATGAACACTTATATTGAATTGTCACACTAGCACCGAAAAAGAATAAAATTGGATCCACACTATGAGCCACCTGCATTGTCATAGGTAAATTTCTTCACCTTTTTTCATGCGTGTTTTGTAGAGTTCTGCACTCGGATTTCTGCTTGCGCAAAAACATTTCACAAATCCACTCGTGGCCGTCCCTTCTGCTGTGAGCGTGGTCTTCATGGCGGTATAAGTTTCTGTGTTAAATCTATACTAATTTCATTACTTCTCCAACTTCGTCGTATTGCAATTTGCTAACATCCAACTGATTGTTTCCTTTGTTTGGCCCTTGCAGGTTGGTGGTAGTGCCCTTGCTGTTTATTGGAGAAACTCTCCCATTCCTGTTGACGACAAGGATGATTTCAAGGAATAGAAACATATTCCAAATTATAGGCCATTAATTAATGGCCAAATTTAAGAGCCATTCTTTTCTGCAACCACTGTTTATTTCATCAAATTAAAATTGAATTTTGATTAGGTAAAGAAGTCTCTTATTTTAGGCACTAGAAAGTGGTAATGTTGCATATTTTTTTCCTATCTTTTTCTCCCTTCAGATTTTATATTCAAGAGTAGGAGCAAATAACAAATTATGACATTTGCCTCAACATCAAAATGATTTTGGAATTTTCTCTAAAAATGATTTTGGGGTCTTGTGTTTTGCTTTGTTTAGTTCTTTTGACCACGTTTCAAGTTTCTTCTAACTTGGATTATTCTCCAACTTTTTGGCATTTTTTGTGCAAGACATGAAAAGTCAAAAGGTTTTGAGATTTTATGATGTCATAATTTTGTTGATTACTCTCCATTTTCTTTTGATATAGTTTTTGGTCCTAACAATTAGGAAGTGAGAATCCCTCTAATGAACATTGCATCAGATGATATTTGCAATTAATAAAATGACCCACTTGGACCTTATATGTAAAAGACAAGTGCATGAGTGGGGAAGAACTAAAAAAAGAAAGATTATTTTGGTCCATCAAGAAGATTTCATTTATTTATATTGTGAGTAAGCCAAAAATAAAGATTTAAAAGAAGCATAGTTTTGATAGGATATTAATCAACTCGTAGCAACTTGGTCATATCATATGGTATCAAGTTATCAACTTGGCAAATACAATGTTGGGGTTAGGTAAAAGGTGATGCTTTATGACTCATGAGGGGAATTTTGGGAAATTGGTACTTCATTTGTGAATGAGTTGGAAATTGAAAGTTGCATATTGTGGATAAAAAAGTAGTTTGAGATCAAAATTTACCTTTGATTTCATTTTTAGTAGTTTTATGGTACCCTTTCTATTGCACTTCAACCTCTAGTGGAATAGTTGTATGTCACTATGTTGATAGATTTTACTTTTGATACCATTATTGATAATATACAAGCCTTGCATAAACTAATGATGCCTACATTGGACTATTCTATCTGAAACTGTCATATGTCTAAGACTTTAGAATCAAGATGTGATTTGTATCTAGATTTTAAGTCCAAATCTCCATCAACATTTGACTAAGTGTAAACCATCAAGCCATTTATCAATGATAAGATGTATGCAAACTTATAAACAATTTTATTGGTGGGGTTTTAAAAATCATTAGAGCTTAGCCTTGTATATACTCTAGACATGTAAAAATTCAACATTAGACGTAAACAATGTTTGCTTTGTCAACCCCTCTTTTTTATGAATGAAAGAAAATGGGACAAATAAAAATCGAATAAGTGTGGACTAAAAATTCTCTCTATGTTACTAACACCAGAATCCATGCAATATTAGGATCGGACTTGTTATATAGTTGAGGACCAATTAAACCCTTTTTAGTACATTGATAAATGTTTAATTGCTACCCATCTATTGTAGATGGGCAGGACCGATTAAACCTTTGGCATGTGATATCGTGAATTTCAATATCAACAAAAAAGTGGCCATTCAAATTAGTCGTGTCTCTACTATATTCGCACTAATAATGCTCTTTGCCGATGTATCAACACATAATTCCGACCATTAACTTTTCAAAAGTCTTACAATTACGAGTTAGTAACCTAATTAAACAATAAAAGTCTAAATATGGCGGTGATTAATAGAGAACAAGTTCATAATTAACAAGACATACCCAAATTATATAATGATTACTAGATTCGCTTGATCCCTTTAAGCTTATAATAATTTGTATGTAGTTGGCTTATTAAACATAACCAGTATAGTTGTAACCTTATGGGTTCATTAAAAGACTATAGTAGACTCGTAACACTTATCGCGAGCCTTAAAATCATAAGTGGTCTCTATCAATACATTATGACTACCTATTTTTATGACATAACCTTTGTAATACCCCTCATGATTGCTTTAAAGGGATTTAGCAGGATACTCATTATAACAAGATGCATCTTTCTTTTAGGGAGCTTATTTCCTTAGTTACTCCACAGTTAAGCGTGCTTGGCTGTGAGTAGTCCAGGGATGGGTGACCTCCTGGGAAGTTTTTCAAGGTGCGCATGAGTGAGGACAAAATACGTCGGAAGAACTTGTGTTGGTTATTGAGGACAATTGTTCGCCCTGGATGCGCATTGATGACAATAGACTCGATTCCGTATGGGTCGGGTGTTACAACCTTAAACACAACCATTATTAGTAGTTGTATAGTTTTTGTATGACAAAATTCCAATATTAAGACTTTACTTTTGGTAAGAAACGAGTCCAAAAGAGGTGGGACAAGGAAATAACTTGTATTATTATTTTAGTTCACGTCAATAATTAAAACTTAAAGAGAGCTCCACATGGAAAATAATCTAATTTGTCAATATCATTAATATGTATATATGTATAGATGGATTTCTCATCTGTGTCATAGAGTTTTTAACTCGAGGACACCTCACTGAATGCCTTCCCAAATCAAATGTGTACTTGCGCTTGTAGTCCACAAATGTATCTTACCTCACCTTAGAGTGATCACTTTTCATAGTAACTATATCAACTTAAATTTAAATGAACTGGTAAATCTTATTAGAACAATTGTTGATATACTTTCAAAAGGATGACAAAGTTTATTAGATTATTAAATTAACTTCAACAACCCTTAGTCACTCTTCCTTACCAAGTAAATATTCTTATAAGCATTCAAAATATCCAAAGAGTTAGAATTTCAATATCTTTGAATCGAAGGGATAAATTTGATGGTGTTCATGCTTTATTTCAACCACTATGAAAAACACTGACGCTGTATGAACTTTTCTGACGATTATCACCAGATATATCATATATGTCGTGAAAACTGATCAACCAAATTAAATGCTAATCTAGGTCAATTGGTTGTTTCATCAATAGAGATTATTATATTCAGAGACAATCATGTCATTTTTGCTAAAATAACCACATATTCGTCTCTTTCTAATGAATCAGATCTATTTAAGTATCGCCTATTCTTATGATGATAGTAAAATATTGACCTTTGATCAAGCTGGTCATTGACCTTTAATTTGCTCTATATTTTCACCCTTACCTTATTTAGACCTAAATATTTTGTTCACTATCACGCTACTTTTTAACTTACAGTTATTCCCTTTTGTCCATTAACAGTATAATTTCAGAGTGAGTCAACTAGTTTTCAGTCGAAGAAAACGGGAGAAAATACGCAAAATAATGAGGTTGCTAATCCCTATAAATGAGGTTTAATCAAATTGGAAGAACCTTCTGTGTGAAGTAGCAGAAAATTACTGGTAGCAAATAGACTTTTTCGAGTATTCAACTAAACTATACTTTTTTTTTTATATTTCTTTAGAACTTTATAATACTAGCATTTAATTTTCTCTGGAAGAATCTGTTTTGAGGTTACTTTGAGCATTTCAATTATGTCGCAGACCAATTGGGAAGCCGATAAAATGTAAGATTTTTTCTTTTTCTTTTGTCTAAATTATTGTTCTCTCTCATCAATTTGTTGGGTATTGCAATATTGAATCTTTTATTTGATTTCTTGACCAATTAAGGGTTTTTATCAATTAATTTTGAGTTGGGTTTTAGTGGGTATGATTAAATTTGAGTCTTTTGATTAATTTTTGGTGGGTTTTGTGTTTTTTCTGGTTTGCAATCTGAATTTATTGTGTATTTGTTTGTTATTGTCTTTTTAATATGATTTTACAGTGAAATTTTAGGGCTTTTTGGGGGGGGGGATTTTTATGATATAGGTTGGTGGTTCTAAAGTTGATTGGTATAAAGACAATTTAATCATCTAATTTTTTTTCTTCTTTTTCGGATTGTAGAGTTTCTCAGTCTTATTAGGGTTATCAGAATTTTCCTGCTTTCGTTTTGTTTATTACCTTAGTTGTTTGATTTATTACTTTCTACTTGGGTGTCAGGTTGGATGTTTATATACATGATTACTTTGTAAAGAGGAAATTACATGCTTCTGCTAAAGCTTTTCAGCAAGAGGGGAAAGTATCTACAGACCCTGTTGGTAAGTGAAACTTCAAGAGACAAGAATATATGCTAAATTTGAAGACAGCATATTTTGTTCTGTTATTTGATGGTGTTTCCTTATTTGATTTTGCTGTAGCGATCGATGCTCCTGGCGGATTTCTCTTCGAATGGTGGTCAGTGTTTTGGGATATATTTATTGCAAGGACTAATGAGAAGCACTCAGATGCTGCAGCTTCTTATATTGAGGTTTGTTATCTGTATCTCCAGCGAAAATTCTTTATTTGAAACTTTGAATTTGGGTTATGCTAGTTCCAGGGTAGTTGACTTGTCAAATGTGCATAAGTCGAGCTGGATGATGACATTGTCTCATTGGTGTCACTCCTTGTGTCGTTTGCTTTTCTTTTTTCAATAATCGAATGTAATTTTATGTCTACTTGGATTGTACCACCTCGAATTATAGGTGGTTGACATTGGATTTTGTCCAATTGGGAAATCAAAAGTACTGCAATTTGATAGCGTCGCAAATTTTAACAGTTAAGTTGCTGTTATCCGAAAGCTCTCTGTTGAACTTGGAGTCTTGCCAATACTTTCCTGGGCCCTAATACCTAGAATCAAACTCCTGGGGTGAGGCGGGAGGCGCAAAAAGTTTCCCTGCAATTTAATATGGCTGCAATTTTTTTTTTTTTTGTGTGTGTGTGTGTGTGTGTGTGGGGGGGGAGGGGAATCTCTCTCTTTCAATCGAAATGTTGAAGCTAACTAGAATTTTCCTATTTCCTTTCTTGATTAATGGAAGAAATCATTACTAAGGGTGTGCTCTCTTCACCTGAACTGAACTCAACTTATTAGACATGATGAGCCCTGATATTACCTTATGCTTACACCTGACTAGACTTGATCAGACCTGATTGGACTTGAAACTTATTTTTTTAAGGTGAAGAGAAGACATTCTAAATGTTCATAGAGGGGACTAGAGCTTGTGATGTTGCAAGCGAGTGTTTAAAGGATCTCAATATTTGAACCCACAAATTGATTTCTTGATGTTGTTTCCTTCCTCAGGGAGTTAATGAGGGCCTTCTAACCCAACACCCCATTGGCCTAGGCTAAGCTTTACTTTGAAGGGTAGTGGTAGCCACTCTGCAGACACTCCCCTACAGCGAGTTTGGGTTACATATGAGCTGGACCCCAAACGTTATGGTTAGAAGGTGCCAGAAGACCCTTTCAGTTTCTATAGTTTCTTGAATTTCTCTCTAGATCTTTTGCTGTTTAAATATTAGTTAATAGAAAAACATCGGTAATGTGACACGGGAAACAAATCTCAACTAGGAGAACTTTCCAGTTTGAAGAATAAGAAGGTAAGCATCAAAGGAAAAAAGTAAGAAAAGGATGCATTGCAAGATTTAGTAAGGAGTGTGAAGGATTCTTCAATTGTGTGGAGCTCTGTACTTTGCAGCAATGGAGTGTATGATGTGACTGTGCTCAATTGTTCTTCTTCTACTTCATTCATTAGGTTAATTTATTTTATAACGCGCTTTACAATGTCAGACTCAAATATCTAAAGCAAGGGAATTGCAACAATTAAATCAACAAAAATCACAGCAACAGCATATCAATATGCAGCAGCAACAAATGATTTTGCAAAGGCAGGCACAGCAGCAGCAACAGAGGAGAGATGGTGCTCAACTTATAAATGGCAATGCCAATGGAATGACAAATGGTGATCCTCTGATGAGGTCGAACCCTGGAAGTGCAAATGCTATGGCCGCAAAGATGTATGAGGATAAATTAAAGCTGCCACTTCAAAGAGAAGCATCAGATGACAACAAGGTGACTGTAAAGTGGATTGGGTGGTCCCTTTTTTTTTTGGGTCTATGTTATGTTCTTTAAGGTCTTTTTTTTCTTCCCAAATTCAGCTGGTAGGTGAGACTCCTTTTTTATTTTTTTCAGTCAAGGTTTGGGGAAAATGTAGGCCATCTTCTGGATCCGAATCATGCATCAATTCTAAGATCCGCTGCATGTGCTGGCCAGCATCAAGGGTAAATATGCTAAGTTTGTTGCTGCTCATCTCATTGGTTTTGGTAATGTCATACTTGCTAATGAAGCAAGTGCTCTTATTTTTTAGGCAAGCTTTGCCTGGGACTCCTGGAAGCATCTCAGGGAATCTTCAGCAGTATCCAAATCGAACTTCACATATTCCTCATTCAGCACAAGTATGTATTTGCGTTCTCTTTATCACATGCCTTTTTGTCGTTTTGTCTCCTTAGACTGATTTCACCTCCCTGAATATTCTGTCCTTTCCTGTTTTTCTTGTTTTGGACGTAAGATATTTAGACCAAGAGTCTTTTGTCTGCTTGATTTTATTGTGCTCGTACACTTACTCAATCTTGGCGCAGGAAATGAAACCTGAGATGAATCCCATGATGAATGCTAGAGCGGGTGGTCCACCTGGTCAAGAAGGGTTGATGGGAGTTCCTGGTAAGCTTTTAAACAAATTTGAAAATCTTTTAGGGGGACTCTAGAATTGTATTATGTTATGTGTTTAGAGGGCTTAGAAGTTGACTTTTGGTTCTGTTATTAGTCTTGATGTTATTTGTCTATGGAAAAGAAGTACTTCCTCCGTAACATAATAAATGCAACAAATGGGTATTATTTGTGAGGTATAAAATATTCATTTGTTGTGTTTATTTTGTTACGGAGGAAGTAGATAGATACTTTCTGCTGTTTCAAACACTTTATCCTTCTACTGTGGTTTATCATCTATAAAGTTGAGACTAATTTGTGAACCTTCCGAACTTTTTTTTTATCTTTGCCAGCTTGAGATTACAAATGTAACATGCTTGGTTTGCAATGTGAAGAATAGTTGAAGCTTCGATATCTGTGAAACAATTATATCATTGCTTTGTTAAAGAGAAAGAGGTCTTTGTGATCTCTGAGCATGTTGCAGTTCTATGGATGAAGTCTTTTGCTTCTAGTTTTTTGCTAGTTATTATCGATTTGAATCTATGTGGAAATTAGCATACTTCCTTCATCCCAAAATAGATTTTCTCTTTGACCTTTTGCTATATGCAAGCTTGAAATCAAACCAGTATCTTTCGCTTCTATAAATAATAAATTATGCTTTTGCTACAGAATAGGAAGATAATGAGAGTTATTTTCCATATTGTGGATCATTATAAATTTAGCAATTTAGTGGTTGACATAATTAAAATTGATCCAAAATGTAGAAGTGGAAGTTTATTGTGTGATGAAGGGAGTGTTGATTTTTGGATTTTACCAGCTTAATTTTTGATGAATTGGTTGAATAGATAATGTTGTTACTTATGTGATCCGACATGTTAATATATGCTTATGTTGCAGGGTCAAATCAAGGTGGTAACAGTTTGACATTAAAAGGGTGGCCACTCACAGTAAGTTGTCTTGACGTTCTTGCACTCTTTTTAAATCATTCATTTAGCGATCTGTTTCTCGCCATTCTTTGGCCTGTATTAATTAAGTTGGAAACATATACAATCTTCAAATTCCCCTTCATTTCCCATTGGCTGCTACTTTCTCTTGTCTTTTGTGTCCATTTGACTGTATAAATGTTTACATCCACTGAATACTACTACATTTGGTTCTTTTTTGTTTATCTTGTCGATCTTTATGAAAGGACATCACTCTAAATGGAGGGAATAGAATGAATTCTTTGATTTCACAATTCAGTGAAGACACCTTGATGTGGATGTTCTTGCTTATACACCTTTCCTGCGCTGTAGCTTTGTTTTCCTCTGTTTGTCCCTGTCTCCTGCAGTTCTGTGTCTTTATAGGATGTCCTGTTGGCTTTTGCTGCTCAGAGATTTTTTTCCCCCATTCTAATAGTCTAAAATTCCATCTTTTCATACTTAATTTAGATAGATTTAATTGTATGCTTCTTGTTATATGCTGCAGTTGTTGCCTTCTTGATGTCATGCTGTTATGGTTTTTAGGGTTTTGATCCACTTCGATCAGGGATTCTTCCTCCGCAAAAACCAATGAATCAGTCGCCCCAGCCTTTGCATCCTGCACAAGTGCAGCAGCAATTGCTCCTGCAAGCACAGCAGAACTTGGCTTCCCCCTCCATGGATATGGAGGCCAGGAGGAGAATGATTCTTAATAGTAACAGAAATGTGAGTCTTGGGAAAGATGGACAGCTAAGTACTGTAGGCGAAGTTGTTTCAAATGTTGGTTCACCAGTACAAGTTGGCTGTTCAGTTTTGCCTCGAGGGGACTCTGATATGCTAATGAAGGTGTATACCTAAGTGCATGCATTATTGTGTTGAGTTTCTTGCATGTTAAATTAACATCTTGAATTTTTTTTTTTAAGCAACAATTACCAAACAACAGCCAACCTCAACCTCAGAATCCTCAAAGTGGACTCTCGAGTCAGTCACCTCAGATTCCTAACCAGATCAATCAGCCTGATAAAATGGGTTCTGGCAGCACGGCAATTGATGCTAGTATGTCTAACTCATTTCGAGGAAATGATCAGGTTTGCTCCAAGTTCGGATTTGCAAACATTGGTTTTTAAATTGTGGACGTTAATGTTGCACTGATATGTATATATATGTGTGTGTGTGTATATGTGTGTGTGTGTGTGTGTGTGTGTGTGTGTGTGTGTGTGTGTGTGTGTATATATATATATATATATATATATATATATATATATATATATATACGTGTGTGTGCTGAATCTTTGTTCTTGATGGAGCTTTGTAGTTATAAAACATTAGATAACTATGCTCTGCATCACAAATTGTTCATTACTACTCTAAGAAAAGCTTATCAAGAAGTTAAGGAATAGAACTACTGTGGTAGGAAAGTGAAAAAGGTTAACTATTTAACGAAGGTAGACAAATAAGCATCTCAAGTGTGACTTACATCTTTGAATGGAAGTGCTAATATATTTATTACATTTTTAAAAAAATATTTTGAAAAGGGCCAAGCCAATATAATAAATTTCATTGTCAGACTGAAGTTACATTATTGGATACTGTTATCATTTGTCAACTTTGTTCCACCATAAATTTAAACAAACTTTTCTTTATTGGTAATCAAGGCTTCGAAAGGTCAGATGGGAAGGAAGAGAAAGCAGCCAGTTTCGTCTTCAGGCCCTGCTAATAGCTCGGGTACTGCAAATACTGCAGGCCCTTCTCCCAGTTCAGCTCCTTCCACACCATCAACACATACACCAGGGGATGTTATGTCCATGCCAAATTTACCACATAATGGTGGTTCCTCGAAGCCTTCCCTTATATTCGGCTCTGATAGCGTAGGCACACTCACATCAGCTCCGAATCAATTGGTAAGCAGTTTTTGTTTCTTGTCAAGGTTATAGACTGGAAGTTTGAGAAGGACTGGTGAGGGCAGTGGTAATGAGTCTGGTCAGCTTAACTGCTTGAGTTAAAGAATATTCAAAAGTCAAAACACTTCATTGCTTGTTAAGCAAATGAATTGCAGTGGTGTCCTAACTGTTTGAGAAAAAAAGAACATCTGGGTAGGCCTAGTTTTGGTATTTTAATCCTGTGGATCTTTGGGTTCGAAGATCCCCATCTTTCTCCTTCAACATCTGGGTAGGCCTAGTTTTGGTATTTTAATCCTGTGGATCTTTGGGTTCGAAGGTCCGCATCTTTCTCCTTTAAATTATACAGATATGGAGGTTAACAAGTTGGGAGGATTGGTTATTACTTATTAGGCTCAGCAAATTTTGCAGTTACGCATAAGCAGAATGGATTTGAGTTGTGACTTGGAAATTATATACTTCGTAGTGCGCAAAGAACTCTTAACCTTCTAGGATATCTGTAATGGAACTTAATAAGGATATCTGTAATGGAACTTAATAAGGAGCACTGACAGACAATTCAACATAATGCTAATATTACACCTTGATCTTACATGGCAGTTGAAAGTTCTGCTTGGCACCCAAGTTTATTTGAACTTGAAAAGTTGTGAAAAAAAGTAGTGGTAATTGGGCTTATTTAGCGATTTTTTAGGTTGTACAGTAGATGTCATTCTGTTATGGTATGAGAAGCATTTTGGTGGGATTGCAGGCTGATTTGAGCCGCTTCGGCGATGAAGCGACTTTGGATGACAATGTTGAGTCTTTTCTGTCTCATGAAGAGGGAGATCCAAGAGATGTTGTGGGTCGGGGTATGGAAGTCAGTACAGGTACTTGTTTTTCCCCGCATTATGTCGTTCATCAAGATGCATCTAGTGAGTAGTTTAAAGAAGTGTCTGTCTTCTGTGTATAGGTTTCACATTCAAGGAAATGGCCCTTATTCAAGCTAGTACCAGCAAAGTCAACTGCTGTCACTTCTCGTCGGATGGAAAGCTGCTTGCCACAGGTGGCCATGATAAGAAGGTTTATATCTGGAGACATCAATTCCCCATTCTGTTTATGTCTGATCCATAAAAGTGATAATGTGTAACTTGAAAATGTGCGCAGGCTGTTTTGTGGTTCACTGATACTCAAAAACCGAAGTCTACTCTGGAGGAGCATACTCATATGATAACAGATGTTCGATTTAGTCCAAGCATGTCACGACTCGCAACATCGTCATTTGACAGAACTGTCAGGGTCTGGGATACTGATAATGTTAGTATGCATTTCTGTAACTTCTTTGTTCTTATGGCCTTTCTTAGTGCTTAGCTTAGTTTCGATGCTTAATTTATTTTAAGGACAGCACTTCTCCTGTCATCGCCCTTTTTCAGTGTGCATTTATACATTCAATATATATTTCTTTTGTGTTTGTGCGTTTGTGTTTTGGCCTGTATTGTAAAGACCTCGTTCCTACAAAGTTGTAAAGAGAATTTCCAAGCTATTTGCATGAGTGTGATGCAGATAGGTGGGATAGCCGCATTCAGTTTTAGTTCTACTTTTGTATATAGAAACCAAATATGAAGTATATACTTACATTTATTTCTTAGATTTCAACTCTTCATCCATTGTAGTTAATTCTTTCAGCTAAGGTTGAACTTACACTTCCAAAGTGCAGTATATGTGTCTTTTGGCAAAATGATCTAGTGGCTAACTTCTTGTCCTAGCAATGCTTTTAATGGGAGCTTGGCATCAAGACCAAAAGATCTCATCTTTCTTCTCTTCTGAAGATAGTAGTCAATGTAGGGGGCAATAATCTGTTTCCTTTTTACCTTCTCATCTCGTTTTTTATACCTTTCTCTATGAAAGTGTGTTACTTTTTCTGTTTTAGCTATAGAGAGGTACACTTGGTTTCGTCATACGGCTTTTGGACTGCTATAGTTTCCTCATGAATTTTTTAACATCTCTGTTTTCAGACTGGGTACTCGCTTCGGAATTTCACTGGTCACTCTACCTCTGTGATGTCCTTAGATTTCCATCCAACCAAAGAGGATCTTATTGTCTCTAATGACTCAAACGGGGAGATACGGATTTGGAGTATCACTAATGGTAGTTGTCCTAAGGTTTCAGAGGTATAAAGTGTGACAAAACTCTATACTTTTGCGTAACTTGAGATAAAGTATTTGATTTATCAATTTGTTTCCTTTTTTCCAGGGTGGCACGGTTCAGGTCAGATTTCAGCCTCGTACTGCAAAGTATCTTGCTGCTGTGTCAGAGACGGTCATTAATATGATTGATGTGGAGACCTTCTTATTGTTTCAGCAATTAAAGGTGATGCTTCTCTTCTTGCTCTGTTGAAAATTGCCTCTTAGTTTGTTTTTGTGATTCCTTATATCTTGGTAGTTTGTTCTTGTTTGGTAAATGACTTTTGCCAACTTTTTGTTTGTTTTTGACTTCATCTTGTGGTCAAATTGGCAAAAATATGTTTGGTAAATGGCTTTTACTTTTTAGCCAAAATTAAAATCCTCCTCCCACTTGCCTTTTAAGAATCGCTTTTGGCTTCCAAAGTGCTAATTTTACCAAAAATCTTTATAAACAACTAATAGTCAAACAACCAATACAGGTAATTGGTCGAATCAACCAATATTTGATTGCCAATTGCCAAAGAAGGCGGGTTGAGATCACATGTCCCATTAGATGTTTCATCATGTGTCCCGCTCCCTTCTAATTTTGACACCTCATCAATCTACAATTAACTACCTTTTATGATTAATAAGAGTTGATGAGGTGTCAAGATGTGAACTACTTGGGACACTAGATGAGACACCAAGATGATTGCGTTCCCTTCCACTCCCGGGATCCACGTTTGATTCTCATCCCCCCTTCCCCCAAGGCATAACCCCTCCACACACACACAATCTTGGGGTAGGACCCAGGATTGGTGATCGGGCCTATGTTGTACCTTTACTGATAATAATAATAATAATAATAACTATTTTAGGATCAAACATAAAGCAACAATATACTTAAGATCTGATTGCATGAATTTGTTTCATATCAGGGCCACTCACAAAAATTTCATTCAGTCTGCTGGGATGCTGCTGGTGAACGTCTTGCTTCTGTAAGCGAGGACATGGTCAGAGTTTGGCGTATCAACAACACTAGCGGCAAATTCCAATGCATTCACGAGCTGAACTGTACTGGCAACAAATTTAATACCTGTGTATTCCACCCCGGATATAATTCTCTTCTTATCATAGGCTGTTATCAGGCAAGTTTCTCTCTCCTCACTTCTTATCTATTTTTACACGGATCCCCAGGTCTTTTCTACATTTTTACACTTCTAGCCCTATACTATCTTTCAGAACGAAAGTACTAACATTCTAGATTTATCTTTGTAAATCTTTTTTACCTGATACTAGGGCTGGCAATCAGGTCGGGTTGGGTCAATTTCAGGTTGACCTGATTTATATTTCAGGTCACTCACCCCTAACCAAAACCCGACCTGATTCTAATTTCAGGTCGAAAATCACACCCCAAACCCGACCTTACCGATTTCGGGTTGACCCGAAACCAACCCAAAATGACCTGAAATGAAATTCAACTATACACGCTAAGTCATGAAAGTATGGGTTAATGACCTGAAATGAAATTTAGGTGATCCAAGAAATAGGCTTGGCCCAATACAAATAAGAATAAGAAAAGATAGGTTATATAAGTTATGAAAGTTTGGGTTAATTTCTGGTTGACCCGACCTGAAAATAATCCGACTTCTAAATCAGGTAATTCGGGTTATTTTCAGGTTCAAAAAGTCAACCCGAACCTAACCCATTATATTTTCCGGTCGGGTTGGGTCGACCCATTTTTTATTTCAGGTCGAAAATCTCAACCTAAACCCGGAATTTTCAGGTCAGTTTCAGGTCGGGTTATCGGGTTGGGTCAACTTTTGCCAGCCCTACCTGATACTTCCTCAATGTTTTTTTTTTGTCTATTGCATAATATGGTTTCACGCCCATCAGTACACAACTTTGACCATTAATATCTCTAATTACCTATTAGTATAAAATTATAAAAAGATATTAAGATTTTGAAAAAACATATCGAGACAAATTTAAGAAGACCCCACATGATTGTATTTTTCGTTGCGTTTAAATCACAAAAGATGGTCAAAGGAGAGTTTGTGAATAGGTAGAAGTCCCAATGATGCAATTGAAAATATACAGAAGAAGTATGTATGTTATCTTGATTCTATATATATATATATGTTATTTTCGTCTGTTATGACAAATACTTATGAATTAGAAATTTGTGATCTATACACACACACACAAACATATTGGCCTTGTGGCACTTCATCGTATTATTGTCTAAGATTATTTTTCTAATTTTTTTTGGATTGGTAAGGTTAAGTGGTGGAAGCCCTCTCTCAAGGAACCTTAGGGAAGGGAGAAGTAGTGATAATTGAATCGTGGATGATTGTGAGAACTCCATAAATCTAGGAGTCCATGACCCAATTTTCCTTGTCTAGTAAAATATATCTACCCCTGTCCAGCAAGTGGGTGTGTTGGGTCGAGCTTCTAACCCACCATCCACATCTGACCCAGCCCACCCTGACCCAGCCTAGTGGACCTGATTCTTTAAAAGCCAAATCTCTTAGAAATGAAAAAGTCCCATTTTTGACCAATCCGGTTCCCAACCCGGACACCCTGCGTAACTTATTGTGTTGTCCCATGTCCAATCTGTGCTTCAACTTTAACAAATTTCTTATACTCTTGCCAGAATTTGGAACTCTGGAACACGCAGGAGAATAAGACGATGACTTTGGTAGCACACGAAGGACAGGTTACTTCCTTGGCTACATCTAGTGTCTTGGGTTTGATCGCTTCGGCTAGCCACGACAAGTGTGTAAAGCTCTGGAAGTGATACGAGTACGGGTCACGTGCTTTTTTTAAGGGACCCGATGTTTTACAGAGATTAGACCACTTCTGTTTTAGGAACTTCCTGAACTGTGTTTGAGATTTAAGCATAGAATTCATGTTTATATTCCTATACTTAGAATGAATGGAACTGTCTTGTGTTTAGTGAGTAGGATTTTTAGATTGCTGTTTGTTTTTGTTTTCCAGTGCTAACTCAGCAGCTGTATGATGAGATTCTAAAACTAAACGAGTTTTCCTTTTCTTAAGAATGCATTTCTTATTGTACTTATTTGCAGGATATGATCTGATTATCCAAGATTGTAAAGTTCTTGTAGGTTTATAAATATTAGCAAATATATAAATTTTTTGATATTATTGAAAATATACATTGAAACAAATACCATTAGACCCTATATGATTCGATAATATATTTTAAGGAAATTTGTCAGAAACAATCTTTTAAATACAAGTTTTTGCGAGAAATAGCCATTTAAGTACAAGAATTTAATGGGAGAGAGGGAGACAGGGAGTAGTATCAGTTTAGAACAGTTTACGTGCATATCATATGAGATCATTCTTGTATTACAGTTATGACATAGACTTGAATTGGAACCCATTATGGATGCTTAATAATTGCATAGGATTTCTTTCCTCTTTCCCATGTCAGGAAAATACAGTCATTAGTTTAGATATTGTGGTTATTATAGTTCTCTACAAGGTTCTTCAAGTGATGTATGAGGTATCTGCATCATTACGTGTTCGTGTGAATATCCAAGATTGTAAAGTTCTTGTAGGTTTATAAATTATTTATGCATACTTTCTTGTCCATTAATATTTTTAATTAAATATTAGCAAATATATAAATTTTTTGATATTGTTGAAAATACACATAACAAATACAATAAGATGCTATTTGATTCGATAATATATTTTAAGAAAATTTGTCAAAACAACCTTTTAAATACAGGTTTTTGCAAAAAATAGCCATTTAAATACTACAAGAATTTAATGAGAGAGAGAGAGAGACGAGTAGTATCAGTTTAGAACAGTATGCGTGCATATTACTCCCTCCGTTTCAAAATATAAGGCATTCACGCTTTACAAAAATTTGCTTTGACCACAAATATCTCTCATAATATGATAAATTAAAATTATAAAAATCATACCGTTGGTTTCATCTTGAAAAATACTATAATAACATTATTTTTTAAAATTTTCTATTAATATAAATTGAGAGTAATTAGCAGTCTAAGTTCGACCTCGAACATTCTACGTGCCTTATATTTTGAAACGGAGGGAGTATATGAGATCATTCTTGTATTACAATTATGACATAGACTTGAATTGGAACCCGTTATGGATGCTTAATAATTGCATAGGATTTCTTTCCTCTTTCCCATGTCAGGAACATACAGTCATTAGTTGGATATTCCGGTTATTATAGTTATTTCCATACCATACAATTGGAAGTTAGCATCACAATTAAATCACAATATAATGTTAGAAACAATAACAAACGTTAGAGAAGATCTTTAATTACTGATATCGGAGGGGTGCAAATTGCATACTTATTTCCTTCCAACATGTAATAACAAATCGTAATAAATATCCCAAGTATGAAATGAATGGCCTATATATGTAAATACCTGTTTGCTATACATATTACTCCTTACATAATTTTTGAAGAAGAGAGTATCATTATAGAGTGTTCTATCACCTTTTCTGGAAGTTGAATGACTTTATAGCATAAGCAAAAATGACAGCAAACAACAAACAGAAACTGGCTACCATAATACCGGCAATCCCCACGAAATCATGCCTGAATCCTAGGCCGTCCTTTAGCAGTTGCCGTGTAGGTATCGAGTGAACCCCGTCAGACAACTTCACCAACGTGCTATCATCACCATATTGTGAAGTAAGAAGACCGTAAAGACTCCAGGCTACTGGGTTGAGCCAGTAATACCACCTCCACCATACAGGAATTCTCTGGTGTAGAAAAGAATTAGATCAGTTTATTAAGTAACTAAAAGCAGAAAATTCAGTAGTTATAGCATCCTGACATAAAGAACCTTATCCTTCCCTTTTTCAGAAGAAAAATCTGTGAAATGGACATGATCCAAGTGAATGGAAAGGACATGTTATCTACATTTCAGGAAATTCCTAGTCCATAACCAATATCTTTATATTTTATCATAATATTTTTGGATTGTACATTCAACAACAAACATTTAGCTTATCAAAAAGGCTGAATATAAGTAGATACAACGTTCAACTATTTAGCTATTTGAAGACTCTGATATTTGGTTTCAGTTTATATACAGTATTTGTGATCAAATTCAAATATACATTCCAACAAATATTATGAGCAAAATATGTTTTTGTTGGTTATAAAATTGGCAGAAGACTATATCTTATATTTAGTGCAAACTATGTTACCTTGTAAGGAATCATGAGGCCACTGAAGAGGTTCCATAGCATATAGAATGGAGCAGCCATTATGGCAGCAACATTGTGATTGGGTGTGATAGCAGTTGTCATCATTCCGAAAAAAGTGAAGTACAGTACTGTGAAGTACGTGAAGAATAAATACCACGAAAATTTCAAAGCTGTCCACTCAAACGAGGCCATAGCGTAGAAGACTACTGCATAAATAATTGTCTGCACAAAAACATAAGGAAACTCTATGGCTACCTGCACACAACAAAATAGACAGAAAAAACATAACTTCAGAATCAGCTAAAGAATATTCAAGAAAAGAAAAAAGGATAAAAGATTAAAATTTAAAAACCAAAAAAATAGTAGGAAGAGAACCTGTGCGAAAGCGAAAGGTAAAGCTGAATACAACCCTGCAGCTCTCTCTCTGTAGGAAACATATCTTTCAATGGAAACAACAGGTTGAACTGCTGTAGCATTGGTAATTCCAAGGAAAAGTACCGCTGCGTATAGTGATCCCATTGCATTAATGATGTCCTGCTGGTTTTTCCTATAAAATTTCAACAAGTAGTGTTAGCAGGACATGATGGTTTGGCATAGAACATTTGGAAATGGTGCGTATGATTATGAGAAACCACTAAATTCTGACTGTGATTTGCAAATAGTGCATATGTAGTAGCATTTTGTAAATTTTTGGAAAAATGGGAATTAAACTTCCCAGAGCACCCTTATTTTTCTGTTGATTCCCCAAAAACCCACAACTTCCCCAGAATTGCATAATGTTCCACTGTGATATTTGCACCATTGCATATCAGAGTGATTATGTAGGAAGACCTATTTGATTATCGATAGGGTAAAAAGTGTCGTCCAACTAGTGTACCTTTTAGAGCCAAATTTCCAGCAAAATGATCCAAGCATCAGTGAAATGATAACAGTATAGAAGAAGCGAACTGCAGTATACTGAGGATTCCGCCAGTAAGACAGATTTTGCTTCCAAAGACAAGTCAGGAATTGATCAGAGAATGATCGAGAATATTTTGTTGGGAAATTTATTTCTTTAGAGTTACTAGGTGGCCTGCTGAGACGATCAACCAACTCTTTGTTATATCTGAACCAAGAGAAGGCTACAAGTTAAACAAGAGTATCATAGACCAACAATGATGAATTACGTGAAATTAAAAGCTGCACATACTGAAATAGACGCGAGCTTTTGTAGATTTCTGCAAAATCTATATCTAGACGTGCTTCCTCTGCCATAGAACTAACTTCAAGCATCCATGCTGCAGGATTACAACCCGGCTTGATCTTTTGCACCCCTTCCACTACCTACAAGTATTTCCAAATATTAAGGACCAAAATTCTTTTTTTATTTTTTTGTAAAAGAAAAAAAAACAGCAGATCAGTGTACTTGCAACTTCACTAACCTCAAAATAATCAACAAGCTTGCAAGATCTCGGTCCAAGTGGGCCAGCATAAATGACTTGCCCTCCACGCTTCATAAATAGAAGCTGCCATGGAAAGAGACTTTTGTAAAACCACTCATCCTTACTGTCAAATAGGCTTCAGTAACGAGGACAGTTAAGGGAGGAAAACTACCTCGTCAAATGATTCAAAGATGTCTATGCTTGGCTGATGAATTGTGCAGACGATTGTTCGACCAGTGTTCACAATATTTCTCACAGTTCTCATCACAATTGCTGCTGACCTTGCATCCAATCCAGTTGTTGGCTCATCCATGAAGATTATCGACGGATTAGCAACTAATTCAACTGCAATAGTTAACCTCTTCCTTTGCTCTGTTGATAAACCGTCAACTCCAGGGAGACCAACCAAGGCCCCACTTAGGGAAGTGAGTTCCACAAGTTCCATCACTTCATTTACAAAAGCCTGGAAATGAATGTCTGAAGTAGTTAGTCGACAACAACAAAAGAAATGTAGAGGACAACTACCTCATCAAAAGCCTGGAAATAAATTTCTGAAGTAGTTAGTTGGGGGCCCCTAATTCACACAGCTTTACTCCTAAATAATTCTAATAAGTCTTGAAAGGTAGAGAAAGAATAATCCGAAAACACCAAAAGAAATTTTTCTTTTTAAAATTTTAAAGGAAATAACAGCCTGATAAGTTTATCAGCAATGGCTGACACTTACCATTTGTGTCTGCAAGTCAACTTCTGATGACAATCGTAGCCACGCAGAAAACATAAGAGATTCTAAAACAGTCAAGCAAGGGGAATGAATATCATTCTGTTCGCAGTAACCAGATACTCGTGCAAATGTTTCTTGCTTCTTGGGATGTCCGGATATGAAAATACTCCCTTCTATGTATCCACCAGTTTTCCTGCCAGCTAATACGTCCATTAGGGTTGTTTTACCAGCACCACTGACACCAACCAATGCGGTGAGCACCCCAGGCCTGAAAGCTCCAGTGACATTAACCAGCAGCTGTAATCTATCCTCTGATATGCCTTCTTGTTTCAACTCCTGCATCACAAGATGGATTATTGAGAATTAGTACTGAAAATTAACTGCAGATATGTAATCTATTTTGTAGCTGAAAAAGATGCCTTGTGATATGCTCACCAAAGGAACATCCACGTAATAGTTGATGTTACTGAAGGACATTGATAGTGATTGAAATGGCAGAACCATACCCCTCTGTGCAGATGCTTTTCCTTTGTTGAGTAAAGGCACCGAGAAAAGAGATAATAAGGTGCTTACACATATGATTGTCAAGGAAGAATGAAACATAAATGTGTAGTTACACACCTGTTAATGAACCTGAATGCTGCATTAATTCTCTCAACTGGATAGTCATAGTTTCACCCCTCCTCTTCCTTTCCTTCTCTTGGAATTCAGCACTAGAAATTACAGCTTGTCTCTTAACAAGGGCTGATTGATTTAGTAAACCAATGTGATTAGCATATTCTCCTCAGTGGCTAATCATCTATCGTTTAGAGCTGAATATAGGGGTATATTATAACTAAGATGGAACTTCCAAAAAGTTTAAAGTAGTAGATGCATATCTTACGATGAAGATAAGTGAGGAAGATTGTGAACATGACGTTGAACAAGACGATGTATCCAACCATTGCACCTACTCCAATCCAGTACCAGTAACTTTCTGTAAACAAGCTCCTTGATCTCAGTACAGCTTCACCTAGTCTGACATTCCCAAATGTCTTAAACAAACCAAAGCAAAAGTACAACAATCAGGTTTTTGATACCAGAGTTTATATCTTAAATTACAACAAAATGTAGGAGAACTAGTTACCTTATCCCAGGAATGACCTTGAAACTCGTTCACAGAAACTGCAGTTTGACCATACATGAGGGGAGAAATCCAGAAACCCCAGACCCACCACTTTGGGATGCTATCTGTGCAAATCAACAAAATCAAGTTAAATGAAGTTGGAGGTCTATGCGTGAAGCTACCTGTAAAGTACAATATTTTACCTCTTGAAATGATGTATCCACCTAGACCCATCACAACCAACATGGCAAAGGATCCAAATGTGTTGGCCACTATCATATTTCGACCTAAGGATCCCATCACACGGAAAAGTCCCAAAGACATCTGATGCAGGAGAAAGAATAACAAGAACTGCTTAAACAATCTGAAAATAAGAAAGAGGAAGTTGGTCAATAATTTTGCAGGAAACCTCTAAGCATACAGACAGAGAATTTTTTTTCAACACTTGACTTTCACGATTTCCAATGAAGAACTTTAACCGTCAACATATTTAATTATCTATTAGTATAAAAAGTCAAGTTTTTGAATATTAAGATAAATCCAACTCTATCTGACATACTAACATTAGTTTTTATATATTATTACAGTGAAAGCTAGTATATTAATAGTGCACAAGTTAAAGAGTTGCAATTAAACAGAATAGATGTAGTAAACTTGTATGCATAAGTTACCTTGCAATGTTGGGATCATAACCAATCACATAATATGTGACTATAACCCAAACACCAGATTCAATTAGTGAAGTTGGGATGCTTAAGAGCCAAGAAGGAATACTATATACCCAACAAGGGTAAAAGTGCAAGTCCCTATGCTTGTAGAGAACTGGAAGTTTCATTACTAACATGGAGACCTCTGTAAATCCATTGAAAAGAATTATAACCATGGAGAAGTAGAGAGCACCAATATACAGGCCTCCATCATCAATTGTATCATGGTGCATCTTTGTTCGGAAGAAAACAGTCATTGTGATGAAAGCAACAAAGACCAGCTGCAGGAGCACATGGACGAAAAATCAGGATAGGTACAAATACAGATGCAAAGAATGGCAGAAACCTAATTGGCCTCTACAATAGTGAATGAGACCTGACCTCACGAGAAATACATAGCTATCTTACCTGTACAAACTTGAAGACATAGATGAAAGAGTTCCTTTTCATTAGGAGCCTCTGCCAAGTATATCCAATCTTAAGAAGTTCCCATTTACTGACACCATATGAAGAAGTGGATAAAGCTGCAGGGTGATTTTTCCGCCTGTTGAATGGAGTAAATAGTTCCCGGCACAAATTACTTCCCACCGTGAAGAAGCGAAAAGCTTCTGCAAATTTTTCTACTGGAACATATTGATGAGCACGAGTAAGATCAGACCAATACTGTTGTTGGTCCTTCTTTGATGTAACCTGTGGAAAAAGTGTACTCCATAAGTAACACAACCAGGTACGTAGAACCCAGAATAATCCATCTGAAGCGAAGAAACTCTACTTTACCTCTTGCAGGAAATCTGCAACATTCTTTCTTTCAGGACAAGTAAATCCCATGGATGTGAAGAAATCAAGAACAGAATCACGTGGTCCTTGATAAACAATCTGACCTTCACTTAACAGTATAATGTCATCAAACAGTTCATAGGTTTCTGGAGCAGGCTGCAGTAGGGAGATCACTGTGGTTCCGTCTAGTGCACAGGTTGAATGTTTGAGATACTTAATAATTTGGTAAGTAGTTGAACTATCAAGTCCATTCGATATTTCATCCATAAACAACACTCGAGATTGTCCCGCTAATAGTTCACCTATCAAAGCAAGAAGACTGCATCATCAAAGATGCAAAATATAACAGGGATTCGTTGTAAATGATAAGATTGGAATACCACAGCTGATTGATACCTGTTGTAAGCCGCTTCTTCTGGCCACCAGAAATTCCCTTAAGCATCTCATCACCCACAAGAGTGTCCGCACATATATCTAAACCTAAAATCTTTGTATAAATAGTTTTAGTGCTAAAACACGATAAGAAAAAAAAAGTTCTATTGCTGTTACAATGATCAAAGCTAAGAGGAAACCTACGTCCATAAAATGAGCACAATGCTATTGCAATTGGTTGTTATAGATTATTTGATTAGATACAAAGGATTTAATAGATTAGCTTTTTATGATGATGCAACATAGTATAATGCAAAATCAGATGGATTCAGTACAATACCTTCAGAATATAATCCACAAGAAGGCCTGTGTCTTTCCCATCCAGAGACATTGCCTGCATTAGGTTAACTACATTATTGAAGGTAGCGACTTTGAAGAAACTACACAAGTCTTAAGCAAAGACTATAGTACTAAAATATTCAAACACTGCATTAACCTTGATGAAAATGTCAAGATCTTCCTCAGGTTTTAGTCTACATTGCTTTTCTCTTCTCGCAAGCTCCAGAAGCATATCTGTCGTAATGATTACACAATTTACTTAACCATTTCCAAGTTTGATGAAAACATAAAAGGCAGTTGTAACTAGCTTACCGTACTTGCTTCCAACACCTTGACAATGTGAAGCAAAGGAAAGAGTTTCCCTAACAGTCATCTCTGCTATATGGCAATCCTGTTGGCTTACATATGTTGACGTCCTTTGAGGAACAAACTCTCGGAGCTCATGCCCGTTATATGTGATTTTCCCTGACATCTTTCAAGTACTAAAGAGATTTTAGGAGAAACACATACAACCACAAGACACATCCAATATGCATTTCACCCAAAGTACATTGAAATTTGATACAAGTACTTCAGTTTTATTCTCTTCCAAATATTATTTCTACTTCATTACTGCTTCACTGGAGTATGCTGAGTTTTGTAAATTGCTAGGAGCATTGCATAAAAGAGTAACAGGTGAACTAAGTACTAGGCTAACCATGAGGTCGTCCTACAAAAAGAACAAGATCCTATAATCTTTACTTATATATATCACGTGAGAAATAAAGAATTTCTGGCCAAAATTTGTGAAGTTTGACCATGAAAAATGTATTGTTGCAATTGTTTGAGAATGCAGGAAATTTTGATTACCAATACTTTATGAAAATTAAATGGGACTAACAAAGAAGATCCAATGTAGTAGAGGTGGCTACCATAATTAAAGTAGTCATTTTTCTTGATCACTAGAATATAAGTCCAAATGTCAATTATGGGACCATCAAATTGAAATTGATGAACGTAAAGAGATGATATCATAAACACGGAGAATGCTACATCTACCCAATGGATAATCTATCCACCCACTAAAGATAGACGATGAAAAGTTCATTTAATTTGTTTGCGCTTTAGTTAGATTCCACAAAGCATTAACGTCTATCTTTAGTGGGCATTTTACACAATGGGTACATATAAGTTTATTTTCGTGAACGCCCCTAGTTTAATTAAATTGGAATCTTGGTACCTGCAATCCAGGTGGAAGACGTCCCGCAAGAGCTAACATCAATGAGGTTTTCCCAGAACTAGGAGGTCCTAGTAGCAAGGTCAACCTGCAATGTTTAGTATTAGTTACCATAAGTCAACCATATAGTACCAAACAAGGGACTTAGTAATAACACTTGAATTATATTTAAGCACCTGGAAGGTCTGATAATTCCACTTATATCATCTAATATGGTAAGCTTTTTCCTTTTGCCTGGGAATAAATGCAACTTCCTCAAGAAAGCCTTCAACAATGTTACAAATATTCCATGATTAAGACCTCAATTAATAAATAAATTACTATAAATAAGATCAAATTGTTGATATTAATTTGGTTTTTCACCTCAGACATATTGATAATGAAGTTAGGAATAGTTGGCAATGCCCTGCTTCCAATATGGACATTAGCCTCCACTGTCAAGTTCAGAAAGCGAACTTCTACCTTTGGAAATTCCAGATCTACCCTGTAACGCAAAATAAGTAAATTGTAATGCTTACTATATGCAACAATATATTAATTAATATTAGATTGATCCAGTCATTAGAATTTAGAATAGTAATCGAGAAAGACAGATTTTCACACGTATAATATAATAAGTCACCAACATATATAATCCAAATTCAAGAATAGGAGTTAGGCTACCAGTGGGTGAAGACTTAGCTAGCCGGCGAGGTCGGGGTTCGATCCCCTTACCCGCATTATCTTTGCAGGTATTTAAGCATCTTATGCTATGCGCTTCCACCACCCAAATTGTGTTGGTGTTTCTTAGTAGCGCAGGTAGGGGATAGCCATGAACTAACTTAATTTCCTAATAAAAAAAAAATATATATATATAATCCAAATTCTCCTAAAATAAATACGCAAACTTAATATAGATATCCCAAATTATCCCATGCATGAGCACAGGTACATGTACACTCTAGTAGCACTTCTATATCGTAAACTGGTAATTCTTAAGTAGAAATTAAAACTGAAACGACCTTGTTAATTGTAGACAAAAAATTAAGAAGGAACTAGTATCCCTGTTTCGTTTTTAATCTACACGATGATCATTATTAATTATCAATAAGTAAAAGATATACACTTTGATATTTTAAAAATATATTGATGAGATGAATCCAAGAAAAATCTTACATGAGTACATGACTATGTTTTTCCTCTTGTATACTACTCTCTCTGTCCCATAATATAGTGCTCACTTCTCATTTTTCACGAGAATTAAGGAAAATGGAAGGAGTTTTAGGATATCCTAAATACATCTATTTAAATAAATATTTTTTGGGTACTTTTGTCTTGGAACTAGTTTTCTTTTTTCTTTTTCCTTTAAAATAAAATGCAAATGCAATAAATGTTCATTGGAATGGTGTAAAACAATAAATAGGGGCACATATTTTGAAAGAAATGTAGGGGTATTTTGGAAAGTTTGTGTAGAAATGAAGGGCAATTGAGTCCAAACAAATTGATAAAAAAAGAAAATAGGCACAACATTTTGGGACACCCAAAAAAGAATGTGAGCACTATATTATGGGACGGAGGGAGTAATATATCATCACGATATCACCAACAATGGTCAAGATATAGTATGTGAATAGATAAAATAATGCAATGAGATGATCCTGTGAAGTATCATTTTCCGTAATTTTTTTGCTACTAAAATTAGTAACATTACACATACAGCATTGCAGCATTACTTCTCACTAAAAATGTCCAACCAAATGCGAATTCTCCGGATGCAATATACAATGCTTCCAAAGTTAAATTTCCTCCTCTTTTTCAATTTATATTATTCCAATTATGTGCTACTCTTACTAATTAATGTTTTGCACCAAAAAAACCTACTTCTAAAGTAATTAATATTACCCTTTTTTCTCTCTCTCTCCTCTATTATGCAACCATTATTTTTCTCAACCAATACATCAGTGGAGTACTGGAGACTACAGTACCGCACCTCATTTACTACATAGTCGTAACTACTCCAGTTTAAGTACAAAAGCTAATATCCTCTTTTATCAAAAATAACTCATCCTCAAATATTCAAAAAAAGAATTGCTCAATTTCTGAAAATTCTCTTGCTCTTATCAATAAAAATAGAATAAAATAATAATCTCACAAATCTGATAAAGGACATGCAAAAAACTTGAACATAAATATCATCAAATTGTGTTTCGTTTTTCTTTAATACTCGCTCAGCCTTGCTCTAACATTATTGTAACACTTGTCGTTTATAGTAGCTTTTAATTAATACAACACTTATATACCTAGAATAAAAAAATATCTAAACATGGAATTACTTAACCTAAACAATTTTAAAATTTTCTCTTTCTCCTTGCTTTAACATAAATATTAACGCAATACCCCACTCCCAACTTCCTCCCTCCTAAATCTCTGTGCCAAAGGCAAGTAAATGCAATAATTTTGAAGCTGAAAAAGTATTTTGTTGTAAATGTCGTATGTCTTTCAATTAATGAAATTTATCTTTCGCCTATAGGACAGAGTTCATAAGAAGCAAAAACTTACGCAAGAAAACGGCGGCGCATTCGATCGAAGAACACCTCAGGATCATTCTCAACAGAAGTGAAAAGACGATCCAAAACAAGCTTACGTTCATCAGCTTCAAGTTTTCCAACATGGATCTCCGTAGAATCTCCTAAAACATTCCGAAATATTCCACGACGTACTCTAGTGTACGTCGGAAGCCTCTCAAGTGCCGCCCATTTCAGTGCCTCTTCATCGTCGCCGCCTTCTCGAAACGACTCTGATCTCGCAAACACATTCTCCGCCGTCGAATTCCACATGATCGACGACGAGACGAGAGCGAAGCAGGAGAGAGAAAATGAAGCAGCTAGGTAGCTAGTTGTTAGAATGGAGGATAGTGAATGAATTATGAATAGGAATGAAGAGATAATGTAGATAGATAGATAGATGGAAATGGGGGACCTTAGTTTTTAATTTTAGGTTATTGTAGTAAGTGGCTAAGCTGCCATTGTAAGGAGGATGTATTTATTTCTGTGCTCTTTTTTTTTCTTGTATGTGCTTGGTAGTTGGGTTATTATTTCTCCCATGCATTTATTACCAACTTCCTCTTTACACCTTTTACTATTGTGTCCATTTGTTGACCTCTAGATTTACCTTGGAAGATTTTTCTATAGAAGACCTCTTTGCGTGACAATGCAATCTCTTCACAACTTCGGAAAGTAGGAATATTTTGGAGAATTGAATTTAGGGAAATGATAAAAATGGAATCATTAAGTATTAATTATATCGATTGACGCATGATTGTGTAATAAATTTCTCAAACAATACTATATTAGGAAATGTATTTAAGGCTTATTTGCAGTTCTAAGGACTGTGTATATCAAAACCCTTGAATTTAATAGAAAAATGTAGCTAAAAAGATCGGATAGGTTAATAAATAACAAGTAATTAGGTGATTGCGTCCCGTGTGATACACTTAGGGGTGTTTACGTCTGGACCGGAATTTTTTCGGTCCGGTTTTGGACATGTTGGACCGGAATCTGCATTTTTAAAAAAAATCTATTTTTATTTAGATTTATACATATTTATAAATTAAATACATTAAAATTTAATAATTCTAACAACAATAATCTTGAAGTTAATAAAGAGTAGGTTTTTAGCTTTCTAACTTCATAACTTTAAAATTATTTTTAAGCTTTAAACTATTTTTTTACTAAAAATACAGAATTTCCGATCCACCGATCCGGACCGGAATTTTCCAGGTTTGGACCGGACCGGTGGACTGAAATCCTGATTTTCGACGGATCGGGGACCGGACCAGAATTTTCGGTCCGGTCCAAATTCTGGTCCGACCCTACCCTGTGCACACCCCTAGATACACTATGATTGTGTATTTGTGTATAATATGGCGTGTGTGATGCACATCTACTAGTAGAGCATACCATGTTTCCTTTCCAAAATTCGAAACGTCATGCTATTTAAAACAAGAATTCACATTTTTTTTACAGTGAGGATAAGGATCTTGATTAGAAGCCTAATTTTTATTTGGTATGAACCCAAGATTCTAACTAAGATAAAGAATTTTATCAAATTTGACCTAGTGAGCCAAGTCTTACTAGGTTAGAGCCAAGAACTACATGAATAACTTAGTACGAGAAGTGAAAATGTGACGTTGAATATTATTAACGAAAAAAAATCTTTTGTCCCAATTATTTGTACCATTATTTGTGTCACTCAAACCTATTAGTTGAAGTCAATTATTTTTTGTCATGTTTGTTTTGAAAAAAAAATAAACATTTTGTTTAAATTTAATGATATGGACCAATAATATTAAGTAACATATAGTATAACGGTACAAAAAAATGGAACAGAATGGCTCATGATGTAGATTATGTTTAACGTCTTTTTTATTTATTCTAATTTAGTGTTTTTATTTATTCTAATTTAGTGTTTTTTTAAGGGACCAATTTAGTGTTTTTTTAAGGGACTAATTTAGTGTTTTTTAGATATGCCCTCTATGTCCTTCACATTTTGTACAAAATAGTAAGTGGCGGGAGAGAGAAAGCAAAATGCATTAAATGGCCGTTGGAGTAGACAGACAGTTGAGGGCGGTGATTTTACGTGTTGGACTGTTTGGTCATATAAGATCTTATATATTAGTGTCCCTATATATTATTGTAATTTAATAATGAAGTTTTTTTTTAGGAGAAACTTTTTTATATAGAGGAATGTAATGAATGATGATAGAAATATTGATCTATTCTTTGCTAGTCAAATTAATTAACCTTCCAGTCAAAATAAGTAATCTAATCTTGATTTTCTTAATAATTTTCTCAAATAATCTAAATTTCCAAAACAATATGTATAAATCATAATTAAATTACAATAATATATAGTAAGATCTTATATGACTTTAAACACTTTTAAAATTAGTTTTGCCAACGCAAGAAAGATTATTATGATAAATTAGAGTATTATAATTCAAAAGGAGAAATTAACGCCATAAATCTTTATTTGAGAGATTTCTGTATTGATCCCAAACTTGAAATGCTTTCGCTCAATATTTCATTAACTATTGATCCGATAATTGAGAACGAGGGGGTATTTGAGAGATTTTTTCTTGGTAATAAGTACAAACAACAAGCACTGACCAAAGTAAGATGTAAGTATAAACTTTAGTTGTAACGGTTGGGGAGATCATAAAATGAAATTCATGATAGTTTTCTACCGTTATTGCGTGCCTTATTTGCTTGTTTTGGGCTTTAAAGGACAAAGAAGTAACAATAATCTTGCTGTGCTAGGCTATTTTCCTTCTTTGGAAGTATGAACACGGAATAATGCTAGTTTCACATTTCCACTATATTATACAAGAGCAAAGTTACTTTCATTTTGGCTTTTCTTAGATGAAACTTTGATTGTTAGGTACGGTTGTTACTTGTTACACCGTAGATTATAGTGTAACAGTTACACTCAAGAATTTGTGTATATTGATAATTATATTATAAAATCTTATAGATTTGCGTTTGATACAATTCTGCTATCATATTGTTTTACTAACTTTTACTATATGATAAAACTTTGACTATTTAAATTCAATGTTGAATAGAGAACATGGCAATTTGAATTGTGTTAATCTTCTTCTTCATTTATCTATTGATTTGATATAATTTGACTATAATTAGAATGGTCAAAACTCAAAAGTAAATGATAGTATCCACTTTCATTTTTTCTTTTTTTGAAGCGAAAGATAGCCTCTACTATTAGCAATCAAAGCCAATCATATAAATCTAAATGAGCCTATGTTCTCCTCAAATGGTTTGATATTGAACTCCTAACTGTTTTCACTTATCAAATTGAGTTTAACTAATAAAATTTGTTTAACACAGTTATTACAATTGATTTCGTTCATTCTCCGCAGTTTCCATGCATTTGTTACGTAATAATTTTTACAGGCTAAAAGAAACAAAAAACTGCATTTGTTACGTAATGATTTTTACAGGCTAAAAGAAACAAATGAGGGATTATTTCAGTAATAATTCTTGCAAGATTTTGATTAGGTGACCCTAAAGGGTGACAATGTAGCCCTCATCAAAGAGATCTGAGACCATGATAATGCGATTATTTTGATGATATTTTCTCTATCTAATATGTTGAATTTAATGCGTGTTAAGAGTATAACCCATATGTGAGTTATGAAATAGTTGTCCCACATCGAAGAATTAGAGAGAGAAAGACTAATATATAGATTGGTGGGTTACTCCACCTATCAGGCTATCACCAATTGGTTTTAGGATGGAACCCTACCAACCTTGTATATATGTGGTCAAACTCTCCTCCAGCGTGTGCTTACAGAAGGCCCAGTGACCTGACTCACATATGAGGGGGAGTGTGGGTTACTCCACTTATCACCAATTGGCTTAAAGATGAAACCATGCCAACCTTGTATATATGTGGTCAAACTAAATGCTATACCTTCATTTTTCATTTAGGCTCTGAACTGAACTGAAATGAATAAATGGTTTGAACTGATCTGATCTGATCTGAACTGAACTGAACTGAATTGAGTATTATTAATAATTACAAGTAGAATAATATTTTTATCATCATTGATAATGATAATGATAATGATAATGATAATGATAATAATAATATTAATACTAATACTATGCATAATAATAATATTCTTATGAATTGAGTAATATTAATAATAATATTAATACTAATACTAATAATATGCATAATAATAATAATAATAATAATAATAATAATAATAATATTCTTCCTACTTTAACCAATTTCCTCTCACAAAACTATTCAAAATAGGAACAAAATAAATCGGAGGGAGTATTACTTTTCTATCTTTCGCTTCTTTCACCAAAAATTACTCTTTTTATCACTTGTCCCCCTTATTTTATATTCAATGGGTCATTTAGTACCCTCCAAAAAGCTTAAAAGTGACATTGCCAAAAATCTTAAGAATAATAATAATAATAATAATAATAATAATAATAATAATAATAATAATAATAATAATAATAATAATAATGATAATAATAATAATAATAATAATAATAATAATAATAATAATAATAATAATAAGAGTAAGAATAAGATAATAATAATAATAATAATAATAATAATAATAATAATAATAATAATAATAATAATAGTAGTAGTAGTAGTAATAATAATAATAATAATAATAATAATAATAATAATAATAATAATAATAATAATAATAATAATAAGTTGTAGTTTGAGCGAACCGGAAATGAATAAGTAACCGAACGGGCGATCTGAACTAAACCGAACCGAAATGGTGCAAGCGAAGCGATCGATTCGAACGAAGCGAAATGAATTTCCATTTATTCAGTCCAAAAGAACAGAGCCTTAGTGGTGTTTTAAATACTTGCTCTATTGTTATTTATGATAATTAAAAAAAATAGAAAATTCTTTTTACAAAAAACTTGGTCTCACACAGTTACACTCATCAATCACGATTTTCTTTCTATTTTTCCCTAATCTTATAATTGTCATCTTATTGTGAAACAAGTATTCGAGAGATTGGGAGTATAATATACTCAAACTCTAGTATCGATGATATTATAAATATAGTAGTTCCTCTGTTTCAAAATGATATTACTACATACTTTGATCTTATTTATCTCTCATAAAATTCCAAATAAGAAGAATAAAAAGAAACGGACGGAATAGTATAAATCGCTGCATGTTTTAGTCGATCACTTCCATCAATCATTCTCCAAAAAGAAGAAAGCAAGTCAAAAGAGTACGTATATAAATTAGATTAAAGCTACAAAACAACATTAGTTTCTCAATCAACTGATAAGTGGGACACTTCATGTGATAAAATTTAAGGTGGGATATTGACGTTGAGTCGTTGAGGAATGAAAGAGAGAAGAGCTGGAAATTGCTATACTTATGCAAATTTTTTTACTCACCGCGATTGAATGATAAAATGCATCACCAAATTATATAAATAGGAGGCCCTTCTCTCATGATGGATCTAGTGCATTAATGTGGGTATGATCGCACTTAAATTAATTTTATTTTACTAATTACATTAACAGGAGTACTTAGTTTACTAGTATTCCCTTCATTTCTATTTGTTCACCCTATTTAGAATCTTTTTTCGAGAGAGAAAAAGTTAAAGTAGGAAGAACAAATATGAACGGAAGAAGTAATATATTTTTTTTATGACGACAACAAGTAATATACTACCTCCGTCCTCCGTAACAAAATAGATGTTACACTTTTAAAAACACACTTTTCTAGACAGTTTTTTTGAAGAGGAGAGAGATAGAGAGAAAGAAAAAAGGGGAGTAGGGGACTCATGTACGGATGAAGTAGATTGATTTGGGTGCAATGGATGCATTGTAATTTAATTTAGTGACAAATTATATAAAAAAGTAAATTAGTTAGTTATATGGACTTATTCAAATAAAAATATCACATTAAGTTAATACAAACCGATTGTAATTAAGGATGGGAGGAAAATGATTTGTTTCGATAGTTTCTTTATCTTTCACAAATCTACACAGATTGCAGAGTTTGGTCCAATAACTAATATTTATGTTGTACTCACTTTTTCTCAAGATGTTTCTATTTTCTTTTCTAAAGTCAAAGTTCATCAACTTGAACTAAATCTATTTAATTATATAAGTATTAAAACAATATCATTTGGAATCAGATTGTACGTGAAGGTTTCTAAATGTAAAGATGCAAAGACATCGAAATACACTGCTCGCGTCAAGCTTGAAGAGGTGGAGTTGGAGTTGCGCTCGAGTATGCTTAAAATTAATTGGTTCCATTGTGAAAATTATTGTGATTTGCTAAATTTGTATTTTTCAAATCTTAATTATCATTGTATGGGCCATATAGCTTATTATTAATGATATATTTTCTTCCCGCAAAAAAAAAAATATTCTAAAAATAAATAGGTGAAGAGATAAGGGGTTTATGTGTGTATATATAAGGATTACCTAAATCCACGCTATCTCAAAGACTAATAATCTAGCTAGTTGTTCTAAACATACTAACCCCTCGCTCAAGTAGTGGAAGGTAGGGGTGCTTATCAAGCGAGTTGGTCACGAGCTGACCTGTGCTTGACTCGACTTGTTAAGATATCGAGGTCGAGTTGAGCTATTTCTTATCGAGCTTGAAATTTTCTAGCTCGTCTCAACTATTAAGGTTTTGAGTCGCGTAGGAGTTGCTCGCGAGCAAATATACTTGATTAGGTCCCTTAAATTATTCGCAATAAAGTTTCCTCTATTTTTTATTGATAGTCATCTCAAATAACTTACAAATAATTTATTTAATAACTTATCCTAAACATTAATCAAGCAGCTCACGAGCTTATTAAGCCGAGTCTAGGCTAGCTCAACTCAATTTGTTAATGTATCGAATAGAGTTCGAGCAGTAGAGACTTTGATCGAGTCGAGCTCGAATTCTTCTTGTTCTTTAACTCAATTAGCACCCCTGGTGAAAGGTGTATATATATATGTTATGACAATACAATAGTAATGATACTACGAAAGAAAAGCTGAGGATGGAACAAAAAGGCAGCAGGGACAGAAACTATAGTTGTATAGCCTTAATTGGTTTCGATTCGATCGTCCTCAGCAAATAAACATGGACTTCCATATAGACAAGGTCATAAACAAAGCCACATCAATACATCATTGTACAATATATTGCATAGAATTGCCATAAAGGAGCACGTGATATGCTGGCCCCCAAAGTCTTGCTGCCTTCAATATCAAAAACCAAAAATCAAGAATCATATCTATATTGATCGATTATTTAACAAAATACCCCAGAGAATGTACTGTACTATATAAGTATATATCACATTTTCTTATTCAATCGTTGAATCTTTCACGTATAATTTGTCTACTATTTGTGTATGACTTTTTGTTTATTAATAAATAAAAAAGCATATAAGTAATACATAAATTATAAGATCAAATTTTATTTTCATTTGAAGTTAATCTACTCCAACTACATTGAAAATTTGAAATATTTGTTTCATTTGCTTTTTGTAATTAAGTTCATTAACTTTAATCATGACTTTTGGTAATATATTAAAAAAAAAGGGAGCATGATCATGTTTGAGATAATTAGATTTGTCTATATATATCTCTTCAAAATTATAATTTTTTTTTATTTTAGTAATTTATTCTTTTTTTAATAAATTATTAACTAGTAATTTTACTAAAACATTCAAGTTTTTGAGTAAACGATTTTATCACTTCTAAGATCGAACATATACACATAGCCCCCTCTCTCTTTTTTTCTCTCTCAAACCCTAGTCTCCCCTACTCCTTCTTCATCGTTTAGTGGCTGCCATGGATGATTTCATCCATAGTAAGCCCCTCTTCCCCTTTTATTTTCAGTTTTTAATTCATTTTCTGGTTTTGTTTAATAAATTAGTCTCTCTTTATGAGATTTTTTCAAACCCTGTTATGGAGTTTTTAGTATCTGTCTTGGAGATCTCCTTCTCTCCTATGAGAGTTGTGAGTATGGTTTTTTTTTTTTTTTTTTTAGATATGAGAAATTGTTCTTATTGGTTGAAGTTCGAGACTCAACATGAAGGTATTGGAATCTCGGATGCGGTCAACATGACTCGATCAAGAATGTTCTTCCCAAACTATGTCGGAATGATAGACTTCCTCATCAATAGTGCTTGATTCAAAGAAATACAAGGGGGCCGCACCGTATTGCTCGATCCCGGTTCATTGTAGTTTCTTCGAAGACGAATTTGATTTAGCCTTGTTTAATTGTATCTTGTTTTTCTTTAATACCTATTGTAGATGCCATTTGGCCTTCAATTAATGAAATTTCTCTTTCAAAAAAAAAAAGATCGAGCTAATTTGGATAAGTATACCCTTGGTATCTTTTTCTTTTATTCTTTTACACTTAGTTACTTGTCGTCAATTATTTAATCGTATGTGCAAAGTATGTATGTATATATAGTCACATTGGATCTTGTATGTTAGATTTATACAATCTCTATTATATAAGCCAAGGGGGGAGCAATGGTGCCCCCCTTTTAATTTACATATTCACCCCTCCACAACATAAAACCATTACACACATAAACTTAGCAAAAAAATTCAACCAAATCTCTATTAAACCCAATCAACTCATATAATTGTCAATCACATAAACTTGCCAATAAAGAAGATTCAATCAAATTAAATTTAGATCCAATCAACTAAAAAAATTCGTAATCAAGAACTTACAAAAAATTAATACCACGGACAATAAAAAAATATATGGCATTCTCATTACAAAGACAACTCATATACAAAATTAATCACAAATACAAACTCCAAAAAAAATTCAGTTTCTTCATTACTTGGATATGCAATTTCATCACTTATACTTACTTTAAAATGTTAATAGATACTATTTGTAAGTATTTAAATACTTCTTACTCACCAAATGAAGGTGAACGTAGATACGTACTTTCATAATTTTATTTTTCATTTCATTTAATACCGAGCTATAGTTATGCCTAAAATGTCACCGCACGCATAGCGTGCAGAAAAAGCTAGTTGTATATATTTGAAGCTAAGTATTAGATTTTATAATTTAATGCTCATACATACTTATAAATATCAATAGTAAAACATGTGCATTAAAAGATGGAGGGAGTATAAAATAATGGTAAAACAATTCTTTCATCAATGTAATACTCCATCACTCCACGTTTATCATACATAATAAAATTATTTCCAAATAAGTTAATAATAATATAAATGACAAATATAAAAAATTATTATGGGTGCTAATTAGATCATATAATTAATATACCTAATAAACATAAAATAATAAAGATTTTTTTGATACGGTGTATTGACTTAAGAGTCATATAAGTAGTGGTTGATGTTAGTTTAAAAATAAAAAGAATAATGGTCCGTAAAACTGAGATCTATCCTTAATCTTGCATACAAATTATCAACCTCAATACTTTAACAACTAAATTAGCTAGCATTTATAGATAAAGTAAATTCATAAGTAGGTAGTAACTTATATAACAACCTAGCAATGTATAACCAAACCAACACAAAAAATAAACACGTCATGTGAACAACATATATATTGAACTAACATCTTTTTTTTTATATTTCACATTATTATCTAAAAACCGTTGCAATGTTATTTGTTAGGTTTAAGTACTAATACAAAACTTGAATTTTCTTAATCTATATCCGTATAGAAGTATATACAACTGTAAAAGACACTTATATAAAAAAATTGAGGAAGTATACATGTACATCTAGTTAAAGAACTCCAAGTCAATTTTCAATTTCTACAACCATAACAAACTTATTTGATAATTTGATAATTTGATACTCAAAATACTCAATAGTTTCTTAGTAATCTTGGTCAATAATTGTATGTTCATTTATATAGGATTGTTTTCCAGCTGCAAGTTTAGGTGAACTTATAAATGAGTGAGTTGTTAAGATGTAGTGCCCAATATTATTATCATTCCACCGCATTGCATGGTTCATACTTCATATACATGTGGTACAAACTACTCATTTTAATGCTCACAACTTACAAACTTACCAATTTCTCGAGGTCGTTGTTGTCGTTCTAAAGGGCAAAGTACCTACTATAAAAACTTGTCAATGTTTTAAGATGCATTACCCCACATGTTTAATTATTTTGCACAAATTTCTATCCAGACACGTTACACTTTGCTATTTATAGCATTAGAAATTTAAAATTGGAATTAAAAAAAAGACATCTTGAGTTAGAGAAGGAATTGATATCAAATTTTTAGAAGTACATGTGAGGTCTTTTTTTTCTTAATAGAGAAAGAGAAGATCGTGAATTCATGATGTATAGCAGTATAGGTGTGAATGTGTAATAGGGCATCAATGATGAATAAGACGCATGTTTCCTACAATAAAGTTGAGTAAATCATGAAAAAGTGATGTCAGAATTGAACCAATTAAGTAATAAATTGCCTATGATAGAAGGTATATCTATTGATGGTTCAAGTCTTGTTTATGAATACTATTTGATGATTGGGTGTATCAGCTAAACCCATATCTTCAATTCTATTTGAACGGCAGATAATAACCTAGTTGTGTTGGCATCACCTCTGATCCAATATGATCTCTTTGGGGATTTCAACTTACCTTTCTAAAAAAGAATATCTTCAATATAATAAATCTTTCATTTGTATACTACTCGCATGACACTTGTATAAGCTATAATATGATTTCTTTTGGAAGTAAAAATTGATACGGTAAATGAGATAAACTACCCTTCATGATAACACTGAATCAAATGTATTTTACTCCCTCCGACCTGGAAGTAAAAATTGATATTGTAAATGAGATAAACTACCCTTTATGATAAAACTGAATCAGATGTATTTTACTCCCTCCGACCTGGAAGTAAAAACTGATATTGTAAATGAGATAAACTACCCTTCATGATAACACTGAATCAAATGTATTTTACTCCCTCCGACCACAGAATATGGTAACACATTGTAAACCTAGAGTAATGTAGTACTGTACACCCAAAGTCTTAAATATTCTCATATATTCTATTTTGGGATTCTTAGTTAAGTGTATCATTAAAGATATTATGGAAAACACCTATGAGATGCTTTTCAGTCCGAACAAATAACAGGATCTCAGAATTCTAATCTGAAATGTTAAGGAACTCTTTTAAAGCCATAAACATGACATCTGAGAACAAAATTTCCAGTTCATCATCTCGTATTAAGCCGTCCTTATACATACGAGAACGTAGCAAATCCATCTCAGGCAGTGTTTCTACCCCCTATTCCCCCAATATAAGCCGTCCCACATGAGCTGGTACAATTCCAAGCTGAATCATGAGCAATACAATGGTCTTCTTCAGTCTTGGTCTGCATCGTCTATTTCCTCATCCTCAGGAACTCCACGAAGATGCAGGACATTGTTGCACCTGTGGGGGGAAAAACAACAAAAAGGGTAGCATTAGATTAAGGAATTTGAAAGAGAAGCAAGGATCAACCAAGAATTCACTCTTTAAACTAGACCTTGTCAAACATGTTGGTCGGCTCGGTTTTGAGTAGCGTAGGTTCGGGTTTGGTACAAGTTGATTTCGGGAACACTTTTCAGTCAAACCCTTTTACAATTTTTTTTTTCCATATCTTGTAATTGTTCCAGGTGATCATATGTATGTTTTTAGAAGCTAAATTTTCAGGCGGGGGTTCTAATCAGGTTGTTGGGTCAGAAATTATTGCTAGGTCTTCTTGAAACCATACCACAAGGCACAAGGCACAAGCCTCAGAGTCACAGAGCATCAATATGGGATATTCTAAGCAACAAAGGTGGTGGACCCAAAGTCAGTAGATGCAAACATTGACACATTATAGAAAGTGCAGAGGTGTGATCCTATACCGACAAACTTCGCTTTTGCAATGACAGTAGAAGTTAAAGTTTCAATAACCTGATAAGGATCTCTCCAAGATCTCCAGTCTTCTGGCCTTCAATATACTCTTCTGTATTTGCCAGCTGCAGGCAAATCATCGAAATAAAAGTTAAGCAATTATGAAATGCAACAATAGATCACAACAAAAAGCATCACATATTTTAGAAGTATCATTGAAAGACAGTCGAAGGAAATGGCTTTCAATAAGCACCTGTAGGTTCATGTAGCTATCAACTGACACAAGATAACCTGCAAGCCATCAAAGGAAAAGCATTGTCACATAAACTTCCCATGGCGCTCGAAATGACAAAAGGGCTGTATGAAATCTATTATACCAGAAAAAAGGTCCACTTCTTTTTAATTGCAACACTTCCGCTTTCATGCTCGCAAACACATAACTTTAGCCATATTTTAATTATCAATTGTTATTTTGCAATAATTTATTGAGATAAATCCAACAACAACATTTTATATATATATACGAAAAAATACGATCAATGTAACTGCAAAAGGTCAAAGTGTTGCAATTAAAATTATAACTTTAAAAGAAAAACTATAACTCCAAAAATTGAGTTATGGCACTCCTTACTTGTCAGCAGTCAGCACAAATGAAAGCAAAGTTCAATTAGAAAAACAGTAATGAAACTATGAGAAACAGAAACAAAGAAGTTCAAGACATTAAAAACGTGTTTACTGATCACATTTACAGCAACAAGATAATTACCTTTGTACTCCATTCCCCACTTCAGCTTCACAATGACTGGCTTTCCAGTCAAATTGTTCAAGAAAGGTTTTGGGTTAACTGGGACAGTCTGCAAAATTGAGCACAATAAACAAAGAAAACGATTCAGAAATCATGCTTTGATTCAGGAATCATGGATGTAGAACCGACACACTTGTAACTAATAATAGATCACTGACTGCCACTCTAACCCCTCCCGCCTCCCCTTCTTTCCTATCTAAGTAGGCCAAGCAAAATGTAGCCCGCATATTCATACCATAGAGTTTCACACATTCAATGCTACAAAAATTCCTCTCCTTATTTTGGCCAACAAAAATAGGAAAAAGATTCATGCTGGTGAGCAGACATCCTAATTGGTACGACATAATATAGTGAGAAGAAAGCAAAATTATAAATCAGCAACTGTAAAATTCAGATAAAACTTTCTCATCATAATAAGTTATATTGAAATTACAATAGGAAGTTAATCCATGCGCAAAACTACAAGAACTTGCACTGAGAAGAACCCATAAAATTCCAGATGCATTTCACCATCCAACTCATACTACGTAGTGGGTTAAACCATGAGCAATAAGACCATGAAATGGAAGTGGCGCTTTTGCTTTCGAGCGAATAGGTTCCTTTCATAGGCTAAGACTTTGAAGGACATTTGGCAATGGAGTCTAAACATAATATAAGTTTTGCATTCCTTTCGACCTTGTACTAAGCTAAGGAATCATAGCCGGGCCGGAACTCTTGATCTAATAGTGGATTAAATAAAAAGCATAATGTGAATCTTTTCTACCTGTGATTGCCTTCAGAAAAGTACCATGAGAACACTCATCTCAATTGATCAATCAAATTAGATCAAATCAATCCACTTAATTGGATACATTAAAGCATTAGACTCTCATCTAGCAAGTAAATGTTGGCAATAAAGAAGACATGTTCACAAGAATTGAGCTTTGCCAACAGCGATGTTACAAACATAATAAACAATTAATGCTTACCGCCATTTAGCTTCAAGTCAAGAACGTCCTACAATCCTGGGGAAGAATGAGATGAAAGGCTATCTCAGGTTCCAAGTTAAAGAATGCAATACAATAATTGCGGGGAAATAAATGATGGAAATCACTTTGATTATTTTATGACATAAACAGGGTCAACGTAAACCATATGTAAAATCCAACACAGAAGGAAAAGAATAACAATCGTATATAAAATAATTAAAAACCTTGGAAAATCATAGCAATTGAAAGAGAACAGCAAGCATAATCACCAATAAAGGGGGCGCATAACTGAAATAGCTAAAACCATGACAAAAATCAGAAGGAACAAAAGAGAAAACCAAAGAATTGATGCAGGGAAATGGAACCAGCAGTCCAGCACTATTGACAAGCAAACCTTGACTGGCAAATTGGGAGTCAGAACAGAGCGAAGAAATAAGGTGGGGAAGAAAAAGAGTACAGCATTGCGGCAGCAACTTAGACTTTACAGCGATCTAAAGCCAAAAAAAAAAAAGTCGGCATTCAGGGTGGAGAGACTTGAGGAAGCAATCCGTAAAAGATGAGAGAAAGAAATTTTGGACTTCGGAAGATCATGCAGACGCACGACAAAAAGATGAAAGAAATGAGCTAATTGGGAATCTAGGGATTTTCTGAATTTTAACTTGAAAATATGTAATATACGCTGTTTCTGTTGATTAAGCGCAAAAATCATTAGAATGACAGTCAAACATTTTGTCGAGATTTAAGGGAACCAATTGAGCCATATTTCATCCTAGATAATGTTTCAATTCAAAGCATGTAAGCTCAGACAAATATTATATAACAATGTAAAATGTCTCAAAATTATGCAACCCTTATTAGAAGAATATTAGACTATACTACGCCAACTCTTCATTCATGTTGTGTACCCGTGTTGGACACTCGACACTTCGACAAGGGAAAGTAATTCATACTCCACCCTTCCGATTCCCACCATAACAATGCAAATACCTTGAATCACATTCAAAAATTGAAAGATGTAAAAGAGAGGGAAGAAAAAGAGAATGCTATAATCAGTGGCGAATGCAGGATTTCGAGTCAGGGCAACGTAATTTTTGCAATGCTATTGCATACCAAAAATAACCAAAATAACTAAATTCAAAATGTTAAATAGTCCAAATACAACCTCAAAGTACTTAATTTAAAGAAAACAAAATTTGTTCACGACGAATTCTCAAAATTTGGAGCTGATTTACAATCGCATCAAGTTTACATTTGAAGGAGCAAATTCTTGTTGGCTTGGTTGATTAGATGACACGGTTTGACTTTTGTACTATTCACGTACTCACCTTTGACCGTGTTTTGTGATTATTACGTAAGGACGAAAAATATAGTCATATGGGGTCTTCTTAGATTTGTCTCGATATATACTTTCAGACTATCAACTTTTTACAAGTTCTACATGTAGGTAATCAGAGATATTAATAGTTAAAGGTATATATTAGCAAGCATGCCAAGAGAAGTGTGTCAAAGTATTTTGAAACACATATTGTAATTCACTAACCATTCCCACATATTCACAAATCACAATTGTAAATCCACACTACACAAAATTAAAAATTCCCACAAATCATCAATCATAATTCATAAATTTGAACAAGGCAATGCCCAAAGCAAGCAATTTACACACATAAATGGTGAATAACTCAAATTCCTTCGCAAAGAGAAGCGTAAATACATTCTTCTAATTCATGCAGAGGACATAAATCACATAATACCATTCTACGAGTATAAATTAACAGTTAACATTAGATGAAAAAGAAGTAAGACATTTTAAGAAAAAAAAAATACTAACAACTCTCAAGCCCAGCCAACAACTCAATTAGCGTAAAATTGAATTAGGGTTTACAAAGAGTTTTTGCAAGTGAGGATGTTTTTCCCAAAAGATTAAGGAAAAACCCTAAAATTGAATAAGGGTATATATACATAAACAATAGTGTGAAATATCATAAGCAACAAAAACAACGAAAGCAATTTTAAGAAAATTAACGGGGGAGGGGAAGAGAGAGAAAATGGGCACTAACCAGCAAAGAGCTTAAGCTGCGCAGTGAAGGAGGGAAACTGGAAAATGGAAAATAGAGTTATTGGTCTTCTTTCATCATTGTTAATTTGGAAGTCGGCAGTACTAAGACTATAGAGGTGATTATGGATTCATGGGCCAATCTTGGCTCATAATAATTGGACATGAGATTGGACTGATTGTTTGCCTAAACTCGATAAAGTTATACAGGTTTGTTCGGGCTTTTTAGATTTGAAATATATTTTGGACCTATATAATAATGTGTAAGGTTTGGAAAATTTGGACACAAAATGGAAAAGACCAATGCAGGTTTCCTCCAATCATTTCGGTGCATTGGAATCCTCCTCCTAATGGGTGCTTCAAGTTAGACTTCGATAGCTCAGTTAACGCAAATTTCGCGGCAACAGGGATAATTATTCGTAATTCTCGAGGCAACCTTGTTGCAGCCCAAACTTATCGCTTAGGGCAAGCCTCTACTATCATAGCTGAAGCATGGGGTTAAGGAATGGGCTCCTCCTAGAAAGGCAACTTAATATTCAGACTCTTTATATTGAAGGCGACAATCAAGTGGTCATTCGTATTTTGCAGGGGCTTTATGCATGCCCATGGTCGTTGCATACTCTCACGGAGGATATTCGGATTCTTATTCGGAACTTCAATTGCACTTCTTTTACTCATATCTTTCGAGAAGATAATAGGGCATCAGATTATCTCTCAAAAAAGGTAATTGTATCTCTGCACTGTGTTAGACATGATTCTGGTGCGGATCCTATGAAAACTATATAAATGTGTGTGTTTGTGTATGTCGAAAAAATATGTATGCGTATCCACATCATAATCCCGAATCTACATAATTATGATTACTTGTTCAATTATTTACTGAAAAAATTTCATTGAAAAGTAAATTATTTACATAGTTTTCAATTATTAGTTTGCTTGATGAAAAATGCAATACTTGTTTTTAATACTTCATATTTTTACCTTTTTTTAGGTAGGTAAGAAGAAGATCTTACTATACTGATACCTCTCGCAAGTATAACCATATAGCTTTGCATATCAAATTCGTTTTGGATTTGGAAGTGACGGGTGGTAAGGAAACCCTTACCCCGTAGAGCCTTTATTAATAGTGGTTGATGACATGATCTTAGTGGTAAGGGAAACTATCTCTTCTCTCGTTTGTATGTGTTGTCACTAGGGGTGCTTATCGAACGAGCCGAGCCCGAATAGCACTGGGCTCGGCTCGAGCTCGTTTAACTTTTCATGGGCTCGGCTCAGCTCGTGAGCTCGACGAACTTGGGGGAGCCGAACTCGGCTTGAGTTCGTTTAACTTTTCATGGGCTCGGCTCGGCTCGTGAGCTCGGCTAGGCTCGAGCTCGTTTTCAGGCTCGGCTCGAACTCGGGTTCGATTATGGGCTCGAGCTCGTTTGGGAAATTTATTTTGCGAAAAATCTGTATATACCTTAGTTGAATTAATATTTTAAAAGAAATACTTAATATAATTTTTAATATATAAATAATTTTTTAATATAAAATATTTTTTTAGTATAAAATATTAATCGAGCTGTTCACGAGCTTTTCGAGCCGAGCTTTGCTTAGCTCAGCTCGGCTCGTTTAAGTCTCGAGCCGAGCCCGAATTCGACCCGAGTCACAACGATCCGAGCTTTGACCGAGCCGAGCCCGAACTGTTCGCGAGCTTGTCAGACTCATTACCACCCCTGGTTGTCACTTGTCACTTTGTAACTTGAGTTATATCTAAACATGTTCAAACCCAAAACACAATCAAACTTTCAGACATTCAATTACATATGCAAGTATTCTACATTTCGTATAGTTTTTTTTTTTCAATTGGCAAGGATAAGTGTCTTATTTGGAACCAACCTCGCACGTGGTTAATCTAACTGACCTAACTATACAGGCAAGACCATTTGAAAGTGGTGGGAAAGATAAGGGAATCCCACCCTAAAGTGCTTCTAGTGGGGTTTTATCCCACAACTCTAAGGTTATAAGATACAAACCTCGTTACTAAACCAAGTACTACTTGATAATTCGTATAACTTTTTATATATTTTGAGAATAAATCGAAATTAACACGACCCAAACACAAACACGACCCAAACACAAATGCGACTTAGAATTGCCAATTTTAATCATGATAATCCGATCGAGTTTGAATTCATACAACGTGATTCGGTTGAAGCTAAAGTTAGGATGGGTCGATAAGACCAAGTTTTTGGTACGACCTGAAGTGAGACAAGAAATACATTAATGGAGTCTTCTTCGTCGTCGTCATCATCATCCCCTTTAACAGAACGCTTATTGAATACATTAACTAACAGAGGATGGTGCTTCAACGACCTCGATCAAGTTCGCGCACTCATCACCATTCATTCCGCCATTAATGGAACTGTCGAATCACTCGAATCAGAGCTATGCAACATCGATTTGCGCACCATCGGTGGCAAATCATTGCCTGATTCTTCTCTCCTTCGCAAGGCGTCACAGTTTCTTCAACCTCCTAAAGTCCTTCAGGTTGTATTTTCTCTCTCCTCCTCAATTTCTCCTAATTTCTAGGGTTTTTCACTTTTTCTGAATAACTCGAAATGATTCATCCTTTTTTAGCGAGTTTGATGTTTAATTTAATTTGATTCTTTAATTGTTTCTCAAAGTCTTCCTTCCATTTCTAGGTCTTTTTGTCCTCGTTTCCCCAAATTTGAAGGTTTTTTTTTTGTTTTTAATGAAATTCGGTTGCATTTGCTTTTGTTGACTGTATTTGGTAATTGTAGATAGCTTCTGTGAGTGATATAAGTAGGAGCAGCGAGGTGAGCGGGCACGGTTCGAGCAATCGGAGGATGTTAAAGATGATTTTGAGTGATGGACAGTCGGAAGTTACTGCTGTGGAGTACTGTCCTATATCGTCGTTTTCCGATAATGTTGTTCCTGGAACGAAGGTTACTCCCTTGATCGTTTATTGCGTATGATTCAGCTATGGAATTGTATTGGTTAGTTGATGTGTTGGATGGAGTTGTTCAATTCCTTTGCTAAAGAACTAAGTTGTAATCTTAGAAATTCTCTTTGTGTGTTGGCAACTTTTAGCTTTGGATGTCGAAATTGTGGTTCACTAATAATGCTTGTTTGTAGAGAGCTATAAAACTACTTAGAAGTATCAACTGTTAGAAGTATCATCTGCAATCATACGCGCCAATATGTCCAGCTTTGGAGACATTGAGTTTCTTGTTGCATGCAAAGTTTGATTGTAATTCAAACTGAATGTGATTAGATTCTGTCAGCCAAGCAGCCATTGAAGACGATGGTTTTCGTCTGTGTGGCTGTTTAATTGGCTATGGCCTTACAGGCTATGTTAGGACAAAATGCTTTCATTCGTTGTGGTTATGGGGGCTTTTGTTGTTTTAATTTACCGTTAGTTATCAATTTATCATTGATGAATGCAAGTTGTTGCTTATTTATAGGTCCGACTAGACAAGAAAGTTGTGGTACACTATGGTATTGTCCGCGCTTTACTTCGGATGCGATAACCGTGCTTGGAGGTGTTGTGGAGTCATTGTATGAAGAGTGGCAGATGAACCAGAAATATGCAGGTTTTTCCCGCTCCTCTCTTAGGCTTCAAGATGGCAATTCTGGTGGTCCTCCATCTTTTGAGAAATTGCAGATTGGACGGGCTAAATCAGGCTTTGCTCACAATGGTATACTCCTCGTCTTGCTTTGTTTTCATAATCTGAGCTTTGTAGATTATGTTTGTTTGTGTTCCTTTCCACATTGAGAATTCCCCTACACAGAGGCTGTCTTCATTGGTTGATATTATAGGAATTGCTTGTAATTTGCTTGTGGTGTGACACAAAGTTTTAATAACAACCTAAAACCATGAAGGATGTCTATTAAACGTTGACATGCTGCTGCCTGTCACTTATCCTACTAAAGAATATTGTGGGGTTCTGAGTTAATGCTGAAGTTATGTTCACATACATTTTCAAGTGAAACCTCCCTGCAGAATTACTTTGTATCTACTACCTCCATTTCTTAATACACGCAACATATTTTTTTTGGGATGTTTTATAATACTTGCAACATTTCTCTTATTGGCAAATTCTTATACAAAGATAGCTTTATTTTATTATTTAAGCACATGGGTTATGTTTCACTCTCTCTCCTCCTCCTTGGCTTATGGGCCATTTGCCAATGTATCTGAACAAGTGAAAAACTAGGTCGTTGCTAATTCTACCCTAAGATCAAATAAAAGTCTTAACTATCCACCTAAACTAGTCAAGTGGTAAGCAAGAGTCTAACCACAAAGATCGGAGGTCTCACTAAGGTAGAGTCACTAAGAATATGCTAAGTCGAAGACAACATCAAGTTTTGGTTAAACTAGGGAATTTAAACTATTGGAATCAAATTAGGAAAGGCACTAGGAGTGGGGAAACACGACAATCATGATTCACATCCAAAACCAAGTAGAGTTATGGGGATTAACATGCAAAGGGGACATGTAAAGGAATAAACGAATCCTAAACACCTCTAAAATCATTTTTAGGGAGTTTAGAGTCCTAACTATAGCAACGAAACCTTTATTTCGAGGTGTTATCACCTAACTAGGCCAAGTTAGGAATTGTAATCAAACTAAGTCAATACAAATCAACAAGTAAAGGTCAACCACCTAAAAGTCATTCATGAAGGTGTTATCATTCATGAAGGTCAACCACCTAAAAGTAAAGGTCACCAACTCATCAACATATTCACATCATCAAATTCAAACATCAAATTGTCATCACCAAACATCAAGCAATTTCTAACCCTCATGAAATACTCCCCAAAGCTTAAACCTACCCTCCAAACACCTTATCATTCACTACCCTTTTTAAATATCCCCGCCCTTTCAATAATAAGTGAAGGCAACCCCCCAACTTATCAAAAACACCGTCCTCGGTGTGCCAAGCATACACATAGGGGGAAGGGCGGGGGAAAGATGATGAAGATCTTCCCGGTAGTTGGGAAAATACCATGGGGGGACCAACCCCCATCAAAGGTAGGATCATCAAACGGGTAGGAAGGATCTCCCCTTGGATCGGTCGTGCATGACACCATGTAGTCATATAGTGGTGGTCTCGGGGACCAAAAGGGGTAGGTCGGTTGGCCGTTGTTCCACCCCGGAACAGACCCATATTGAGCCGACATGTTGGGGTAGTTGACAAATGGGTCAACAAACCTTGCTCCACATGATAATGATTTTTTTTTTTTTTTGGAGCATCATGGTGTCGATATATTGTCTCATCCTTTGGTATTGGTCATTGAGGTGACCAAACCCTTGAGATTGAGACATGGCAAGGTTGGCAAGGTGAGTCTCAATTGAAGACATGTCAATTGAGGGCTCACCTTGGCGGGAAGAGGAAGAGAGGCGGCACTGAAAGAAGAGGGGCCGGCTTGGGGGGCGGGTGCCGTGGAGGTGGACTATTATCACCACCCCCTCGGGGTTTTCTGGCCCCCAATCCCAAATGGTTTTCTTGATCCAATAGGGATTGGGCGCCTCTCGAGAAAGAGAAGTAATAGAGGTGTTATTGATTGATGATTGTGGAAGTGATGAGGTGAAGTCAATTGTTGAACTATTTGACTCCACCCGAGAACCATTTGAAGAGATATTTTCGCCTATTGGTGAGCAAGAGGCAAAAGTTTCTAAAAGTGATATTAAAGTTCCGGACGTAGAATTAAACCCTCTACCTTCGAACCATAAGTATGTTTTTCTTGGCCCTTCCTCTACATACCTCGTTATTGTAAATGTCGAATTAAGCCAAGAACAAATCTCCAAAATGCTTGATGTGTTACGATTGCATAAGAATGTGTTAGGTTATACGATTGATGATTTGAAAGTAATTAGCCAAAATCTTTGTATGCATCGTATTTTCTTCGAAGATGATGCAAAACCTTCAAGAGAGAGGCAAGGGAAATTGAATCCTTTCATGATGAAAGTTGTGAAAAAATAGGTCCTCAAACTACTTGCTTCGGGGATCATCTATCCTATTTCGTATAGTAAGTGGGTATTCTCGGTGCAAGTAGTCCCTAAAGAGGGGGGATGACAGTGATTCACAATGATGTTGGCGAACTCATCCCCACTAGGACCGTTATGGAGTTGAGAATGTGCATTGATTACCGAAAATTAAATTAAAGGTAATATATAGTATTTTCATAAGCTGCGTGACTCCATTGTGCTTCACCATTTGAACAAAACTCAAGAAACTTCCTCAAGTGTTCTCGAGGGCATTCATGACTACTACCCCCAAATTGATTGTTTGAAATAAGTTGAATGAAAGCCGGCTTGAACTCAAAGTCATTAGCTTGTGTGGTGGGTGCAACTATGACACTTGTTGAAGCATATGCCATAGGGGCACCACAGTTCCTCAAACTCCGGTTGTTTACTTCCCCTATTTCTTGCTCTAGTTCTTCAAAAGTAGAGGCACTTGTAGAACCTTGATGACTTTAACGATAGGAGAATGCAGTTCTTCTTGCACTCTCTCGCCTCTCAACCTTCTTCTTATTGCTTTTACGGTCTCTCAAGTTCCGTATCAAATGGAATAAGAGGCAAAATACGATTGCTTCTTGGCATACAAAACCACAAGGCTCAAGGGGGTTAGTCAAACAACTTAGCAAGCAAAGGACACCAACACACAAACAACAAAAGATCAAGAAAAGAATAATAAAGATTTAAACTCACAAGCAAAACTACTACTTAATGAAAATACGCCGATCTCCGTCAACGGCGCCAATTTGAACAAGAGAAAAACTAGGTTGTTGCTAATTCCCCTAAGATCAAATAAAAGTCCTAACTATCCACTTAAACTAGTCAAGTGTTAAGCAAGGGTCGAATCACAAGGGTCGCAGGTCTCACCAAGCTAGAGTCACTAAGAGTAAGCTAAATCGAAGAAAACGTCAACTTTTGGTTAAACTAGGGAATTTAAACTATTGGAATCAAATTAGGAAAACCACTAGGAGTGCGGAAACACCACAATCATGATTCACATCCAAAAACCAAGTAGAGTTATGAGATTAACATGCAAAGGGGATATGCAAGGGAATAAACAAATCCTAAACACCTCTAAAATCGTTTTTAGGGGGTTTAGAGTCCTAATTATAGCAACAAAACCTATGTTTCGAGGTGTTATCACCTAACTAGGCCAATTTAGGAATTGAAATCAAACCCAAGTCAATACAAATCAACAAGTGATGCATAGCAACCAATCAATCATTTATGAAGGTCAACCACCTAAAAGTAAACTATTAACTATTAAGGGGCAACAAAAGGATCAAAAAAGGTGATGGAGCTCACATCAACTAAGTCACCAACAACATTAATGATTGAAAGTGCACAAATCCTAAGCATAACCAACCGAACCAAACTTTACTCATGAAAAAGGAAGGAAACAATGATTGGGATACTTCCAATCCTAGTTAATGAACTACTCTCTACCCATTATATTAGCAAATATCCTAAACATGGAAAAACTAGTAATAAATCACAAATCCTAAAATAGCAAAAACCAAAAATCAAGACTTTAAAGCAAAAACAAAACAAAATCTAAAGAACAAATAAGAAGAAACTAAGAAAAGGTGAAAACTTTAATATAGATTAAACTATTAAACATGAAGATTAAAAAAAACAATGAAAACATGAAACAAAAGCATGAAAATAATAAACTAAAAATGCATAAATACAATGAGAAAGAAAGGATTGAGAAGATTACTAAGGAAATAAGAATTTCAAAGAAATTTGTCACTTTTCATTGATTTTCAATCTCCAAAATACACCTCTTGAGCCAAGTTCTCTCTCTCCTACACCTAAGTAGCTAAGTTTAGGGTTTTGACAATCGGGATTTTTTTCCAAAATAGGGTAAAGGAGTATTTATACCTCCTCTAATTACAAATGAAAAGATTTAACGGGCAGTAACCCGGGTGGGCTTCAAGGAGCCCGGGCGGGCTAGGACAGAGCCCGGACGGTGCAGGGTGACCGGGCTCGAGCAAATCTCGTGCACCATTTTTCCAGAAGGTGGCAGTAAGTTTGGCTCCCGAAGAGCCCGGGCGGGCGGTCTGATTGCCCGGGCGGACTGCTGGGAGCTCGGGCAGGGTCTGAGCTCGGGCAGGGTCTGGGCTCGGGCGAGCTTTGGGCTTCCCGAATCCCGGGCGAGCTTATGCATTCTTGCTTTCCTTTTTGCTCCCCTTTAAATTTGTAGGAACTTGAATTTCTACACATCAAAATGGAAGAGTAGGGGGAGGGGATGCAAATACATGTATATATATGCTAAGAGAGACTTGGATAAAATAAGAGGTTAAATCAAGGGAAAATGAACTAAAAGTGGAAATAAACTAAGTAAAATGGCCTTAATACTGCCCTATGAGTGAGATACTCATCAGTATCATATATTAAGAAACAGAGTTAGTATTTCCAACTAAATATTGGGACAGATTGTATGAATGAAAAAATGACAAGCTTGTGCACTGTCCTAATGGCGGTAGATATTTATAGGCTTATAGCTTAATGAAGATACATCGTCTTCCTGTTAAAAGAGCCATACAGCTCAACTTTTTGTAAATTGTGCAAAACTTTGTGCATTTGGAATAAAGAAGAGCCTGTTTCTCTGGACCTGCATTGTGGTCTACTTTCAAGTTTCTGCATGCATCAATTACTCATTGCAAGTATTAAGTCAGGATGTTGCTTATTTAGATTTTGTGGATATATATCTATACATTATTTTTGCTCTTAAAATACATTTTACTTTGGATCAGCCTCCAGGAATAGCGGACCTACCGCTGTAAAATCCTCCAGATATGCTGATACACAACAGATGGATCAAAAGCAAGCCTCTAATGCTAAAGCTGATGATGTAAATGCTAATCTGAAAAGTGCCTCAAGTTCTCAAAGAGCTGAAGAAAAGCCAAGTAGCTCTGATACTAGACCAAAAGAAGGTCCATTTTCTTTTTACCTTAAATTAAGTCATTTTTTGTGCACTTTTGTGGAAATGTAGTTTCTATGGTTATTTTTTCATTTGTAGGTTTTATTTTTCCAGCGAACAGTTGGATCAGTATGATGATAATGGTTCTGTGACACAATTTATTCTAGTAATGATTATTGAGTTGGTATTTTCTTGCCTGCCAGTGGCCGAATACATCCCTATTAAGAATCAAGCAGCTGCACAGAAACTCCTCCAAAAAATGAATAATCCAAACTATAATAATGAAAGGTATAGAGGCTCAAGGTACAAGGGGAGGGAGAAAGAAGAAGAGACACAAGTTTTCACTCTAGAAGAGTGGGAAAGGAGAAAAGCGCAGCCAAAAGCTAGAGAAGAACCTATTGATCTCAGTCGTGATGAGGATCTCGCTCGGCAACTTCAGAACCAGTTTAATTTGGAAGAACAGGTGAGCATCTATTTGTCATTAAGATACCTTACAAAATGCTAGACATAATCTCGGTTAGATGCATCATTGATTTATGATAGGATTATGGCTTTTGCATCTCATTCTTACTTTCTGTTTGGTTTCAACTTTGAAGATTTTCTATTAAAATCATTGAGCTGTGATAGATGTTTCTAACCTTACAAGACTGTAAATTTGATGCTTTTCTTTCCCTCCTGATCATTCATGAAGACGTTCGGCTCTCATTTCTAAATACTAACCTAGAAAGGGTCTTGTTTTATCTTTAGGAGCAACGAGGTCCTCATAGAGACAAGGCAGAAGATATAAGGATGAGTATGTTCAGCTTTGAAAGAGATGATGACAGCGCAGCTTATGGAAATACTGGATCAAGAGGAAGAGGGAGAGGAAGAGGGGGTAGGGGAAGAGGAAGAGGGAGAGGTCGAAGTAGGGGTAGAGGTAGATGTTGATGTCGCTGAACCTTCCGACTTTATGCAACTTGCACAATTTTGTAGTGAATCAATCGGCATTCTAACAATGAGATCATGGGAGCAATTATCACAATTTTGGATTCAGCTTTCTTGAGGATGATGTGTGGGCCAGGCGATCTCTTTGAATCAACCTTGATGGATTATGAGGCTAATCCACTCTTCTCTGCTGTTACACAACTGTACATGTTCAAATTATTTGGTGTCAGGTTTCAATTTCTTTTTAATTCTTGGAGAACTAGTATATATGTGACCTTGTAGTTGTGGCTCATTTCAGTCTCTTAGACTCTTACTGAGTCCTGGAGGTGGTCATTGGGTCTGGTCGACCCTATCCCACCTGGTGATCTCGTCAGGCCTTGTTTGACCCGGGCACAACCGCACAACCCGGATCATTCTATCACAACCTGACCCAGTCCAGTTCACTTGGTTCTCGTGGTTGTGTCTTGTTTTCGTAACAACTTGCCTGGTTGGTTGCCTCTTGACCTGGGCGAGCCCAACCAATGGCAACCTTGTTATAGACTGGTCAGATTCTACCTAAATACAGGATTACCAAACAAGCAAAAAGGAGAACGATTGAGAGAAGAAAGATTATATTTTAGTTGCCAGTAACAAGTTTCTTAGTTTTTGAGCGGCTGGATCACTCCCAACGATTAGAGACTAAATTCTCAAATGTATACTTTTTGGCATTTTTGTGGGTTAATAGCCGAATTAGGTTCACGTTAAGGGTCTTTGGTACATCATAGGCAAACCTAAGGGGAATCTCGTGAATATTTGATCACGGAGGGTTAGCTCAAACATATAGGAAATCTGATGTTTTTATTTTCTTTAAACCCTAAATCCCCCAATACCCAATAAAACATTGAATGAAGAAATTAATACTCGTAGTAGCTTCTTTTAATATACCTTGAGTTTGGAAGGAATTAAAATTCTATTTGACATCTTTAATTATCTAATAAACTTGTTTCTTAAGACATGTATGTGAAATTATGGAGCAAGAGATATGAACAAGCTGTAACTCAAATCTCTCTTTTTCAATTAAAATTACTACTCTCTCCGTCCCATAATATAGTGCTTACTTCTTTTGTTGCATGGGAATTAAGGAGAGTGGAGGGAGTAGTAGGATTTCAAAAAAAAATTATTTAATAAAGTACTTTTGTTTTGGAACTACTCCCTTAGTTTTGTTTTCCATTAAAAAAAAATCAAAAAACAATAAATGTTCCTTGGAATGGTGTAAAGTAATAAATAGAGGTACACATTTTAAAAGAAAAAGTAAGGTATTTTGGAGAATTTGTGTAAAGATTGAGGATAATTTAGTCCAAATAAATCGATAAAAAAAAATAGACACGACATTTTGGGACACCCAAAAAGGAATGTAAGCACTATGGGTCTGTTCTCTTCGGCATAAAACAACTCAACTGAATTGAACTGAATTGAACTGAATTAAATTATAAATAATTAATAGTAATGGTAATAATTTAGGAACTGAATTGAACTGAACTGAACTGAAAATAAGTTGGGGAGAACAGGTCCTATATTATGGGACGGAGGGAGTATGTTTTTATGTTCGGGTTGTGCTCCGGGTAATTATATTTTAAATTATTACTCCCTGTGTTTTCTTTTGTTGTTTTGTATTTGGAATCTTTTTGTGAGAGAAAATTGGTCAAAGTAAGAAGAACTTTCGGAAACAGATTGAGTAATATTTTACTTTAAAATGATGGTACCAAATTTGACTTGGTTTAGGGTTTAAGACTTTAGTATATAAGCCTGAAGTTAGGGGGAACATATCCTATATAATACATTTTCTCATCCTTTTAAGGAGAGCGCCACATGGCACGCTCTCTATTTAGGAACTTCTTTTAATCTATTAGTGTAGATTATAAACCCAAAAAATGTTCTTTTAATCTATTAGTGTAGATTATAAACCCAAAAAATGTTTAATCCTCTCCTCTAGTCAATTATATTGTATTTTAACTAAGCTAACTCATCACTCTAACTAAAACCTTAAAAAAAATCTAGCCGCTATCTCCTCCTTTCCTCTTTTCACGGAAAACCCTCTAGAGGGGTCCATGGAAATTTTCGTCTATAGTAAGCCCCTTTTTATCTCTTTTTTGCAGTTTCTAGTTTGTTTTCTTACTTTTTTCGCTGTTTTGCTGTTTTCAATAAGCCTCATCTGTTTGATGGCTTTGGTCCCCTTTTATGGGTTTTCTAGTGACCCATTTTCGCAGTGGGTTGGTTTCTTTGTGTGTTAGGAGGGTTTGTATCCTAGCTCCAGTTGAATGTTAATATGTTGATAGGATTTGTTCGGGATTGCAACGACAATCGGTACCTCGCGTACAATCGGATGAATTAACTCTACTTATACATCAAAACTACATCAGATTGTTAGACCCCCTCGTAGAAGGCTACATCAGACATCAATGTGAAAGAGGCCGGTATTACCGTATTAGACGGGTTATTTCTGCACATCGATCGTGGTTTATGCCAAACTAGAATTAAGTTTCTTGCGATTTGATCTGTATATTTTTTAGTTTATGACTTCTATTATAAATGTCATATGACTTCATATTGATGAATAATTTTCACTTTAAAAAAAAATCATCACTCTAACTTCACAAAGTTAATTTATAGCAACAAGTGACTTCCGAGTCTCAACCTTGAAAAAATCAAGGAAGTGTTGGCGTCTCATCATGAGAGGCCAAAATGGCCTCTCATTTTGGTATATGGATACCAAAGTAAGAGTTACTTTGGTATTATTGGTACCAAAACTCAAAGTTGACACCAAAGTAAGTATAACTGGTACCAAAGCTCAAAGTTGATACCAAAGTTAACTTACACTTGGGTACCAAAGTAAGAGTTATTTTGATATTGGTATCAATTTTACTGAACTTTAGTATAAGTTGGTACTAAAGTTCAGGGTCAATTTTTTGTCTTTTTGCGCGAAATTTCAAACTTGGCCCTGTGAGAGACCATTTTAGCCTCTTACGATGAGATACCTATCCAACCTTGAAAAAATCTAGATGAGAACACATCCTCACATAGAGTTCCAAACATTCAATGCTAAAAACATTCCTCTCTCCTTATTTTGGCCAATAAAATAGGAAAAAGATTCATGTTGGTGAGAAACACATCCTCTTAATTGATACAAGTATACAACATGATATGATGAGAAGAAAGCAAAATTATACTCCCTCCGTCCCATAATATAGTGCTTGTTTCTTTTTTACACAGTCTCCAAGACGTAACTTTGACCTTTAATATCTTCAATTCTGTATTATTAAAAAATATAAAAAGTTGATATTATGAAACTACAAATTAAAAACAATCCCACATCGAATATGTTTTTTTATATATACAAATGAGAATATTCGGTCAAAGATTTTAAAGTTTGACCCACCAAAAATGAAGTAGGCACTATATTATGGGACGGAGGGAGTAGTAAATAGGCAACTATAAATTCAGTAACTTTCTCATTATAATAAGTTGGCAAATGCTCACGGGTGTCTATGGGGAGCTGGATGAGAAACCTATATTTATATTTTATACTACCTTCGTTTTTTTTTGTTGTGCAACAAATGTCTTTTTGCACAAATATTAAGGAAATAGGTGATCCCTTTTGTGGAGTCATGGAGAGGGGGTTTCCAAGCTTGAGGGTGCACGACGGAAATAAAGAACGAAGAGAATTGACGCAAGAACGTGGAAAAACACAACTAAACATGCAAATCTGGTAGCAGCCTAATAATATACTTCCATAAACAGAAATTCCAGTATCATTTCAACCACTCCTCTCACTATTTTCATCCTTCAACAAATGAACCAAAATACTCCGTAGTAACTAACTCCATTTATCCACAAAATTTCCCCAAAACAAGATTTGCAAGAAGAATTTAGGCAAATATTTCAGTGTTCGAATCATCGAAAAAGATGGAAACAATTTTAATTCAACCTTTACTTGCAGCATTAATGGCGGCTATGATCGCATTCCGATCTTACAGGAAGAAGTCTCTCGATCTTTCTGGAGCTTTCTTCGGCTTTCTCGTCGTCTTCATTCATCTTGCTGCTAATATCAGGTATATCATTTCACTCTATTTACTTCTTAATTTTTTATTATTTTTGTGTTTGATTGATTTGATTTTGTTCTTGTGAGTTGATTATCGATGATTGTTGCTGAATGAATTGTGATTGTGATTTTTTTTTGTTGTTGATTTGATTGTAGAGCTGGAATGATGTTGTTAGTGTTTTTCTTCACTTCATCGAAGCTGACGAAATTTGGAGCTGAGAAGAAACGTAAATCTGACGCTGAATACAAGGACGGCGGTCAGAGGAACTGGTATTACAGTGCTTTGCTCTTATTGTTGTTTTAAGTAATCTTGAATTCGGTATTTTTCTTAAATTTCTTTATCGATCATTTATGTCCGCTTTACTGGATTAAGGAGTTTATTATATGCTAGACATTTATATTGAAAATTAAGCTGTTTTTGCGATTAAATGCGTAAAGTTTATTAGAAGTTGTGAACTATATGAAAATGAGTATAAAGAATGTCTACAAGCAAAAGGAGCAGAACTTAATTCGATTGTAGCGCGATTTTCTTGCAAGTTGCAATAGAGAGGCCAAAACAATATCTGCCTGATAGTTATGGAAGTTTCTGATAATTTAGTTAGCAAGAAAATGCGGGACTGATTATAGATTGACATGTAGAAAATGCAGGTTGATCATTGTAGTTTTGACTTTTTGACCTGTGGTACTCGTGTTTCTAATTTTTGAGCACCAAGGAAAACATTGAGCCATGGAGCTTTGGGGCTTGGGCTAGTTTGTAGAGTTTCTTGTTGAGATTGATAACATCCTTCTCATATCCACTTAGAATTGATTTTGCGTGGCTTGTTTTGTGATTATTGGGGAAAAGATAGTGGAGATCCTGGCTAGAGGGGTGGAGCATGTTGGGTGAACCACTTATATAGCTTCATGGTTTGTGGTCTAATGCATGCCGGTTATAGTTCTGTCGATTATAGAGCTGTCTCCCAGGTTACTATGTCTAGATTCGAGAATTGTAAATGAGCAAGCTCGTAGTAGTGACTTTCACTTCTGAAGGCTTAAAACGCTTAATTGCTTGGTGTTTTAGCTAGTTTCTACTTCACTTGGGAATATCTTGTTTAGCAATTGTGTGTGGTGCCTTATGCTTTCTCATTTGCAGGATCCAAGTGCTTTTTAACAGTGCCATTGCTTGTTCTCTGGTCGTGGTTATTTGGAGGGTGATAGGATGGGAAGACAAGTGTTTGGATTGCAGAGAATCTACTCTTGTCACTTCACTCTGGGGTGGCATAATTGGCCACTATGCTTGTAGTACTGGAGATACTTGGTCCTCAGAAATTGGTGTACTTAGTGATGCACAGCCTCGACTAATCACGACCTTTAAGGTGAAGAAAATGCCATCATATGTTATCGTCTACATATTAGCCCTTAGAATTCTTACGTTGCTGATCCTCTTCATCATAGTTTTTTATATTATATGCTCAGAAAATTGAAGCAGTAAAAAGTCAGCAACAGATTTTGGGCATCCTTGGGGTAGGTGAAATGCATTAAGGGTATAATGAAGACAAAATTAAGAAAATGAAGGTGAATTTAGGTGGTAGCAGAAGAGATGATGTACATAATGCAAGGAGGGAAGATAGAAGTTGGAAACCATTACCCTCATTTTGGGGGTAATACATTGAATTACCCTAGGGTGGTGGTGGGTAACTAACTAACTATTACCCCCAAATATGAGGCTAATAGTTCCCCCTTTCTTATAGAATTGATACTTCATCTCATATATTACAAGCTCCATCTACCTTCATTCTGTTTATTTTTTCTTTTATTACCCCCTTGATATATTACCCCAAAGAATGATGTGGGTCCTCCTGCATGCTCCACATCTATGTCAGTGAACTTGCCAAAGGTCAGATTTACTGGAAGTGCCCAACATGGTTTTTTCTTCTTTTTTTCCAGGTTATTCTTATAATACTCTGGAGAATCATAGCCAAGTATGCATGGCCATGAGAATGTTGGGTACAAGTGACATTAGATGTTTGGCGATTATTGGTGTATACATGTGTGTACAGTGTATATGTGGACATACCCCCACTTATTGTCTACCTTCTGTATTTCTGTCTGTTCATATCCCATCTGAAAGTAAGCCATTCTGGGTATTTAGGATTTTCAAATACTTTGCAGACTGAATAAAGTTGATGCTAAGGTGCTTTAGTATAGATTACCTATTCTGACTTCTGTTCATGCCTGTCAGCTGGTTCGCAAGGGTACAAATGGTGGTGTCACAAAAACAGGACTCTTGGCAGCTGCAGCTGGAGGCTGTGTAATTGGACTTGAATTTGTTTTAATCGGATTCTTCACTGCTAATTGTCCTGATGTAGCTCTGAAACAACTGCTAGTAATACCCCTTGCAACTCTGGCAGGACTTGGTGGCAGTTTATTAGATTCTTTTTTGGGGGCAACACTGCAATACAGCGGATTTTGTACTGTTCGTAAAAAGGTAAATCCAGTTATAATTTCTGATGATACAGCAGCTTCATTGTGCTAAGATATCAAATTCAAGTAATAATTAGCCCCATGAAAAAAATTTGGTCCAGAAAATACGTCATGTTGAGATACACTTCATACTCTCATTGAATGACCTTCATTGCATACACAACTCAAAACACTGCTTTGAGTCTTTTCATAATTTCCTGAGAGGTACTGGCTTGCTTAATTCTCAAAATACCCTTATTGAATTTTGAAGTTCAAAGTTTAAGTTTCAACACAAAGTTCAGAGGGTAATGCGTAATTTGATAATTACGTCAAACCTCAAGTGCACTGAGAAATTACCCAACTTTTTTCATTCAACATATGCTTGAAGTTTATACAAGTTACAACACATGTTTCTTTGCTGATTGTTTTTAATGTGTTCTATTGTCATTTTTGCTCTTCCTACATTATTATCCCTCACATGCATCTAGATGTTTTTCTCTTGTTTTTGTTGCTCCGTTGCCAACATTATTGCTGACATCTTCTTTTTCCACACTTCCGTCACTACAAATTGTATCTTGGACTTCTTTGAGTTACCATAATCATCATCGCCCAGCTCACTTGTATAGATGTTGCTTGTTAATCATGCTGACTAGACATTGTGATTCTCATGTGTGTAGCATGTAGAATGCATCTCCTCATACAACTATAATACAACATACCAAAGCCTCAATCCTGATAGAATGGGGTCGGTTACATGAGCCAAGATCCTATCTCTAATGGTTGTCCACATAGATCCTCTGCCTTCATTCCCTTCTATCACATTTCATGTGCTCTTGCAAACACAACTTCTTCATATGCTCATGAAACTTAAAATCATGTGCTCTTTCTATGTTTTAATGTCGATGCTAACTTTTTTCCATGTTAACTTTGTGCCTGAGAACCATCAGCTGCATTTTTCTTGTCATAGTTACTTTGCAACTGCATTGCTGATCATGAGACTTAAGAGAATGAATTGAAGTATTTAGGACCGTTTCCGTCTTTGTTCAGAATCCACTCTGTAGAGTGTTGTAGCTGTATTATTATAATTCTGCTGATTGGTATGTATGGTGTATATCTCCTTCAATTTGTGGGACTAGGAAACTTCTTGTGAAGATTACCTTAATGAAAACTATAATCTCTGTTTCTTCATCACAAATTCAGATTTCCTCACTTTGCATTTGTCAACTTGCATAATGGTTCTGCTGATTTAAAACTTACCTATCCTCAATTCCCGATTGAAGGTTGTTGGTAAACCTGGACCCACTGTTAGACGTATCTCAGGAGTTGATATCCTTGACAACAACGGTGTCAATCTCGTCTCAATACTTCTTACCTCGCTGCTGACTTCTGTTGCCTGTGTGTACATATTCTGAGATACCAGAGTCTTCAGATTCAAATAGACAATACTTGGATATATAGATGCTGTCATACTGAGCTAATCGATACACTTGAAATGCGAATTGATAACACAGCTTGATGACGATATTCTGAGGACTCCACAGATTTTGTAGATCTGACAAACTAGCTTGATCTCTTCCCTTTATTGGTTTAAGTTTTTCCTTTCTGAAAATTTGTTCACATGTACATTTCTTTTTCTTTCTTTTTTTTTTGGGCTAGATAAAGCTACTTTCTTGGTCTTTGGATTTTCTTTCCTGAACACTGAAAGAATTGAGGTTGTCTATAGAGGAAAGACTTCATGTAGGAAAATTTGTTAAAAATTGATGTTAGAAATGTGCAGAATTGTTCTTATTGTTATGTAGCACCTGTCAAAACACCCAAACAGTTACTTTCTAGTACAATTCTTTCTTTTTGGATAAGATGAATGTTAGTTTCTTTTGTTAGAACTATGCCTTGAATTAATTATCTAGCCCCTGAACTTTTCGGTATATGCTGTTTAGTACATCGAGTTTGTTTTAGTTTCGAATTTAGGCCCATTTGCTTAGGTTAATTAGTAGAGTACTATATAAAGCCTATAATTACTTCTGCCTCCCTATTCTGTATTATGTAATCTCTCTCGTAAACCTAATAAAATTGTTTCTCCTCTGCCTGTGGACGTAGCTAACACATTGTTAGTGAACCACGTTAGTTCTTGTGTCAATACTCAATTGTTCATTAATTGTTTGTTTCATAATTGCATCTGTCATAACATCTTTGATCTTCAACTTTTTTTTTTTGAAAAAAAGGTTAAATGGAGAAGTTATCTACCAAACATATTGGTGTGGGGTTCCAACCAAGTAGAATTACTAAAATGCCCCATCCTCACATGTTTCTATGGAGACAATTCTCCAAATAGCCGGCACAAAGTTCTATTGAAACATTGAAACAATGAAGTTATCTATAGGACAGAAGTTCACGTAGGAAAAATTGTTTAATAAAATTGAAGAATCCAATCACAAAGTTCTCTTATTATGTAGTAGTACTTATCAAAACGCCCAATCAATGACATATAATCATATATGAATTTTTATTGAAATAATGACAGAACAACGAAAACTTGAAACATAATTATGATACAAATCGATCTTAATTCAGATACAATTTGATTTACATAGAATAGTACTATACAGACTACAGTACAATCAGTTTCTTTGTCGAACTTCAGCTTAACAGCAACAGCAGAGGATATCGAAGCAGCATTCGCAGGTTTCATAGCAGCAAAAGCAGCAACACAACGCAAAACAGCTGCATTCAACAAAACAAAAAGAAGATTTATTCAAACTAGTTTTAACACTATTTAACGATAAAATTAGTATATTATCCCACTATTAATTATTAGTACTACCAAACAGGAAACTTTCTATGTGGAGATCACACCAGAAATCTGAAAAACACATTGAGTAAATGAAAAAAAAGATGGTCAACATCAAAAAATCACACACACAACTATAGACAACCCTTATTAAGGTTGTTAATATGTACAGTAATTGTGTAGCAAAATATAACCAAAGTCTTTATGTTATTTGTTAAGTTCAGTAACAGAATTTTTTGTATATATTAAATAGATAACTGAACTATTTGAGTCTTTATTAGAGATTTAGAGTAAGATATTGATTAAAGATACTAAGAAACAGGCTATAAATGAAATGAAAAGAAAACATACGCTGCATAAATGCATCCTTTCTCTTCATGGCGTTTCTTCACATGCTCAGTGTATGAGATTTGTTGATATGAGGGTGGCTCATCCATATTTTTTTTCTTCCTCTCTTCTTATCAAATTATGGAGATTGGTTTATATTTGCTAGCTCCTAAGTTGGTGTTACTATGATGACCTTAGTTTATATAGTAGTGTATTAGTGTTAGGGTGTTAGCTTATACTTCCTCCATCACCTTTTCTTATTTGTACTACATTGACTTTGTAGATCTGTTACAATTTACATATCCTATTTTGACGATATTGTATTATTAGTATAGTTATATGAGATCATGTGAGTCCCGTATCAATATATATTTTTAAATTATCAAGATTTTATAAATTTTACGTAGACAATTAAGGATATCAATGTTCAAATTCTATCCTATAAAACTTAAAAAATGGAAGAAAAAAAAACTACTATTGTGTTCTTGTCACATGTGCCATCGACCAATAAAATCATTCACATGTGTGTTATATGGATAACTCGATTCAATCAGTGAGTGATTGATTGGAAGGTAGGAGTAGTTGGTATTCTCCATTACCTGGCCTTTTTTAACCAAATTATAATAGATCCACACAACTCGTTTTCAAGTAGGGTATAATTTACAAAAAATGGCTTTGATTGTATTTCCACAATTTAAGAAAGACTGATATTTATCAGACACCTCATTACTTGTACTCATAATATTACCCAAGAGCCCAAGACTGAGGACAAATTTGAGAAAATGGGTACTATTAGCAACGATTGTTGCTTTCAGTTATGATATTTGTGGATATATCTAGTTTTCCTCCCCTATTATTTAAATTATCTTTTTGTTGCTTTATGGGATGAAGATTGAAAAAAGATAAGAGTGAAAAATGCAGAAGAGAAGGTTTTAACATTGTATATGAGAAATTAAAGATGGTTGATGTGACATAGAGAAAAAAAAAACAAGCTAAAAGAAAGTCACTTCCATTGTATATATTGATCAGTCCATATTAGATCAACAATGGCTTCCCAACTAATTTCCATTATAGGCCGGAGTAGTAATAGTATTTTAGTTTCTGGGAAGTTTCACTTTTCATATATTTTTATGTCAATCAAACAATACCTTAGAGATTTTTTTAAAAAATAGCCTTTTGAGATAAGGTTAGGTTTAGGAGTAAAAATGATTCTTTTTTGGTATTAATCATTAGTAAAACAACTAATAACAATTATGATAAGTAACTAAGAACCATTATAACAACTAGCAACTACATGGAGTATTTGCTAAATTTCAATTGTTGTGTTGGGTGGAAAGTTTGAATTGTTTAAACATTTGAATGATGGTTACATCTTACATGATGATATACTAAATCAATTGACAATAAAAGAATAACTCTACTCTTAAACCTAAAAAATGTTTTAAATTATCTCTACTTATTCGAGGTGTAATAACTCACGTAGTATTTTCATGGGTGAGATTTGTACTAAAAACCTCACAAGCAACAAACCCTAAAACACACTTTATACCGCGCCGCCCAGAGTAGGCTTGCTGGTGGCCGGCCTGAACACGCGCCGCTCACTTGGTCACCGGCGAGCCTGCTCCCACTACCGTAGTCTAGGTTTTGGCGTCCTCTTCCCCCTTCCCCGCTTTCCCATTCCCCGTTCCCCCTGTGAGCCTAGTGTTTCGTCCCCCTTCCCCCCTCCCCTGCGAGTCTAGTGTTCGTGGTTTCCCGTTGTCGATTCCTCTCGCGTTCGTCGGCTCCTCTTGCGTTCGTCGCCGAGGACAAGAGGGTGTAGATCCCCCTCCTTTTTTTAGTTCAAGGCGAGAGTTTGTGCGTCGTGAATAGTCGGTTCCCCTCCTCTCGTCCCGTGTCCCCGTTTCCGTTTTTCCGCCGAATCTTCCCCCCCCTCGGTGGTGTCGTGTCTCCCTTCCCCCTCTTCCTTCCCCCGGTTGTGTCGTGTCTCCCCTTCCTCCTCCCCTGTTTATGTTTGAGTTTTCTAGTTTAAGGTGTGGTGTTATGAATCTAGTTATGGTTTTTTAGTTTGTTTAATGTATGTTTCTTCCAGATCCAATATCCCTTGCCTTTTTGTGTGTGGTTGTGCTTGGGTGTTCGTTAGTGGTGATTGGTGGGAAGTGCAAGGTTCTTGGTTTACATAGAAAGATCTAGAAAACCTGGTGAATAGAGCCAATGATCATGGAGTTGGCCTTGCGGTTTATGCTGCTTTAGGAATTCGAGTGTTGGTTAAGATGAGAGGAGGTTCTCAATTCACATCTGTTATCCGCCGTTCTTCTAGCTAGGATTGGGATTGTGAGGTTGGATCTCCAGATCCATAAGTGGGGCGAAGTTCATTGATCTAACTTGCCCCAATTTCTCGTGATGGCTTCAGGTGTCATCACACCTAAAAAATGCATCTTGTGGGAGGCCCTCCAATTTGTTTTGGAGCAAGTTGCAACCTCCACATCTTTCGAGTTTCAGTCTAATGAGACTATACTCCGAGTACCCTCACAACAGGGTCACAGTCATCAAAGGACGTAACTTCATTGTTAGTTGATTCAGTAGAATCCCAGGAGAATGTTTCTCTTCAAGGACCTTGGGATTTAGCGTCTAGTGGACATTGGGGTCTACTAGCTGTCGTGCGGCAATCTCTCTCTAGAAAACGTCAGAGTTTCGTATCACAACAGGCTCCCTCTCATATCAGGTCTTTTTCATCAAGACATATAACCCAACCTCACCCGCGTCATCGCTCAAGACAAACTTCTTTTAGACTGGACACATAATAGTTAGTTTTTTCTTCATAAAATATGTACGAGCTAATAAAGCTCTTGTTACTGTTAGTTTGTTTCTGTTTGGTTGTATTAGCATTAGGCTGTACTCCAATTTTAATTAATGTAAATTTTCTCGATGTAAAAAAAAAACTTAGTTGAGATATGTCATATGTGGCTCGTCTCATGCCTTGTCACTTGTGTGTACTTGTCAAAATAATACGTATATATATTTCCAATTATATTATTACGACAACAAATATTATTTAATAATTAATCTACAACAAATGAGTGGATCGAGCATACGTGGACCTTAAGTTTTAAGTATAACGCATGCTGTCATGGAAATTGCAAGTGAGTTACATGGATAACTCAACGTAAATATACAATCAATTTTTAATAGTTGCAGTACTTTGACTTTTGCAATATTTATATATTTATTTTGACCAGAAATTTATGATTAATATGTAAACAAAAAAATTCATGTAAGATGTTGGATTCATCTATTCTCAATACATATTTACAAATTTTCAACTTTTTTATAATTATCACAAATTTATAATTATCACAAATTTATAATTAAAGATATTAATAGTCAAAGTTATACAATGACAAGCATGAATATCAAAATGTTGCAACTAATGGTCAAAGTGATAGGTGGTTGGCAGATTATTTGTTTCATGACTGATTAAAGATCTTTCTATGTCCTGTACCTGCAATGTTGATATGGTTGGTGTTGGTAAATGATTCTCGTAAGTTGATGCATTCACGTGAATCATATGTAGATATATTACACCAAGTTGTGATACTACATCCACTCTTTTTCCATCTATGGTTGATTTAGTTTCAACTTAGTGAGTTAAGCTAAAGAGAGTTGTTCAACTAATTCAGGATGTATGGTTAAGGAAGCACAAAATAACAATTAACACTCTAACTACATGTTTCATACTCCCTTTATATTTTAAAGATTATCTTATTATCATTTTGTTACTTTATTAAGAGTTGTGCTGAATATGTATGTAGGTAGTTTTATTTTTTAGTGTGTGGGTAGGGGAAAAAAAATTGAAAAATAGAGAGGAATTGTGAAGTCCATGTCAATTGAATGTAGATCGGAGCAATCTTTTTAAAGACAAACTAAAAAGAAAAGTGGATTAATTTTGTAGGGTCGAGGGAAATGGTGGGTGATACTGGATGGGAAAAAAAGTCAAACTAGTAGATGCTTTGGGAAAAATAATTGGAATAATTTAATAAGGTATGACATAAAGTTCCATGACTAAGTGCTTCATGTTTCGTACATTAGTGGAAGACAAATACCACTTTATAAGTTGGTAACAAGATAGAAACAACATGAATCATAATATGTGGTCTAGTAACTATCACAATTCTTTTATACACATTAGACTTGATTAGACATCGGTTGTGTAACTCTCTCTTTCTCTCTCGTAGGTTAATCCTTGAAGATTAACCCTCTCACCTCTCACCTCTCACCTCTCACCTCTCACCTCTCACCGATGGCGTGGAGGTCTTTAGTGTTGAAGATGTATTCATGAAGTGATTAAGAAAGGAACTCGAATCTGGAGAGAATAAAGAGCCTTAGAGAGAGATTAGAGAGTTGGTAGAGAATGAATAATTTTTATTATATCATCATCTCACATATTCAAAGTTCTAGTGCAGAGTTTGTGGTTTTGTTTTTTTTCCTGAATCTCAAGTTTCCACGTAAATCTTGTCTGTTCTTTATTGTTTATTATTCTTAATTCTTATGCATAGATTTCCGCAAATTATACTTTGATTGCACGATTTATTAGCGCCTACTACATTTAGTCCTAATATTTTGGAGTTACCCACAAGTAGAGAGTGGCTTATCATTCTCTTCTAGTTTTCTCTCTAATTCACCCCTTGTAACTTTCTTTTGATTTGCAAATGCGAGCCTTTAACCTTGGCCTAACTCCGACGAAAGATATTTTCCAAGTACATCAGGAGACTATTCCTCAACTTTGTAATTTGAAGCTCAAGAAAACCTCAAACTCTAAGAAATTGTTGGGATTTTCTTTTGACAAATACAAAGGTAGTTTAAGAATTTCACGAACTAATATGTTCATTTTTCTCTTGAGAGTTTAATTACAGAGATTGACAAGAGTTCCTCACGACAATCATTATTCATCTTTCATATTCACTTAAAATAAAAGTATTAAGGAAAAATTGCCAAAAAAAACCTTTTAAAAGTTCAATTTTGCGAAAAAAAACCTTTTAAATTATTTTTTGCAAAAAGAAACCACAAACTTAATTTTTCTTGCAAGATGAAACCTATTCTCATTTTCCAGTATGGTTTTTGAGATGCATACTGCATAGGGGTAGTGCTGCAATTAATGAAATAGGGGGTTAAAAGAAGATAGAAGGCTCAATGTCGGAATTGAGAAAAACCACACCGGAAAATAGGAATAGGTTTTATCTTGCAAGAAAATTTAAGTTTGTGGTTTCTTTTTGCAAAGATTGCTTTAAAAGGGTTTTTTTCGCAAAATTGAACTTTTAAAAGATTTTTTTTTACAAAATTTTCAATTATTAACTGAACTTATCTGAACTTATTAGACCTCTAAACAAATTTAGTTTCTCTCTCAAACTTCATACCACGCTCCTCACTCTCTCTCCCTCTCTCACTCCCAGCCCCTTTGCCGTTGCTGAGCGTCGACCTCTCACCAGTCGCCACGGTCTCGCCAGTACATAGTTTACAGTAAGTTCCCTTTTAGGTTTTTTTTATCTTTGTTTTTCAATTTCCATACTTTACATACTTCATGTTAGATTCTTAGATTATTTGAATGTTTACATGTAAATTGTTGATATTATTCATTAGTTAGGGACTTATTGAAATTGAAATCAAATATATAGTTTTTAGGGATTTAGCAATTTAGGGCTAGATTAAAATGTTCATTCTTTTAATTGGTATGTGTTAATGTGTTTAGTTGATTCAAAAATAGGGTCGAAGTTGCAAACTTTGATCATAGTAGTCCAATGTATGTACATGTATCATTAGGAATGGTTTCGATTTTTTCTAGACAACAGGAAACGAAATACATATCATTGCTTCTTTTTGCAGATAATATGGTGAGGATATGAGATTATGTTTATGCCAGTGAATTTCTTATTTATTTGAGTTTCAAACGAGTTTTTGAATTAAGCCAGTTGACTAGATGTAGATGTGCAAGTCTTTCTTTCAACAGAAAAGGGAAAATTGCACTATATAAGTTGGCGTTTTCTATTAAATCAAATATCTTGAATTAGGAAATGACAAATGATACACCCAAGTACGAAGGCTCGTAGGATGCAAGTGTAATTTTAGTTTTAAAGTTTAACCTTATGTAATTTTTTCTTAATTGGGTTATTGTGTAACTATGCATATTTTGGATATTTCGGTTGTAAGACTTATGTACTAAAAAAAATTTGCGAACTTCCCCCCCCCTATTTTTGTGTTTGTTGTACGTTTGTACTCCCGAATTTAAATTCATGGGTCCGTTAATGCTTCTATATATTGCAAGTTGAATTCATGTGCTGATAATACTAGTGGTTTGTTTTGATCATAGTTTCCAGGTGCACCTTCCCTTCTACTTCTGTGGAGTAGGAATAGGAGCATTTCACATAATATATTTAGGTGGAGGCTTTTGTTGTCTAATTTCATAAATCCATTAATATGAATATAGAAATTACATATGTACGACCATCAACCCACAGATACACCTTTCGAGGGCCCAGTTTCTAGAATGGTGGTCCACAGTCCAGACTTTTCCTTAAAGAGTGGCATAAGTATGGCTGCTGTGTTATAGTGTTTAAAGTTTAATCTATCCCCCCTTTTTTTAAGGGGACACAATTTCTCCCAGAATACCACAACCTTTTTTTGTGACTAAAATCCTAACTGGAAAAGGGATCAACCAATAGGTCCTAATCGTCCTATATTTACGAGCCTGTTGAGGAAGTATAAACTAAGTGTGAAATCTGAATGGCACAAATGACTAACTTGATCAATTGAGCTCTGCCTATATAGGATAGAATATAGAAGATCAGCAGCTAATACACGCATTATCCTTGATGAGGATACTCAAGTATCTAAACTGGAGAGTCTTTCATCAGAGCCCTACACGCCCAAAATTTCTCTATTGACACTATAAGGTACAATTTTAAGTAAATTGAACTCTTGCTAGGATTTACTAGAAGCCTGGAATAAGTGATGAGCTTGAAATAACTTGCACGGACATATGCGGTGTACTTGATTTTCTGACTGCTGCATGTATTAGGTTAACGAGTTAATGAATAGCTCTCTACTAGGGATGGTTGCTTGAATGGTATTATCTTTACCCAGCTACTGTGTGGAAGGGCAGGGGCACTATTGTTTCTTAAATTGTCTCATAACTAATAAACTTTCATAGATGTAGAGATGTTGACAGATTAATGTGGCTGATTAATAGGAGGACTTTGGCTTGATAGCATTCATACTTCATTGGAAGTTGAAGCAATTGACTACGGAATCTAGTTGATGATTATTGAGGCACAAAAGTTTGCATGGCTTCACCTAAGGTTTGGTGGGATGTTGCCAAAAAGTGTTTTACAGTTGGCCTCATATCCCTGACTATTTCTGACCGATTTTGCTGTATCACGCATATATTAGGACACTCTATGTCTCCAACATTTAATCCTGCACACAGTACTTTCGATGGTAAGGTGGTGTCTTTTGATGAATGAAATGCTTTTGACATTTTTTTTATTGGTCCGACTGAATATCCACTAAGTTTTTCTTTTGCAGACTATGTTTTGGTGGAGAAATTTTGCCTCAGGAGGTACAACTTTTCACGCGGTGATGTGATAGTTTTCTCGTGAGTTTCTTATAGAGCTCCTTTATTTGGTTGTCAAATCTCAGAACATGCTTGTATCTTGCTGACACAACAGAAGAAACTCTACCCATTTACATACTTGGTGACTTGTATCGTAAAAGGTGATGTATGATTATCTCTTAGATAAACTACATTAACCAAGACTCACAGATTACATTAAATTGGAGGATTTGGTTGGCAGAAAAAGAGATTTTTTTTTTTTCAGCAATAGGATAAGCAGTGAGATTTAAAAAAGGAAGGTTTAGAAATGCAATTCTGGTGGATTTGAGCTAAGGTATATGTAACAGTCAGCTGAGTTGATAATTTGCCTCAAGTTACCAAATATAATTAGCAAAATACACCTCCTTCCAAAGAACAAACTATAACGGACATGCCTTCATGACTGGATTAATGTTGGTCCTGCCTCCTGGGCCAATCTGCTGTCCAGCAAGTATATCTTTGCAATTGGGTCACACTATTAGCTATTAGACTTTTATGTAATACACTCCAAGAAAATTCTTTGCAGTTGTAAGTAACTCTTGCCTAGGGCTTGTGGAGTAATCACTTTCCTGTTTCATTTTACGAGAGAAGTACATGCACAATAATTACTAGTATTCAATCAGTCATTTGTATTCTAGTCTACGTTAGGTTGAATTAATACAATCATGTTACCTCATTACAATGTAAACGCTGTCTTTATATGTTATCGCATGTGGTTGCCTTCGTTCGGCATGAATTTTATGGAGATCATGTTTATAGTTATTGTCTTCATTCAACACCTTGGCTTCTTTTCTGATGCTTTCCCCGTCTTTCGAATATGTCAGCTCTCCAAGTAATTACAAGGAAAAACATGTGAAGAGGATCATGGCTATGCCTGGTGATTGGCTTACTCTGTCTGATCCATATGATACAGTGAAGATCCCTCATGGCCATTGTTGGGTGGAGGGAGACAATTCAGCTTCCAGTGTGGATTCAAGATCTATTGGTCCAGTATGTTATGACTCTTTATTTAACTTAAATGCTTTAGATGCTATTTGATTGCAAGGAAGGCATGTGTTTGAAATTTTGAATTATGAACCTATGCCTAGGATTTGTTTTGGTACTTTTGAAGCTGAAACTTGTGTGCCCATGTTGAGAAACCCAATGGCTTAGGGTTGCCAAACTGATAGGAAGATTTTGGTTTTGTTCATTCCCCCTTCACATGTTACACCCTGATGCTTGTTGTCAGACTTGTCACTGACCACTATAGCGTAGCGGATGTGAGATGAGTGGCTTAGTCATGCTTTGATCCACCAGATTTGTTGCACTAAGCCTCTATTAGGTTGGTTGAAAACATTTTCAATGTAAAATGTTTTTTCCTGTAAAGCTTTTCGAGCGGAAAACAAAATTTTGGCTTACTTTTTCCTATATTTGGTTCTTGAAAGAAATATTGGAGGGAAATGAGAAAATGGAAATGGAAGGGAGAGAAAGTTAGGGAATAGGGATTAGGGAGAAAATGTGGCATTCTCCAAGGATGAGCTACTTTTCTTGGAAAATTATTTTCCACTCTTTAACAATCCAAACAAATGGAAATGAGAAGTTTGCTATTCCTGCAAATTGTTCTACTCCCAACTAAACACTCTAGGAGGCTGTACTTCGAAATCAGGGGGGTAGCTTGGAGTATAGCAGAGTCTTATGGAAGAAGGGGAGGGGTGGGTGGCAGGGAAGATGATGTCGATCCACTGGAGTGACAGTGAGCATTGGTGAAAGTAGAATCTAGATAACTGACATTTTGTTATTATGAAGTTCAGAGTAATTAAATTTATCTGGTATAATCAAATGGTGACTTCAAAGGTTTCATCTCCATTTTATCTCTAGAAGTTGAATGTGTGCAATGGTTTTATGCACTTGAAGAGATATTTCACATATTTGTTTGAACATACTAGTTTTGATAGTGTAACACGTCAGTGATATGTAAAACTGCTTTCTGTTTTCTGTCATTTTCTTCCGAAGATTATGAATTTCTTTTGGATGGCCTTGCTATTATAGCATTGTAGCACTTGTAAGTTGTCTGTTCTTCTATTCCCTTTTCTCTGTCTCCAGGAAGCTAGATATATTATTGTCCGGCCACGTGACGGAGTAGATTTCATTGATCTTCCCCCGCCCCCCCTGGTTTTTAGCACTTGTAGACAGTTGTCTGAACAGATAGAATGACTTTGGGGCATGGCAAAAAAGCATCATGATTTACTAAGCAATTCCTTATTGTGATCTCTGAAGAGTGAAAGTAAAATTGGATGAGTTAAAACTTCATTCCTATCATTGTGAATTGATTTGCTTGCATCATTTTAGTGAAAGCCTTTCTTCCGCCTGACCTAAAATTTGGGCTTTCTTTGACAGATTCCTCTGGGTCTAGCTCAAGGTAGAGTCACACACATTTTGTGGCCGCCTCAACGGATAGGCAAAGTGGAGAGAGTAGTTCCTCAACACAGGCTTTCATATCTTTAACTAGGCAGATAAGAGAGAAGTTCCATTTTTGGATTTGGTGCACTTTCTTACTCTGAAAATTTTGATAGTAACTCGAGAGAATAATCGGGCTTATTTTTTCCTATTGTTTGTTCTATGAATTCCTCATTGCTGTTTTTATTGTTAGTTTTACTGAAAGCTATAGGCGTTTTTACAAGATCTATCAATGCTTGCTCAGTTGCTCGTTTATCATACTACAAGTGCACGTTGAGACGTATTGAATATTATCCTATATATTATTGTCTATTTGGGTGAGTATTTATGCTAACAAATGGAGTGAGGACTGAGGAGTCTCATTTTATTTGTGTAATATTTTGGATTTATAAACTACTTAGGTCTCACACAGATGTATGAATTATAATGTATGTAAAGCTTAAGTTAACTTTTGAACACTAATTGAATTATGGAAAATTGGATTTTAATAATCCAACCTTTAGGCAGTCTTCTTAAAACAGTCCTACTTATAAGATATTTTTGAACAATCCAACCTTTTGCTGATATCTTCTTATAACGGTCCCTGGTGACTTGTGACCTGAACTTCAGGTAATTTTTTTCCCTCCTCCTACTCATTTCTCTCTCCTCCCCTTCACCTCCCTATCTAGTTTGACCCACCCCTTCCCCTTCCACTGGCCCCGCCGTAGCCACCCGACCCACGCCGCAGCCACAAGACCCTGGCCGCAGCCACCAGGCCCCCACCCCCCCTCTCTCTCTTTGTCGCTGCTTCTCTCTTCCTCCTATCTCTCTCCTCTTTCTCTCACTCTCTTCGAATCGCGTTCGTCGTTAATAGTGGTGGCGGTGGTCGTATTTAAAATACAGAGGGGCGAAGGGGAGGGGGAGGGTGACGGGGTGGAAAGAGACGAAGGGATAGGAGAGGGGGGAGGCGCGATGGGGTATGAGGCGAAGGGGAGGGAGGGGTGGCGGGGGTTTTCTACATGCGATGGGTGGGGGGATTTCGGGGGGTTTGCTATGGGGGTGGGGCTCTACGGGCACGGGGTAGGGTGGGGCTGCAGCCGAATTGGGTCAAGGGTGGGGGTGGGTTGCCGCGGGCTTGGGTGGGGGTGGGGTGGGGCCGCAACAGGTTGGGGGGGGGGGGTTGGGATGCATCGAATTGGGGTGGGGTGGGTTGCCGCGGGCTCGGGGCCAGGGGCGGGGGTGGGGTGGGGCTGCAGGGGGCTTAGGGTGGGGGTGGGGGGTGGGGGCCGCAGGGGGTGGGGGTGGGGGGCTGCAGGGGGCTTAGGGTGGGGGGGTGGGGGTGGGGGGGGGGTGGGGGTGGGGTTGGGGTGAGGTCAGGGGGTGGCTAGGTGGTGGTGGTTGTGGAGGAAAAGAGGTAGAGGAGGGAGAAAATGGGGCCGAATTATAGTGTGACACGTGTCACATTTGGACCTGTTATACGGGCCACAACAGTCAAGCGACCATTATGAGAATATAACATCAAAAGGTTGGATTGTTCAAAAATATCTTATAAGTGGGACTGTTTTAAGAAGACCGCTTAAAGGTTGGATTATTAGAATCCAATTTTCCTTGAATTATTGATACTTCGATAAATAAATGTCAAGATCCACCTTGATAATAGAAATACATACATAAATTAGTGGCAAATTGTTTTTTCCTAATTAGTTCTAATACTGTTTCTCCTCATTTCTAGTTATACTGTGACTTCCACTTCTATTTTCAAAGTTATAAAACTTTTTGATCGAATTTTGCTATCATAACTTTCAAAACATCATCGCATGTGAATCGCGATCTCGCAAAACTACATCTCAACTTATACATTTAAGATTACTGACTTATTATTAGACCGACATATAATTAAAATAATTATTTATTAAAAATATATATTGACAACTGTAAAGTGTAAATATATCTATCAAAAATAAAACTTCTCTCCTTGTCGACTTATTCCTCTTGAAAACCAAAAAAAAACTTGAATGTATGAATCTTGGAAAAGTTGGGAAATGGTTTGGAGTTTGAGGAATGTTGAAGTTTTGTGCAAGGAGCTAAGCGGGGCCAGGCGGCCAGCAACATTGGCGGGTTTCATAGAAACTAGCGTTATAAGTTTTCTTCTTCCTTTTTTTTATTTTTTTATGGGAGCTTTGTAAAATACTCCATATTAGGCTCTATTCTTTTGGACTGAATAAGTCTGAATTGAACAAGTCTGAACTGAACTGAATAAACCTGAATTGAATTAAATAAACCTGAACTGAACTGATATGAATGAAAACTGTGAGAGGAAACTAACTGAACTGAACTGAATAAACCTGAACTGAACTGAATAAACATGAACTGAACTGAATTGAATTTGTCTGAATTGAACTGAACTGAATTTTCATTAATTCAGTCCAAAAGAACAAAGTCTTACTAGTCTAGTAGGAAGAATTGATGTTTGCTAAAGGAAATTCACAAAATCATGATTCACATAAGTAATATAATCATATTTTTAATTAATGATTATTATTATTATGCAAATCTCAAACGAGATTGTGTATTTTTTTTATAGCATGTAACAAAAGTTATAATACTTAACTGTAATATAGTCATATTTTATTAGCTTTTCGTAATTTTCTTTTTAGTGCGAAATTGAAAAATGAACGTTATGGCATGATCAGTTGTTTTAAAAACAACTTCATAAAGAATTGAGATAAAAATTAACAATGTCAATGGAAATGGGTAAGAAATGTTATTACTTTAATAAAAATATTAGAGATCAAAAAGCTTTATATATATATATAATTATAAGACTTTATTATGTTTTACTTTGAAACATTAAATCATTGAAATTGTTGTTGATTGGTGGTAAAAGTCTCACATTTTATTTTAAAGGTCATGTGTTCAATTCCTAGTAGCTACATTGTTAATTATTTTTTATGAGAGGAAAAATTGACAGGAACAATCCCAACTATGGACGTTCCGCCATTTTCAGTCCCAACTAAAGATTATTTCTGAGTAGTCCCAACTTTGGGGTATGTCGTATGTTTTATAAAACGGTCCCAGTTGACTGGTTACCTATCCAACAGGTTAATTTTTTTAATTGATGTTTACTTCTTCCTCCTCTCTATCCTCCCTCCTCACTCCCCAGCCTCCCCCTTTCCTGCCACCATTTTTCCTCTCCTAGTCTGCCCCTCCCTTGCCACCACCCTCCTGCTCCTCTTCCCTCTTCCCTGCCAAAACTTCCCTCTCATGTTTCTTTCTCTCTCTTCCCTCTCACCCACCACCACCACTCTCAACTCCATTCCTCACTCCTCTCCCCCCGTGTTTCGATTCCCCAAAAACCCCCAAGTTAGTCAAGCGAACCTATTCAAATATATCCATAAACTACAATATCCATCCTTTTAAGTCTTACCGAGGTGCAAATAAATTACCCCGTAGCCATTTTCACCCCAAACCCCCTCAATTCTGCATAAAAGTTTAATCTCCAGATTTTGTAACTACTGTAACTAGAAGGGTTTAAGGTATATCGTCTGTTTTTGTAGTTCAAGTAACTCACTTTGCTAATCTCTCACTTTGAAAACAATTTGTAGTTTCTTTTTTTTAATTGGTAAGAAGAAATTCCTTTTAAATCGGAAGCAAATGCTCAAGGTAGAAATTAAACTATAGACTTTGCTAATAAAAATGGGAAAAATCACTATTTGAGCCATCCTCAATTCTTAAAAGGTTGATACTTCATACTTAATAGAATTCCATCATAAAACTAATTGGTAATCCGAGTAGGTTTAGTAGCCACCATCCTATGTCGTGCATATAAGTACGTCTACATAATCACCCTTCAAAAAAAAAAGTAGGGAGACAGCAACAACAAGTACCTGAACACCAACGCTTAGATCGGTGCAGAAGAGAGAGAAAGTCTTCGTACGAACGTGAACAGATCTTTGTGATTAAGGTTGGTGTTCTTACTTATCTTTATTTTTTGCTTCTCTGTTGTGATTAATTCTAATTAACCCAATTTTGATTAACCGAAATTTACTGCGTGAATTCAGATTTGGTAATTGAAATTCTCACATCCAATTCCAAATATACTCTAATTCAGATTTGATTGTTTGTTCTTCTTATTTGATTTTATGTGTTTTATTTATGCAGGTTTTGAGGTGCAACAGAAACAGAAAAATATATAAAAATGAGTGATTGGTCCATGTTACCTGATGAACTCCTTGGTATAATAGCGTGCAAGTTAGATTCTGCTGAAGACATTATACTTCCTCCGTTCCAAAATAAGTGAAACACTTGTATCAAAAAGCTCTCACATAAATGAGAGAAGTGTTTCACTTATTTTGGAACGGAGGAAGTATCTTTTTCGGTTGTATGTCATTCATGGCATTATGTTTACTCTACAGTTAAAACGAAGTGGAGTCCAAGAATGCCATGGTTGATGTTATCCGAGAATACAAATGATAACCCTGATTATTCGAGGAAATTCTTTTGTCCTACTAAGGAAAAAATATTACCATAGTAAACTTCCTCAAACTTTTGGGGCAAGATGTTGGGGTTCCTCCTGTGGTTGGACTGTCACGCTTCACTTGAGCTTCGAGATGCATCTATCTAATCCATTAACTAGAGCTCGATTTCCCCTACCATCTTTATTAACCCTGCCTCACCCACCAGAGGATGAAGAATTTGAACCTCTTTGGTTAAGACAAATGTGGGTGGATAAGGTGTTTGTTTTTGCTGATCAAAATGGTGATTTCATTGTTATCGTTTTATATGGATGTTGGAGGGGTTTCATAGCTTATGCAAGGCCTAGTGACCAAACCTGGATACCATTTCTAGATGTAACACTAAGGGAACGTTTTCGACGTGCAGAGGATGTCTCTTGTTGCCGTTCACAAATTCTTATCTTGTATAATCAGGGAGTACTTGGAATTTGCGAAATGAGCGCGTTTCAAAATTCTCAACCTGTGACTGTGACCATATATAATGCTTTACCTACAAAAGATTTTTCTCGAAGCCAGTTTTATGGCAAACTTTACTTATTGGAGTCATATGGTGATCTATTTTTGGTTCTTCGATATAAGGCTGTTATTGAGGGTGATCTTTTTTATGAAACATGTTATTTCGAAGTGCACAAGTTTGATTTCAACGCCACAAGGTGGGAGCATTAAAGACATAGGTGATATCTCATTATTTGTGGGTAACAATTGTGCTATGTCGGTTCGTGCATCACTTACTCATAATTGTAAACGCAATTGTATTTATTTTACCGATGACGAGTACCAATTTTGGGGCTCAGCCAAACGTTATGGAGGGCATGATATGGGAGTCTATAATTTGGTGAACGAGGAGATCGAAAATGTTTACGAAGGAAATGATACGCGTTCAGCATTTTGCCCTCCCTTATGGTTTATGCCCAAGTTCTAGCTTGTGGCATGTTCTCTATACTCTATAGTAATTGTATTGTCTAGCGTCTGTCACTCATCATCATTAAGACTTTCTAGGACTACGATGATTGGTTAACTTTTAACAGATCTTTTATTTAGAATAAATTGTATTTACATTACGTACATTTTACCTCTTCTAGTTTTTTTAATGAATGTATGAGTATAAAGTTGCAGTGTTTGTTATCTATATTATGTGTGCATGTTAGGTCATTCATGTAAGTTTAAAATATGGTGGAAGAACCCAAGTGTTGACAAGATTATGTTAACGTTTTCTTTTTTGTGATAAATTTAGGAGGTTTCCTAAAGTATCAATGAATGCCATTAAAATTAATATATTGTCGTTACTCATTCAGGTAAATTACATTGTAGGTAAATTACATAGAACATACGGGTCATAAGTAAACTATCATGAACTTTCATATATTGTCGTTACTCATTCAGGTAAAAGTTTCGAATAACTCATATATATGACACAAACGGTATACATGGCGATAGTTTTCAAAACTCCAACACAAATATAAACACTTGGCACTTTTCATTACAAACCAAGTCACAAATGTCTTCATACGATGTTTTAGTCTTACAGTGTGACTCCTACCCATGTTTGACACAAGTATCATAGCTCGAATAGCATATGCAAACAGATGTATGATAAATGCACCGAGTACTAAAATCCCTTCCAAGCTACTGTGCTACATACTTGCTACATCTATTAAATTGTACATTGAGACAATTATAACAATATATTACACGATGATGTTTTTCTATCATGTTAACTCAATTATATTTTAGGTAATTATAATATTTTACTATGAATCAATTACTAATTTGTAAGTCAAATAATTTATACGGATGATAAGGTTTGGCCCTATAGATTGTTTGCTACCTTAAATAATTTTCTCATCAAACCCTAAGCCTTCTGGATAAACATGCGTAGTATAATTTTTTGCAATTCCTTCCCTACATTGAAAGAAATACTTTTGAATTGTTCTAACAAACAGGTGACAAGCTTTGAATGTGGATTTACTAAATAACATTCTCACTTGAGATCTACAAAAAACTAATAACATTCTTGGGATACTCTTCTTTTCCTAGGGATTACTTCATTCCCTTTGTAAGAATCTCTGCCATTCTTCTAGCTCTCGCACTTTTACCATACCAATGCATTAGCTTGAAGATTTGAGTTTACGTTGTTTTAAGACCCAAACTCGAAAATTCTCATTTTGGCGAAAGTACACCCCTTTACCTTTTATCGGTTGTAAAATTAAACCCTAATATATAATTATAGTAATTAGATTCTACTCCCTGCGGTTTTTAGATGTAACATGTTGACTTTGAGTACTATTCATCCAATACACTTTGACCATTAATTGTTATTTATACATAAGAAAAAATATAGTCACGTGAGATAAACTTTCCAAATATATATATATTTTATAATTTTTACCTTTATACAATTAGAGATATTATCGATCAAAGTTGTGTCTCGGCAAATGTGAAAAGTCCCTTGTTACATCTAAGGGCATCCTTAATGGTGAAAATAAAAAAAAGATCATGTACATAATCTTAAAAAACCTCCCTTAATGGTGAGTGAAACAAAGATTGTGGGTTGATTGGCAAAAAAAATTTATATGGAACGATTGAATTGATGATCAGGCGTGGGAGTGGGACCCACCGCCTTGATCGTAAAATATAATTTTTTTGGCTTTCTCTCACGCAAACGACGAGTTTTGGGGCTTCAACCAAAACGACGTCGTTTTGGCTAAGAGAAAGCCAAAAAAATTATATTTCGTCGATTTCGACGCGTGTGTCGGATTTCGACGCGTGTGTCGATTTTCCGACGCGCGTCGAAATTGACACTTGTCAAATTCGACGGGTTAGATAAATAATACAATTACAAATATTAAAAATGCAATATCTTAAAAAATACAAAGCCAAAAAAAATAAAAAAATTACCAATGGCTCTATTTTTCAGAGATCTACAAATAGAGACCCATTTTGTAATATTTTGGACAACTTTTTTTTTCTAGCTATTTACTAATTTTCTATAATTTTGCTTATTTTATATGAAATATCTTCCACTTTTACACTCTAAAAAAAGTAAACAATATTTTTGTACATTTAATTTAGTTAATGCTAAAAACGCTAATTATGTATTTATTTAATTAATTTTTTTATCAATTAGTAATAAATATTAAATATTATTAAAAAGTAAATAATAAAAATATTGTATAATGGTGGTTGGGTGATGAGAGAGAAAAAATAATTGGGTGGGGTAAAAGGTAGTTGGGTAGGAAAAAGTAGTTGGGATGATCTTTTTTTGGTTCACCATTAAGAAGAAAGTGGGAAAAGATTGTGGAATGTAATTTTTTAGAGAGAGAAAGTTAGAAAGAGAGTGGGATGATCTTTTTTTTCATTCACCATTAATGGTGCTCTAAAAAAAGGAGGGAGTATTACTTTTATTGATAGTGAAATTAATTTTGCTATAATTTTGGACGAAATTCTCTCTAGAATGTAAGATGTTACACATGAGAAAATGGTGAGTAAATGTGAAATTGTGAATCCTCCAATATAAGTGGATCGATGCTCTATCAACTTTCAAGAATATGACTCAATCTCAACTTTCAACTCAATTGCTACTGAGGATTTTTGGATAGACGTCATTGACTTTTGGAACCTAACAAATTGATCATTTGCTCTAATAGTTGTGAAATTAATTGTAGTGTGTGGTGCAACTTCATAGATGCATATTAAGTTGTCTTAAAAATAATAAGCTATTATTGGCAAAAAGAAGACATGAGATTGGAAGGGTGGATGAAGCAACCTTTAAGCCAATGCATACCATATACTTTATAACAATTGTAATTTACGATAGTACTTCTATGCAACTTTTAAAGTAGCAAAGAGAGAGAGGTCCTTGTCCAAATACCTTAGTATATATATAATCATATAATTAATATAGGTAGTAGCCAATCAAAAAAAGTTGTAACAAACAAATTATAAGCATATTTTTTTTAAAACGATATTCAATAGGAACTTGAAAGAAGACTCTTTCATATCAATTCAACTCTAGCCCCTATATACTTTATTTCTTCAAGTCAACACCAATAGTAGTACAATACTATTCACCCTTACCCGTGCCCCCAACCTCGACCCCACACAACCACTAATCCCACCTAATCTGACAATCCAACCAATCTTCTCTTGTCAGAATTGTGTCTTAATATATTAGAAAATATGTCTGAAATAGAATTGTGTCTTAATATATTAAATGTCAGCTTTTGTGAGAAATTACCATATAAGAAAATTTTGGTATGAGACCATCTTTTTTATATAGAGATGAAATCTGTCGTCGGATTTCGACCATTGACTTTCATTTTCTGGTGTTGACTTGCATTCGAACTTCAATTGAACCATTTAACCCCCAAATTTCTTTTCTTTTCCCCCACCCCCTCTAAAGGAAGAGATCCAAAGATGTAAAGACGATATAAAGAATATGAAAATAGTGGAAAATTGAGCCTAAAGGAAAGAAATCGGGAGGTGAAACAGGAAAGAAATCATGAGGTATGTGTGCGAGTCAATGTCCGAAAATGAAAGTAAATGATTGACGTCAGGATTGTCTCGCAAGAAACAATTTATAAAATGTGGTTTTGTGCCAGTTTTTTCTATAAGGTGATTCTCCACAAAAATTGAAAGGTAATTTTGGATAAATTTTCATAATATATCGTGTTTCTTTTCCCTTCCTCTCCCTACATCATTTTCAGCAATTCAAAATCTTTACCTACGACAAGGGCTGCTGGCAAAAAACGCAGCCCTTAGGACTGTTTTGACCGCAGCCCTTGCGGTTTTTTCCACTAGTGTACGAAAATTCATGCTTGACTCCGAAAGTTCAAAATATAGGGGTGGTGGTCATATTATCATGGAAATTTAAAAGTAGTATAAGCTTCTACTTAGTTGGCTTTATCATAGATTATTGATGTGCAAAAATTGCAAACTATATTAGTAGGACAATGGTAATGTATGTTTGTCATTAGCAAGAAGTGGTAAGCCGTTCCCCGAAATGTATGAAAATAAATTTATAATTATTAATAACTAATTTTATATGCATGGAAGTAAATCAGGAGGAAAAATTATATTATTATACCTAATAACCTCAGATAATAAGTAAAAAAAAGTGTTCAGAAAGTTGCTCTAGAAAAAAAATTGACTTAATTTCTATTTACCAAATATTAGATAATTATGTGATATGTAGCGAAATCCATTGATTAGATAATGTTTGCATATTTTTTAAATTAATTTAATTTAATTATTATATAAGTGAAGGTATTTTGGTATTTTTACATACACACCAGACTGCTCAACCGCTCAAGAGTTGGTTTATAGCATTGAGATCGCCATTCATGTCATACTTTTTTTTTTATATAAATTGAACTGACACAACTACTTGTATTTATTGATTAAATAAAGTGGATGAAGCTTGAAAGAGACACAAGAATGATAAATTTTGAGGTGATTTGCATTACTCGTGCCTAGAGGTATCAATTCAGTTCAATAGTTCAATTATGGTTATATCCAAACAGTTCAGTTCATATCAGTTCAGTTTACACCAGTTAAAATTATTAACAGTTCAGTTCAGTTTACACCAGTTAAAATTATTAACTTTTCAGTTCAGTTTAATTCAGTTATTTTTCTTTCCAGTTCAGTTCAGTTGCAGTTTAAACTAGTTTTTACCCGAACAGTTAAACCAACCAACGGTTGAATTTATAAGAGTTAAAATATGTTGCAGTTATTTTCAGTTTCGTTTTAGTTTATTTCTTTTTTTTTACAAAAATCACATAAGTTCGACGATAATCGCATCAGTTCGGGTATAAGTTAGTCACATTCATGTATTTGTTCGGGAAAATTGGAGCTTCATGTCGGGTTTTTTTGGTTCGGTTAAAATTAACGTGGCAAATAAGTGTTGTCCGACACTTGCCTCGAAAAAAATCGGTTGTACTTCCCAAAACCGTGTATGAAAGTGACATCGATGTATGTGTACTTTACTGATATATATATTCGACAATTTGGAATAAGACAATTTTATATAAGTCGATATTCAAACTTTTAGTTGTATGCAAATCACATCATGTTTGGTTAAAAAGGACGTTTCATATCAGTATAAATTGTTATAAACTTCCTCGAAAGACGAGTTAGATATTATTTAAAAAGCCAATTAGATCAATGTCTTACTATAAATTTATTAGATCAATGGATTAATATGACTATACTAGTCATTAAGCTATATGCATTTGAAGAATGAAAACATATAATCGACGTAAAATAAGTTAATATTGGATTAGATCAAGGTACCTATGTGAATCGATAAGTTAAATCAAGATAATAATACACCATTTAAGATAATCGTTAACAATATATTCAATTTGAAACTCATACATCTTAGCCCAACTGAAAGAAATTGATATTAGATTAGATGAATGTATCAACGTAAGTCGGTAAAGTAATTAATAACAAATGTGCTTCATTTAAAGTAAAATTTAGTTGTATCCATTTTGATTTTAAAACATAATATTGGAGTGAAACAAATTGATATTGGATTATTAAATCAATGTATCAACGTAAGTCGGTAAAGTAATTAAAAATAAATGTGCTTCATTTAAAGTAAAATTAAGTTGTATCCATTTTGATTTTAAAACATAATATTGGAGTGAAACAAATTGATATTGGATTATTAAATCAATGTATCAATGTAAATCGATAAGTTAAATCAAGATAAGAATACTCCATTCAAGTTAATTGTTAATATTATAATCATTTTTTAGACTTGTACATCTAAGCCAAACTGAAAGCCATTGATATTAGACTAAATGAATATATCGATCAATATAAGCCGATAAGATAATTGAAGATAACAATTCTCCATTTGAATTAGAAACATAATATTGAAGTGAAACAAGTTAGTATCGGTTTATTAGATTATTTTATATATCAATGTGGATCGATAACCTAAATCAAGATAACAATACAACATTTAAGTATCGTCTCTATGTGAAATGCATCTCGAAACTAACAACATCTACTCAGACGATTCCAAGTACTTATGGAACTAATTGAATGTGCCAATAGTAGTCAATAATAATGTAACAGTCAGCACTTTTGAGCTGCTAGCTAATCACACTTAAGATTCACTAATCACAATCAACACTTAAAAAATCTCGATTTAAATATTTACTCGCAGCGGAAACATAACCTTTTTACACGATCCTGGACCTGTGGGTCAGGGCCCACAACAAACAACTTCAAAATCAATACCAAATTACAAAATACTTTACTCGATTCCCAAAACAATAGAATATCTTATTCATAAAGCACTTGAATACTTCCAATTACAAATTCTGAATCAATAAATTTTCATGTGAAAGTATATCATAAAGTTGGGTAAAATGTAAATTCGATTCGGAGTGTAAAATCAGTGAATGTGATATAGTTGAAAATTATTAAGAAATTAAGTTATATGTCACAAATTCAATACTAATAAAAAATTATCATGATAAAATTTGTATGTGATTTGGAATACTATCAAGAATTTGGGTAATATGTGAATTGGAGTACTATTAAGAATTTGGGTAATATGTGAATTCGGTTCGTGTACAATTAAAAATCAATTTTAAACAGTTTCAGTTTAAATCGGTTTAAGTTCAGTTTCAGTTTGAATCAGTTCAGTTAATTCAGTTAAATATCCAGTTCAGTTGATCGATCAACTTTTCAGTTTTTCACAGTTATTTTCAGTTACGGTTTGTTTCAGTTCAGTTGTAGTTCAGTTTTGGTTTTTCATTTACAGTTTATTTCAGTTTCAGTTCAGCATTTTTCATTTGATTTCAGTTACAGTTACTCCCAGTTCAGTTTAATTCAGTTTAAATTTCAGTTGTTTCAGTTCAACTACCAGTTCATTAACCAAACTGACAGCTCTACTTGTGCCTATCCCTTCATGCTAGAGGTCTGATATTCCCATATCGGGTAATGGGCAATAATTTTTTTTATTTTTTTTTATTTGGGGATTGTTAGTTGAAATCTAGTTAATGTATTAGATGACTAGTATATCATATCTGAACACCATCTTATCATATCAGTTAGATATTATATCATATCCTGGTTGCATCTAATCATATCGAGTAAATATTATATTATATTGTATTGTATCAAGTTGCTAGTAAAATTACTGAAATGCCATGGTATGGGGCAATTTGCCCAATACCCAATATGGGAGAATACTTCCTCCTTCATGCTATGAACTTTGGCTGCTTGCTTATTATGGCGGATGCAATGAGTCAATGACAGTGACCTCTAAATCCATGATTTGATCAAGTTTTTGTATCTAAGATTGAATTTTGTTGAATTTTTTCCATGAATAATGTTAAAAAGAGTATTAATTCCTCATATGCGCCAAAGTTCAAATTAATTCCATGGGTACCATCCACGTAGGACAGCACGAGAGAATTTTTTTTTTAAAAAAAATTTCGGCAAAGCAAACCGCTACTCAGAGTAGCGGTTAACTTTAAGTTAAGTCGCTACTTGCGGTAGAGGTTTACGAGGTAAAACCGCTACTTAGAGTAGCGGTTTATACCATAAATTCCAACGCAAGACAAAAGAAGGATTGCGCGCCACGTGGGAGCTATGCGCTCCGCGCACCAGGCTTGCGTGGCGCACACCAGGGGTGGGGGTCTTCTGGGTCGGGCGACGGGGTGGATTGTGGATAAAATTAAGAAAGATAGTGAAGAAAGAAATTCAACTGCCAAGATAATGAAATCTTCATCGATGAGCCGATTACTGAATTAGATAAGTCAAAAGTGAGGTTTGTTTTAAATGTAATACAAATATGCTCTCAATTAAATTGAATGGAATGACAAGACATTTCATATTACCAACTCTTATTGGGAGGTCTAAATAAACTATTTTCTATATAGGATCGATCTTGGAAAAGGCTATAGAGGTGAAAAGAAAATTGCTATTTAGAGTGGGTTAGGATGTATTCATCAAGGATGCATTCTTTTCTCTTTAATTTCTCTGAGTTGAACTTATTAGAACTAATGCGATCCTCATTATTAGAACTTCTTTGCATTTCCAAGAGTTTATCAGAACTTAATTGAACTTATTCTTCATAGTGAAAAAAGCACACTATGAATCTGTCTCTTTATATTCTGAGCTGTACTATGAGTTGTTTTAAGCTCCCTAGTTAACCATTTGCCATGAGTTATATAATTATATTCTTCATGCGTTTAATACCGTGCATATAAACAATAAAGTTTTAAGAGTTTAACAACTCAAATTCTTTTCCTACAATTTGTCTTCTTTTCATTTCTCAGGCATACACACACATATAATAAATCTGATAGGTAATGAATCTCACTTTTCCTACAATTTGTCTTCTTCTATTGATAATCTTTCCTCTATTGTTCCAAGAGACATTAGTTGAAAGACTAAATAATAAGATTGTTCCGCTTTTCACTCTCTTTCTAACCCTTTTTCTTTTTCTTTCTGACAAACATTTTCCATTCTTCATTCTTCATTTTTCATTCCCATTTCCTCTTTAGTTGTACTATTTTTTAGTTGCATATTTTGCATTTCTGTTACAAATTTACCCAGCAATAATTTTCCCCCACATTCAACAACTACTATAAAGTTCCAATCAAATATATTAGTTTCTTCTATTAGTTTCTTGAAATCAATTTATTACATAAAAATGGGGAGGTTATTTTTAATCACATTACAAGGCCGGTTTTATAGTTGCAAATATTGCTCTACCCACCTGGGAATACCCGATGATATCATTTCTAAGGTTCGGCATTTTCTTTTTCTTTTATTTTTGTTTAATTTTAGTACTTAAATTTCCTTTTTATTATATGATGATTATAATCTGCTAAATTTTGGTGGGTTTTTGCTAATTTACTTTTTCTTGAATGCAACATGTTGGGTGAATTTGTTTAACTTATTGGGTTTCTTGAACACGTTATTACCTTTGTGTTTGATTGATGTTTGGTTATTCTTGCAAATGTTTTTGTGAATTCTTGGGAAATTTGAGAATGTGGATGTGGGGTTTTTTTTTTTTTCTTTTCTTGTTTTGATTCTTGTGTTGCTTGATGTTGAGTGTTTTAGTATGCATAATTGTGGGGTTTACTTGAAATGAAGAGAAGTGATTGGAATTTCGAAGTTTAACGTGTAATAGTACATTGAAGGATGGGTTTGGAAGCATTTTGGAGCGAGTTTATAAGAGTTTGGAAGTTTAGATTATAGGCAGTATGTGGAATGTGGAATGTGGCCCAGGAGCATCTTGATACGATTAGTATATGTCGACTCAAATGTTTGAAGAGGATTCGAACAGGAAATTGGGAATTGATCATGGTGCGGTTTTATAGCGTTTCGTGAACTTGTATAACCTAAGCAGTGGTAGGTAACTATTAGGGGTGAATATGAATTCTAAAGTAAGTTGTTGGATGGAAAACCTGGTATGCACCAATGGGTGTGGTAATAAGTTGGTCAATCCTATTTTTGGCTCCTATGTACGATAATGATCGAATTGTGAGCTTGAATGATACGTGATTTGAGGGCGTAGGAGGTATGATTTGAGCACTTCATGCGTTAGATGGTTGTTAGGAATTGCTTTACGGAACTCCGATCTCATCTACAAAATTGATCTTTTATTGCTTTGTACACTTCAAATCCATTATGCTATCAAGGCTTCCTGTATACTGACTGTGTCCTTTAATAAATGCCCATCTTGCAAATGCATGTCCTTTAACAAGTGTTTGCTCAAAATTTTCAATGTAGAAGATTAGAGTATTTTAAATTTGGCTCTTCATTGCGTTTACTTGTACATTTCTATAGGAAGAATATCATAAGATGTAACTTCAATTGTAGATATTGTCCTACAACCATTATCTAAGTGTAATTTTAGTCCTCCTGAAAAAGAAAAAGAGTGTAACCTTAGTATGAGTAAAGTGAAGCTTGGATTACTAAGTTACAGAATCACTACTCTTCTGTGAACAGTGACTGATGATTCAATTTTCGGATTTCTCATCTAATATGTCAAGAGGCCTTTTTTTTTTTTTCTGGGGGGGGGATGAGTTGGTTTTGTTTTTCCTTTCTTTACTTTTTGTCATGATGACTTTAATAGGTTTAGAACATTGTTTTCTAACTAAATTTGTTTCCTCTGTTTCAGTCATTACATTGCAGACATGGCAGGGCTTTTCTTTTTGATAATGTGTAAGTAAATGTTCAATTTTCAATAACCTGTCCCCTTAAAGTTTGATTTGACTCTTGCCCGGTGTAAATAGCATAGTTAATATCAGAATTAGTGAGTTGCACTGCATAGGTAAATCTTTTTATATTCTGGGAAACTAATCAAGGAATGTCCTGGGTTGAATGTTTCTGTTGAGAGTTGCTACTTGCTGGGATCTTACAATCAGGAATAACTTTCACGTCTGTTAAATTCGTGCCCAACCTCTGATAATGGGCAGATGTCTGATAAATCAATGTTTCGGCAAACTGTCCTTTCCTTCTGAGATCCCTTTAGATCAATGGTCTAATAGAAATAGCCTATCTGCCATTTAGGGGTAACGATAAAAGAGCCTCCTCGAATTGTATGGATATGGTTCATCCAGACAGACGATTATAGGCATCCGAGTAATTGTATATGGTATGTCATGGCATTTGATGATTTCAAGTATCATCACAAAGCATTTTTCTTGGTATTTTAACAATTTCAAATTTTCTATATTTTACTAATGGCATTTTATGTTGATTTTCTTCCTCTATGCCTTTTCTCATTTCATGTGCTTGAAATAACGTGACAAAATACTTGTACTTTGATTCAGTGTGAATATCACCGTTGGAGAGAAAGAAGATCCGGTGGTGACAGAAGGTTTGCACAGGGTGGCAGACATATTTTGTGTCGGCTGTGGCTCAATTGTCGGGTGGAAATATGTAAATAATTCCTTCTATGGAACATTTTAACATTTTGTTTCGGAAGTTTTATCCACAGCAGTCATCACAGAAATAATACTTATTGCAGGAGGCTGCGCATGAGATGAGTCAGAAGTACAAGGAACGGAAATTCATACTAGATAGGTATGTAGATTTTTTAAGACTTTCAAAGGTTTTTTGCTTCATAGACTTTTGTTTGCACTTATGATACCACATTAGCATGCTTTTGGACCATGGACCTAGACTTCACAGAGTTCAAAATGTGTTGTTATAGAGTCTAGCTATATGGCTAACTAGCTCTCTGTCGAACACCCTGTGTATTGACATCAATACTTCTACTAAACCTAACTCGAGTTAGCTACACAGGGACAATATTGTCAATACACGTGATGCTAGATAGAGAACTAGTTAGCCAATTATGCGTTTCTTTTGTTATAAGCTTAACATTGGATTTTCTATCTCTTTTCTTCACATGAGCGAAGATCTCCATTTTTCTATATATTTCTCCTCGTTCATGGTTTTTTTTTCTTCTATGGTACACCCTGTGTATTGACATCAATACTTCTACTAAACCTAACTCGAGTTAGCTACACAGGGACAATATTGTCAATACACGAGATGCTAGATAGAGAACTAGTTAGCCAATAATGCGTTTCTTTTGTTATAAGCTTAACATTGAATTTTCTATCTCCTTTCTTTACATGAGCGAAGATCTCCATTTTTCTATATCTTTCTCCTCGTTCATGTTTTTTTTTTTCTATGGTACATCTCTATGTTAAAGTTATTGGCAAATGGAGGGAACTATAGCTTCTTGTTTCCTTGTTCCATTCTAATCTTGGATCAGCTCATGATGTTTTGACTTATCGTACAGACACCAACTGTTCAGCTACAGAGAACACGCATATATGATGACTCACATCATTCGACACAGAGAACACAGATGATGCTTAATTTGGTTCAACAGAAGTCAAAGACTTTGTGTACATTCTTTAAACCATATTATAGTGATCTTGTCAATTGATGGTTGTCTGTAATCTCTTCTACTTTCATAGTACTTAATATCAATAGGGTGTGATAGAATATGTAATATACGAAATTAGGAAACTAAGATTACATAGCCATATAATATACGAAAATACTTTACAAATATTACATATTCTATCAGGGTGGATAGTTCTTGAATGTAATGGATTTGCAGCTGCTATGCATTTTTTGTTAAATAGCAGCCAACTGATTTTGGCATAGTTTTAGTGCTGTTCCCCTGTATCACATCTTACAGCCTACAGGAGTGTTGTTAATCTTTGCTATGTGAAGAATTGATTTGTTATTCTACTTGGGTTTTTCTGTGAATTACTGCGCATATTATGGGCTATGTTCTTTGGGCTTCACTTTCATGTTAGATGGACCTGAACTTTTGGAGAAATGGATCTAATCCGACCAATCACTTCTAAAATTCGATTTCTTTTTTCTAAAATTCCTCTCTTCCAAATCCTGATTGTTCCTATATACCTCAAAATTTTCCATTTCCTATTAAAAGTTGGACTTAGTGCTTGTTTAGTTAGCATCCAAGAATATAATAATTAAAATATTCTGAAGTTGTTTGGTCGACAAAAATATAGGAAGTTGCACTTCTTAAAAGTTACACTTCCTATAAAGTGGATAAAGCTACTTACCTAGGGAATCCTAAGTAAGTGGAACTTCCCACGGGAGATTTTTCTTCCCATGATGCCATGATCAACTAACGACTTTTCACACTTCCTATAATTAAATTCTTTTGGGTCTCGAGAATTAAGTGTCTAATGAGCTCACTAGTTAATGGCTGATAACTAACAAAAGCACAAAATTGTATTTCCACACTGAAACTACAAGATTACTCTTATAAAAGCTATCACATAAAGAGCGATATTGCCATTATACTTGTGACTTGTCTAGTATAACTAAATATTTGCTAATGGCCTTAAACTCTTCCAAAAATGATTTGTGGTGCTTGCTAAACTATTGACAGTTTTAGGCTAAAGTTGCCTCTCAAAAAAATTTCACTGCATCAAAACCATAACACCCCCGGCCGCAAACTCTCAACCCTAGAGGGCTCGACTGTCGCGTGAGCTCCCTCGGGCTCCTCACGCCTGCAGTCGATCCCTCCCTAACCCCCGTCGCTGGTTTTGCTCAGTCTGCTAGTTTCTTTGGTTTTGTCTTCTCGTTTTCACTGTTAGTCGTCCGTCGTCGCTGGTTGTTTCCCCACCCTAGTAGTTGCACTGGTCCCCACCCTCTTCCCCGGTGTTAGTCGTCCGTCGCGCCGGTTCCCACCTGCAGACTATTGGGCTTCCCCGTCCCCTCTTCCCCCTGTTTTAGTGTTGGGCCTTCCCATCCCCTTCCCCCTGTTTACGTCGGGCCTCCCCTTCCCCTTTCCCCCTGTTCACGTCAGGCCTCCTCACTCCCTCTTCCCCCTGTTTTAGTGTCGGGCCTCCCCGTCCCTTCCCACCTTTTTTACGTCGGGCCTCCCCGTCCCCTCCTCCCCTGTTTAAGTCGGGCCTCCCTTTCCCCTTCCCCCTAGTCTTTGGGCCTCCCTTTCCCCTTCCCCCTAGTCTTTGGGCTTCCCCTCCCCCTCCCACTGGTTGTTAGTTTTCCCCTAGGTGGGTTAATTTTTGGTATGTTTATCTGTTTCTTATTATGTGTGGTGCTTCTTAAAAGTTTAGGAGTCACTTGGTTGGATAAGGCATGGGGATTCATAACAGTACAATTTGTGTTTTTTTATGGATTTTGTGATGTGGGTATAGGTGAATCAAGTGGATTGTGCGCGTGGTCGAGGCGATGCACGTTATTCATGGTTGGGATGTCTGTTTTCCGGTTTCACAAACCGGAGGTGTGTTCGAGAGCTCACTTTATTTAGCTCTCTTTTTAGCTTGGCATTGATCTTTATGGTCCTTGCCTTAACAAATTTAAATCTGAAGGCGGCACACCAGTTGCATCTGATGGTTTTCAGCACGCGCACTCAAATGCGTTTCTCCTTTCTAATGGAGAAACCTGAAATACTCTCGAGCGAGAGTACTGAGTCACAAAGGAACGTGACTCTTCACAAGATCATGAGCCCAGAATCCCAAGCAATAGCGGTTTGTTGGGATTGTTCATGCGGCGATCGTTGTTGGTTGTTCGTTGTCCGAATCGTGAACGACACTCACTTCTCTTACCACTGCCATCAGTCATCAAAGTTTTGACTCCACCATCACCAGCATTGGCCAACGATGCCCTCCGTCACATGCGACTCTTTATCGGTTTTGGTTATTTTTGTTTTCTATGGATTGTAAGAGCTCCTAAAGCTCATTAGTTAGTTCAATATTCAATGAGTATTTATTTTTCAAATAACTTACACAAAAAAAGGTGTATACGATTTTTTAACTACTCGAAGAAATGTATAAATTTAAGATAATATTCAACCCTAAAGAAATTTATATTACCTATTTTAACTAAAATACTTGTGGGTTATGGAGTATAATATATTGTGAAATATTAGTTATATATTCTCTTTAAAATAAGTATTTAAATCACATCCCTGCTATTGTAAAGGAAAAACAATGAGTTGCTATTATATAGTGTTTATTCGCTAGACCGCTACCTATACATCTCAAACGTTACTTGTAGTAAAGTTCTACAACCGCAACCTATAATCTACTTCAACCGCTACCTACCAAACACTCAAAATGTTCTTAAGTAGCGTTCTGATCTTGTCCAACCGCTATCTACTACCTAAAACGCTAGTGCCAAACAGACATTCAACTTCTATTTCATATCCAACCTTTGTAAAATCCGACATAGTATCCTTAAACCTACCTTCTTTGATGCACAATGCTCTCACCGTTAATTGTACTTTATAAATTTCTTTTATGTTTTACAATTTTGTGGAACTCATCCAACCTATAAACAATATACAAAGTAGATTCTAAAGAAATATAGGGATATAGGGCATGTTCTATTCAACTTATCTTGCTTATCTGAACTTATCTAACCTTATTAGACCTTATTTTGTATCTGAACTTATTAGACCTTATTTTATAAGTATATCAAACCTTATTTTTGCTAAACTTAATATGAAATTATTAAACCTTATCTGAACTTATCTAAAAATAAGTTGAACAGAACTTAAAGAGGGTCAATGTAGAACTACTCAAATTGGCAAAATCCCTATTCCCTCCTCAACAGTGCAAGACGCTTGTCCTCAGTCGATTTAATTAAGGTCTGTTCTTTGATCACTCATCTTATTCATTTTATGAAGATTCATAAGCTAAATCTTCATAGGTTATTTCAATTTATATATATAACATCGTTCTTTAGGTTACTTCCGTCTGAAATATCGTATGTAATTTTCTGTAACAGATGAATTCCATATAACACTATAAAACCCTAGATTTACTATAATCTACAATTGGGAATTTTTGATGAAGTTTGGAACCAATGTTGTTGAATTTTCTAGCTGAATTTGTTTCTGGGGTTAATTACTTAATTTATTGTGCAAAAATGGAAAAAATAAAGAGGGAAAACCCATTGTGTGAGTTTAGTTGATTGGTTTTGATGTTTTTGTTTGTGAATTCGGCATGATAGAATAAATGGATTGCTCATGTTGACTTGAGAGTTAGATGTTAGAAATTTTTGTTGACAGATTTTAGGATTTATACTACAAATCGAAAAGTTTAAACTGAAATATAAATTGAGACTAGGTAGAACGGGTTGTGAAGACCTTGCTACGATGTGTTAGCTACTTCCGTCGTCCTTAAAAGATAGTATAACTTTGAATATTAGTTGTTCAATGGTTAAACGGCCCATAGGTTCTACACCCGATTCGTAACTAGAAAGTTTCTCGGGTCCTTTGTGAATCGGAGCTAAAATTCCGGAGGTTGTACTATAGTAAGAGATTTGCTTTTTTAAAATGCTATAATTTTATCCTAATTAAACGTGATGCAAAGAATGATGTTTCAGTTTCCATTTTTTGTTTTGAATCATATTCAACTTTTGTGGGACTGATAGAATATATGTTAAAGAGATGGATTGGTGGGGAGTAGACTCACTGTTGATGGATTCATAATCTTTTGAAAACAAATATACTAAGCAGTAAGCACTTGGAAGTTGGTATTATAGATTCCATAATCTACGTATCTCAAGCTTGAATCCATTCTGGATACTAGAAGTGAACTAAATGGTGACATCAAAGGTTTCAAACTCTATTTTATCTCTAGAAGTTGAATGTGTGCAATGGTTTTATGCACTTGAAGAGATATTTGTTTGAACATTCTAGCTGTGATAGTGTAACACGTCAGTGATAAATAAAACTGCTTTCTGTTTTCTGCCATTTTCTTCCGAAGATTATGAATTTCTTTTGGATGGCCTTGCTATTATAGCATTTTAGCACTTGTAAGTTGTATGTTCTTCTATTCCCTTTTCTCTGTCTCGAGGAAGCTAGATATACTATTGTCCGGCTGCGTGACGGAGTAGATTTCATTTTCTTTCCCCCTTTCCCCTGGTTTTTAACACTTGTAGACAGTGTGAGAAGATAGAATGACTTTGGGTGCATGGCAAAAAAGCGTCATGATTTACTAAGCAATTCCTGGTTGTGATTTTTGATGTGTTAGAACTTCATTCCTAGCATTATAAATTGATTTGCTTGCATCATTTAGTCGAAAGCTTTCTTTACGCCTGACCTAAAATTTGTGCTTTCTTTGACAGATTCCTCCCCAAGGTAGAGTCACACACATTTTGTGGCCGCCTCAACGGATGGGCAAAGTGGAAAGAGTAAATTTTGGATTTGCTGCACTTGCTTACTCTGAAAATTTTGATTGTAACTAGAGAGAATAATCGGGTTTATATTTTTTTTTCTATTGTCTGTTGTATGAATTCTCATTGCTGTTTTTCTTGTTAGTCTTACTGAATTACAAGCCATAGGCGTTTTTACAAGATCTTTTAGATATTACTTCTCGAATTTCTATCCAAGTCATTGTATTACTTTCAATGCTTGCTCAGTTGCTCCTTTATTGTGTCTAAGGCGACAACTTGACCTTTTATATCTTTAATTGTGTATTAGAAAACATTTTTGAAAGCTATCATATCATACTACAAGTGCACATTGAGACTTATTGAATAGTATCCTATATATTGTCTATTTGGGTGAGTATTTTTGTTAACAAATGGAGTGAGGATTCTCATTTTATTAATTTTGGATTTATAAACTACTTATGTTTCACGCACGTATATGAATTATGATGTATGTAAGCTTGAGTTAACTATTGAACACTAATTGAATTATTAATACTTCGATAACAAAATGTCAAGATCCACCTTGTAACATCAAGTTGGAGCTCTTGTGAGTTGTGATAAGAGAAATATATATTAAAAGACCCTTTAAGATCTGGGTTTAAAGGGGTTTTAAAATCTAGATTTATTGCTAGCAGAGTAAATAAATTAGTGGCAAATTGTTTTTTCCTGATTAGTTCTATACTTCTACTACTGTTTCTCTTCGTTACTGGTTATACTAAGAGTTCCACTTATTATCAGAGTTACATAACTTTTTGATCGAATTTGCTATCTTAACTTTCAAAACATCATCGCATGTGATCTTGCAAAACTACCTCTCAACTTATACATTTAAGATGCTATTAGACTGACATATCATTAAAATAATTAATTATTAAAAATATATATTGAAAATCTTAAAGTGTAAATATATCCATCAAAATAAAACTTCTTTCCTTGTCCCTCTTGAAAATTAAAAAAACTTATTGCGCACCGAGTATCGTATGATACAATCAGTTTCTATTTGATATAGTCAGTTTTTGTATGATATAAATATATAATCACATATTTTGTATGATATAGTCAAGTTTTCTAATATAGTCGGTTTTCAGTATGATATAGTCGATATTTTCTAATACAATCGGTTTTGTGTGATATAATTATTGTGAATCCATTCAACCAAAGACTTTCAGTTCAAAACCAAATTATTATTTTTTGGACAATTTTCATTTTTCAACCATGCAAAAGGCAAAAAAACAAAATAAATTTTCAACAAAGTTTGGCTCCCAAGTACCATGTCAATATGTCTTCATTTTCCCGCAAAACAAACAGCTAACGACGATCAATATACAACTTCTTTTCCCTCTCTTTCCAACCCTTTTTCTTTTTCTTTCTGACAAAACAATTTTCATTCTTCATTCCCATTTCCCTTTTAGTTGTACTATTTTTTCTTGTAAAACGTGCATTGCGTTGCATATTTTGCATTTCTGTTACAAATTTACCCAGCAATAATTTTCCCCCACATTCAACAACTACTATAAAGTACCAATCAAATATATTAGTTTCTTGAAATCAATTTACATAAAAATGGGGAGGTTATTTTTCATCACATTAGGAGAGATTTACAGTTGCAGATGGTGCTATACCCACCTGGGAATACCCGATGATATCATTTCTAAGGTTCAGCATTTTCTTTTTCGCCAAATGAGCGAAAATGAAGGAAATGAAGCGAAATGAAGGAAAATGAAACGAATGAAAGAACATTTCTACTCATTTAAGAAAATGAGCAAACACTTTTATTACAAAATGAGCAAATTGAGCAAATGAGCAAATGAGCCAAATGAGCAAAATGAGTAAAATGTCCAAATGAGCAAACTTGGTGTCAAATGAGCACCTAAAGTTCTAATTTATTACAAAAATACCCCTGGGTGTATCATGCTCATGGTACACCTGGGTGTACCATGAGTGAACTCGTGTAACAGGTGATAGCCTAGCATGGTATTGACATCATCTCCGATCTCAGTGGTCTTATTTTGAATCTCACCCCTTGTAAAAGGGATCTCCAATTGATGACATTTTATAACCGGTCTAAACAAAATATGATAAATAAAATATTGATGGATTCTAAAAATTTAACCTAAAAGACAAATTAAATAAAATATTAATGGTTTTGTTTCTCATGTTGTGATTGAACATCAATTATGCATTGATCATGTAAGAGCTGTTTGGTTAAAATATAGCGCAACCTGCTCTTATCATATCATTTGTACTACTTCATTATGTATTAACTGGAATCACAATCATGTAAAGTATAAATGACGTCCACAACCTACTTATAGAAGCTAGGTAAATGGGCACTCTTGTAATATTTGTTTTAATTAATGGATTTCCTTGTTGCCAACAAAAAAAAAAAAGTACTACCTCCGTTTCATATTAATCTACACACTTACACTTTTCACGCATGCCGATGCACTACTTTGAGCCTTTATATCTCTAATTTTGTATTTGTAAAAAATATAAAAAGTCGATATTCTAAAACTATATATCGAGACGAATCAAACAAGACCCCACATGACTATTGTTTCGATATTGAACAAGAGGGTACCCGATATTGCAAAGTGCCATGTATAATAGTCCTTGAACCTCGCCCGGTAAGATGTGCCTGCAAGATGAACTCCAAACATGGGGTGGGGTCCCCATGGCGGAGCCTCCGACGTCAAGTCGATACCACGAGATGAATAAATATCATAGAGAAAGTAGGGTAATTTGTAGAGAGTGGAGAGATCCCTTTTACCTTGACCCATAGTTGGGTATTTATAATGGTGACTTGTTAGGTTAAACGGAGTAAATGAGCCGCTTAGGGCCATATAACGAGTTATTCCTAATAGAGGAATGATCATACTCGTATTGGGCCGGTATATTATTGTTAAAGTAATAGGGAATATAGAACGCTCTATTTGGTGCCATTATTATTCCCATACAACTAGCCCACAGTCTAAGTTCAATTAGAGATTGAACTTGAGTGGATGCTTTATAATTTAGCTATAGAATGTGCCTAGAGACTTTATAATATATTACAATCTCGGCAATTAGTGCTACAAAGATAATGTCGAGTTTGTACCGTTGCACTTGGTTTCTTTTTGAGTCACAAGTTGTTAATCGGTCAACCGACAATACATGGTTCCTTGTCGGAAGTTGACGATTCCTTTTAGCTTGAAAGAAAAGAATGTAGTTAAACAATTAACAAGCTGGGTCACTTTGTTAACTTTACATTTCTATGATCATTTTGAATAATTAATACTCAAACGTTTTTCGATGATTTATACTCGCTAGCCCCCACTCTTGAGTTGTGTCAGCTTAAGAGTCACATCAATATTTTTTTCATGAGGTAACATTTATATGAGTTTATATGACTTTATCCAGCTATTATGACATACTTACTAGCCCCTTACTCTTAAGTTGAGTTTGAGTCGGCTTAAGAGTAGTATGTTCTAACATTCATAAAATTTGCTATGGATATGAGAAATAAAGTCATTTAATACATATGTTTTGTGTATGTATGCTCCTTTAATGAAATAAAGTCATGTTCATTGGGTAGTTTATGCCAATTTTAGACCTCTACTTATGCCCAATTTAAATTTGGTCACTTTAATGCATTGAACAATAATATATAAGACAAAGCTTGAGCAATGCGGGACAATTTCATAATGAGACATAAGTTGTCTTCACATAAATGATATAGGAAGAAGGACTTAGCTCTGCTCCTCTAATGGGAGAAGTTGAGTCTGTGATCCGCCTTATTGAAATACATAGGCCATACTTGAGCTCAAATAAAGAGCATAGCTTCAAGAAATCATGAGCTTGATAATATCTCTTGTTCTGCATTTGGAGGTCTGCATGTATACAAGACAAGTGCGCTCGGCTAAGGTTTGCATGCACCATCCTTTGTGAATGTACGTGGAATTTTAGACAAATAAAGCGTATATTACGCTTCTCACTCAACGGCGGATTAATATATCACCGACCGCTAGTGTTTGCTTCTCCTTAACGACGAGATCCACTTAGGTCGTAGACTTGTCAACAGAGATAGTCGATTTGAGGATTGCTTCTCTTTTAACGCCGAGATCCACTTAGGTCGTAGACCGTTAACAAAGATAGTCAATCCCGAGATTTGCTTCTCTTTTAGCGGCAGATCCACTTAGGTCGTAGACCGCTAATGGAGATAGTCAATATGGAGCCCGCTTCTCTCTAACGGCGAGATCCACTTGGGTCGTAGACCGATAAGAGAGATAGTCATGGCCGTCGTCGTACTTCTTGCTTCTCCCCAACGGTTAGTCGTTAATGCATATATCGTTAGTTCGACTCGATTTGCCCACATAAAGAGCATAATAATATGTGAACCGGAGTTTAGGTACCAATAGTGAGGCTTGCTCATATTTGATGAGAGTGTTGTGGAGGAGCTTATTTTCATCTGATGGAGTGAAAAAATCAAGGCTGGTTTGCTGTGACCTTGATGGAAGCGATCTCCAGATTCACCGAATATACATGTCTGCCTTTATTATGTAAATGTGCAGATATAGTCGTATAGCTCGAACGATGACGATCACTCAATGATATATCGCGCTCAAATAAAGAGCTTCACAAGTGTGCAAATGGAAGCTTTTGAGTTCAGCCTTGTCCGGGTGACTAGCTCTACCTCTTGCCAACCATTGTTCACATGAGTATACTGAGACATAATCCGTCATATGAGGTCTCTCGAGGTGTGGTCTGCAGCAAGGCCTATAATCCATGATCGATGGGTCTTCTCGGCTACAGACTGCCATAAGAGGGCGCAAGTCTTTTCCTCGGCTTTACTTATGCTAGATTAAATTGAGTAACTCTAAGTAGATGGAACTTGTAGCACACATAATCTAAACAAAAACCGAGTAAGAAACTTCCCTGGCTTGCTATTCCCATATTTCGAGTGCATTTGTTGCTCCTCGGAGACACATGTTTGCTTAGATAGTGCACTGATCATGGGTGCCTAAATAGCAGATGAATTTATCCTGAGCAGTTTGTCGAATAATTAGTGTGCAAACAGATAATACTACAGGTCCAAGTAAATGCTTGATCCCATCAAATAATAAGGATATATAAGAAAATTGATGCCATATTGTAGTTCAATATGTTGTGATTGGAATTTCTAAAGACCAATGAGACTTGGTTTTGTGATTACTGTCCAATAGAATAGTAGGTGAATTGATTTCTCAAGTCATTCTATCATATTAGCAAACATGACACTAGCATGTAGAAGATAAAGAGGCCATATAAGGTTCTGATTTCATTGATGCATATCGTCGAACACTTTGTGTGCATTGTTGATATGTGCGTAGCTACATGACATCGAATTTTTAACAACAAACTTTCATATAAGAGAATTGATAAGGTATCCTTAATTGATGTAAACATACAATTAACTCAACCAAGGCAGACCAATATTCAAATCATTGCAGACAATTTCAAGTTCTAAATTGTACATCAACAATGATTTCAAAAATAGAGAACTTATCTTTTCATTATATTCTTGCCCTATGTTGGTGAAGACTGAAGGTCTTGGTCCGTGCACAAGAAGCCACTGAAAAGCTGGCGTGAGTTGTGAATTTGGTCCCAGTAGCAGTAGAAAATATGAGAGCCAAGTTCTCCTACTCGGATATAGAAATATTCCAGCAGCTTGACCTTCAGCCAATTTCTTCTTATTTGTTTGTATAGTAGCTGAAAGTCTCCACCTTTATCAATGTTTCCCATGGACTGATATCCAATTTTAACTGTTAAACGGGAATTTTGATAAAAGAACGAGCTGGTGATACATATTTGCCGGGCTTCATACGGAGATAACTCGAGATTTTCATCGATATGTTGATGATTAGAGATCGTTTCATGATTTCTCAATTTTTCAGAATAGTTAATTCTGAGTGGTAAAATCTATAATTAATTACAAGCATCAAAAACTGCCGCAGATAAGCATGTAATTAACGTTTGCTCATCCACCGATCTCTACCACTATTTCTCCATGAGGTTCCGGGGCAATAATTAATTATTGCCCCTCCTTCTAGTGCCAATTGTTTCGATATTGAACAAGAGGGTACCTGATATTGCAAGGCTGCCATGTATAATAGTCCTTGAACCTCGCCGGTAAGATGTGCCTGCAAGATGAACTCCAAACATGGGGTGGGGTCCCCATGGCGGAGCCTCCGACGCTCAAGTCAGTACCCACAGATGAATAAATATCATAGAGAAAGTAGGATAATTTGTAGAGAGTGGAGAGAGATCCACTTACCTTGACCCTTAGTTGGGTATTTATAATGGTGACTTGTTAGGTTAAACGGAGTAAATGAGCCGCTTAGGGCCTATGGGCCATATAACGAGTTATTCCTAATGGAGGAATGATCATACTCGTATTGGTAGGTATATTATTGTTAAAATAATGGGGAATATAGAACGCTCTATTTGGTGCCATTATTATTCCATACAACTATATTTTTCTATTAACCATAATTCACAAATAATAGTCGAAAGAATTTGTTAATAGTGTCAAAAGTGAAAGTGTAACTATTAATATGAAACGGAGGTAGTATTATTCATGCCCCGGCTTCATAAGTAAGGGTAACAATGGTCAAGCCAAACAACTTGTGACAAATTTGAGTTCGAACTGCGTTTATGCTCGTAAAAAATTATTACACGTTTAGCTGCGCTCAAATATCATTTCTAAAAGTTGTGATTGCAAATATTCAACCTTAACTATAGCCAAAGAGGTATTAAGCTCATAATCACTCCTAACAAAAAACAACATATTATTAATCACACACTCTAAAGATCTTGTTCAGTCTTCTCACACCCACTCTTTTATTGCTTAAAAAATCTACATATTTGTATTTAACTTAAAGTCTCCAACAAATTACTACTATATACACTAATAGTCTAATAAGTCCCTACTTTGCAGTGGCGGATCTAGAATTTGGGTCACGTGGGTTCGAAACCATTTGAAAAAACAACCGTGACTAGTTGATAAGAAATTTCACAGCATTAGTTCGAATTTCAATTACGACCAATAGTAAGGAGTTTGATTTAGGATTACGCTTATAAAATAATAGTATCAATTAAGAAAAATAATAATTAGTTTTTTTGAAAGAAAATTATAATTAATTCTATTTATTAAATAAGAGTACAAAACCTTTAGAAACTAGCATTGGCGTCCTCAATACATGAGTAAGCATCTTACATTCGAAGGTACGAATAATTGCTTGACACTTCTTTATGCATTTGACGGTACGAAGTTATTACTAAATTAAGGACTATAAAATATTAAGTATTCTATGAATATAGTTTTTGTGTACTTCTTTACATATAAATCATAGACAATGGTCAATGTAGAATACGTAAATAGCGTCAAAGTACAAAATATATCAATTATAGTAAAACGGAGGGAGTAATAGCTATTTAAAACAGAAAATAGGAAACAAAAAAAAAAACAAAAGGAAAATAAATGAAAGTGAAATAAAGAAAACAAAAGGCTCCAAATAGTAGGAATTAGGATCTACACAATATGGAAAGAAAGAAATGGAAAACAAATTAAAAAAGAAGCGAATCCAAAGTGTCAAAAAAAAAAGTAGAGCAGTAGACAAAAGGGAAATAAAGAAATGGGAAAAAAATTAAAAAGAAGATGCAAAACATCAATACTGGGTCTTGAACCCGCGTCAGTCAAGCAAATAGAGAAATAGTCACGCTCAACCACCAAGCCAAGTTCAAACATTTGCAAACTTGCAGCGCAAATTGTTTATATTATTTATTTCTTTCCATTTTCTTCTCCAGTTTTTTCCTAGATCCAGCGTGACTGAACCCACGCTGGATCCGCCACTGCTATTCTGTACTTCAATTGAACGATAAAGTAGGAAATTGCGGGGCAATATGGTCCCTAAACTTCTAAAATTGACACCAAAATTTATTCCATTTCAGCAAGTTTCTTTAATATATATTGTTGGTGCCAATTATTTGCTCGATATATTTTGATCGGAATAATATTATACAGGGTTGATTACAAAAATCTATTGTTGAATTTTGTCATTTGTTAAATAGGCATGGCCGACACCTATTATTGAAAGAGAGTTTGGACCTTTTACAAGTTTAAAGGAGTTAAAGTGCTTATACCAATTCACATAGGAGGAAAGTAAGCTATCTAAAACTTTATAAAAAGACGTGTTTTTCTCTCATCCTTTTTAGTATGGGACAAGTGACGACTCACGTGATTTTCATGGGATCTTATGTTTCGTTCTGATTAGGCTAAAGCTCTACTGATACCAAGTCATTTTCTCTTCAATCGCTAATGGGCCTAAAACGCACTCATTATTGGAGGAGAGTTTAGACTACCTACAAGATAAGCTTAAAGGAGGTTCCTTCCAAAACCAATTGCTAGTTGTTGTGACTTGTGAGGGAATAAGTAAAAGCAAGAATAAAAAAAAAAAAAAAGTGGGAAGATTCGGGAAAAGAAAAAGGTCGTACAAGGTTTGGTGCCAATTGTTTTGTGAATCTCCATGAAACAAGAAGTCGAGTTTAGTAATTGTTTTTGAATAGATGTTTATGCTCATTCTTTGATTGAGACCATAAATAACGCAAAGTAAACGAACTCAAGCTATTCAAATTTGCTCTCCATTTAAATCAAGGGAGTAACCAAAAGAAACACATATAGTATATACAAGTCCTTCAACTATTAAAACATTAGACATTGAACAATCATAATTATTATTACCATGTATGTCAATTGGCAAAAGTAATTAAATCATTCATCATCAATTTCAACAGCTTTAATGACATAAGATTCACCAACACATTGATCCTCTACCTCATTCTTAGTGAACTCCAACAAGATCTTCATGGACTCCAACTCCTCATTCATTTTCAAAGAAAGTTGATCTTGTAACTTTACGAGTTCTGCTTCTTTTGCTTGTCTTTCCTTTCCACAACTTAGAAGTTGTTCATCAAGTTCAGCTATCTTTTTGTCTGAAAACTTTAAATCAAGATTACAAGACGAAAGTTGGTTTTGTACATTTTGTAATTCTGTAGCAATATCATGATTTTCCTTCCTACAAGAGGAAAGTTGACACTCAAGCTCAATCTTAGTAGATTGAAACTCAGCTTCAATTGAAGAAACATGATCTTGCATATTTTGAAACTTTATTTTGATGTCTTCACTTTCTTTCTTAGTAGTAGAAATTTGTTCCTCCAATTCCATTATCCTTTCTTTGGAAATTTCCAACATAGATAAAATGTTTGAAGAAAGTTGCTCTTGCACCTTTAGCAATTCCATTTCCATGATTTGTTTCTCCTTCCTACAAGTAAAAACTCGATCCCCAAGATCATTTACCTCTTCTTTCGATGACTCAAGCTCGATCTTTCTAGTTTCTAACTCAAATTCCTTCAAAGAAAGTTGATTACGTACCTTTCGTAACTCCATATCTCTTTCGTCTATCTCCTTTCGACAAGTCGAAAGTTGTTGTTTGAACTCCTCTATCTCTTGCTTTGAGTCTTCCAAACTAGCCTTGTTCGCTAACGCCTCACCCTTAGCAGACGAAAGCAGGGCAGTCATAGCGCCTGATTCTTGGTCCTTCTGTTGTAGTTGTCTTGTTAAGACGTCATTCACGGAGTTTGGGACTATCACTCCAAAGGTAGACCAATCAAATATAACATTATCAATTGGCCTATATACACCCTTGCCTGCTGGATTAATATAGCATGCTCCATTACAATTGACATAAATTTTTCCTTTTTCTGGCCTCAAAACAAGAGCATCATACAATTTTTGGAATATTGATTCTTTTAATTCACTCCCATGTATAATCAATTTATCTTTCTTCAAGTCTATAATGTCAACAAATTCCCAAGTTGACTCCCCTTTGAAAGTAAACATCCATAGCTCGGAAGTTAGTCTTTCATAACGATGAGGAGATATAAAAATATCAGGAGTTTGGTCTAGCTTGTATGTGGCCATAATTTTGTTGATTTAGGACACTGATGAAACAGATCGATGGTAAAAAAATATTAAGAGAAGCAAAGGTAGGGAATTAAGTAGAAGGTTTTGTTGCAAAGGACATAAATGGTGCAAAAGAAACAGTATACGATTTCTACTAAAATTCTACATATAACATGCATTGCTTATTACGTACCAGGTATGCATGTTTTCTTTCGGAATAACGGTTTACCAAATTAACAATTATTCTTAGCTTGTTGAAGCTTCATTTTTGTTTAACTTTATTCTAGGGTAAGATGAATGTATATATATAGAACTGTACATAGAAAGAATAATTATGCAACTTGAGGTGGTGCAGAAAGTTGCTCATATGGAAGAGTTTAGCATGGAATATATGATGGTTATTGGTTAAGGAAGCCCTAAGATCTACAACCTTCTCATTGTAAATTTTAGTGCTCTAGATGCCACTTTGCTGCCAACCAAGGCACTTTGGATGGGGAGATAATTAAGAAGGAATTTTTTTGCATATATTTTTTTTTTTACCAAATGTACATATTTTTTATACTATATATGTGCAATTGTTTTTATCGTGTGCATTCTTTTCCGAACAAAATTTATATCTTTTTTTAAAATCGAAAGGTACTTCCAAGTCGAATACAAAAAATATGCATATCTAGTATGTACATTCAATTTAAAACATGTACGCATGTATCTTTCTCCCCCTTCCCATTTTAAGAAATTTAATTGGATCTCTCCTAAGATTTAGGGTCAAATGAAAAGATTCTTAAAATGAGAACGATTTGAATGATTTTTTTGCGTATATATATTGTACTAAATGTTCATATTTTTATCATATACATTTTTTAATTGAATGTTCATCTTTTTCTTCAAGATAAAAGTACTTATAATTCGAATAAAATATGCACATTTAGTTCAAAAAATATGCACATTATGTGCATGGAGCTAGGATCCGGCCTAGACCCGGTTGGACCTGAACCATTTTTAAGGGTCTAGGTCTATTTGAGACTCACTTGTTCTGGACTCTGGGTCAGATCTGGGTCTGGGACTTAAAATACGGGTCTGGGTCTGATAGATTCAGACCTAGACCCGCCTTACATACCCATTTTCTTTATATATATATATATATATATATATATATATATATATATATATATATATATATATATATATATATATATATATATATATATATATATATATATTAAGAGCAATGAAACTTTTTACCTTAACATATGATTTTTAGTTTTTCAAGCAGCCATTGCGTCAAGTCCTCGAGCCCTAAACTTCTAATATTAGCCTTGCCGACCGGGACTAAGCCAACTTGTGAAAATTTTAATTTGGAATGTTTTATAGAAGTATTAGACTATTGTGTTGGTATTTTATCATGCTAATAACTAAAAAAGGGGCGTATAAGAAACGCGAGTTAAAAAATAATGGAAACCTGTTAATAAGTTTGAGACCGTTTTGGACCCGGGACCCGCTAGACCCATTAGATGCGGGTAAGGGTCCATTTTTTTAGACCCTTCGTAGGTTTGGGGCGGTTCTGGGTCCACATCAAAATTTACGGGTTTGGATCTAACGGGACCTGTCCCAGATCCGACTCATTCCCATCCTACTTTTCATCCTTTGTATATCAATTGACACACTTCCTAAAATAATGACATGGTCTCACGCCAATCTAATAGAAGTATTATTTTTCTCTATTCACAGGACACCTAACAATAAAAAATAAAAAGCTCACCCACACTCTTACTTGGGGCTGTGCAATGACCAGGGCCAGGGTCGGACCGAAATGTGGACCGGACCGGCCCACAAAAAAACCCGATTCCAGGTTTCCGGACAGGTGGACCGGAATTTCTGTTTTTTTAGTAAAAATAAAAGTTTATATGTTAAGGAAAAGTTTAAAAGGTAGTAAGTTAGAAAGTTGAAAGCTACTATTTATTACCTTTAGGATTATTGTTATTAAAATTATTAAATTTTAATGTTTCTGATTTATTAATATGTTTAAATAAAAAAAAGATTTTTTTTTTTATAAAAAAAAGATAGATTCGGGTCCAACATGTCCAAAATTGGACCGGAACGGAAGACCAAAAATTTTCAATCCGGTCCCTTTCCCAAAAAATTTCAGATTTCGATCTACCGGTCGAACCAGTTTCGGTCTGGTCCAGTCCTGGACCGCACACCCCTAAATCTTACTTCATCAATAAGCAAGATAAATGAAAAGCATTGACAAATGACAATTAACAAGGGATGATAAGACTGAGAACTCTTAAAGAATGCATGTTCACGTACATTGCATTGCAATTTGCAACTGTTGACATAAACTATAAGCAACTTTTTTTTTGAAAGGGAGCTATAAGTAACTATTCACAGGGCACCGGACTAGATTGACGATGACTATCATATATCCATCTCTTTCTTTAGGGCATCCAAACTAGCCATGTCCCCTGACGCATCACCCTTAGTAGAAGAGATAAATAAGGTACTCATGGCTGCTAATTCTTGGTCTTTTGCTGCACTTGTTTTCGTAAGGAATCATTGACAGAGTTAGGGATAATCACTCCAATCGAAGATTATATTATTGATTGGCCGAAAAATACCCTTTCCTGTCACAACAATATAGCATGCTCCATTTGCGTTAACATAAACTTTTCCTGTTCTTGGCCTTAGAACAAGAGAAGAATGCAACTTTTGTAATAAAGATTCGTTTATATATCCTAGTTCCATGTACAATGAGTTCGAGTTCGTCTTTACTCTTTCCTCAAGTCTATATCGTGAATAACTCTCCAATTCTACTCACTATCCAAGTGAACCATTCTATAAACGAATCTATCGTAAGGATCAATACAAGGAGAAATATAAGTATCAGGGGTTTCTTCTAGCTTGTATGTGCTCATTTAATTTGTCGATTTAAGATACTACTTCAAAAGAAGGAAAATGAAAGTTGGGTAAAACACAAAGACTTTGGTTGGTTGGTTGGTTTGTAAGCTGTAAGCTGTAACTTGTAATTAAGGGCATGGACTAGACCAAAAGAGAGTTCATCATATACATTTATATAAGCTCCTAGTTTACCTGATGATTATTGTTTGGAATAAGGAATCACCAACTTGGGAATTATTCCTGGCTTGTCCATGCTTTAATTCCAAACTAGTTATTAGGCCATTCAGCGCCGGGTAAGAAATTTTCATTTATTAATATTATCCTTTTTAAGGGTCGTTTGGTTTAAGATATGGAATGGAAAGGGAATGGAAATAAATAGAGGAGAGGAATGGTAACAAAAATGGTTAGGCTTTTATTAGGTGTTTGGTTCAAACCATGGAATGAAAATGGAATGGTAACCATTACCACCAAAGAATGTATTTTGTTACTTGAGGGGAGGGAAGGGTAACAAATTGGGGGAGTCCATTACCACTAAGTAATGGTAATGGATTGATGAGGGGTTGAACCAAACAAAAAGAAAAGGAATCGGTAATTGATTCCATTTCTTGGAGCCCAAAAATCACGAACCAAGCGTGCTCTAAGATGATAACACTAAATGTTATTTGGTCTAGTGGTTAAGACTTTAGTATATATGTTCTTGAGGTCACGGGATCAAACCCTATACTACACATTTCTAATTTTTTTTTTATTGTTGTGGATTACATGGAGTAAAAATTCCTTTAGGGAGAGTGCCACGTTTAGGCCGGGGCTACGTCCCGAAAAAATTATATCGTTCATTTATTAATATTTTACTTTGAAATAATAACATCAAGTATCACTTGGTTTAGTAGATAAAACATTAGTATATATGCTTGTGATCTCGGGATCAAATCTTACATAATGCATTTTCTATTTTTTTAGTGTATGTGGATTACATAGCATAAAATACTCCAAGCGAAGGCGCCACGTGGCATCGTTCCTTGCTTAGGAACGACTTTTAATATATTAGTATAGATCTGTAGGCCTGGGCTATGAGCCTATGCTCCGGTACTTATAGTTTTCATTATTAATATTTTACTTTAAAATGATATCACCAAATATCATTTGGTTTAGTGGTTAAGACTTTAATATATGTACTTGAAGTCATAGGATCAAATCTTATCCAAAGCATTTACTATTTTTGTTGTTGTATATATGGATCACGTGTAGTAAAACAACCTAAGGGATAGCGCCACGTGGCACCGTTCCTTGGTTAGGAACACCTTTTAATATATTAGTATAGATTTCTCTGTTTTTATTATTTGCTAGATGATGCAGATGTATTGCATACTAATCGAGATAAGTATGAAGTGTAGGGATTAGGGAAAGAATAATTTTGTAACTAAGGTGCTGGAGGAAGTTGATCATGTATGGAAGTTACACTCTGGGGTCTAGACCTATTATTGAGGTGCTGCAGGAATTTGATCATGTATGAAACTAGTGAATATTTGTTGAGTTCCAAATCGGAGCGTCTATTAATGGGTTTCAGATTCCGAATTGGAACCGTACCTGTTGGATGCCGAATTCTATTCTTAGGACTTGGGTTCAAAAGATCTTTCTCATTTCTAATTTTAGGCCCAATTGAGCCCAAATTTAGTACTAGGCCCAATTCATCCCAATTCTTTTTTTATTACCTATGTGGGTGAACTTTCTCCATTCCTTTTTAATCTAGCCCATTAGATAAGCCAATAGGTGTAGTTGTTGATAACCCTTATTCGCTAACTTCGGAGTTCGGTGTAGGTAGATCGTACTAACCTATGACTCCTATGAATTTGATTCACTAATAGTTAGTATAATAAATTTTGTAATATTTTCTTTGTTTTTTTCTAGTTGCAACACTGTGACTTTTGAACTTTTCACATTTTATGCATCCCAAATATTGATAGTTGGGTTGGAAAGCGAGTGTATTCATTGGTGATAAAGACCAAATCACTTGTGAAGATGTAGTTGTTGGAAGTTCGATTCTTAATATGTACTCTTGTAATTTAAATAATAATCTTATGTCATTTTTATTCCAAACTATAATTAAGGGTCTAAGATATTGAACAAAGCCTCTATTGTGTTTGCGCCGCCCCTACATGGTGATGATGGTATGAGAGACTTAGGCCCTGTTTTTTTTTCACTTATTTTCAGTTCAATTCAAGTTCTCGCAATTCAATTCGGTTCACACTCTCTCATGTTCAACTTTCTCGCGAGTTTAGTTCGGTTCGGTTTCTCCCCGTCAAAAGAACGGGGACTTAGTGTGATGAGATAGAGGAGATTTTTTTTTTACTGATGAGGAGTCTAACAATAGAGGTGGGAGGTAGTTTTTGACCAAATAATCTACATTTTCAGAATTTTAATTTTTAGGTTTGATCGATCCTTAAACGTGAGGGATATGAGATGGGAATCGATACCACTACTAATTAATACTCGGGAATAGTAGTCAACCTTTTGACATATTCAATTACCTTCCATCATAAGAAATAAGAAACTCATACACGAAACCAGAAACTCGCAACTCATCTTCCTCCAAAAACCCCTACGACCCACTTCACGCGTCCCTTCTTCCTTCCCCAAGCTCTCCACTCGAAAACCCATAAAATTCCTTCAACCAAACAACCCCTTATCATCATCCGCCATGGGAGGAAGCACAGAGAAGTTAATGAACCAAATAATGGATTTAAAGTTCACGTCAAAATCACTTCAAAAGCAATCAAAAAGTGCGAGAAAGAGGAAAAAGCACGAAGTTAAAAATCATGGAAAAAGGTAACATTGATGGTCCGCGCATATGTGCGGAAAATGCCATTCGAAAGCGTAACGAACAGATGAATTATCTCCGCCTTTCTTACGTCGACTCGTGGTTATTGACCTTTTGGGTTTGGGGCATGTATAGAATATCGAGAACTCGGCGAGGCCATGTTCAAACCTTATAATAACTAGTCTTGTATGTACGTGATGAATGCTTTGATGTATCGAAAACATTAATTGATAGAAAAATTATTAATTTATACCATCATTAAAACTACATTTTTTTACAATTTAAACCTTAGTTACACAAGGATATTTTAGATGTTTGAGGGGTCACTAAAGTCCTTGAGTGTTCCCTCATAGAATAGAGATAATGTTGAGTAATACCACTACTAGGCACTATTAATTGGCAACTAAAAGTGTTCAATTGGTCTAGGAAAAGATTGGTTTTACTATTTGTGCTAAAGGGACCGTTGAAAAGTATGTAAATAAAAATAGACCTTTCTAGGATGAATAGTCAGTCGGTTTTATTTGAGAATATGACATTTTAATTAAGTGAAATTATGGTTAGTTTAGTAAAAATTAGGGAATTTAGTTGAATAAGTTAATGTCAAGTAAAATTCAATGAGTAAATGTAGTTTTAGTTTAGTAAAGTGTGGTGAAGTGAATAAGGGCTTAGTCTAAAAGTTGATTGTGGTATGATCATGAACAAAACCAATTTATTTGTTCTTGGATAAATCATGAATGACTAGTAGCAAGAAGTATTCAGATTGAATGATTATGTTTTAGCAGTTCTCTGCTTATAGTAATATTAAAATCTATCGTGTATTGGCATTCAAATGAAGTTAACTTCTGCAATGATAGTTTTTCTAGGATCTGGTTTGTTTGCAAAAGTGTTCCCATATAAGAGGATCCCAAATATCATAATTTATATGTATCTAGCTCTTAATAGTATGATAAGAGGAAATTTCATTTTTGGAAGTTCCAAGGAGCATCTTTAGGCTTTTGACTATGAGAATGATGAGTTCTTGAAGAATTAGATTAGGGTAAAGCCTTGACCTCTCATTGATCATTCACGCAGTATATATATTACATGAATTAGGAAACATATCAAAGAGCAAACACTATCTTAGGCAACTTCCTAATATATCTCTCTACACCTTCCCTCAAGTTGGAGCATGAGAGGGTCAAAAATGCCCAACTTGGACAATAGTAAATCAAGCCGTGATTTGCCAAGAGCTTTGGTGAAAACATCAGCTAATTGAGCCGTGGTGGAAACATAGGAAGGCTCAATAAGACCATCAAGGATAGCATCACGCACAAAATGACAATCAACCTCGATATGTTTTGTGCGTTCATGAAAGACCGGGTTCTGAGCCAAGTGAAGCGCAGACTGACTATCACAAAACAAGGGAATGGATTTGGGATGATGAACACCCAAACTGAGTAACAAACCCTTCAACCACTTCAACTCACAAGTGATTGCTGCCATAGACCGATATTCTGCTTCTGCAGAGGAACGAGAAACAGTGTGCTGCTTCTTGGTTTTCCAAGAAATAGGAGAATTTCCCAAGAAAACAATCCAATCTGTCAAAGAACGACGAGTAACGGGGACAGTGCGCCTAATCGAAATCACACCAACCTTGAAGAGAAAGCTCACTATCGGCACGCAATAAAAGACCTTGACACTGGAGTGCCTTTTAAGTACCGTACCACTCGTAAAAGCAAGATCCCAGGCTCTCCCAAGAGGATCCCGCATGAACCGAGATAAGACATGGACATAATATGCAAGATCAGGACGAGTGACGGCTAAGTAAATCAACCGCCCGACAAGACGACGATAGGCGGTTGCGTCCACCAATGGAGGACCAGTGGAACGAGCAAGTCGATGATTCTGTTCAATTGGGAACCCAAAAGGCTTAGCACCCAACAAACCAACCTCTGATATAATGTCAAGAGTATATTTCCTTTGGCATAAGAACAAACCAGCAGAGCTACGAGCAACCTCAATACCAAGGAAATATATAAGAGGACCAAGATCCTTCATTTTAAAACAATCACTCAAATATGCTTTGAAAGTAGTGAGAGCAGCGGAATCGTTACCAGAGATAATGAGATCATCAACATAAACCAACACATTGATTTGAGTGGTGCCATGAGTGAAAGTAAAGAGAGAATAATCAGAGTAAGATTGGAGAAAACCATATCCTTTCAAAGCAGAAACTAATTTGGCAAACCAACAACGAGGAGCTTGTTTAAGACCATAGAGAGACTTGCGGAGACGACAAACGAACCTGGGATTCGAACACTCAAATCCAGGAGGAAGCTTCATATAAACTTCCTCATGAAGATCACCATGCAGAAAAGCATTATGAACATCCATCTGATGAAGCTCCCAATTTTTGGAAGCAGCAATAGCAAGAAAGGCGCGAACTGTAGTCATTTTTGCTACAGGAGCAAATGTCTCATTATAATCAACTCCTACCTCCTGATGATTACCCAAAACGACAAGTCGAGACTTCAAACGTTCTATCTCACCATTAGACAAATACTTGGTGCGATAGACCCACTGACTCCCCAAAGCTCGCTTGCCAGGAGGCAATTCTTGGAGAGTCCAAGTGCCATTATCTTCTAAGGCACGAATCTCGTCCTGCATAGATGCTTTCCAACTAGGATCCCGCATAGCCTCCTTAAATGATCCGGGGATCGGAATGAGAAACAACGGCAAAGAAGAAACTTTCGATAATTCACAGAAAAGTTTGCACAATTTATATAGTGAGCTATAGGATAAGGAGTACCTGAAGGAGATGTAGGAGACGGAGTAGACGAAGATGGACATGAAGTAACAACTGAATGAGTCACATAATCCTTCAGCAACACCGAGGGAATTTTATCCCTTTTTCCACGGCCCAGCTCAAGAGAAGAAGAAACAGGATCCAACACAACCGTGGGCGAACAGGCACATCGAAGCTCCTGGGCCGGGTGGGTTGGGAAGAAAGAGGCGCGGGGCGAGGGGAAGTAGTGGGCTGGAAGAGGTAGCGGGCTCAAGAACGCGAAAAGGAGTATTGGAAACGGGTGGCCGAGGATTTCCGGTGTGAGTTGAGGAATTGGGCTGGGACAAGAGAGGCCCAGCAGGAGGAGATAAAGAGGAGGAGGGAAGGGAGTTGGGTTCAAAGGTTTGTGAGGAAAGTAAGGGACGCGGGTTGGGCTGGGAATTTTGTGGAGTTTGAAGGGAATTTTCGGAGGGTTGGGAAGCAAGAGGAGGATCAGTGACCACAAATGCAATATCATCAAAATCATCATCAATGACACCAACATCCATAGGCACAAGATCTTGGGGAACAATATTGACATCCTTCGGATCCAAAAAAGGAAAAACTGCTATTGGAAGATAAAACTGAGGTTTTTCGCATGTTTATGACTTTTGTTGCTATGGTTGAGCGTCAATTCTCTCAAACTATTAAAGTAGTTCAAAGTGACAATGGTACCAAATTCAATTGCTTACTTGACTACTTTTCTGCTACTGGTATCATTTTTCAAACCTCTTGTGTTGCCACACCTCAACAAAATGGGAGGGTAGAGAGAAAGCATAAACATATATTGAATGTGGGGAGGGCTTTGAGCTTTCAAGCTAATTTGCCTATTTATTTTTGGGGGGAGAGTGTACTTGCTGCAGCTCACCTCATTAATCGCACTCCTTCTCCTCTCTTGAACAACAAATCTCCTTTTGATCTTCTTTTTGGTTTTCCTCCTGCTTATGAAGCAATTCGAGTCTTTGGTTGTCTTTGTTTCGCTCATAATCATAAAACAAAAGGTGATAAGTTTGCAAGTAAAAGTCGCAAATGTATGTTTGTTGGGTATCCTTTTGGGAAGAAGGGATGGCGTTTGTTTGATCTTGATACCAAAGAGTTCTTTGTCTCTCGTGATGTCAAATATACCCAAACAGTACGAGAATAATCATCCACAATAGTCAAAAAATATCTAGCTCCACAGGAGGAAGGATGTCTATAAGGCCCCCACAAATCACAATGAATCTTTTCAAAAATACAACTAGCCCTATTATCACTGACAGGAAACTTATCTCTAGGATGCTTGGCACGAAAACAAATGTCACAAGCTTTATTCAAACTACCCTGATGACCACAAAGAGGAGGAAGTAACTTCACCACACGTTCTGAAGGATGCCCCATGCGCCAATGTCATAACTCCAAAGAAGAAGATGTAGCATTGAGAGAAACATGTTGCACCGAGTCACCTCCACTGAAATAATAGAGTCCATCCCGTCTACGTCCCGTTCCAATCAGCTCCTTCATGTGGTCCTGAATAGCACACATGGAAGAGTTAAATTGCACAATACAATTCATATCATGAGATAATTGTGAAACCGAAAGTAAATTGCAACTGAAAGAAGGAACAAAGAGTACATCACTCAAAGTGATAGTATTAGAAAGACGAACAGAACCCTTTTGCGTGGCCATAACAGTAGCACCATTGGGGAGACCAACAGGACATGCACAAATATCAACTAAATCAAACAACCAAGTCGGCTCACCGGTAACATGATGAGTAGCGCCGGTATCAATAATCCAAGAGTCAGAAGAAAACATACCATTCAACCGATCATCAGGTAGTTTAGTGGTACTGAATAAACCGGCAAGAGCTTTCCATTGGTCGACGGTGAAAAGTTGAGAAGAACCAATAGGAGAAGAGCTTGAGGTGCCGGCGGGAGTGCTAGTAGTGGCGTTGGCCTTTGCCATGCCCCTGCCACGAGAACCCCCAAAAGACTTCGAACCACCTCTGGATTGATCGCCTTTGTCAGGATAACCCACCAACTCAAAACAAGAAGTGGCTTCATGGCCATGCTTCTTACAGTGGGTACAAACTAAGAGCGACCAACACCGGGTTGCATCATGCCCGACTTTATGACAGTGAGAGCATATGGGTCGATCATTCCGGCCACGACCACGGCCAGCTTGAACCGCAAACCCAAGTACATCTTGCGGTTTATCCTCCGTAGAGCCATGCGCAAGCCGAACCCGCTCGTCTTGTGATACCAATTGGTATGCACGATCAAGAGAGGGGAGGGGTTCAGTAGAAAGAATAGTTGTGCGCAAGGGACCATAGAAATCAGTATATAAACCCATTAAAAAATCATGGAGTTTTTGATGTTCGCGACGTTGAGCATGAAGAGTACCAGCGGAACATGAAGAACAACAGGTACAATGAATTGAAGGTTCGTGCTTGAAGAGTTATGCCCATAAACAGTTTAACTTGCCATAATATGTTGATACTGACATGGATTTGGATTGCTCACAATGAGCAATGGCAGATTTTAATTGCTGGATACGCGGTCCATTAACAAGAGCAAATCGAGTTGTAAGATGAGACCAAAGACTAGAGGCTTCTCGGAATTTAGAAAGAGTACCTTTGACTTCGGGATCAATGGTGTTAGTGATCCAAGATATGAGCATAGCATTCACAGTAGTCCAATCCGCGGCTGTATACGACGGCTCGGCAATGGGGATAAAACCATCGAGGAAACCGAATTTGCGTCGCGCTTCTAAGGCCATTTGAATGTCAGCAGACCAGTCATCGTAGTTGTCATGGCGTAGCCGAGTTGGAGTTATAAAGTCTCCTGGGCGATCACCACTTCCGAGATAAAACGGAGAGTTAATATTGATGACAGGTATGGTGTTTTGAGGCGGCGGTGGTGGTGGAGTATTGTTTTTGGGCGGCAATGGGTCGTCTTCCATGGCTGCCGTGAGATTTAGAAAAAAAAATAGGTTAGGCTCCGATACCATGAAGAATTAGATTAGGGTAAAGCCTTGACCTCTCATTGATCATTCACGCAGTATATATATTACATGAATTAGGAAACATATCAAAGAGCAAACACTATCTTAGGCAACTTCCTAATATATCTCTCTACAGTTCTGTTGAATTACTTCTGGGACTCTTAAATTAAGTTGGTTGTTGGTTTTGCTTAGAGCTGACAATTCGGGTAAATGGTTGTGTTTGTGTTTGGTCTTGGGTTGATTTTGAGCTGTTCCAAAAGTATAAATATTAGGATAATTGCATAATAGGACAAATTTATCATATTGGATTTTGTTCCGGTTGTTTCGTGTTTGTATCATGACAGTTTTGATGATGAATGTTATTACCTTTGTGTTTGATTGATGTTGAGTGTTTAAGTATGCATAATTGTGGGGTTTACTTGAAATGAAGAGAAGTGATTGGAATTTGGAAGTTTAACGTGTAAAAAGTAAATTGAAGGGTGGGTTTGGAAGCATTGTGGAGTTTATAAGAGTTTGGAAGTTTAGCTTATAAGCAATATGTGGAATGTGGCCCAGGATCATTTTGATAGGATTAGTGTACGTCGACTCAAATGTTTGAAGAGGATTCCAACAGGAAATTTGGAATTGACCATGGTGCGGTTTTATAGCGTTTCGTGTATTTGTATAACATAAGTAGCGGTAGCTAACTATTAGGGGTGAATATGAATACTAAATTGTAGTTGTTGGATACTTGGATGGAAAACCTGGAAGCACCAATGGTGTGGTAATAAGTTGGTCAATCCTATTTCGGCTCCCATGTATGATAATGATCGAATTGTGAGCTTAGTTGATACTTGATTTGAGGGCGTAGGAAGTATGATATGAAGCACTTCACGCATTAGATGGTTGTTAGGAATTGCTTGCTGTTGTGACTCCAAGATTAGTGCAAGTGATGTGGAAAGTGATAGCGAATTGGAGCAGTAACTAAACATTACTTGTATCTACTTCTGTGCATGAAGTAAAGCTATTATAGATTGTATCTACTTCTGTGCATGATAGCGAAGAGATTGAAGGTACTCTACTCGAATTGGCGAAAGAATAAGTCGATTTATGGGGAGATTCGACGAGCGGCGGGGAAGGGGGAAATGCGACGCCTCTTGCATCGAAGATTTGCGGTTCGATGGCTGCGGGGAAGGGGAAATGCACGACGGCGGGGAAGGGGAAAAGGGATGGGGGTTGCGCCGCTGCGGGGGAAGGGGGGGGGAGGGAGGAGGGGGTTGCGGGGCGCCGCGGGGAGGAGGAGGGGGGCCGTGGGGGTGGGGGAGGGCATGCGGGGGGTGGGGGGGGAGGCTGGCTGGGGGGGGGGGGGGGGGCGGGGGTGGGGGAGTGGGCCGGGGGTGGTGGAAGGGTCGGGGAGTGGGTGGTGGGGTGGTGGGTTAGGGTTAGGGTTTAGGGTTAGGGTTAAGGGTAGGTGTTAGGATTAGGGGGTTAATTAGGGTTTAAAGTAGGAAATTAGGGTTAATGACTAACGGCGGTTAACGCCGTTAGTCATTAAGGGTATTAGTTCGAAACCGAGGGGTACCCGGTGAATTTTGAAAACATGGAGGGTACCAGTGAATTTTTTGAAATCTCGGGGTATCGGGTGAAAAAATCGTATATTAAACCCTTTAAGATCCGGGTTTTTTTACAACCAAATTTCCGGGAGGCAAACCCTCTTTCTCTCTCTACAGATTTTTCTCTGCCTTCTCTCCTCAAAAACCCCCTTCCCCAAAACAAACCCTAGGAACTAGCCGGAGTTCTAGCGCCGCGCAGCCGCCAGCGTGTTCTCCTAGGTGAGTTCCACTAGTGTTTTTTTCCTTTTTCTCTTCTCTTTTCGTTCGGTTTTTCATCGCTCCTTTCCCCGTCTCGTCTAGTTTATCGGTGGGTCTTCCGGTTCGGTGTTCGCCGGCAAAACACCCCCCTCGGTCGCATCGTCGGTTACCCCTTCCCCTCCCCGTTCGTGGTCGAGTCGCCCTTGTCGTCGCATTTCCGAGTAGATCTTCCCCCACACCTCGGGTGGTGCGTCTGATTCCACATCCCTCTCCCCTGTTTCCGTTTTGTTGGGCATCCCCCTCCCCCTCCCCCCGGTGTCGTGTTTTTTGGGCTTCCCCTACCCCTTCCCCACCCCTGGTTAGTGTCAGTTTTAGTTTGGGCTTCCCATCCCCTCCCACATCCCCCGGTTAGTGTATCGTAGGTTTAAGTTGGGCTTCCCCCTTGCCCCTCCCTAGGTTAGTGTTGAATTTATCATCCCTTTCTCTCGGTGGTTCTCCGTCTCTCCCCTTCCCCTAGTGTGTTGTTGGAAGTGCATTAAGTTGTTTAGTGTGTGGGTGTATTAGTATGGGTTTTTGGTTTGTTAAAATAAGTCATTTGGATACTTGTGTTCATTGTTGGAGGTAGTTTTGGTCTTGATGTTGGAGTTGGTTTAAGTGATTGGTTAGGGTTTTCGGGGCAAGAGATTTCATGGATGGGGCTCGTTTTATCCGATTTTGATAATCGAATGGTTTTTCGAGATCTAACAATGGTTAGATTTCAATCTCGCTTGGTAATGATTTCATCAATCATTGCCTTGACAAAAATAAATCAAGGCGGCTCCCCAATTTGTTAATTGGGTCTATAGCGCGTCAACTCATTTGAGCTTCTCATCAATGGAGAAGCTCGAAATACCCTTCCAAAGGGTATTGAGTCACAAAGAAATGTGACTCTTCCAGGAAATCTGGATGTAAAATCCCATGTGACGAAGGTCAATGGGATTGATCCCTAGCGAGTTCCTATTCTCGCGGTTGTTTTGTTACCCCGTTTGTGAAATCGGCCTCTCCTCCGCAAACTACTATGGGGGTAAGTACGGCGATGAAGACGAAGGATACACTCCTACGTCCCAATCGAAGGTTCAGTTCGGTCCCTTCCAACCGTAAGGTGGCGGGAAATTGATGTGCTTGGTGAAGCCCCCTCCCCTCCTTATATTAGGATTGTTTAAATTGCTGTTGGTTTGCTTTTGAGTGTTTCGTTTGTTGTTAAAAACGTTGGTTTGTTTCCTTGTTTTTAATATTTGAATTGCAATGTAAGGATTGTTATATTTGCATTTATGGAAGTTGGCTTGGTTATTCTTGTTTCATTGCCTGTACATAGCCGAATTCTAAACGTGTTATCGTTTATCAAGGGCGTTTGAGGGACTCGGAGCTGCAAGCTCGCGAGTTTAACGCTAACCAGACTTGGGTACATCTGAACCAACGCAAGTTGGGATGACCCTCGGCTCTGTCTAAAGGGCTATGCAATGAATTATAGAGGAACGCTTTGATGTAAAATGTAGTGCTTGTAGACCTTGTTCAGGGCTCTAATTAACCTAAAGGGACCCCGGAAAGATGGACAAAGTCCATTCTCCCGGCAACTATGTTGTGGGTTACGCCAATCCCTTGGGACGGAGCATGAACACGGAGTCATGTTAGTCAAGCCAAGACATGAAATTCAATGGTTGTTGCCTCGAAATCATAAGTATTGAACTTGTGTGTTAACCACGGCCCAACAAGTACATAAACATGGTCCGCGAAGGTAAGATGGAGGGACTCACGAATGGTGACCCCCGCGAGTGTATGAACTCGTAGCTTCGGTGAAATCCGAAACATCTACCAATGGAGAGCGGATGTAAAGTGATTAACCTTGTGTCTTCGACGACGTTCGAAGGATCAAAGGTAAACACGCCTACTGTTGGTAGGATTACGGGGACTTGACCTCGATTGTTCGGCGGAAGCCGAAAGATAAGGAATGAAAAGTCTTGCCTACTGTTTGTAGGTGTGCGAGAGTTTATCTTCGCAGCATCGTCGAGGTTTGAGGAGTACCTACTTGCTGCCAACAAAGTATGAGGGGCTAACCTCACACGGCGAAGTTGGAGTAAGTGTACCCTAACTCGAGCGGGATGCATTGGACTTCGGGATCATAGTGAGATAAACGTTAACGTTTACTCGTATGGACCGAAGCCAACCTTAGTGAAACTTTCATTCCAAGAGATGAGTTTGGGGGAGTACAATCGATGGACGGAACCGCGTGAGGTCTTCCATGCGTGGACGTTGTCTCTCCTCGCCAAATCACAGTTCCGGCTTGAGCTTGTAAATTTGGGAAAACCCTAAGAGAGGGTAATGAATCTGTCGGATACTCTTGGGTGAGGAGAGTAGACTGATCTAAGGGGTGGTTGACCTCGGAATATGATGTGTCGGATACAGCAATGACGATTGTTGTCGATATGGGTTAACTGTGGTTAACCTAAGTCTTGAGGAAAGGGCTTGCATGTGGTTCCCGGGCCCATGAGCACTCAAGCACGCGACTGGATGACGGGTGAAGGTCATCATTCGCACCAAAAGAGACCCGTGGTAAGGGAGACTTTTGGAATAGGGGAAGATGCCCCTCCTCCGTGGAAAGGGAGGAACCTCGGATGATTATTTCCATTGATGTGGGAAGTAAGCCATAGATTCCTATGCCGGCTTTGAAGGAAATAATGGCGTAGAGGTTATGAGAAATATCCTTGATCCCGTTGGCTTGTGATTAAGAGCCACATGGTGGCTAAAATCCAAGGCTCGCAAGTGTGCGAATGTCATTGATCAGTTGAGGATCATGAGGGGCATGGGATCAAGGAGGGCTCGTTGTGAGCAAAACGAGTCCATAAGGGAATTGACGACTACTTATAAGAATTTTGTGTGAGGGAAGCGAGGACCCTTCCTGGCAAATTACGCAGAAGTGAAACCTGACGAGGACGTCAGCCTCCATTTAGTGGGGCAGGTTTGTAACCGTTACTTTTGTCGGTACTTGTTTAAAAGCCGACTACGTCTAGGCGCAATGCTAGACGTCGGACAAGGCCATGGCGGTTAAGGTATGTGACTTTCGAGAGTCGCATGCGACTAGGAAGTTATACCGACCCTTGCGTGTCCAAGTTGAGTGCCCTAAGAGATGGAACAAGATCCGAGATGGGAGCACATAGTGAAACGTGCGAGTAAACCCGAGGATGGTCCCGATAAATCTCGTATAGAGGCACGACGCACGGTGTTGATGGTTTCATCCGTTAAACCGGCGTCGAGGGGTCCCTTAACGCGACAGTTACACAGATATCCACGTCGTGGGATCATGGGAGACGGTTACCATGCGTTGGTAACCGCCCAACAGTGGTAGACTGAGTAGCTTGGTGACTTGGTGAACGGTTACCAAGGCTACGGCTAGCGTGGGATCGTGGAGAGCGGTTATCATGCGATGGTAACCGCCCGTCAGTTATTAAAGGGAGCAGCTTGGTGACTTGGCGGCAGTTACCATAGCTACGAGTAAGCAAAGGATAATCAGAGGCGGTTACCATGCGGAAGTAACCGCCCAGCAGTTATAAAACTAGGCTATTGGGTGACTTGGTGGCAGTTACCAACGTACGCCTAGTGCTGGTGGTTAGTTCCTTGAAATAAGGGCGGTTACTCCTTATTTTAAGGGGCGGTTAAGGGAAGTTACCATGAGTAATGGGTGGTTATAGTAACCACCCACGCTGCCCCATGTCTCCTTAAAAAGGGGAGCGGTTATGAGGAGTGTGAGAGGGCACACTCCCATTCTACGAGCGATTCTGGCCCGACATGGCGGGTAGTTTCGTCGACGATGAGCGGTTGCGTCTAAGGCCATAAGCGGTTACGCTTGGCTTAGGAGCGATGCGTCGATGTCATGGACGGTTACTCTCGACTTGGTGAGCGGTTACCCATGGCGGTTATGGTCGTGGTCTTGGGCGATTGCGACAAATGTAGCGGACACTTGTACGGCTGGCCGGCGAGCGGTTACTCGCGGCGGTTACTTAGTGTGTGAGAGAAGTGGGCGGTTGAGTAACCACCCACGTTCCCCACCACTCTCCCCGGGAATTAAGGAGGGCGATCGGCAAGTTAGTGGGAAGTTATCCCACGTTTGAGGAAGTACGAAGCATCATGGATAAGTTAGTGGGTGGTTATCTATGTTAGTGGGTGGTTACCTGCTTATGTGGCTGGGCTGTAGCCACTCTGTTGTATTATATATAGAGCACTTTCTGTAATCATTTGGGAGAGAATTCTTGGAAACACTTAGCCTTGTATTGAAATTGCTCTCAAGAAATAAAAGCTCTCCTTCTCCCTTGTTGTCTCATGTAGTATTGTGTGTGTTCTTATTTACGTAATTCCAATATACAAAGTACGTGAGTGTGGAAGGCTGGTCTAGACGGGGTCTAGGCGCCATCATAGGAACCTCCTAGTGCGGAAAAGAGGTACTTCGAAATAAATCCGGTGACAATTTGGTCCGACCTGCCGGAAACGAACCAGCGACCTAAAGATGAAGACATCAAGGAGTTTAGTTCGTTGATGCTCGACATCAAGGATATGCCGGAGGAAGATAAGCTGTTTAATTTCATTTCTGGTTTAAAGACTTGGGCGCAAACTGAATTGCGTAGGCAAAACATTAAGACTTTATCCGCGGCCTTTGCCGCTGCTGACGCTCTTGTTGATTTTAAGCCAGGTGCTACCAACATCGCTGCCTCTTCGGGACCGAATAGCAAGCGTAAGCATTGGGAAAACTCCGGAAAAGGCAAAGACAAGGGTAAGAACCAAGGTAAGAACAAAAAGTTCAAGGGTAAAGATAAAGTTGTTTCGTCTAATGATGATGCAGGTGTTAAGCCAAGAAATGGCGGGTGTTATGAGTGCGGTGGACCGCACTACGCCCGAAAAGAAGGGAAAGTTGGGAGCCTTGATGGCCGAGGAACCTGTGGAGGATTCGGAGGATGAGACTCCAATCTGCGTCAATCCATTGCGCTTGTTGAATGCAGCTAGGGCGACATCCTCTGATCCATATGGGGGCCTCCTATATGTGGATGTGCACGTCAATGGGCACCCTATCAAGGCAATGATTGATACAGGGGCCACCCACAACTTTGTGAGTGCTGAGACGGCTCAAAAGTTCGACCTTCCATTGACTAATCGTGCTAATCGGATGAAAGCCGTGAACTCGAGGTCCGGTGTGGCAAAGGGGAGTGTGCGCGGTGCCGATATGCAAGTAGGCAATTGGGAAGGAAAGTGTGAGTTGCTGGCTGTCACACTTGATAATTTCGAACTCATCCTGGGGAATGAGTTCATTCGCAAGGCAAAGGTTTCGGTGATGCCCCACTTGGGTGGGATATTGATTGGGGATGAAGGAAACCCGTGTTTTATCAAGGGCGTTGCTGTTCCTTCCTCCAAGAATCATGTGGCTCACGACCTTGGCAAGAACTTGGAGTTCTGTTCCGCCTTGCAGGTGAGGAGCAAGGTCGCCAAGGGCGAGCCTACGTTCCTTGCCGCGCTGGTGGAGATCACCCCGGACAATTATGTCGAGGTGCCTGACGAAGTTGCTGGAGTCCTTGCGGAGTTCAAGGACGTGATGCCACCAGAACTTCCGAAATGTCTCCCACCAAGGCGCGCTATTGATCACAAGATCGATCTAGAGCCGAGCGCAAAGGCCCCGGCTAGTGCTCCTTACCGGGATGAGTCCGGAGAGCTTGCGGAATTGAGGACTCGGTTGAACAACCTTCTTAAGGCGGGTTTCATTCAACCCTCTAAAGCTCCCTTTGGTGCCCCCGTTTTATTTCAGAGGAAATCTGACGGATCTTTACGAATGTGTATTGATTACAGGACGCTGAATAAGGTGACGATCAAGAACAAGTACCCGATCCCAAGGGCTGATGACTTGTTTGATCGGTTGGCACAAGCTACTTGGTTTACCAAGTTGGATTTGCGTTCAGGATACTGGCAAGTGAGGATTGCAAAAGGGGATGAAGCCAAGACGACGTGTGTTACTCGTTATGGTTCATTTGAGTTTCTAGTTATGCCGTTTGGGCTTACTGATGCTCCGGCCACCTTTTGTAATCTCATGAATGATGTTCTTTATGAATTTCTAGATCAGTTTGTTGTTGTGTATCTTGATGACATTGTGATTTATAGCAAAACTCTTGATGAGCATCTTAACCATTTGCAATTGGTGTTCCGTCGACTTAGAGAGTATAAACTCTTTGTCAAAAAGGAAAAGTGTGAATTTGCCCAAAAGGAAATCATGTTCTTAGGACATAAGATCGCTAAGGGACAAGTTAGGATGGATGAACGTAAAGTGAAAGCCATCCATGACTGGTTGCCCCTTAAAAACGTGCCCGACTTAAGATCATTCTTAGGCTTAGCGAACTACTATTGTAAGTTCATTGTTGGCTATGCTAAGAAGTTTGCTCATTGACCGAGCACCGCTCGAGAAAGAGCAAGGGTGGGGACCGGACGGATGAGTGTGGTGTTGCGTTTAGGGACATCAAGCAGGCAATCGCTAGCGAACCTATCTTGAAGTTGCCCGTTTTTGATAGGCCTTTTGAGGTGCACACTGATGCCTCGGACCGTGCAATTGGTGGGGTTTTGATCCAAGAGGGACACCCCGTTGCGTTTGAGAGCCGTAAGCTCAAGGGCGCCGAGCAGAGATACACCACCCATGAAAAAGAAATGCTTGCTGTGGTGCATTGTCTTAGGGTGTGGAGAGTGTATCTTCTCGGGCCAAAGTTTGTTGTTAAGACGGATAATGTCGCTAACACATACTTCAAGACGCAACCAAAGCTCTCCCCAAAACAAGCCAGATGGCAGGAGTTTTTGGGAGAATACGACTTTGAGTGGGAGCATAAGCCCGGTCGGCATAATGCGGTCCCCGATGCTCTCAGTCGTAGGTGCCATGAGTTGGTCACCGCTTTGACAACGGTAGAAGCAGACTTCACGGAGAAGGTGAGGGCTTCCGTTGTAGGCGACAAGCCTTATGAGAAACTCAAGGAAAAGATCGGCGGAATCACGAGGCGATTCCCGGGTGGAGAATGGTTTAGTCTATGCCAAGGGCGTAGGGTTATACATTCCCGCCGGTATGCTTCGATATGAGTTGATGCACGAGGTGCATGACGCCAAGTGGGCGGGACATCCGGGGAAGGGAAAGAACGCTAGCATTGCTTTCCCGTGACTATTTTTGGCCAAAATGAGTCAGGATGTTGAGGCATATGTGAAATCATGTCTCGTTTGCCAACAGGATAAGTTGGAACGAAAGAAAGAAGCCGGTTTGCTTCAACCCCTACCAGTCCCTGAGAGACCGTGGCAGTCGGTCTCTATGGACTTTATATTGGGGTTGCCCAAGGTTGATGGGCTACGATCGATCCTAGTGGTGGTGGATCGGTTGACAAAATACGCGGTATTTTGTGTCTTGCTCCGGATGCATGCACGGTACCGAGAGCGCGGAGACGTTCTTTAGGAACGTGGTCAAGTATTTTGGCCTTTCCCCGGGATATAATCGGTGATCGCGACACTCGATTTACGGGGCATTTCAGAGTTACGGTTGTTTAACCAAATGGGTTCGCAGTTGAAGTTTTCAACGGGCGAACCACCCTCAAACGGATGGGCGGACGGAGCGTATTAACGCCTTGCTCGAGGAAGACCTAAGGCACTACGTGAGTACTTCGCAACGAAATTGGACGACGCTGCTTGAGACAGCCCAATTTTGTTACAACGTACATCAGAGTAGTGCGACATGATTCAGTCCGTTCGAGTTGGCCATGGGATGGCAACCATTAACTCTGCGGAATTGGTGAAGCAAAAGACGGGTGGGAAGTGTCTGCCGCGTATCATTTTGCTCGCAACGCACGGGGAGATGATGGATGAGGCGAAGGATAGTCTCGCGAAGGCTCAGCGCCGTATGAAGAAACAAGCGGATAAAGGACGTCGACCACTTGAATTTAAAGTGGGAGACCGGGTGATGCTTAAGCTAACTCCACAGCTATGGAAGAAAATATGTGGAAAGAACCGCCATCGAGGATTGATTCCTCCGTATGATGGACCATTCGAGTAATGACCAAGGTAGGCAATGTAGCCTATCGCTTGGAGTTACTGGAGCGGATTAAGGTTCACCCCACCTTCCATGTGAGTTACTTGAAGCCCTTTAATCCCGACTTGTTGAACGTACACCCCTTAGTCAAGAGGGCTCCTCCTACAGTGAACAAGGAGATTAGTCAGGCTATCGAGAGGATAGTGGACCATAGAGCCATAGGCTAAGGAAAGAAGAACTTTCGTCGTGAGTACCTCGTCCTTTGGAAAGGAAAATCGGAATCGGAGGCCACTTGGGAGCGAGCCGAAACACTTTGGGAGAACCAAGATGTTATCGACTCGTATTTCAATGGCCTGCCGAGGACGTCAGGCTCTTTTGGTGGGGGAGGTTTGTTACCGCCTTATTCTAAGGCCTCGGAAGGTAACGCACCCTGGCTAGCAAGCCCAAAGTTGGTCTGTCGGGTCCCGGTGAGGTGGCGCGGCGGTTGGTGGGTCTTGGGGCGCCTAGACAGTCGACGAGATGAAGTCTCATGCCAAGCGGCTGCATGGTTGCCACGTGGTGGGATCATGGGCAGCGGTTACCATGCTTGGTAACCGCCTGGAAGTTACTACAAGTGTGGGTAATGGCGGTTACGAAGGCTTGGGTAGTGCTGGCGGTTACTCCTTAATTTAAGGGGCGGTTATCCCTTAAATTAAGGGGCGGTTATGGGAAGTTATTTGGAGTAGTGGGTGGTTATTTATTAACCACCATTGCTGCCCCATGATCTCCTAAAAATAAGGAGCGGTTACTAGGAGTGTGAGATAGGCACTCTCCTAGATTTAAGGGAAGTTACAAAGATAGTGGGTAGTTACCAAGTAGTGGATAGTTATCTCTATATGTGGGTACAGGCGTAGCCACTTATCTTGTACTATAAATAGAGAATTGCCTTAGTCATTTTGGGTATTCGAGTTGGGCATTATAGCCTTGTATGCGAGATTGTTCTAAAGTAATAAAAAGTACAGTTGTGTGCATTGTGCGTTCTTGATCTTACTTGCATTATTCGAGATAAATAATATAAGTGTGTGCGTGGGCTGGTCTAGACGTGGTCTAGGCGCCATCACGGGAACCTCCTAAGTACGAAAAGGAGGAAATTGAAAAAAATCCTGTGACAATTTAGTTCGTCAGGGTTCTGGCGTTCGTCATCTACCAGCCGAAGAGTTTCTCTACAGTTAACCATCCTCTCCGCAGTCCAGATCGAGCAGTTGAATCCTTACTTAAATTGTTTATGCTTTTGTAATAGTTATGTAAGAGCGAGTGTCGCTCAATTTAGTTTCTTTGTGTTCTTAGGGTTGTATTAGCGTTAGTTGTATCTTCCTTTTTAATTAATGCACATTTTCCCCGTTGTCAAAAAAAAAAGATCTGGGTTTAAAGGGGTTTTAAAATCTAGATTTATTGCTAGTAGAGTAAATAAATTAGTGGCAAATTGTTTTTTCCTAATTAGGCTATATTCTTTTGGACTGAATTAATGAAAATTCAGTTTAGTTCAGTTAGTTTCCGCTCACAGACTCACAGTTTTCTATCACTTCAGTTCAGTTCAGTTCAGACAAATTAAGTTCAGTTCAGTTCAGACAAATTCAATTCAGTCCAAAAGAACAGAGCCTTAGTTCTACACTTCTACTACTGTTTCTCTTCGTTACTAGTTGAGTTTGTCTTGTAAGAGATCGCCTACTTTTAAATTAAAATTAGGCAATGGTAAGGTCAATATTAAAAAGAGAATTAGCCCAATAGTGACTAGGTTAATTTCTTTCGGTGACTAGTTTAATCCATTTAGTGACTAGGTCTACTTTTATATTAAAATTAGACCGTCTCTTTTAATAATTTTTGTTACTAGTTATACTAAGAGTTCCACTTTTATTATCAGAGCTACAGAACTTTTTGATCGAATTTGCTATCTTAACTTTCAAAACATCATCGCATGTGATCTTGCAAAACTACCTCTCAACTCATACATTTAAGATGCTATTAGACTGACATATCATTAAAATAATTAATTATTAAAAATATATATTGAAAATCTTAAAGTGTAAATATATCCATCAAAATAAAACTTCTTTCCTTGTCCCTCTTGAAAACTAAAAAAAAAAACTTGAATGAACCCGTTTCACAATAACTTATCATGCAGACCGAGTATCGTATGATACAATCGGTTTATTCGATATAGTCGGTTTTTGTATGATATAAATATATATAATCACATAATTTGTATGATATAGTCAAATTTTCTAATATAGTCAGTTTTCGTATGATATAGTCGATTTTTTCTAATACAATCAGTTTTTGTGTGATATTATTGGCCCTGTTTGGCAAATAGAGTTTAGAGTTTAGCTGTTAGAGTTTAGAGTTTGCTGTTAGAGTTTTAACTTTTTGCTCAGTAGATTTGACTGCTGATTTGACAACTTTTTTTTAAATGTGTTTGGTAACAATTAACCCGATTCTTCAAAACTTATTGTCGTTTGTTTGTGTGAAATGACATTTATAGACATTTTAATACATATGTGTAATATTATTATTAGAGGCAAAAAAGTCATTGAACATATTTTTACTTAATCCTCTAAAAGAAAAAGCTTCATATTAGGACTTTTTCATTTTGAGAGTTTTATTCCAAAACTCCGTCTAAAACTCTCGTTCTAAACACCCTTTTAGAGTTTTTGGTAGTAAAAAATCTAAAAAGTGGTCCAAAACTCTAAAAGTCAACTTGGGTTCATAATAAATTATTGTGAATCGATGCGACAAGAGTTTCTAGTTCAAAACCAAATTAATTATTTTGGGACAATCTTCATTTTTCAACCATGCAAAAGGCAAAAAACAAAATAAATTTTCAACAAAGTTTGGCTCCCAAGTACCATGTCAATATGTCTTCATTTTCCCGCAAAACAAACAGCTAACGACGATCAATATACAACTTCTTTTCCCTCTCTTTCCAACCCTTTTTCTTTTTGTTTCTGACAAAACAATTTTCGTTCTTCATTCCCATTTCCCTTTTAGTTGTACTATTTTTTCTTGTAAAACGTGCATTGCGTTGCATATTTTGCATTTCTGTTACAAATTTACCCAGCAATAATTTTCCCCCACATTCAACAACTACTATAAAGTACCAATCAAATATATTAGTTTCTTGAAATCAATTTACATAAAAATGGGGAGGTTATTTTTCATCACATTAGAAGGAGAGATTTACAGTTGCAGATGGTGCTATACCCACCTGGGAATAGCCGATGATATCATTTCTAAGGTTCAGCATTTTCTTTTTCTTTTAGTTTTGTTTAATTTTAGTACTTGAATTTCCTTTTTAATATATGATGATTATAATCTGCTAAATATTGGTGGGTTTTTGCTAATTTACTTTTTCTTGAATGCAACATGTTGGGTGAATTTGTTTAACTTATTGGGTTTCTTGAACACGTTATTGCCTTTGTGTTTGATTGATGTTTGGTTATTCTTGCAAATGTTTTTGTGAATTCTTGGGAAATTTGAGAATGTGGATGAGGGTTTTTGGTGATGAATGTTATTACCTTTGTGTTTGATTGATGTTGAGTGTTTAAGTATGCATAATTGTGGGGTTTACTTGAAATGAAGAGAAGTGATTGGAATTTGGAAGTTTAACGTGTAAAAAGTAAATTGAAGGGTGGGTTTGGAAGCATTTTGGAGTTTATAAGAGTTTGGAAGTTTAGCTTATAAGCAATATGTGGAATGTGGTCCAGGAGCATTTTGATATGATTAGTGTACGTCGACTCAAATGTTTGAAGAGGATTCCAACAGGAAATTGGGAATTGATCATGGTGCGGTTTTATAGTGTTTCGTGAATTTGTATAATCTAAGCAGTAGTAGCTAACTATTTGGGGTAAATATGAATTCTAAATTGTAGTTGTTGGATACTTGGATGGAAAACCAGGAAGCACCAATGGTGTGGTAATAAGTTGGTCAATCCGATTTTTGGCTCCTATGTACGATAGTGATCGAATTGTGAGCTTAGTTGATACGTGATTTGAGGGCTTAGGAGGTATGATATGAAGCACTTCACGCATTAGATGGTTGTTTGGAATTGCTTGCTGTTGTGACTCCAAGATTAGTGCAACTGTTGTGGAAAGTGATAGCGAATTGGAGCAGTAACTAAACATTACTTGTATCTACTTCTGTGCATGAAGTAAAGCTATTATAGATTGTAGATTCCTAAGCACACTGATAGGGGTGCTTTGCCTGACTCTTTCACAATTACAATGAAAAAATCTATGCCTGGTCCCTTGCTAAGCATCCTTATTGTTGAGTGGAAAGTGTTAATTACTATCGGGTTAAATAATTAACAACATTGCTAAACTCTTTTCCATTTTTGAACACAAGATGCAATGGTTGCATGGAGGTTGAGAATATGTTATCTTTTGAGGCTGACATTTTTATAATTCTATACGTGCCTTGAGGGATAACTCTTATCATTTTTTAACACTGATGCGTCTATATTTAGAAGCTGTCATCGAGGGTAACATGGGATAAAGTAATGAAAATTTAAACAATTGTAACAGATTGTTATTAGATTATGATGAAGAGAATAATTTTTGGTCGACTGACCAATTATTTTTATTCTTGGCAGTTGCTCTTCCCATAGTTTCTTCCTTGGATCGGGGTTATAAGAGTCATTAATGCAATCATAGATAAGAGAATGTTTTATACCCAACCATGAGTACCACTTTATATAAAATTACAATCTAAGCTTGCTAATTGCTCTGCTCATAGTTTATTCGTTTATCAATATACACTTCTCCCATCTTTTCCATACACGAGAAGCTTTAAAAATTACAGGAGAAGCTTCTTGCTATCCAGCAGCTAAAATTGGCTGTGAGCCTAGTATGATCTTCATGTTTTTGAAACCTTTGTCTTATAATTTAGGTCCTTGAGGATCATTCTTGAAAGTGTTAAACTTCTCATGTTCATAAGTGAAGGCCGCAAATAATTTCTATTAATGATGGTAAACTTTGATGTTAAAGAGCATCAAATCTCCTCCAAAAATACTGCTGAAGTATCTTTTTGTAGTGAACTTTTGAGGAGGGCATGGTCCTGAAACTTGATGTTCTCCGCTGTTAGCACTTCCAAGTTCTGACAATGCTGCAACCATTGTTCAGTCTTCCAACTTAAGTGTATATGAATAGGTTGTCAATTGGATCAGATGCTAAGTTGGTAGTCTTTAGGCCCCTGGGCTCGTTAGTAGACGCCTGTGTTTAAAAGTCAAATCCATCTATTTTGGTGATGGGCACCCCAACAGGAAAAGGGAAGAAGGGTGAGCGTCAGAAAATGGGATAACCCAACTAAAGCAGCATACACAAATGTTGGTGTGAATGAGTACGAGAAACTCAGAAAGGGATTCTTTTTATTAGGGTCTTACACAAGCACTGGCTTATGCTTGTGGATTAAGGTGGTTTATATGCAATCTTCTCTATCGATGATCGAGGTTCAAATGTTCAATGACTGACATCATTGAAATTTTCTCCATGCATAAAATTTCTTGTATACTAGATTGTGTTTTACAAATCCCTTCTTAAGTTATAACGGCCATATGCGTACTAGTGTTGGTAATGTTCAGAAAGACTATTTCTCCCGATATAGTAGTATCTAAAAGCAAATGATAAAAAAAAACATTTGTATCTGATAGATGTAGCCTATGTTCAGATGCTGATCAAGATCAGCAGAGAGATTAAATATGGTTTTAGTGAAGAGCCGACACAATTTGTTGCATATATTTATTTGTAGCTCCTAAGTTCCTGGTTTCCCTAATGCTTTACGGAACTCCGATCGCATCTACAAAATTAATCTTTTATTGCTTTGTACACTTCAAATCCACCATGCTATCAAGGCTTACTGTATACTGACTCTGTCCTTTAATAAATGCCCATCATGCAAATGCATATGTCCTTTAACAAGTGTTTGCTCAAAATTCTCAATGTAGAAGATTAGAGTATTTCAAATTTGGCTCTTCATTGCGTTTACTTGTACATTTCTATAGGAAGAATATCATAAGATGTAACTCCAATTGTAGATATTGTCCTACAACCATTATCTAAGTGTAATTTTAGTCCTTCTGAAAAAGAAAAAGAGTGTAACCTTAGTATGAGTAAAGTGAAGCTTGGATTACTAAGTTGCAGAATCACTACTCCTCTGTGAACAGTGACTGATGACTCAAACTTCGCATTTCTCATCTAATATGTCAAGAGGCCTATTTTGGGGGGGGATTTGGTTTTGTTTTTCCTTTCTTTTCTTTTTGTCATGATGACTTAAATAGGTTTAGAACATTGTTTTCTAACTAAATTTGTTTCCTCTGTTTCAGTCATTTCGTTGCAGACATGGCAGGGCTTATCTTTTTGATAATGTGTAAGTAAATGTTCAATTTTCAATAACTTGTCCCCTTAAAGTTTGATTTGACTCTTGCCCGGTGTAAATAGCATAGTTAATATCAGTATTAGTAAGTTGCACTGCATAGGTAGATCATTTTATATTCTGGGAAAGTAATCAAGGAATCTCCTGGGTTGAATGTTTTTGTTGATAGTTGCTACTTGCTGGGATCTTACAATCAGGGATAACTTTCACGTCTGTGAAATTCGTGCCAAACCTCTGATAATGGGCAAATGTCTGATAAATCAATGTTTCGGTAAATTGTCCTTTCCTTCTGAGATCCCTTTAGATCAATGGTCTAATAGAAATAGCCTATTTGCAATCTAGGGGTAACGATAAAAGAGCCTCCTCGAATTGTATGGATATGGTTCATCCAGGCAGATGCATTATAGGCATCCGAGTAATTGTATATGGTATGTCATGGCATTAGATGATTTCAAGTATCATCCCAAAGCATTTCTCTTGGTATTTTAACAATTTCAAATTTTCTATATTTTACTAATGGCATTTTATGTGATTTTCTTCCTCTATGCCTTTTCTCATTTCATGTGCTTGAAATAACGTGACAAAATACTTGTATTTTGATTCAGTGTGAATATCACCGTTGGAGAGAAAGAAGATCGGGTGGTGACAGGAGGATTGCACACGGTGGTAGACATATTTTGTGTCGGCTGTGGCTCAATTGTCGGGTGGAAATATGTAAATAATTCCCTCTATGGAACATTTTAACATTTTGTTTCGGAAGTTTCATCCACAGCAGTCATCACGGAAATAATACTTATTGCAGGAGGCTGCGCATGAGATGAGTCAGAAGTACAAGGAAGGGAAATTCATACTAGACATGTATGTAGATTTTTTAAGACTTTCAAAGGTTGTTTGCTTCATAGACTTTTGTTTGCACTTATGATACCACATTAGCATGCTTTTGGACCATGGACCTAGACTTCACAGAGTTCAAAATGTGTTGTTATAGAGTCTAGCTATATGGCTAACTAGCTCTCTGTCGAACACCCTGTGTATTGACATCAATACTTCTACTATTGTCAATAATGCGTGATGCTAGATAGAGAACTAGATAGAGAACTAGATAGAGAACTAGTTAGCCAATAATGCGTTTCTTTTGTTATAAGCTTAACATTGGATTTTCCCTCTCCTCTTCACATGAGCGAAGATCTCCATTTTTCTATATATTTCTCCTCGTTCATGGTTTTTTTTTTCTATGGTACATCTCTATGTTAAAGTTATTGGCAAATGGAAGGAACTATAACTTCTTGTTTCCTTATTCCATTCTAATCTTGGATCAGCTCATGATGTTTTGACTTATCGTACAGATACCAGGTGTTCAGCCCTAGTGGACACAGATATATGCTCACTCACATCTTTGAGCCCCTGGCAAGTTCTACTTACTTAGGACAACCTAGGTAAGTAGCTTTATCCCGTGGGAAGAACACGGATGATGCTTAATTTGGTTCAATAGAAGTCAAAGACTTTGTGTACATTCTTTAAACCATATGGCATATTATAGTGATCTTGTCAATTGATGGTTGTATGTAATCTCTTCTACTTTGATAGTACTTAATATCAATAGGGTGGATAGTTCTTGAATGTAATGGATTTGCAGCTGCTATGCATTTTTTGTTAAATAGCAGCCAACTGATTTTGGCATAGTTTTAGTGTTGTTAATCTTTGCTATGTGAAGAATTGATTTGTTATTATTCAGGTGTTCATCACTTTTCTTCTACTTGGGTTTTTCTGTGAATTACTGCGCATATTATGGGCTATGTACTTTGGCCTTCACTTTCATGTTAGATGGACCTGAACTTTTGGAGAAATGGATCTAATCCTACCAATCACTTCTAAAATTCGATTTCTTTTTTCTTAAATTCCTCTCTTCCAAATCCCTCCTATGTTATTATGATTAATTGTTCCTATATACCTCAAAAATTTCCATTTCCTATTAAAAGTTGGACTTAGTTCTTGCTTAGTTAGCATCCAAGAATATAGGAATTAAAATATTGTAGAGTTGTTTGGTTGACAAAAACATAGGAAGTTACACTTCTTAAAAAGTTACACCTCCTATAAAGTGGATAAAGCTACTTACCTAGGGGGTCATAAGTAAGTAGAACTTCCCACGGGAGATTTTTCTTCCCATGATGCCGTGATCAACTAACGACTTTTCACATTTCCTATAATTGAACTCTTTTGAGTCTCGAGAAATTAAGTGTCTAATAAGCTCACTAGTTAATGGCTGATTAACTAACAAAAGCACAAAATTGTATTTCCACTCTGAAAATACAAGATTACTCTTATAGAAGCTATCACATAAAGAGCACTATTGCCATTATTCTTGTCTAATATAACTAAATATTTGCTAATGGCCTTAAACTCTTCCAAATATGGTTTGTGGTGCTTGCTAAACTATTGACAGTTTTAGGCCAGATGATTATGGGTTGTTGATGAAGTGTTGTTATCTAACGTTACATATATCTGCCCAACTAATTAAAGTATATTTAGTGGTTGTTTTTTCCTAATTAATTCGACTACTGTTTCTCTTCATTACTCGTTATACTAAGACTTCCCACTTTTATTATCAGAGTTACAGAACTTTTTGATTGAATTTTGCTATCATAACTTTCAAAACATCAATATCTTGCAAAACTACCTCTCAACTTATCTTTTTTTATAAGGAAAGATAATTGGTCCGAAAACCAACTCTCATGCAGCTTCTTAGTACATAGGGGACACTACGATTTGAAGGTGGTACAAGGCTAAATGAACCTGTGATGCTGACTCACACTTTCTACCATATCTTCCTCTAACTCCAACTTATACATTTAAGATGCTGACATATTATTATTAGACTGACATATCATTAACATAATTAATTATTAAAATCATATATTGAAAATCGTAGTGTAACTATATCCATCAAAATAAAACTTCTCTCCTTGTCCCTCTTGAAAACTAAAAAAACTTGAATGGACCCGGTTGACAATAAACTTACTCGGCAGTGTCACATGATATAGTCAGTTTCTATTTGATATAGTAAGTTTTTGTATGATATAATCACATTTTATATAATCAATTTTTGTATAATATAGTCAATTTTCTTATGTAGTCAGTTTTCCTATGATATAGTCGAATTTTTCTAATATATTAAGTTTTTGTGAGATATAATTGTGAATCCGGTCCATCCAAGACTTTCTACCTAAAAACCAAATTTTTTTTTTGGGCAATTTTCAATTTTCAACCCATGCAAAAGCCAAAAAAACAAAATTAATTTTCAACAAAGTTTGGCTCCCAAGTACCATATGTCAATATGTCATCATTTTCCCGTAAATCAAACAGGGAACGACGATCAATTCACAACTTCTTTTTCTTTTTCTTCATATTTCATTCACATTTCCTTTTTAGTTGTACTATTTTTTTCTTGCAAAACGTGCATTGCGTTGCATATTTTGCATTTCTGTTACAAATTTACCCAGCAATTTCCCCCACATTCAACAAACAATTATAAAGTTTATCAAATATATGCGTTATTTTTTCTTCTATTAGTTCTTGAAATCAATTTACAGAAAAATGGGGAGGTTATTTTTCATCACATTAGAAGGCAGGATTTACAGTTGCAGACATTGCAATACCCACCTGGGAATAGCCGATCATATCATTTCTAAGGTTCGGCATTTTTCTTTTTGTTTAATTTTAGTACTTGAATTTTCTTTTAATATATGATGATTATAATCTGCTAAATATTGGTGGGTTTTTTTGCTAATTTGCTTTTTCTTGAATGCAACATGTTGGGTGAATTTGTTTAACTTATTGGGTTTCTTGAACACGTTATTGCCTTTGTGTTTGATTGATGGTTGGTTATTCTTTCAAATTAATTCGTGAATTCTTGGGAATTTAAGAATGTGGATGTGGGTTTTTGGTGATGAATGTTATTACCTTTGTGTTTGATTGATGTTGAGTGTTTAAGTATGCATAATTGTGGGGTTTACTTGAAATGAAGAGAAGTGATTGGAATTTGGAAGTTTAACGTGTAATAGTAGATTGAAGGGTGGGTTTGGAAGCATTTTGGAGTTTATAAGAGTTTGGAAGTTTTGCTTATAGGCAGTATGTGGAATGTGGCCCAGGAGCATTTTGATACGATTAGTGTATACGTCGACTCAAATGTTTGAAGAGGATTCTAACAGGATAATGGGATTTGATCATGCTGCGGTTTTATAGTGTTTCTTGAAATTGCATAACCTAAGCAGTGTTAGCCAACTATTAGGGGTGAATATGAGTTTTAAATTGTAGTTGTTGGATGGAAAACCTAGAAGCAGTAATGGTGTGGTAATAAGTTGGTCAATTCTATTCTTGGCTCCTATGTAGGATAAACCCATATGTGATCGAATTTTGCGCTTAGTTGATACGTGATTTGAAGGCATAGGAGGTATAATATGAAGCACTTCATGCGTTAGATGGTTGTTAGGCATTGCTTGGAATGCTTGCTGTTGTGACTCTAAAAGTAGTGCAAGTGTTGTGGAAAGTGATAGCGAATTGGAGCAGTTACTAAACATTACTTGTATCTACTTTTGTGCATAAAGTGAAGCTATTATAGATTGTGGATTCTTAATGTGTGTTTCTGTAAGCACACTGATAGGGGTGCTTTGCCTGAATTTTACAATTATAATGAAAAATCTATGCCTGGTCCTTTGCTAAACATCCTTATTTTTAAGTGGAAAGTGTTAATTACTATCGGTTAACATAATTAACAACATTGCTACTCTTTGCCATTTTTGAACACAAGATGCAATGGTTGCATGGAGGTTGAGAATATGTTTTCTTTTGAGGTTGACATTTCTATAATTCTATACATGCCTTGAGGGGTAACTCTTGTCATTTTTGAACGCTGATGTATCAATTTTTAGAAGCTGTCGTCAAGGCTAACATGGGAAAAAAGTAAAGGGTTTTTTCTGTATTTTCTTTCAAATGAAAATTTAAACATGTCTGACCAATTGTTTCTAGATGATGATGAAGAGTAATTTTTGGGCAACTGACCAATTATTTGTATTCTTGGCAGTTGCTCTGCCCATAGTTTCTTCCTTGGGTCGGTGTTATAAGTGTCATTAATGCCATCATTGATAAAGACAGTGTTTTATATTCAATCATGAGTGCCACTTTTTATAAAATTACAATCGAAGCTTGCTGATTGCTCTGCTCATAGTTTCTTCCTTTATCAATATACACTTCTCTTGTCTTTTCCATACACGAGAAGCTTTAATAGTTACAGGAGAAGCTTCTTGCTACCCAGAAGCTAAAATTGGCTGTGAGCCTAGAGTATGATCTTCATGTCTTTGAAACCTTTGTCTTGTAATTTAGGTCCTTGAGGATCATTCTTGAAAGTGTTAGACTTGTCATGTTCATAATTGGTGAAGGCTGCAAATGACTTCTATAAATGATGGTGAACTTTGATGTTAAAATCAAATCTCCTCCAAAAATATTGGTGAAGTACCTTTTGTAGTGAACTTTTAAGGAGAAATGGTCCTGAAACTTGATGTTCTCTGCTGTTAGCACTTCCGACAATGCTGCAACCACTGTTCAATCTTCCACCTTAAGTGTATATTAATAGGATATCAACTGGATCAAATGCTAAGTTGGTACTCTTTAGGCCACTAGGCTCGCTAGTAGACGCCTGTGTTTAAAAGTCAAATCCATCTATTTCGGTGATAGGCACCCCAAAAGGAAAAGGGAAGAAGGGTGAGCGTCAGAAAATGGGATAATCCAACTAAAGCAGCATACACAAATGTTAGTGTGGATGAGTAAGAGAAACTCAGAAAGGGATTCTTTGTATAGTTGTCTTACACAAGCACTGGCTTATGCTTGTGGATTGAGGTCGTTTATATGCAATCTTCTCCAATTGTTCAATGACTGACATCATTTAAATTTTCTCCATGCATGCAATTTCTTGTATACTAGATTGTGTTTTACAAATCACTTTTTAAGTTATAACGGGCATATGCGTACCAGTGTTGGTAATGTTCAGAAAGACTATTTCTCCCGATATTTCGGAAAGCAAATGATAAAAAAAAACATTTGTATCTGATAGATGTAGCCTATGTTCAGATGCTGATCAAGATCAGCAGAGAGATTAAATATGGTTTTAGTGAAGAGCCGACACAATTTGTTGCATATATTTATTTGTAGCTCCTAAGTTCCTGGTTTCCCTAATGCTTTACGGAACTCCGATCTCATCTACAAAATTGAACTTTTATTGCTTTGTACACTTCAAACCCACCATGCTATCAAGGCTTGTTGTATACTGACTCTGTCCTTTAATAAGTGCCCATCTTGCAAATGTATATGTCCTTTAACAAGTGTTTGTTCAAAATTTTCAGTGTAGAAGATTAGAGTATTCAAATATTGCTCTTCATTGCGTTTACTTGCTCAAAAATTTCAGTGTAGAAGATTAGAGTATTTCAAATATTGCTCTTCATTGCGTTTACTTGTACATTTTTATAGGAAGAATATCATTAAGATGTAACTTCAATTGTAAGAATTGTCCTACAGCCATTATCTAAGTGTAATTTAAGTCGTCCTTAAAAAAAAAAAAAAAAAGAGTGTAACCTTAGTATGAGTAAAGTGAAGCTTGGGTTTTCTCATCTATATGTCAGAGGCCTTTTTTTGGTTTGGGGGGGGGGTTGGTTTGTTTTTCCATTCTTTTTCCTTTGTCATGATTACTTTTATTGGTTTAGAACATTATTCTCTAACTAAATTTGTTTCCTCTGTTTCAGTCATTCCATTGCAGACATGGCAGGGCTTATCTTTTTGATAATGTGTAAGTAAATGTTCAATTTTCAATAACTTGTCCCCTTAAAGCTTTATTTGACTCCTTTGTTTGGTGTAAATGGCATAGTTATCAGAATTAGTGAGTTTCACTGCATAGATAGACCTTTTTATATGCTGGGAAACTAAAGGAATGCCCTGGGTTGAATGTTTTTGTTGATAGTTGTTACATGCTGGGATCTTACAATCAGGAATAACTTTATCATCTGTGAAATTCATGTCCAACCTCTGATAATGGGCAAATGTCTGATAAGTCAATGTTTCGGCAAACTGTCCTTTACTTCTGAGCCCTTTAGTTCAATGGTCTAATAGAAATAGGCTATTTGCAATTTAGGGGTAACAGTAAAAGAGCCTCTTCGAATTGTATGGATATGGTCCATCCGGGCAGAGGCAATGAGTCACTATAGGCATCCGAGTAATTGTATATGCTATGTCTTGGCATTTGATGATTTCAAGTATCATCACAAAGCATATCTCCTTGCATTTTAACAATTTCTAATTTTCTATAATTTACTAGTGGCATTTTATGTTGATTTTCTTCCTCCACGCCTTTTCTCTTTCATGTGCTTGAAATAACGTGACAAAATACTTGTACTTTGATTCAGTGTGAATATCACCGTTGGAGAGAAAGAAGATCGGGAGATGCTGACAGGATTGCACACGGTGGTAGACATATTTTGTGTTGGTTGTGGCTCAATTGTCGGGTGGAAATATGTAAATAACTCCCTCTGTGGATCATTTTAACATTTTGTTTCGGAAGTTTCATCCACAGGAGTCATCACGGAAATAATACTTATTGCAGGAGGCTGCGCATGAGATGAGTCAGAAGTACAAGGAAGGGAAATTCATACTAGAGAGGTATGCAGATCTTTTAAGACTTTCAAAGATTGTTTGCTCCATAAGACTTTTGTTTGCACTTATGATACCACATTAGCATGCTTTTGGACCATAGACTAGACTTCATAGTTCATAGAGTTCAAAATATGTTGTTATAGATTCTAGCTATATGGCTTACTAGCTCTCTGTTGAACACCCTGTGTATTGACATCAATATTTCTACTAAACCTAACGTGAGTTAGCTACACAGGGACAATATTGTCAATACACGTGATGCTAGATAGAGAACTAGTTAGCCAATTATGCGTTTCATTGGATTTTCTATTCTCTTCACATAAGCGAAGATCCCCATTTTTCTATATCGTTCTCCTTGTTCATGGTTTTTTCTCTATGGTACATCTCTATGTTAATTTTATTGGCAAACGTAGCTTCTTGTTTCCTTGTTCCATTCTAGTCTTGTAGATCAGCTCATGATGTTTTGACTTATCGTACAGATACCAGGTGTTAGGCCCTACTGGGAACATGTATACGATCACTCAGGCGCTTCAGCTCTTGAGCGACACAGAGAACACAGATGATGCTTAATTTGGTTCAACAGAAGTCAAAGACTTTGTGTACATTCTTTAAACCATATGGCATATTATAGTGATCTTGTCAATTGATGGTTGTCTGTAATATCTTCTACTTTCATAGTACTTAATATCAATAGGGTGGATAGTTCTTGAATGTAATGGAGTTGCAGCTGCTATGCTTTCTTATTAGATAGCAGCCGATTGATTTTGGCATAGTTTTAGTGCTCTTCACCTGTATCACAGCTTACAGGAGTGCTGTTACCTTTGCTATGTGAAGAACTGATTTCTTAATATTCAGGCTTTCATAATATCTCTTCTACTTGGGTTTTTTTTGTGAATTACTGCGCATCTTATGGCCTATATTCTTTGGGCCCATGTTAGGTGGATCTAATCGACCAATCACTTTTAGAAGGGTTTTCTACATAATGCCCTTATGTTCCACGAAATTCTAAGTTGTACCCTATTTTTTTGAACTTTCCACATTAGACCCTAACATTTCTAAACGTTACACAAAATGCCCTTATACAAAATACTAACCAAGTAGATTTTAGGACTTTCTTCCCATGTGGGTATAGGGTAGGATTTTTTTAACCTTGTTAGTTGACTAAGGTTTTGGGTATGATCCCGAGAAACCGAAGGCCGAGTGGGGTTTGGGGTACGATCTATTAGGAAGGGGATTTTGTGTAATGTTTAAAAAGCTTATGGGTACAATTTGAAAAGTTCAAAAAGCGCGTATAATGTAGAATTTCGTAAAACACCCAAAATTGCATGTAAGGGGATTTTTTCTTAAATTTCTCTCTTTCCATACCTTCTTATGTCATGATCGTTCCTATATACCTCAAACTTTTTTTAGGAATTAAAATAGCATGAAGTTATTTGGTTGACAAAATCATAGAAATTTACACTTCTTAAGAAATTTTACTTCCCATAGAATGGATAAAGCTTTTGACCTAGAATGTACTAAGCAAGTAGACTTCCCACGGGAGATTTTTGTCCCCTTGATGCCATGATCAACCAACAACATTTCACACTTTCTATAATTGAATTCTTTTGAGTCTCAAGAAATTAAGAGTCTAATAAACTCACTAGTTAATGGATGATAATTAACAAAAGCACAATTGTATTTCCACACTGAAAATACAAGACTACTCATATAGAAGCTATCACATAAAGAGCATTATTGCCATTATACTTGTCTAGTATAACTAAATATTTGCTAATGGGCCTTAAACTCTTCCAAAAACGGTTTTTGGTGCTTGCTAAACTATTGACAGTTTTAGGCTAGATGTTTATGGGTCGTTGATGAAGTGTTGTTATCTAACCTTACATATATCTCCCCAACTAATTAAAATCGTATCTTTAGTGGTTGTTCAACTTACTACCTTTTATGTGACAGATTTAAAGATGGATGATGGCTATGTTGACAAACGTGCATAGACATGTATCTTTCTATTTAGATAAGATTTTACTTCCTAATAAACTTGTTCAACTACTTTTGTGAATTAGGGTTCATCAAAATTAAATGACCAAAATAGTGCAAATTGTTTGTTCATGCTCATCAAAGATGAACATAAGATATAAATTTGTGCAAATATGAGGTTCGGCAATGCACAACGTGTATAGAAAAATGAAACACAAATTGGAATGTAATTGTTGTAGATTCTGTTCTTTTAGACTTTGAACTAAACTGAAAAACAATAGATAAAAATAAAAAATAAAAAAAAGAATAATTAATAATATTGAACTAAACCAACTAAATTGAACTTAACCCAATTACCCAACTGAATTGAAATTAAGACTAAAAGACATGTTGAACTATGTCTTGAATTAATTATCTGACGCTAGGATTAACATATATTGAGTCTGTTTTAGGTTCGGGTTTAGGCCCATCTATTTAGTTTTATTAGTAGGGTACTACATAAACCCTATAATTAACTTTCTGCCTTTATTTTTCTTCTGTAATCTGTACTCTCTCCTAAATATAATAAAATCGTTTCTCATCTGCCTGTGAACGTAGCTAACACGTTGTTAGTGAACCACGTTAATTCCTTGTGTCAATTGTTCATTAATTTTTGCTTCGTTAATTGGATTTGTTACAACAAGACCAAATCCTTAGTCTATTACCCAAAGAAAAAAAAAGGGTAGTTCATAGTCCATATTTTAGTATTTTAGTCCAACTTCTATCTGTTAAGAACACTTTATTGTTTATACAGATATACTTTTGAAATATATAGAGGATAAGTGGACTGTTGAGAGTTTGAGACCAATTTTACTCTTGCCCATGCCAAATTCATGAAAAAGGATCATGATCTGAGCTAACTGATGCAACTTCACTTATTAAATTTAAATTTAAAGGGGAAAAAAGAGCTTCATATCGTTTTAAAGGCCCTACTCTAATATGTCCATTCAAAAATTGAAAAGTGTACAAGAAAGAATATACTTCATTGGCTTGGATAAAACCGACAAACCTACACTTGATTCATCCACGGCTAACTTTCGCGAGAACCACAAAAATGTTAGATGGTATGCAATTTAAGTTATAGCTAAGTTGAATGGAGATTATGAATAAATATTAAGTCTTAGAAATAACTTAGTATATGATGTAATTATGTTGTCTAAGGTTAAGTACATCATTATATATTAGGTGTAAAAACTAAAAAGTCATCATATTAAATACGGGTGCGTTATTGCACCCATTATAAGGAGAGTTGGGGGACCAATGATATAAAGGTCGTGTAAGAGCGGTCTGATAAAGTTATAGAATTCAACAAAAGATAACTTTTTTGCTCATTTGAAGAGGTCCAAATAAATTTCACATAAATATTTACAAACGTAAATTCAAACTATTACATTCAATTTAAAACTAGTGGTGGTATTTATATAGGATTATTTATCTCAATTTTGTCTTTACGGTGTTCCTCAACAAGACGTGGCGCTATCCCTTAGAGTATTGACTTCGTATCTCCACTTTACAATAAAAAATTATAAAATGCGTGGTATAAGATTTAATCTCATGACCCTCGAGCTTATATACTAAAAAGTATTAACCACTAAACCAAAGAATGTTTGGTGTTATAATTTCAATGTAAAATACTAATAAATGAAAATTATGATTACTTTCGGGGTATAGCTAGGCTAAAAACTACTTATTTAAGCTTTACTATTTGGTCCCTCTTGCTAAAATTTACAAACATAGGTTTTTTTTTCTTTTTAATTTTGTCTCCAAAAGTAGGTTTATCAAAAATAGTGTATACAGAAATACAACAGCTGTTCAAACACTGACAGCCCAGCCCAGACTTTTTGGTTTTATTTTGGGCCCTCCCCCCTCTCTAATGTGCCCTATAAAGAGCCCAGGGCCCACTTAAAATTCCTCCTTTTTGGATTCTCTTATATAAAAAAGAAAGTAGTACACGTTTCCTTCAAAATTTTAGCAAGAGGGACCAAATATTTAAAACTGCCAGCTTCAAACTTTCAGATAGTACATTGCATTTGCACGTGAATGAACGCCAGGAATATAGACTTTTCTTTCTAGGTACAAACTTCTGTTTTTTTGCTATGTTGTTTTTGTTCTAACCAGACAGTAACTAACTATAACTGGCACAATCCAAAGTGAGGCACTTAAAAAAGGAATTTTAGACAATTAGATTGAAGATTGAGAGTCCTACCCGGAATTAAACCGGTACGGTCCTCCTAATTCGAAGGGGTGAGAATTGAATCTGCCAACCTTAAAATTAGTGGAACTCTCACTTGATTATAATTATTATTTATTTATTTTTTCTTTGAAAAAACTTCAGGGTAACAAAGTTTAAAAGGTCGAGAGTTGGGGACCAATGATATAAAGGTGCCAAAAAATATGGTATGAAGGTGCCAGCTTCTAAGTTCAAACTTTGAGCTCATAATAAAGATTCAATGTAAAAGTCTTTGCTATTTATGCCTTTATTCCCTTGGTTGAGAAATGATAAGTCTAACCATTCTAGAACGTTAGCTTAGAATCTAGTTTGTATACAAGGATTTCTTGGCTTTAACCATGTTATAAATCCAACATTTTCAAAAGAGCAACGTTATTTTTTAAAACAACCACCTTATATGACCTAAATCTTTTTAAATACCTACTAATTGACAAATTCCATCAACGAAATCGTTCTCAAAAGGGTTTAAAATTATTCCATCACCTTCACCTTTATTCACTAGAAGGAGTATACAAGGTTTAAACCCTTCTTTAAGAATGATTTCCTAAACGGAATATGTCAAATGGTAGGCATTTTAAAAAAAAGATCATATAAGATAGTTATTTTAAAAAATGAACAGATAAGGTGGTTATTTTTGGTTTTATAAGATGGTTAAAGTCAAACAATCATTTGTACAATTCAGTCACAAAATACAAGTATGAGTGTATCAGACTGTGCACAACAAGATCCCCTCTTAAAAGTGCCTTTGTTACTTAACAACCTATATTGTTCAATATGTACGATAAAATAGATTATCTTATTGTGAAGGCTAATCTCTAAATGATAAGAGCAAAAAGTCATTATTCAATAGTAAATGTCACCCACTTCATAAGGGTTTACATGTACATATAAAGATCACTTTTCACCTTTTCCCCAAGGTAACAAGGAAACTTGTTTCTCAAAATATGTTCTATGTAAACCAAACACAAGAGACAAAACAGAATTTATAGTACAAGATGAAGTTATGATTTCATTTCAAATAAAGGGAATATATCACTTGTCATTTCTTGAAAAATGGAATTAAACTAAGATATTGGAAAAAGAATCAGTGAATAGCCCTCTGCTCTGAACAAGATACTTACCATAACAACCATCCAAAAAAGAATTAAAGAACAAAACATATCCCTAATTTCTTTTCATTGTCCTACCATGATCATTAAGATGAGGAAGATGGAGGGAGGTAGAAGATACACATCATAGGCTAATTACATTGGGGGGTTTGTAGAATCATTCACCACGGCGGCGCAAATTCAAAAAAAAAAGAAAAAAAAGAACCATATATAGGAAAAAGGTAAGAAAGGGGGAAGAGGAGGAGGATAGGAGTAAAAGCATTTGAAAAATCCAAGATTTGATTCTGCACAAGAATATGAGAGAGATGACCCTAGGCACTCTCTGCTGGAACTTGACCCAACTTCCCAAAGTTCTTAGCATGCTTCGGCCTCCACTCAGTTCTTCCCCTCATTACCTCTGCCCCATCCTCGAGTCGCAGCAAGTGCTGGCACTCAACATTACCAGAATCTTGCAGTCCCCCAACACTAGCACCTGAGACAGCAGTGAGCGACTGCAGCATATTGTCCCTTCCACACTCCCTCCTGTACTCCAAAGTCATGCCAGAGAGCTCATGGGTCTCCAGAATTGATTGTGGAGCACTCTGCAAACCCAACAAATAATTATCATAAACATTATATTGTATCACAGAACGCAAATATACAACATTAGTACGTGACATTCAAAATAAGAATATAAAGCCAAAAACCGTATGTCACACACATAATCTAAGACTGCATTAATAGGACAAACTTATAACTAAACTACTTTTGAAGGGACAACTGTGGACCTCGTACAGAGTGAAGTTACAGAAATGCCCCCACTAGACTTACGGGACGATAATTTAGCCATACACGATAGATAGATAGATAGATAGATAACAGAGTCCATTGGGCAACAGCAGTAGATGGCTAAAGTTGTCAAAGCTTATTTTGTTTTAGAGCGGTTTAATACTTTGATCGCCTGTTCAAGACTATATAGACACCATTAAAATCTGTAATACTACAGCTCGTATCACGTGGCGACGAAAGAAACTATCACTTTCTAAATTTCAACTGTATTTCTTCATTCCCAAAAAATGGAAACAGACAGCATTTTGGTTTCCAAGAATTTGTTATCTTTCCAAAGGCAGGGAGCTAAGACTATCTTTTATTTTGCACATATGTGGACGAAACTATTTACAGACAGAAAACAGTACAAGCATAGTAAACTACAGCCCTCTTCACTTCACCTGATTTTATGGACCTGAAATTCTTCACTGTTAAAACTAAATTTTACTGATTTTAGAGACTTGTTATAACTGATTGGACCTGATTAAAGGCTCACTTTTGCTAATTCTCTTGTGTTTTTCTCATATGCAATTTATTGATTTTTACTTATTAAAACTGATTGAAACTGAAACTGGTTGAAACTGATTGTTACTAAACATTACTCCTCTAAAGTTGAAGTGAATTGGGCCTTAATTAGTAGAAACTGAGCTGCAACCACGTGATGAAAACACATAACTTAATTCTGAAAGTATCTCTACTAAGTACATTATAATATTATATAAGGAACAACAGCCTATGCTGTAAGGGAGTAGTGATAGTTCTCACTTCTGTGTTCTTGTTGCTTTTTTTTTTTGGGAATGATGTCCAATGGTTCCATTAACACAATGCCTATAAAAGAAGTTTACGCCCATAGCATGATGGATATACAGGCCTTACAAAGAATGCTCTCTGATTGCTCTAGTTTCAAACATGTACGTAGAGCGAGGATTTAGTAACAAAATATTGATTCTATCTGATATAATCACAAGCTCATAATTTGCCGATAATGACTCAATCTAGTTGCCCTGCCCCATTGGTGAATATAATGAGCTTCAAACAAACATCTCAGCCTAGTAAAAGCGTACAACAGATCAACATCCCAATACAAGCAAGTGAAAATGAAACAAAACCACACCAAGAAGATAAACTTATATAGGCACCCATGCTCACAACTTATGCGACCCATCGTGTAGATAACATAGAACAAGTTAGTGGATTAAGAATTATTACCTCAAGAATCCAACCAATGTACTTGACATTGTTGACATGCTGATTGACATCCAAATCATTCCACCTGGGCTGCAGATAGTAAATTCACTGTCAGAGAAAAGCATGATCCAAGAAATCTGTATTTTCAGAAAAAGGTAATCAAAGATTGGTGACTTCACCAATCAATGACTATTCTTAAGTAAGTTTCTCCGACCACACAAAAAAATGTTTTGATGATGTATGGAGTAACTTACAGTGAGACCAGTACGGATGTATTCAGCAGTGCTGTCATCAAGTTTGGGAAGCTTCCTCCCATCCTCATCAATAATAGGAGGAGTATCCACAAAGTAAGGCCCTATCTCTCCACGCACTTCATCTGGCATTTTTGACAACCTCCTCGTGTGTTTATTCATCATCACCCATACACTTCCAAATTCATAAAATGTATTTATCAGTTATCTTATACTTCTATAAAGCACTCGTGGAAAATCAAAGAAGAAGAAAAATGCAAATGCTAATATTGCAATTTGGCACCAATAATAGTATACACCAGCCTTCTCCATTTCCCTTCCCTCAAAAAGTGTCACACGGGTATCAGTCTATTATAAGTTCCTAACTGTTTGTAATGATTCTCCAAGTATAGTACAGGCTCAGCAACTCATTCTACGAGATATGGCTAATAAAATGAATAATAAGAACATAATTAATTGGAAAATCCTTTCAAACAGCTGTAACTTAACCCCAAGGGAATTAATGAATGCAAAAAGATTGTACAAATCAAAGAACAATTGCCAACCTTGAGGCTCTTGTAAGTATTTCACCAGTACTACAGTCTCTGACAAGCCAGTCACGACGCATACCATTCTTCCCGGATGAGCTAACCCAAGTGTCTACTTGAACAACATCCCCCCTGCATAACATGAATGCCTTTAATCAAGATAATTCCTTTTTTCATACACAGGGTTATCATGATGCGTTCCAGTCATCAAAATCATGCATCTCCAATCTCTATGTTATGCGCATTGACGGTACACTGAACAAGCTAACCAAGTGTTTTGCCACAATCATCCCATGACTCATACAGATAAGCACATAAGCCAATCAACTTAGATATAGGCATATAGCACAAGTCAAAAAGCAGAAGAGATATCCCAGCATAAAAAAGCAACTTACAAGTAAAGTCAGTTCTCCAAATATAAACTCACGTCACTTCATAAAATATTCAGAATTGAAAAATCATAAAAAGAAAAAAGGTTAGCCCTGAGTCTTGACTCTTGACTAGAAATTATCACCTAAACCTCATGCCCCTTCCCCCACCGGTTACACAAAAGAGAAACAAGATAGAAAAGCAGACAGCACTTGGACCAAACTAAAAGGAGGACACCATCTTTCAGTATATGATATCAATATCCACAATCATCAGCCAGAATCCTCATGTCACTTACCAAGTTGGGTAACGATCCACAAGAACTTGCATTCTAGTAACCACCCAAATTAAGTTTTTTTTGCACATTTCTGGGGTTGAACCAAAACCATCACCTAAAAGCCCAGCTGATTTTACATGATTAAGTGCTGTTTCCTGCATAAATAAAGCTACCATTAACAAAAAACTACTCCATAAGACTATCAATTAGGTAAATTTGCATCTATCTCACAGCCATCCTTCAAAACTTCAGATAGATACCTGCAGATGATTCATTAACGTGTCTATAGAAGCTGTCCGATCCGCTCCTATCTCATACGACCTAATAGAGAAGTTCTGTCTAAAAACAAACCCATCTTGGACCATCTGCCCCAGACCAAAAGGATCAATAAGAACATCAGGGCGCTTTGGTTTCCAATCAAGCATCATCCATTGCTTCTCGGCAGCCAAAAAAACTGTAGTAATTGCAGCAAGAAGCATGCTCCAATCAGGCAACTGATTAATAAAGGTCCTTGGAGGAGGAGATGAGGTTTCCTCACTCTTCACTCCTTCCATAGCCGAAGAAAGGCCAACCGTGGTACCATTGATCTTAGGAGGAGCTTGTGCATTGGTTTTCATTTTCAAACCCCCAGATGAACCAGATTTCGACTTCATGCCACAGGCATCTAAATTCGAGGAACCAAGCTTTGTCGAAGAGGGTTTCGAGCCCGAGTCAGAAGGTAACGGCGCAACAGGAAAGAAAGCCGAAGTTGCAGCTGCGGCAACCATGATCAATAGCTTAATATACCCACCAACAGATCAATTTAATTCTCCAAACAACCCACACCACAAATTCAGAAATTTCCTTGGACAATGTCGATAATTGCAAGGATTACAAGAGCTCAGAAGCCAAGAGAATCACTGAAATGTCTGTCTCATGAAACCACATAGTTTTGCACGCATGAACCCTGAATCCAATCAACAATGCAAATATTAAAGGCATACAATAAGCATTTATGTAGCATATGAATACATACAAAAAACAATTAGGTATATGGTGAATTTGAAAGGACCATTTCTCCTGCTTCTGCAACAAACTTGGACCACCCAAGAAATCAGATAATATACACCCAAAAGAAAACCCCATAAAATATGCTGTCAGAACTCAAATTCATTTACCATAGCATGGAAAAGTAAAGGAATTTGCTTGCCAGAAAATACATTAAATTATTTATTACCATTACATAGATATAACTCCAAATTAAGGTTTCATAGTGTTGGCAAATTAATGATCTTTTCTGGAATGTATAATAAATTGGTTGTTGAAATTTACTAATATTCCCGGAAAATGAGAAACAAACATTGAAATCAAACATAAAAACAGCAAAACATCAGGCCAAAAACAAGCAAACAATCATATTAAAATAAAACAAATTGAACACAACAAACAAATTTAATTAATTTCTCAGCAACCCAATTCAGATCTGACCTCAAATCATCCAAAAAATGGGGAAAACCCCTGAAGAACAAAACCCATTTTAGACATTGAATCAAACATTCAAACCCATTTCAACAAAATTAAATCAATCAACACCCATCAGATCAAACAACAAAAAATAGTGAAAAAAATCACCTGGATTCAAAATGAAGAAATTATCATCATAATTCGTAGAAAAAGAGAAGAAAATCAATTACTTCTCTGACCTTTTTTTCCCCTTTTTTTCTCTCTCAATCTCTCTACTTTCTGCGCTGTTTTTCTCGTATCTTCTTCTTCTTTGCTTCAGGTATTAATTTTTTTCTTCTATTTGTTTTTCCAGAGGTGAAAGAAAAGAGAAATTACAAAATATAATAATGACCCTTTTTAAAATTTGGTTTAACTTTAAATTTTTCTGGGACGTTTGTTTTAAGGGGGTTTCGTGAAAGTTGAGAAAAAAAATTCGAGAAATCCAAAGAATGAAAAAAATGAAATTGTTTTTTTTGGTTTCTGGAAGAAAGAAAGAGAAATTGGAATTGGGTGGAGGAGACAATTAGACAAAATGTAAGTCCAGCTACTTCTTCTTATAGAGTCCACCTGGCTGCCCCTTTCCTCCCGCCTCCTCTTTTTCAAGTTTTTTATTGCTCCTCCAATGACTTCACTTTATCTAGGTAATACTCGAGCAATACTCGATTTTTTTATCGCGTTTTTTTTAACCTATACCATAAGGCATATATTAAAAGTATCGAAATTTCTATATAAGATATCATTAGATAAAAAGTTTTCATTTCAAAGTTCAATCAAGCTAAAAAAGTTTTACATGATTCCCTTTATATTCAGTATCTATCCTTATTTATTATTCTCATATAGGATCTTGATGTATTACTTCTTTCATTTAAAAATAGTTACACCATTTGCTTTTTTAAGTTTGCCGAGACAGTCTTTTTTAAGGTTAATATCTCTAATTGCGTATAAGTAAAAATTATAAAAGGGGATATTTGGAATCCTCATATTGTTACGAACTTAACAAGGTTCCATTTGACGATGACTTTTCTTATATAATGGTGAGAGAAAGCTTGTCAAAGTTAGTTGATGAATAGTGATCAAATGTCAATGGTACAACTATTTTGAAATGGATGAATTATATTTTTTAAATAAAATATTAAAATTCTTAACTTATGCCTTACGGCATGTGTTTGAATGGTCCTATTTAATTAATATAAAATTTATATTGAAATATTGATTTTGATATCTAATGAAAGTATTTATGTGGTTAATATTAATAAAATAAAATCTTGTTTCCGATATTGTAATTTGTTAAATGTTTTTTCTTAAGATTGGTGTGTGTGTATATATGATTTTGAGGGGAAAACCAGCTACATTTGACTTCTAGTTTGATATTGTATATACATGTTTAGAACACACAAGTAATGTGTGTACATGTAGATTTGCCCTCCATTCCTTGTTATTTTGTTGGGCCAAGTAAACATATTTTGCTTGTTAGATGTGGATCTAGTGCAATTCTGATGCTGGAGTGTGATATATATGATGTCCTCATTTGACTAATTTGACATAACTTACATGGGCTTATTTATATTGATCATAATACATTTAAACTTGTAAATTCTTTTTGAAAACTTATTTGAACTTATTTTTTTGCAAAATGAGTTGTGACAAGTTGAGCATTGTTTTAATTAATTGTTATGATTGCAAAATTTCGTTCATATTCTAAATTTATGTTCTGGAATTATAGTAGATGTCGCGAAAAGGGTGAATTATCCCCCAGTAAATTAAAAATATCACGCACCGTTGTATGATTTGATCTTTATTACTAGTGACTACCATTTCCGAAGTTTAAACTCGGTTATATATATATATATATATATATATATATATATATATATATATATATATATATATATATATATATATATATATATATATATATATAAAATACTTTATCATCCGTGATACATAGTCAAAAATTGATATGATAGTGTCTTAAAATTTGTCTGCAAGACATTCCTCTATTTCTTTTTTACTTGCAATATTTGTCTTTGGAGTTTAAATATCATTAATATTGCTTTGTTATATATTATATACTATAAAACAATGGTATCATATGGAATCTTATTGGATTTGACTCAAAAAACGTGTAATTGTATTAGTGATCAAAGTTATGCATCAAAAAAAGTAGTTTAAAAGAAATCATTGCAACTAAGCATGCATTATCTCCACTTGGATTTTACTAAATTTGTCATAATAATCTATTAAAACTTATAACCTTATCTAAACTTATTGTTTTTTTTTTTCAAAAACATATAGAAAATATATATCAAACTAGAATATTCTCTTATAGATGAAATAAATGAGGTTATGAAAACGTAGAAGTTTCTAATGGAGTGCAAAAAGGGAAAATTTAGTTAAACAAATAAAACAAAACTTTAGGTATGTCTTCGTATGTTTGACCGATTTCATTTGAGTTTGACACCGGCTTTTGACGCAAGGGCCAACGTTATATATCATCTGCCTTCTAAACTTCAAAGTCGTCATTCAACGCGTTGTCCTAGAATTTTAGTTTCCCGGGGGAAATGTTTAGATTGAAGCTATTGATAGAAAAAAAAAACTTCACACTTTATATACTTATTATTTTACTACTCCAATTCCACATATACTTACATTCCTTTTTTGGTGTCCAAAATGTTGTGCCTTTTTTTGTCAATTTATTTAGACTAAATTATCCTTAAGTTCTACACAAACTTTCCAAAATATCCCTACTTTTCTCTCAAAACATGTGACCCTATTTATTGATTTACACCATTCCAAGGAACATTTATTGCCTTTTGATTTTGTTTAAAGGAAAAAGAAAATAAATAACTAGTTTCAATACAAAAATTTCAAAAAAGACTTCATTAAATATATTTTTTGGAAATCCTACCACTCATTCCATTTTCCTTAATTCCCGTGAAAAATGAGAAGTAAGCACTATATTATGGGACGGAGGCAGTATAAGAGGAATTTCATTTGTGAAAGTTTGTAACATTTTATCACTAATTCAATATCTGAAAATTTCGGTTGAGGTTTTTGGTCAAATGATCTCAAAACTATATATGCTTCATATTATCATATACTAATTAGTACTCATGCATTATCATAAATAGTAAGATAATTAAGTACTAACAAGGAATTTAAATTACCTTAACAAATAGCAAGATAATGGAGTATGTATTACCTTAACAAATAGCAAGATAATTAAGTACTAACAAGGAATTTAAATTACCTTGCGCATTATCATAAACCATTGGAGGATGAGAACCCATGCATATGTGGTACCATTTGAGTGTCAAGTAGACCCAATTAATAGATGTGGACATGTGGTAGTTCATTGGATAAAGGTTGGATCAAAATAAAATAATTTTAGTTAGACAAAATCTTTATTGAACAGGATTATAATACAAGATTCTAATTATCAGGTAATTGTTAACCCTAAGTTGGATAACAATAATGTTTCTGTAAATAAGAAAAGATATGGTTAAAAATAGTCATATGATTAAGTTTTTATATGTACTCATTTCTCTTTCCTATCCTCGATCTACTTGCTCTTTTCATACCATGTCCCTATCGACCATTTGTTGACCCACAACTTATATGGCATGATCACTCGCTTTAACGAGATGCCCTATTAATGTCTCTACTCACTATTAAATCGCACATACTCTTCCGGACCCAAGTCTATTGACTATATTAGGGCTTCGCTCTATAATTAATAATAACTCTCTCATATATTATTTAACTCTGTTTTTTGGATTTTTATATATAGTTGTTATTTTATATATAGAGAGAGACCAGTTGATTTGCTAGAATAAGCATAAATTAGGATATGAGAAAGTTAATCATAGATTGACATGTGACTTTTGTATATATTTTAAAACCCTTTTTCAATTTTGTAAACAATGATCCATGTTAGCTTATTTTTTAATTTTTTCATTTGTCATTCTACCAAATCTATCTCTGCAGTAGTACATAGTTTTATCCTGATTCAAATATTCGATTACATTATTATTGATTGTATTAGAAGTTCCAATGTTTAATAAGGACAATACTGAAAGGTAATTTCCGCATGGTTGATGAAGATCGATTATATGTATAAATTTGTGGACAAAGTTCATGCAACGTGTCGTGAGTATTATGCGTGTAATGTGCATTTTTCCACAATTATATCTATCTATATCATATACACGATATGCAATTATGCATGCAAATTGCAAGTAGCAAGATTAAATTGCAGTACTAGATGGCCTCAAATGACTTCATAGTTCATAGTACTTCTATGTAGCAACTTATAAGCTGGTAATATATTTTATTTTGATACTTTTTTCTTTCTAAAATTTATTTTGTCTTTTGATTCTTTTTTTGAGTGCAAAACGTATATTTTATTTTATTTTTACAAATTACCAAAAAAATTGCCAACTTTTGAAATGGTTATGTAGTTGCTTGCTTAATTTCATGACATATCAGTCTGCCCATGGTAGCCATAACTTCAATTATGATGTAAGTACATTAAACATGCTCAATAGATTGGGTGGCCTTAAAACTAATGGCACTCCCTCCATTTTCTATAATTGGTCATGGTGACCAACTCCTTTTCTTTCCTATACACAATTTTATGTTACTTGTCACTTCACATACTTGTGATCAGCATGAAAATTGCTAATTTTAAAATAGTACCTATCACTTTCTTTTTGTACCTCGAACTTTAAAATTCAATGAAATTTATAGAAAAGTCAAATAATTAATCGTTACTATATTTGTAGAAAGAAGTACTTTTTGAACATCATAATATTATTTTGAAAACTATATTTATTTGATATTATTAAAGATCACGTTGATGGTCAAATTTCTATTTTAACAAACAAAAGTAGGGAGGAAATCTCTTGTGGATAATATTACTACGTATTAGTTATGATTCTTAAGTATAATATTCCAAAAAAAAAAAAAAAAAAGAGAAGTGTTTCTCTTTTTTTAAAGGATAATGAGTAATAATGTGATAACCAACATATTCTTTATTTATGTGTATTCATCTTAACAACATGAACTAAGGGAGCATATAAGTTGTATGAAGTTAATATGCTACACTATTAGAACATAAACAAGCATCACATGATGGTAAGATGAATAGCTAGAGATGCCTGCATTATGCAATGTATAGCTTAAATTAGACCATAGTATGTCCTAATCATAAAATAATCAACAACTATATAATTAAATGAAAAATCATGATCACATAAAGTAGTTAGGAATTGGACATTAAATTGATGATAATATGACAACTTTATATAGTGTAAAATGTTTTCGTTTTTTTATCGTCCTAATTAGCTGGTTAGTTGTAATGTGGATTTCATAAAGTAGTTGGCAATGGACATTTAATTCGTTCTCATTATTTAGCATACTTTAGGTTTTAGGGGTAAGGGGTGTGTTTGGTTATTGAAATGCTATTATTTGAGTATGAAACTATGGATAAGGAATTTTGTTAACCATATATTAATATATTTCATTTCAATTATTTTTAAGTCAATGTATGTATGTCTTCTTAAATGGATGATGTCTCACTCAGCACATGGGGAGGTTGAGAGACAATTCATAATCATTCTCCTAAAATATTAATTGAAGTACTAGAATTGATCGATTTCAAATTTGTTCTTCCATAACTTTCAGTTAATAATCATGAGGATATATATATACAAGAAAAAGCTAAGCATGGACAAATTACAATTCTAATTAAGGAAAGAAAAAGCTGCTTAGCTAGGGGTGACTATATATCAAGGGATATAATATTTTTGTTTAGACTGTAAAATGGAATAAGAAAAGCATCGAAAAACAATATATTAACTCAATTAATAAGTAAATTATGAACTAATTTGAGCTTAGTTTAAAGTAAATAACTTATCGTAGTTATAAATTAAAAAAAGCATCGAAAACAATATATTACCTCAATTAATGAGTAAATTATGAACTAATTTGAGGTTAATTAGTTTAAAGTAAATAACTTATCGTAGTTATAAATTAGATTTCATTGAAAAAATATATATACAACAAGATTCTATTTGGGGATAATAAATAAGGATAAATACTTAAGATATAAATAATTATGTATGATTTTTTTAGTTTAGTTGGATTTTAAAATGTAAACTTTTCGTATGATGATATCTTAGCTTATATGAGATTTTTGATACTCATAACTTATGCCACGGGCTTAAGTTAGAAAAATCTATAAATTAGATTCAAAACTCCCTCAAGGCTGTCGCCCATTACTTTTGAGTTTTGACTCCATAAAACAAGAGATGTTGTCCATGCATGCATGTCTACATGATTGAAATATGGAGCAAATTGATATATATAATGGATTATTGGGTTATGCCTATGGGTAAAAGCTAGGGCTGCTTTTATCGAAGAGCAAAGCTTTATTAAATACTATTTTTTTTTTTTTTTTTTTTTTTTTTTTTTTTTTTTATTTTATAATTAATTAATTAAAAAAAGTAGCTAGCATGAAAGCTTTTTTCTCCAGGTTAATAAAGAGTGAAAGCTAAGCCTATCAACATCCTTTAATTTGACTAAGAGTTTTGGGACGTTGGCTCCTCTCTCTCTTCTTCCCTCATCTTTGTGCTAGGAATTAGGATACATCGTAAGTTTTGTATAAAACCGTCTTATAATAAAGTTATTGTAAGATCACATTACTTTTTGATTTAAAGGAGTCTAAGTTAAAATAGTAACTTTTTAACTTACAGAGGTCAATTTTATTATAATATCAAAAGCTTTTTTTTAACTTAGAAAAAAAAGTCAGCTTAGATTCTTAGTGGAAGTATAAGTCTACGCCTTCCATTTGTGAATTTAGATAGCTGGAATAATCTGCAATACAAATTCCACCTTTACATTATTTTTCGTAGATGCGGTTATTGGATTTATGTTGGTAGGTTAAGGTTTGTTGACCTATAACATTGAGGTGTCACATACTCACATAACTCTTGGCTCCTACGGAAACGATTACGTATAAGTAGTTTGAGTAGTAGAAATTTAAGATTGTATATAATAATTAGTTACATTTTCAGTCCTAATAAAAAAAATTTAGTTACATTTTCAGGGATATTTAGGGCTTGTTCTCTTCAACATAAAACAACTGAACTGAATTTAACTGAACTGAACTGAACTGAATTTAACTGAACTGAACTGAATTAAATTATAACTAATTAATAGTAATGATTATCATTTATGAACTGAACTGAACTGAAAATAAGTTGGGGAGAACAGACTCTTACATGCATTTGAGATGGGATGTAACCTTGGGGATTTTCTAGTGCAAGTTGTGCCATGTAGAATTACAATCCTCTTACAACTCTGGAAAAATAGGAGGGTTTTACGAATTAATGATTTTAAAAAAATTGGTTCAGAACGATTTAATTGTACCATATACGGTAGGTTTTACAACTATTGTAGGGGATATTTACTTAATTGACCTCGCCTACATTATCGTGGCATAATCTAATTTGTTCCTATCATCATCCGTCATGGCTACACAAAGTAACTTATATTTTAGGTAAGCCTTTTTTATTTTATTTTATTTTTTCGGTTCAAAATATACTTAGCTTAGATTGTTAGAATTAATGGAGATAGCTAGGTAACAAAAATAGCTCTATTATATACATTCAATATCTTGACAATTAACAAGCACTAATATGATATACCTCAATGGCTCAACATATAGACTAATTTTTTTTTTGAAAGAGAAATTTCATTAATTGAAAGCCAAACGACATCTACAATAGGTTTTAAAGAAAAACAAGATACAATTAAACAAGACTGAATCAAATTCGTCTTCGAAGAAACTACAATGAACCGGATCGAGCGATACAACGTAGCCCCCTTTGTATTTGCTTGAATCAAGCAATGTTGATGAGGAAGTCTATCATTCCGATATAGTTTGGGAAGAACATTCTTGATCGAGTCAGGTTGACCGCATCCGAGATTCCAATACCTTCATGTTGAGTCTCGAACTTCAACCAATGAGAATAATTTCTCATACCTAAAAACAAAAGAACTATACTCACAACTCCCATAAGGGAGAAGGTGATTTCCAAAACAGAAACTAAAAACCCCATAACGGGGTTTGAGAAAATCTCATAAAGAGAAACTAATTTATTAAACAAAATAAGAAAATGAACTAAAAACCGAAAATAAAAGGGGAAAAGGGCTTACCATGGATGAAATCATCCATGGCGGCCCTAATTGATGAAGAAGGGGTAGGGGAGGCTAGGGTTTGAGAGAGAGAAAAAGAGAGGGGGCGGCTCTTGTCACTTCCATACATAGGGGTGTAAGCGGTTTGTCACTTCCATACGACCATCCAAATAGACTAATTAAAGAGTCGGGACGGAAGGGATTTATAACAATGCCTTATATAGACTAACTAGTTTTTCGAGTCCAAATATTTTACGCCCGGATTTGGATTTACCCCTTTGACGTCCAATTTAGCCAAAAATATTTTAAATATAATATATATTTAACATTTATTTATATAATGTATATTTTTTTAATATTTATATATATAATATAAAAGATGTATGTGACTTATTTTATGGAATGGATATAATGAGCATTAATTTTCAAATTCAATTATGAGAGAACATTGTGTATCATTGAGTCTAAATGGGGAAACATACATTAATTTATTATTTAAATATCTCATTCGAAAATGTTTGGGAGAGTATGATCAATTTCTCGAGTCCAAAAAACTTACACCCCTATCCATACCTATAGACTAATTAAAGAGTCGGGACAGAAGGGATTTATAACAATGCCTTTCTTTTAAATATAGACTAATTAATAAAGTGGTATCCCTATATCTAACTATCTAATTTCCATTGACATTTACAAAGCTGACCACACTAGTTACTTCTACAAGTAAAACTAATCTTAACATCTTGCAGTACTATTAGGAAAAACTTCAAGTTCTCTATTAGATAAATAATAACTACACTAGTTATAAAAAAAACCACTTCTTCTATTTTAAGATACTTGCATGTTATTGCAACACTATGAGTTTTATGTTTGCCAATGCACAATTTTCAACATTATAATTAAGTACTTATTAGTAAAATATAGAAAAGGTTAGTATTCTAAAGATATGCATTTGAGACTAACCGAACAACATTTTACATTCTAACAGTTGTTTTTCGATATTTATAATTTTGTATCAATGTGTGGTCGAAGTTAGTAGTGGTACATGAATAGAGTAAAAGTTAAAATTGTACATTGCCAATATGTTGAAATGTTAGGAAGTATATAAACATATTATATTTTACAACTTTTGAATTGTATATATATTATTCGGCACCTTAATTGTATAGAAAGCCACAAAAGATGTTGATTTATTACGAGATTATTGGATGTCAAATATGAGTCCGTTTTTTAAGAGACGGTCTCACAAAAGACGCTGACATCACGCGCGGGCATCAAACCAGCACCGAAATTAGTTAAGCACCTGGACCAATTAGTTATGCTAGCCTTAAATTACTTCTGGATGAATTAGTTAAGTGCTGAAGTATATTAGTTAAGCGGTGAAGTATATTAGTTAAGCGCTGAAATATATTAGTTATATCATAAAAACCAGATTATAACGCATCTTATTTGTTCAATCACAACAATACTACATAGGTACATGTGCAAAAGGTGGACTAGATTTGCAAAGAGCGAAGTGTGGAAAAGAGAAATCTCTGGAGCAGTTATAAACAACGTAACCCCATGGCTATATGAAACCGAAAGAATATTCTACAATTTCATTCTCAAAAGACAAGATAATGAAGATGCAAAAAAGATACTACAAGAAGTCTACAAGACTACTGCTGCAAGTATAACCAAAGTCTTAACTACAAAACCAATTATAGAAGAACAATGCTCATCAAATACAACTACATTGGTTATTTTAGACTCTGATCGTGCAAAAACAAATTAAATGGAAGAAGTGTAAGGAAGAAAAGTTATTTTTAAGAAGAATAAAAAATAAATTCCAAGAACCAAACTGAAATTGGTACAATTACTCCAAACGCAAGGTTGTTTTAAGTTCTTTTTTCAGGTTGTCTTTTGTATTGACATTTTAGATTTATAAAAAATTTATTTCTTCGTTTATATTGGAAACTAAATAATGCTCAATAGATCTTAACTAATTATAAAACAACACTAACTAATGTACTGGATATGTTAACTAAAAAATAATGTAAGTCTACATATAGATTACCAGCTCTAAACTATTGTGCTAATATATACTTAACTAACTCGCCAAAAATATTAACTAATTAACCAAAAATATTATCGTGAGAATTTGTGAGACGCGGTCCGTTTTTGAAAAACATATCTCTTGGATTTGGGCAGGTCTCACGTTAAGACTAACGTGAGACCGTCTTTTCCAAGAATTTGTGAATATCGGGTATACCATCCACTTGAGCAGACATTAACAACTAGTTGGCATCAGGGGCGGGGCAAATATGGGAAAAAATAATGGGGGCCCTATACAATTTCCTTAATTGGGCCATTCATTTGTAGTTCAAAAAAGATAAAAGTATAAGATTCGTATTTAAACTATTTACAACTAGCTAATGGCGACTATTAATAGTTTAAACAACAAAACTTTGATGAATTTCATGTTCTCATTGTTCGTTCCCTTACACTTTTACTACTGATCCAAATGTTTTTCTTTTGTCTTTTCTTTAAACAATTAAAAATAAATATATTTTGGGGCCCTTATATGACATCGAAAAAATTTCTTTCACATAAATCTTATAAATTGCATATTGAATTCATAGTCTCATGACATGTACACCATCATCGATCAAATTTTTATGCTCTTAATGTAATTAGATATACAGTGCAAGATTATTTTATATACAATAAAGTCATAAGTATGTGAATTAAGGTCATCCACAGATAAAATTGAGTAACTCCTGTGCTAGATAGTTTTTTAAAATAAAGGGGTTTTTGTAACCCTTTTTCTATCCTTTTTTTAAAACAACTCTTTTCCCAAGAAACGCCAACTCTCCCTTGTGTTGGGTAGAGGTAGACTGTTATTGCGCAGAAGAAATGAGATAGCAAATCCAATTTGCACAAGGTAAGCACACATTAGACATTACAATATAACCTTAACTAGAATTTGGAGTTTTGCACAAAATTAAGAAAGAGGTTGACCAAAAAAAATTATGGTTACATATGCTTCTAAGAAACGGCAAATCAAAATTGACCAAGATATTACTTAATTTCTACAAAATATTCAGAAAACATGGGACAAATAAATCAATATTTTGTGTGACCAATAGCAAGTGGGCATGCATGATACGTATGAAGTGCAAGATTTGGGCCACAGGTAGCTGGCTTGTGCAAACCTAACAGCTAACATGCATGGAGATGCATAGCAACAATCTTAGTCAATTAGACAACTAAGACCTAAGTAATATAGGAGGATATATAGTAAGGTCTAGAAAATTATTGCAACTTTGGAAGTTCACGGAATATCTTTCTTGTTGCCTACTAGTCTACTACCCTATCTCTTTCTCTTTCTTTTTCTTGCCCTAGTTGAAACTTAAAACCCAAGAACTTTCTTTTCATCTCTTCTTCTTTATTTTATTTATTTTTAATCAACGTCAACAAGATTTTGGCAAGATAAATCTATGTAAAATAGTATTAATAGTAATAGAGCTAGGCCCCCTTTTTTTTAATTATTGGTTCAATTATTGTAACTCATTGTTTTCTTCTATCATTATGGAAGAATATAAATAAGTTATTAGCGCTCTTTTAGGAATTAGCTAAGTTTTCATTTCTAATTAAAAGATATTATAATTATATTTTTTAAAAAATAAAAGCAGTAGAACAACAAAAATAATATTTGAATTTATGAAGGGATAGAGTTCTTTACAACATACATCAATTTAGAAGGTTTGGGGTGTATGTTAATATTCGAAAAGTCTGAGTACATATGGTTGTTTTTCTTAATCATAGAGGTATATGGTTTAGAAGAAGCTTGACTGAAACAAGTTTCAATTTAAGGCATACTTTTGTTAGTTTATGAAAATTTCTTATCAGTTTAAGGCTAAACTTTAAGTCATATTTGATATCAATTCAAGCCATAATATTTGGTATCAATTTTGACAAATTTGGTATCAACTTTAAGACAAATTTTGATATCAATACAAATGCTATAAACTGAAATATAATAGGTATAAACTAATATCAACTTACACAAATGTTATAAGATGACGTATAATAAACACAAACTAAATATATATTAGTTTAGTTTATACATATTTTTCATCAATTTATGCATATTTATCATCAATTCATGCATATATTTTAGCATTTTATGCATATTTTTCATAAATTTATACATATTTCCTTCATTATTCACTCCCCCTTTCTTTCCATCTTAGCAAATAAAGTTCACACTTAGGGTTGAAGTTCCTAAAACATTACTAATACAAGTTTTAGTGTACCATTTAATATATCTATACATGTACTACAATATATCTATTTCACTTTCTAGTATCTTATC